>JAOXYF010000006.1:13183535-13206035 GCA_028565775.1 Sternarchorhynchus goeldii
TTGCAGGTTTCTGAAAGTGTTCTCTAATTTTGATCAGTGTTCTTTTTCAATTTAATTATTTAAGTTTTTTAGGCTGTTCTTTAGAATATATTTTTAATTCATGAAATAAGCTTAAAATATCTTTCCTGTTAGGATAATTTCACATAGGACGATACAATGACATTGACATTTAGGAAATTGCGTGTTGTTCTCTAATTTTGGTCTAGTTTATATCTAGGCCTATATGTTGCCATACCTTCTGTAGTAAATTACAATATTTGGCACAATTTTTGTATTGGCAAAATATAAAGCTGTATTTAAACTATGTACAGTGTAACCATTAAACTATGTACAGTATGACCATTAAACTATGTACAATGTAACCATTAAACTATGTACAGTATGACCATTAAACTATGTACAATGTAACCATTAAACTATGTACAGTGTAACCATTAAACTATGTACAATGTAACCATTAAACTATGTACAGTATGACCATTAAACTATGTACAATTTAACCATTAAACTATGTACAGTGTAACCATTAAACTATATACAATGTAACCATTAAACTATGTACAGTATGACCATTAAACTTCAAACCAAGGTCTAGTGGTATATCAAGGACTTAATTCGATATCTTTACTTAATAAAGGCTTTGAACACCACAGCTTAGGCATTATTTTACCATGTACACACACACACACGCCTACTCACTTGAAGGGTAAGATCAACCTTCTCTGTCTGCCTCACCGCAATAACGTGATCTCCGATATGAACTTGTCCATCCTGATCTGCAGCTCCGCACTTGATGGTCCCCTTCAGCGCTCTGCAGCTGTACCCCAGTGACACCGGCAGTAGCAGGGGATGGTTATTACAAAGGTGTATCCTCTCCAGGAACCACATGTATCTGTGTGTACCCATTAACAAGGAACAACATGTGTCTGTGTGTACACACTAACAAAGAACCACATGTGTCTGTGTGTACACACTATCAAAGAAGCACATGTGTCTGTGTGTACACATTAACAAGGAACCACATGTGTCTGTGTGTACACACTAACAAGACATTCGTGGTTAAAAAGTGATGGCTGCGTTTCATTGCCCCTTTACCCTTTGTTCATGTAGGTATCTTTATTGTGACAAATTTTAACCAAACAATTTCTCCAAATAAACGACACCAAAACAAAGACCATTTGGACAAAACAGCTGTATTACCACACAGTGCAGGTAAGATGGAAACTTTCAGCACTAGATTTGTGATGCACACTGTAAAATGGCCAATGCTGAGTGAAGTGTGGTTTGTTGTACCCTAACCAGGTTGTCGTTTATTATGTCCTAACCTGGTTGTGGTTCATTGTGTCTTAACCTGGTTGTGGTTTGTTGTACCCTAACCAGGTTGTGGTTTATTATGTCCTAACCTGGCTGTGGTTCATTGTGTCTTAACCTGGTTGTGGTTTGTTGTACCCTAACCAGGTTGTGGTTTATTATGTCCAAACCTGGTTGTGGTTCATTGTGTCTTAACCTGCTTGTGGTTTGTTGTACGCTAACCTGGTTGTGGTTTGTTGTACCCTAACCTGATTGTGGTTTATTGTGTCCTAACCAGGTTGTGGTTTATTGTGTCCTACAGTATGCCCTTGGCAGAGCCGGGTCACTGAGCTTGAGGCCTTACCTGCCTTCAGCTGCTCCACAGACATGGAGATAATGACATCAAAACCTTTTTTGTTCTTTGTAAGTATAATACCGAGCTTTTCCCTCCTTACTCCGCTGCAAGGTTAGAGAAGAACCATTTACCAGCATTTATGGAAAAATACTGTAGTAATATGGTTATTATAATCTGTGTATCCACACCTTGTAGTAATTCATACCGTAGGTAGTAGTAAAATTCATACCAAGTAGTAAAGTGATAAGGATAATGTTCATATTGATTAATACTTTCTTTGAGCTTTTGTATCTTATTACTCTCTCTTGTGCAAGCACACACACACACACACACACACACACACACACACACACACACACACACACACACACAGAGGAAGTGAGGGAAACAGTAACACTGCCCCTGTCCTTCTCGTGTTTCCTGTTGCTGGGCAACAGGGCGCATGAGGTCATTGTCCGTGGTTTCCCTGGCAATGAGGAGCCTCACTTTGGAGCCACAGAGGCGGAGCTCTTACACTACCTCATCAATGCCTGCGCTGAACGTGTGGACATCGCTGACCCTGAGCAGCACACTGCCTCTATGCAAGCACCCATTCCGACATAAAAAAACACACCTGCACACTTCACTTTATGTATGAATTTCCTTGTGCTAGGGATAGCTTACTGTACTTACCTGAGGCAGCTGTGCCTATAGCTCTTTACATATTATTCTCACCTCAGCCCCAGTTACTGATTATAATTGTTTTAATAGAATAAGCACTCTTACAAAGAAGTGTCCTCATAAAGACACAGCCAGCATTTTTTCACATGCCTTACCATATCGAAACATTTATAATTTCACCATTTAAAAATGCATAATATTTACAAACATTCTTATATTCTTAAAATGTGTTTTGAAGTATGTCAATAACAGAAAGACTTCACCCTACAGAGACAGACTGAGCTCTTATATAATGACTACTTTTTGTAGTTGTGTTTTAAATTGAACAAACTTAACAACTATTGCATTGCATGCTGAAAGTCACTTTTGTAATTCATTATATCTGGAGTTTTGCTTTAGCATTAGATGTGAATTGTAGAGGCTGGACTAACACTGATAAAATTATGAGTGTAGCCAATCAGGAATCAGTGTGCTTGTATTTTCTTTGCTTGGTAAGGTAGGCTATGGGTTACTACTTTCTTGGATTAGTCACTTTCAGGCTTCAGTCCATGTGATAATTGCTACCTGGTCAGTACAGCTGGAGTTTTAGGTGAAAATTGTACAGGCAGGACTAACAGTGATAAATGTTGCCACTACAGATCTGTAGTGGAAACAAGAAAGTCCCACAAGCCATTCTCACCACCTAAGTGAACTTAGTGGACACAAAATGGAGACGTGCTAGGATGCAGCGGCTACTCTGTACATGAAAGGTATTATTTATTGTTGCCTCCAACCTGACATAATTTATCTGTTGCTCAATCCTCCATATGCTCCACAAACATGGACTTTAAAGAAAGTAGTGCTCATATCTACCCACACCAGACTATGCTACAATTCAGAGCTCAACCGATAAACAACCTGTAGACACACAACCTTGGCTACAGGGACCAGACCTGCAGACCTCCTGCCAGTGGTCAGGGAAGGGGATGTTGCAAGCAATGCACAAGAAAACAGAAAGCCTAGTTGACCGGCTCTGCTGTCCATCTGTCTCTCCAGTGTCTGCTCTATGGACAAGCTAGACTGCATCTGACTCCAATGCTCCAACCAATGTGAGTTTAGAGACTGCTGTGCATTGGTTTTCACAGATGTGTGGCTCAGTGACAGAACACCTGACACTGCCATCCTGTTGGACTTGCTCACTTTTTTTTTGTGCTGACAGAAATACAGTTGTGTCCGGCAAAACTCGAGGAAGGGGGTCTGTGTGTCTGCATCAACATGGAATGGTGCAAGAACTCTGTGCTCACTGCCTGGGGCACCTTGAGGGAAGCTGCAACTGATGGTGACTCCATGAACCTGGAGGAGGATATAGCATCAGCAACTGGCTACTTCAGCAAGAACATTCAGAGCGTTACTATATCCAAATCCATCGCCACATGTCCCAACCAGAAGCTGTGACTGACGTCTGAAGTTTGTACCCTGCTGAATCTTCAGGTGCTGAACAGGTGACAAAGTGGGCAAATGAGCAAGAGCCAAATGATCCTGAGCTATCAGGGATGTAAAGTTTGCACATGCTCAGAGAATCATTGTACATTTTTAGGACTGAGATGACACATGTGGCAGAACATTCTGGACATCACCAATTACAGAACATCTCCTTCCTGTGACAATGATGCCTCCCTTTCAGACCCAATGAATATACATGATCTATGCAAGAAAAACTGCACAGAACCAACCTAAGAAAGGTTGCTTGACCAGATAATAATCCTGGCTGAATGCTCAGAATATGTAAAAACCAGCTGGTGGATATTCCTACTGACATCTTCAACATTTCCCTTAGCAGCACCACAGTCCCTACATGCTTCAAGGCCACCACCAATGTCCCCATGTTGAAGAAGTCTTTAGTGTCCTGCCTCAATGACTACCATCCCGCCACTCTCAAATCAAATCAAATCAAATCAAGTGTTATTTATATAGTGCCTTTTACAACAGATGTTGTCTCAAAGCGGCTTTACAAGTCCAAGGCCCCAGTGAGCAAACCAAGGACGACAGTGGCAAGGAAAAACTCCCTAAGAGCGTGAGGAAGAAACCTTGGGAGGAAACAAGACTCAAGGGGGGAGCCCATCCTCTTCTGGTCGACACCGATCACCACGACAACAAGATAAATATATAAAAAACACAGTAGTAAATGATAAACTATAATATAAAGTCCAGGGCTGTGCCACAGCAGGGGGTTGTAAGGGAATTTAATGATCTATGATCCATGTTACATTCTGAATTAAATGTCTCTCTCTAGTTAGACTATCTGGCGGTCGGGCTGACACCAGTCCTACTGGCGTCTAAACTGTCTTTTAGTCCTTCAGCCTTAAGCATATCCACAACCCCTTTCCTATCTGACGGTCAGACTGACCCAGATCCAAACGTCATCTAAACACCTTCTTAGTGGAGGTCACTTCTTAGAATTTCTCACCCCATCCTTAAGACCAATCATCTGGTTGTTGATTCTACCTTAGACCAATCATTTTACCCCACACCATGACTCTCTTCTTCCACACCATCTCTTTCTTCTATTTAAACTTCTATATTGTTAATAAACTTTAGAGCATTTTCTTGACACCTGTGTGTTGTGAATTTTTTTTCCGAGATCTCGTAATGAGGCATACTGAGGGCTGAACTAATCTCTGGTCGAACCCTGAAGGTACTCTGTGTCAGTCGGACTGTACAGAGGCTAAAACCTAACAGAGGTGGCTTGGGGGGTGTCAGGGGTGCTGATAAGGGCCTCCATCCAGTTGATTAATCCTCCATCTGTGTCTAGATAAGTAGGAGGTGGTTGGTCCGGGGCAGGTAGCAGGACAGACTTGTCAATCCTTACTTAATACCAAGCCAGACGGGGAACATCCATTAGCTCGGCAGTAGTAAAGGGAGACACTTCTGTAAGGGACATAAATTTTTTGTTTGACTTTTGAAAAGTATGTGGTGAACAATCTCCAGTCAATATCAACAGCTCCTCTGTGGAAACCATCACACAAGTTCCTTGGTGTCCATCTAGCAGTGATCCACACATGGACACTCAATATCAGCTCCATAGCCAAGAAAAGCCCAGCAGTGACTTTCTGAGAAGTCTGAAGAAGGCTCACCATCATCCTCACCATTTTTGCAGAGGGACAATAGAGACAATAGTGTACTGGCTGTTACCTCAGTTAATGTTCTGTGCTATAAGCGTATTGGTTAAAATATCCCACTGTTGTACATCCTGCGCACATACACCTGGTGTCATGCACTCGTTGGTGATGCCCTCTGTGTTATCTGTATTTCATATTATTCTTTACACTTATGTTCTTCTTTTGCATTCACCATGGAGAAAACAATATTTAATTTCACTAAGAACCTGTATATAACTCAAATGACAACAAAAGCCTATTCACTCTTGATTTGCTGGTCCAAACCAGCAAATTCCCATTATCTATTAATTCCCATTATCTATGAATGACCATTATTTATGAATTAGCACTATCTATGAATTACCATTACTTTTTATATCAATGACAACAATAAATCCAGCAGTGAAATTTGCATTATTGCCAATTACAGTCTCCCTCATTTATACTGCTAACTTCACTGGTGCAGTGGAAAGTGGTTTCTGTGGTTGAGCAGTGGTGTGGGTTCGGTGGAGAAGCCTGACTGGCGCAGTAAGGCCTACGAGCTCTTTAGGCAATGATACAGTGCAGCTAATGCAGGCTAGAGCAAACTTGGAGCCCCCTGGTTATAGTCCATGCTAATATCATTCTGAAGGCCTACTGTTGGGTTGGGGTGTAGTCAAGCACCTTGCTGTCCAGAGCAAGGATCTGATTGGCTGTGGGAAGGCCATTGATAAAAGTGAGATGGAAAGGATGAGAAAACAGTGTGCATGATAAGAAAATCTTTCTTCTGCCTCAACATAATTTGGTAAATTTTCATTTATTTTAATAAATTGAACTAATCTCAGTTGTACACTGCAGCTACATCATTGCTGGTGGCTTTATGGTGGTTTCATTGCGAGAGCAAAAACTGATGTGACTATAATGACTTACTCTGTACAAGTTGGAAGGCTGAATGTATGTATATAAACTTGTATGGTGGTATCAGGTTAGGTACAATTAGACCTTTAGGCTCAAAATTCACAAGTTTTAGCTAATATAGAAATGCAAGTCACTGCAAATAGAGAGAAACAAGTATGGAATTTATGTGTGTGTGTGTGTGTGTGTCTGTGTATGCAGGTGTGTGCATTCATCTGCACCTGTGAGCTGCAGAGCCAGTCTGCACTCTGTCTGAACACACCAGACTCTCCCTGGTTGAACAAACCAATCCAAACCAGAAATGTTATTATGTTTCTCTATGATCTGTTTTAAACCATATTTGCATGTGTGTTGTATGAACCGGTAATCACTTAGGGTTAATTTGGTGACCCATTTCTTTCTCTATATGCTCTTTCAGGTGCACAGTTTGAATGCTAAGGTCAGGATTTGTTGATCTGTCTTGAATTACATACAATGTAATGGTTCATTTGCCATTACAGAGTCGTTATAGTACATATGTTGTTATATATACAGTATATATATATATAGCACAGCATAACATGATAAAATGATATAATTGAAAAAGAAAACTGATCAAAATTAGAACACTTTCAGATACCTGCAAGATACCTGAATGTCTTTTCGGCAGCTGGAGTTGGACCTCTCATACAGCTACATGGAAGATTAAATGCAAGTGTGTATCAGAACCTTCAACAACAAGTGGTTCCTTCCTTGCGTTCATCACTCAATCAGCCAGCAATTTTCATGCAGGACAAAGCCCCCTGTCACACAGGAAAATGGGTAAAGCAGTTCCTTGAAACTGAAAACATTGAAACAATGAAATTACCAGCTCAGAGTCCTGATCTAAACCCAACAATAAACCTCTGGAAAATCCTTGGTGACAAAGTTATGGCCAATACGCCAACAACAGTCACAGAACTGTGGAAGAGACTGGAAGAAGAGTGGACCAAAATCACACCAGAGCGGTGTGAGACTAGTGATGTCCTGTGGCCGCAGATGTGCTGAAGTCATTCAAAGCAAAGGTCTGTACACTTCCTACTGATTACTGACTGTTGTAACCTTCAGAAAATTTAGTTGTAATCTTTCTTTGTGCTACAGTCATTGCTGCTCTCTAATTGTGATCATCACGTTTCTTGCAAAATAAAGGTTTCATGTTGATATACTTTGGTTATTTTGTAAAACACTGTTCTAGTGGCAAGGTGTACCCCTTACAAAAAATCCTTGAAACGTT
This sequence comes from Sternarchorhynchus goeldii, assembly GCA_028565775.1. Classification (NCBI taxonomy): domain Eukaryota; kingdom Metazoa; phylum Chordata; class Actinopteri; order Gymnotiformes; family Apteronotidae; genus Sternarchorhynchus; species Sternarchorhynchus goeldii. Next base: position 13,191,124 of record JAOXYF010000006.1, read on the forward strand.
GATCAATGTAGATTACATTATTTCTTAAAAAATCAAGCGTTCATACATTGTTCTCTAATTTTGATCTCCAGTGTATGTTGTTATAGTAATATGCTATAATTCTGTCATCCCACATCACCCTGTAAACCTTGCCTTTAAATCAACAATTATGCCGAATGAGCGTGTGTGGGCGTGTGTGTGTGTGTGTGTGTGTGTCTGTCTGTCTGTCTTTTTGTTTGTGTGTCTCTCTGGTTTCTCCTTTTCACTTTATAGAGCTTTAATGGACAACTTGGGTCAGGAGCTTTACACAGCCTCCATTTGATCCCTTCCATTGTTTGAACCATGTCCTTGTTGAAACATGTCCCAGTAAGCAGACACCACAGATAAACACAAATATGATATTGTGAATAAAACACAACCCCTAGGAACAGTTACTCTTGGCTTAGAGTCATTGTATATTTATATATTTGCTCTGGGAATTCTAAACAGAATTTATTATTTCTATTTCTGTTTTCTAATTTGTTTATTTATAAGAACGCCACTGAAAGTCAATGACTGAGGAAAATGGATAAATCTGTGATCCATCTATCACATGCAAATAGCACTATAAAACAACAGCGAAAGCAATGACTAGTTTATTGGTTGTTTAATTCAGAACATCAAGGAAATTTGATGCATGCATTTATTGAATAATCTATTTCTGAGTCCAACAGGATCCCAGGACCGCACATTCACTGGAATTCATACAAGCTGAATTGAATGATAAGTTCAGGTTTTAGGTTCTTCTTCTTATTGGTTGTAACACACTTACTACCCAGCTATGAAAGGTAATAACGATATTACCCTTATCCATTAAAATCTTTGTAAGATCAGGGTTCTGCAGTTCACTGCATAATGTTTAAACCTGTGTATGACTTGTAAATGTTACCTTGTATGTGTGTGTGTGTGTGTGTATAAAATAAGAAGACTCTTAATAACAAAATTAAAAACAAAATAACAAAATTTATAACATGATTTTTAACAATACTCTTTAATAACAAGAACAATAAACAAATACAATTCATTTATTGCCATTGCATTATGTCAGTGGTATCTGAGTCAAAGTAAATGTGAGGGTTTGACTGGAACGGGGAGGAGCTCTAAAAACCAAGCAGTGCTTCAGTGATTCCAATCCGGCTGCAGACAACACGAGAAATATGATGACTGGTTCACAACGGATGGGCAGGTTTTCTTTGACTCAGTTACGCCCAAGGTCTCTTCCCAATTACGCAAGCTTAGAAATGTCTGTCCTGCCATACAAACATATCACTGATGTTAGGCCTGGTTTGTAGACTACAGCGGCAACAGGGTGAGCTTTTAATGTTGATTTGACAGCTTTCCATTACCCCTACTAAATTCAATTCCCTTACAATGTTGCATAAGTATAATGGTATACAAAGTATGAATGGTCACTACTTGCAAGTGCATGACTTAAATGACATCTCAAGGTGAGTTGTTCAATTCTTAACACTGTCTCATCTCCACTATTTGATTTTGGAGGCAGGATCATTTTGTTTCAGCCAGTTCAAAAGATGCATAACAATTTGATTTGTACTTCCAAATGAATCCCATTTATGCCTATAGATATTTGTAATGAAGTAATTAAGCTCCCCTCATAATTCAGTTTATTTGCTTGAAGTGGGTGAACTGAAATGGAAATGATGTAAATACTTATTATATCTACTGAATGTAATACTTAAATTTACATCTACTGAATGTAATACAGAGTAAAGTGATGGAAAAAAACATTATCAGAAGAAGTAACTGCTATAGTGATAGTAGGTCAACAAAACCATGCAAGTACAGTCTTAACTGCTGGTGTTGTGCTGGAAGCATAGTTATATTCTAAAGCAGGCCAAGTACTTCATGCGTGTCTTCAGTGGGACTGGGCAATGGACAAACACAAACACATAGCAGGTTTTGATTGTCTTGTTGAGAATGTTCAACTTGCACCGTAAGCCATGTAAGTCAAGAGGGTTAAATCACACTTTTTTAGCAAGACTAACATTTTTTAAACTCTTTTAATATACTGCGAACACATTATAAAGTATTATAAATGTTTCTATGATAGCAGAATGGTATATTTTAAACATTCAGCATTTAAAAAAGAGCAGAAATATTATAACAAGAAAAAAGAAAATTGTCTCACCAGTCCTAGCTGGAAAGTCTGGGCATCATCCTTTTCTATTGAGCAATGCACGATGGGAAATCCACTGGCACAGACCCACAACCGTATACACATCTCAACCAGAGCTGAATATAATGGCAGAACTGAGAATCAGATAAAGAAATATGTTTTTTATGAAGTAATTGTAGTTTTCTATCAAGTTGAAACCATAACCCATAAACACAAAGGCTACATTTATAGATTTCACTACAAAATAGCTTAATAAAGTAACAAAATGACTAGCCTATCACTGACTAACCTTTGAATGTTCCTGTCAGTATTGGGAGTATATTTCTCAATATAAGTATAGCTGGATCTAATGCCTAAACATTTAGAATTATCATCCGACACAATGCAGTCTTGTTGCTATGGAATGAGTGATTTATATAATTAAAATTAGGTAGAATCTGTTACTTCAAGACAATCACTACAGTATATTGATCCATGTGTACAAACATTACAATTGACGTTTCAGTTTTACAGCCCAGTAATGCATACAGCATCCCCGTCGCTAGGTTGCTCAAACACGAAGAGGCTGACAAATCAGGAATGCAGTGTTTGAGGGCCATTAACTTTCTGATCGTTGGGAATAAAGCTTATGTTTACACAACATAAGGAACACAATTTTACATTGGAAAAGGATAATTTAATTGTCTGTATTGGTTCATGAGAATTATTTGTTTACTTAGCAAATTCTTCACATTTTCATTTTGCCTTTTCATCAGCAGATGATATAGAAGTTGTATAAAGAATTTATTATTTATTATAAACAAGTCACTCTAAGGTTGTAAAAGACTTTAAATGGATTACTTTAACATCTCTACTCATTTGTCAAATGAAATTCATTAACAAGATGCTAGTGAAGATGTCTGAAGTATTTCTCAATCTATATCAGTTTGATTACTCGGCTAAGAAGGTTGTTCAGGACAAGCACAATTAGTCTTCTTGATTTCTTGTATAAACACCTGGATAATAGCACAAACCTTACCATCATTCTTTTTGTAGACTTTTCATCAGCCTACAGTACAATTCAGCCCCATTTGCTGATGAAAAAACATCGATAAATTTGCCATTGATCCAGCATAATTGGGTTGGGTCTTTGATGTTTTGGAGTCGGTGGACATTGTCTGAGGAACTGTGTTCATTTACTGGCTCTGCTTCGGTTTGAGGACACCCTGTGCACTGCTATGAGTATCACCATATTTTAAAAAAATGCAAGTAACTCTTTATCCCTGAGTCTTTTAGATGAGAATGAGATTTGTAACTGACTTTGTAACTGACTTTGTAGACTGGTGTGATAAAAGCGTAGTGTTTTTTTTTTTTACAGCTAAAAGTAACTAAAACCATGGTGTTATGCATAGATTCCAGGCATAATCCACCTTATCCACAAAGGACCACCATCAAGAGACAGATAGGGGAGAGAATGCAGACTCATAAGTATCCTGGAACTGTGATTGACAGAAAGCTGAAACTTGAGCCCACACAGATTCAGCTGATAAGACACTGTTGTAAGAACGTTTCCATTGGATGTGTTGAGCCTGAATGTGAAAAAATCCACAGGAGAAATCTAGTCCAGATGAGTAGCAGGGGTTGTAGGAGGCCTGCTTGTCACATTGTCTGACGTCTGTGAGAAGCAGATACTTAAAAAGACCTGCTCCGTCGTTTCAGCACTCAATCATGTTCTGAATGCTTTATTTGAAAAGCTTCCCTCCTGTCCATGGCTGAATTACCAAAAAATTATAACCAGCATTTACATTTACGGCATTTAGCAAACACTCTTGTCCAGAGTGACTAATAACAGCACTTTGTTGTCTTCATGGAAGAAATCCTTATAACAAGGAAATCCTAGTAAATTAGGCTAGAGTCTAAGGATACCATTAAGCTAACATCCTGTCAGGAAGTGTACACAATGAAAATATGTATTAGTCTGTGTTTCATGTATATTTATGGCCAATCACAATAAAGAATAATCTATACCCAGGACCATAACTGTACACTGTGATAACATTTTGATTACATTGTGATTACATAGTGATTGTTATTTTATAGTGTGATTTTATATGTATTTTATAGTGTCCTGTATTTAATACCTTTGTTGCATCTGCGTTTATTGTGTTTCTGTGTTTGTGTGTATTTGCTTTAACATATGTGACATGGAATGTGCAACTTTTCGTAATCTTGTCAGTGTCTTTTCCCTAAAACTCTCATGTGCGATTCCCTTGGACAATAAGGAAATGAAGCCCATATAGAGAAACGCTGCTACTACATGAAAATACCAGAATAGAACAGCATCTGGTCTACCCAGGCACCCTGCAGAAAGGCCCTAAACTTCATGACTGTCAGTACTGCGTACCCAGTCTCTATTACAGTGTGCCCTACTGTGCCTTCAGAGATTAAGTTTGCAGTTTTGCGATTGTCCTCCTGAGTTTTTTGTGACGACATTGTGATTTCTACTAACATTGGGCTCACCCTTGATTCAGTCCCTCTCATTAAATCCCATACGGCTCAGTCTCATTTGTGTAGTGCTTTTTACAACAGACACTGGCAGCTTTACAGAAATGCAGGTCTTAGACCCCTGAAGAGTGAGCTGGCAGTGACAGTAGCAAGGCAAATATTCACTGAGAAAACACAGGGAAGAATGTTTGAGAGGTGGATTCTAAAGGGGAAAATGACCTCCTTTGGGGTAAAACCAAAAAGTAGGTTTTTGATAAGAAAATTACAACGCTAAGACTAGAGTAAGGCAACTTGGATCACAAAAAAAGGAAAAACGCCCAACATAAGCCATTGGACAAGATTAAAAGCCTGACATAGATATGGCGTGGTTGTAAAGATGGCTTAAAGTGCTTTATAGTCAGCTTAATATCGTTATTATTAAGTGGTAGAGGATCCTCTGCAGTACACTCCACCTCACCAGAATTATAAATACTACCATACTCACTTTTTCTCATATATGTTTTGTATATTTTTTTTTCACAGGGTTTAAGCATATCTGTGTTTTCTCTCCTTCGGTCGACACCCCACAGAGTACACTGGGTATCCATGCACAACTGATTAACACAGACAAACACAATACACACATTAGCAACGAGTACTCTTGAAAGAGGATATGGCATGTAGACATGTTGTAATAACTTAAGACGTGCTTATAAATGCAGGCGTTGGGCTATCTGGTCCAACATTCCCATGCTCCGGTTGCGTCATTGTCATTGTAAGGGAGACGTGAATTTCCGAGTGCGGGCACTAAGGATGCGTTATTCATCGCACATAAAAAGCAAAGGGAAGAGTCAAGTCTGCTTGTACATGTTGTTTTCCAAGCGTATTGGTATAATAGACTAAGTTTAGATCTGTTGAGAATATAATGATAATGCTGAAAAGGGCTAATTAAATAAGAGTATTTTCCAATATTCACTTCTCCCGACAGCAAAGTAGTTAACTGATGCAAGACTTAATAAGAGTTCAACTATTTACTGAACTTCAAACACAAACAACACTGTAAGATCGTAGTTACGCTCGAAAATCCATATAGCAGAATGTAATGGTCTAAACAGTTTTCTTTTTAAATAGAAACGTACACGGAATTAATTCTTAATGAGTATTCAGCTCTGAGGACAAAATGTACCTATTCCACTACACCACTGACAAGATGAAGTGTGTTTACAGTAGTAGGTAACAGTAAAAGGTTTAGTTTACATTATTTACAATCTATGATCAAGTTAGACAAACCATAACAATTTTCCCCATTGCGAAGTCTCACACTTCATATGTAGTTCCCTTAGAGGGCTAAAAAATCCCCTGTGCGCTGTCACTGTCTTCGTTACATTTACAGCATTTGGCAAACGCTCTTATCCAGAGCGACTTACAAAAGTGCTTAGGGATACTTGGAATATCTAGTGTAGCTCAGATTGAGCCGAATTCATGTACTCTAAACTGGAATACTACAAGATGTATTCGTTACATGCTTCACCCGCGTATGGAAGACTCGTGCTAACTTTGGTTGATGCTGGACAGAATTTGACCTGGGTTTTTCAAACCTCGGTAATCAACCACTGTTTTAATCATAATTATAACTTGAAACGGTAATACTCACTGGTTTATCATGAAACCGGTCATCTTTTGATCCCTAATATACATACAACACATACATATACTTGTATCACACATACCACACACATATTCCTTCGTATATACCACACATTCATAAATGGTAACAGTTTCATCCATAGGACAAACCTTAGTAGGATAAACTAGTCATTTCAAATTGGCATCTATGTGGTATGCCCAACCAAAGCGTTAATTAATTACAAGATTTACATGCATTTAAAAAGCGATTACCAGTGTCTTTGAGTAGTTTATCGCTATGAGTACTGGCAGACAATAAGAACGACAAAACGATTAGGAGAGCCAGAAGCACACACACACGACCAGTAGGTCCATCTTTCTCGGTGGGTTGAATTATTAATAGCACAGTCAGATCACTACATAACTTACTGATCTCATGATAACATCCTCTATTGATCTGTTATTCATGTCGATGTAATCTGCTCTCGTAAACTAACCTGCGTTCTGCTGGAGGTTTCCGCGGCCTGTGCGAACGGAACAGACACCATCGTGTGTCCCACACGAGTCCAAAGCATGCATGTTTGTTTTCTCTAGTCTGGTAATGCGCTTACCCACGAAGGCTTAGCAGATGTAAATGGTCTTAACTGTGAAGGATGGTAATTAACCGAGACAGAAGTCATTATAACCAATGTGATACAGCTCCGAACGCACCGCGTTGGACAACTAACTAACTACATAAATAAATAAACAAATTCAGTGTTACAGTTAAGGCAAATCCTTTTATAAATTGTGGCTAACGCAAAAAGTAAATTATTGAAAATATCACTCGCAGGAAAACACATCGGCGTTAAAAGGAAGATTTATCAATAAGTTCAATTCAACTCGCTGTATTCGTCTCACCATAACCTAAACTCTCAAAATACATACAAAATATGTACTTTGATAGGGTGGCTGACAGAGGGAATAATCCCGAGGGATATAATCGCTTTCCCCCCATTACTCATTACAGCCCCGCTATGATCGGGCTCCAAATCACAGCCCTTCTTTCTTACCGTCAGACCATCTTCAAAATCAACAGGTTTCCCCATGTCATCTACGTAAATAACTTATCACACAAAGCCATCATCTCATGTGTACCTAGAACAGTCGGGTTTCAGAGACCGCAAAATATTGTATGCTAAATTTTTAACATATTGTCAGACAAACATCAGACCGACAGAGTGTATACGTGAGAACGATACAGCAGTCATCGCGCCGACTGATGGGTTTGAGTCAATGGGCCATAGACTCACCCTCCTCCTCTTCCAACCTAGTCAGTTAAACAATGCAAGAACTATACTTTTGTCGGTATTACTTTTATTAATGTTAGGTTCTAATAATGGCTATATTCCCTTAAAATATGCGTAAGTAATTGATATATGCATAACTCGCATTATTAATTGGAACAATTTATATGATGTTTAAAACGTGGTTCTTTAAAGTAATAGGCTATAACAATTAGGCTTCAAGGTGGCTATATCCTGCTGGTCAATGTCACTTGTAATTACTACGTCCAAAGGACTTACCAAACGCAAATGAAAGCAAGATCGATACGAACTGCCGTGCACGACCGCAACCGCAAGAGAGAGCTCAAGCCCGCCAAGAACTCCATTCCAAATTCAACGCCTCCCTCCTTTTCCCTTTCTTTCTCTCCCACCCTCCCATCCTCCCTCTTTGAATCAAGCATCACTGTGCTCCTAAATTGGCTTGTCATTTTCTCTCGGCGCTCGCTCTCTTGCTGTCGGGTCGCGGCCCTACCACGCACGGGCGTTCTGGAGATATACTGGCGTTGGTTTCGCGGACTGAGCCACCGCTGGATTCAGTGCTCGAGACGTGGACGCGCATTTTCTTCTGAGCCTATAAAACGAGTGATCTGGATACAAAATCATTGGTCCGAAGCTCCTTTCCTCCACAGCTTCACTCTGTAACCGGCAAAGGATATCCGATATATCGTGCAAATCCTCGCAAAGGGTCTTTCGGACGTTTCAGGCGACGTTGAGGCACAGCTGTGGACCGATCCAACCGTCACCTCCAGGTTTCGCGGGGTATTTTATTCCCAAACGGAGATCGGTATTGTCACAGGAATAAAAGACTATTTTAAGGTTACTGTCTGCTGTTTGCTGTTGCTGAGTGCATCTGGACGCCAACATTGCTCTGGCTCCTAAGATGTGGTAAGTCAGTCTTTTGAAAACATAACGACGTTAGGTCTCATTCCTTAATCGCCAATAAATCGATAACTGATGGATATTTGAAAGCATAGAAATAGCTTACAAGTCTGTAGCACTCGTCTCTTTTCCAGCGCGCCATCGCATTACAGAGTATTGGAGAACTCTTGATATGTAGGGGCAGAATTGTGTGGTTTGTGTGTGTGAGAGGGGCATTTGACACAGGATGCTTCGCTGTGTGTCGTGCGCGGTGTTTTAATGGGCGTCGTTCAGTGTGTGTGTTGTGTGTGCATGTGTGTGCGTGCATGCAGGTCGCTGCCTCACAGCTATTGACGTAATGAAATAATAGACTTAATTTGTTTATTAGAAAGAAGATGGTTATTGTGTGTCGGTAATTTATGGGTTACTGTGGTGTCAAATTGATAGGCACGTTCAGACCGCACTCCTGCTGCAACTGTTTTTATGTAAGGAGATTTACATCGCCTTATTTCTGACAGTGGACTCTCTTTCTCTCTGTAACCGTGGGGAGTGTGTTGGTATGGCAGTATCTCTTCTTTAAGGACAACAAGACAAGATTCTTAAAATTAAAAAGCTGCTGTGACGGCCGCGTATACACCAATAATACGACTCGCGGGTTTCAGTGCATTTGCTACAATTCATGTGACCTTGATTTAACAGAGTGATACCATAACCTTTGTCGTTTATTCCATTGTCGTAGTCTTACATAAAAAATCGTTTCTTTTTATTGGATTACCGTCACAGCCACGGCCATGCATGACAGTTCGTTCGTTTTACGTCCCAATGACTGGATCCAGATTCTTAGCAATAACTGCTGCGGTAAGCCCGTCTGATTTTACAGTTTTTAGTGATTGTTTACTTCGTGCGGGTGGCCCATTTAGCGGGAAGAGGCGCAGTCTCTTTCACAGATTTCAGCGTATCTGTGTCACCGTCATCTTTAGAGAGAGAGAGAGAGAGAGAGACAGAGAGAGAGAGAGAGAGAGAGAGAGAGGGAGAGAGGGAGAGAGAGAGAAAGAGAGAAAGAAAGAAAGAGAGGCGAAGAATAATGGAAAGATTAGCTTCAGGGTAGCCTATATTAGCGGGCCTGTACCTGGACCGTACACCAAGGCCTTTTAACATACTAAAACATTTCTGTCTCTTTTTTGCTGGTTTAAAACAGCAAACGCATACCTCATTGAAGAAGAACGCACTGTATTATTAATGACAGCGACATCCTTCAACAACGTTTAACTATTTTAAGCTAGCTACTAACCAATTTTAACTATATTTCTATTCCAGATAAGAACCTAATGGTTATTATATAGAATAATATTCAATGGTTACATTATGTTTAGGGCAGAAAAACTGATCCTTATTTAATAATATGGATGGCTTCTGACCAGACTAAAACTGACAGTGGTGGTAGTTGTTTTGGTGAACAGCACAGTTTTTGGGGGTGTTAGTGTTGTTTATGCTCATCCGTGACCGTTTACAGTGTTACTGTTGAGTAGCTGCTATTTTTAGGACTTTAGTAGGAAGGTGGTAAGGACTGCTGTTCCAGTCAAAACGTGTCGCTCCTATTCAGAGTCAACCTTGACTGGAACTGTACGATGGAGACACGTTACTGACTGGAACTGTACGATGGAGACATGTTACTGACTGGAACTGTACGATGGAGACACGTTACTGACTGGAACTGTATAACGGAGACATGTTACTGACTGAAACTGTACAACGTAGACACGTTACTGACTGGAACTGTACGATGGAGACACGTTACTGACTGGAACTGTACGATGGAGACATGTTACTGACTGGAACTGTACGATGGAGACATGTTACTGACTGGAATTGTAAGATGGAGACACGTTACTGACTGGAACTGTATAACGGAGACACGTTACTGACTGGAACTGTATAACGAGACACGTTACTGACTGCAACTGTACAATGTAGACATGTTACTGACTGGAACTGTACAATGGAGACACGTTACTGACTGGAACTGTATAACGGAGACACGTTACTGACTGGAACTGTATGCCAGTGGCACGTTACTGAGGATTTGTTGAGAGGGGTGTCTTTAGTTACTAAACAGAAAGTCTGATATTACAAAGAGAATGAATTGCCATTTGCTTTGCATAAAATACTGATATTGGAGGGAATGTGTTATCTGTTATGTGCATGTTACAGTATTTCCAATATCAAGGATCTAATTCTAATCATTCATCCACGCCATAAAGGCATTCTGAAAGACCACATCAATCTGAAAGACCACATCATTCTGTTTATAGCACTTGGTGTTAATTAGTTTGTTGTCTGTTGTGTGAGATCCTGGTTTGTTTGGATGGGTAATGGCACATGATGTATGTGAGAACGATTGAAACTTAAAATTAATGTTTGTCGTGTATAATCTTGTGGTTAGTGGGTCCTTTACATGTTGTTGAGATATTCCTAGTGTGTGTGTGTGTGTGTGTGTTTGTGATGGTGAACATGCATGCCAACTTGTATGGGGTAAGTTCACAGTCAGGGTGGGGTCATGTTGTTCAGGGCTTTGCTTTTGACAGAATTGTTTATTTTCTCAGAGGCCAAAAAGAGGAGGCCCACCAAATCAGTGCCAGTCTGCAAACTGAGTTCAGCTCGTAATGCCTTAGAGCACTCTCCTCTCCTTGTGATGGATGGCATGGCATTTCCTGGTTCAGTTCGCAAGGTCTAAATGAGTTTGTGGTTCAGTGGTGTATATTTGTATGTGTTGCGTGGAGTGTATGTGGTGTGTGTGAGAGCAAGCGCACTCAGTGTGGAGCGTAGCTTGGACAGAGTGTCAGATGCACACATCATCAAACAAAGATATAGCAGATGTTCTCAAACTGTGCACAAACACGAGATAAAGGCAATGGTTGTGTATGTGGTAACGCCACGGAGTCTAATCATCTCCAAAGCAAAAAGCAGGAATTTGTGAAGCTGAACTACATTATAGCGAGGCCCAATTATGTATGTAATACCACTTGCAAATGACTGCCTAAGGTTAACTTATTTGTATTATCATAATAGTGTTATATATTAGTATAAATACATCAGGCAACAAAATTTTTACTTTTTGGTCCCTGAAAGTAAAATAGATGGACCTTGTAGTACTTGTTATGCTGAAATATTTGAAATATTTTTAGAAATGTTTTAATTAAATTTTACAATAAGCATTAATTTTTGTTATTAAAAAGGCAGATATTACATTTCAAATAATTATATAAAATAATAAATGCACAGATTTTGACCTATATTTGGCCCTCTTCAGTGTCCAGGAACAGTCTACCAATGTAGAGGGGGTCCAACTTCCTCAGTAATGTTTTAATATACTAGACATAACTATACATAGGTCAACTGGAACAAATATATAAGTGATAGACAATTTTTGAAAACATATTTGGATTCAGCATTCAAGATTACAAAAGAAACATTTTTTGCATGGGGCAAAATCTTTGTTAACCAGTGATTAAGATTTTATCTTCTAAATAACTGTTTTACTTCTGAACCAAAAGAGATGTGTTTGCTTAAATGCAAAGACCTCCAGCTACTGATTCTTGCATTTAGCCTGTAACTTAAAATGTTGAACCTTTTTCAGTATTTTAGAGAATTCCATGATAGAATTGTTGCTTTATTGTGATTTTTATGGAATTGATGATATTGTGTTAATATTATAGACAGACTGAATCTAGTGTTAGACCAAATTCTGTCAGAAGGGAATTTACCAGCTGCTGAATTATCTGAAGGATTGTCTTCATTTGCTCATGACATTGTTTCTGACATTGTGCAGTGTGAGATTGTGCTCTGTTATGTTGGTGTCTCTCCTGTAAGGCTGTGTGTGTGTGTGTCTGCATGTGTTTGTCTGTGTTGTGTGTGCAGTGTACTGGTGATAAGTTTTTGCTTCACTCATTTTGGAAGTGCTCATAGGACTGAAATACTGAATCACCTGAAGATAATAAACAAACCTCCCCCCTCCCTCCTCGCTTCTTCACTTTATCTATGGCACTTAGAGTTATGGAACCTGCATATATGGTGGACGGGAAGTGTGTTAGTGCGAGTGTGTTTGTGTGTTTAGGAGTGTGTTTGTGCGCATGTATGCTTAAGATTGTGTGTATGGTGTCTATATGCCTATGAATCTGGGTTTTTTTTTTTTTTCAGACAATAGGCCTCAGACTGAGATCAGTTCACTGGCATTGTGGTTGTGAATGGCCTCCTAGAAGAGCTTTGATTACTTCTGTCCTAACAGGAAGCCAAGCACAATGATCCAGTGTGTGTATGCATGTGTTTGTATTCGTGAGAGAGGGGGAACATGACCCCTGCTGTGTGCCCTCTCGCTCTATCCAACTGAACTTAAGAAAAAAGGGCTAAGAATGTTTTCAGTGGTAGAGAAAATTATTAAGAGCATTGTTTTCTACCATAAAGAGTATTGTTTGTACCATGTAGGTTTGTGTGTATTGGTAAATGGTAGAGTAGATGTGTATGTGTGTGTCCAGGGAGCTCCTGAAATGTGTGTGTTCTCTGAGGATATGAGGATCACCTTCTTGCAGAAATACAACTCCTAACCTGTGTAATGGTCACAAATGTCCAGTGCTATTCCACATGTCAAAAACTGTATTTGTAATAGTACATCAGTATATAAGGGTTTTGACAATATGTTCTTTTAGTATGTGAGTGCACATAATTCATGCATGCTCTGTGAAAAATAGTCCAGACCTAAAAATAGTGATGACCATCATAGCATTCCAACAAGTCCATCATTATAGCCTAGCTTATGCCATCAAATACATTTACAGAAACAGGGCTTTAACACATCATCAGTTCAGCAGAAATATCTGTGTGTTATCAGAAATGTCTGTTTATTATCTGAAACACGAATGCCTTGTCTGCGATTTCCTGATGAGACTCGCTAAATTTTTTGATGTTTTATGTTTGAAGATGGTACTCGGATAAAATGCCGTCATTATAAGTACGAAATTGACGGTATTTTAAAAAGTCCACCTTTTTTTAAATAAACTGACATAAAACATCATAATTCTTGAAAGCAGGTGTCACCAAACTTTGGATCGGCAGCATCCGTTCACCACCATTTACTTATTAAAAACTCTACCATGTACTTACACATATTTGCTGCTTTTTTGGGGTAAATTTCATAGTAGATGTACAGCAGCCTGTAAATTGCCTTGTTGCGTTTGTCAGTGCTCCTCTAACCAGTTAGTCACTGCTCAGTTTCTAATCACAACAGCAGGGCTAATGAAAGTGGTCTGCACCTGAAAATAGCACACCAGTGCTTCTTTGTTCAGAAACAGACTGTTATTAAAGAGTTTGAGAATGACTAACTCAAACTATATGTTATAGTCTCTAACCATCCACCTTCAATGTGTTTCTGCTTAATTAAAGTCTCAAACCGAGTGGGTGGTAAGGGTATATGCCACCTACACATTTTGAACTCTTAGTATCCATACTGGCAATTAGATTAAATAAAATTTGGTAAAGTTTAAGTATTTGAAAGCCAGGCTAAAAAATGTAGAAGAAAACAGTAGTTTGTATTTTAAATTTCCAGAGAATTGAGCTTAATTGGTAATAATGCCTTGTGAAGAAGCTTTTGTTTAAAATAATGACCATTCATGCGCTGGTAATAAGGTCTTCATCAATTGAGACCTTCCTGAGTGAAATTCAGGTGTGCTAGTCAGGGAGCTCCAAGAAAATTTCAAACCATTATTTTCCCTGTGAAGAAATACATCCCTTTTCTTCAAGTATTTAAAAAAAGAAATTGATTCCTTGGTGCTCTGTTCGTCTTAAGAGCTGTGGTCATCATGTTCTGTATCTTTTTTTCATTATTCCAGTCTTGCATTTGTATTGTGGCCTAAAGCATCCAAGTTTAAGCCAATTAGCAAGAGATAAATTTCGATCCTGAATCAAAATGGACAGCAGAGCTTGTTTTGAACTGAATCGAATAAAACCGAATTCATTTGGTCAGACCTCTCTGTGCGCGTCTGCCTGTTTGGGCCAGTGATGGATTCAGACAGAGAAACCTGGCAGCTGAAATGAAGCAGCTCTGTGATTGATTGATCACGCCAAGGTTTGATTGCTCTGCAGATCGATGGCTCCTTCCTGGCTCTGGCATTGTGTTCAAGTCAGGGGCAACATTTTTTTTCTATTCAGTAATGAATGGAACAGGAAACCACATCCTCAGCTGCCATCTTTATTTAAAGCACAACTAATGTGTGCCTTTTTGAAAGGCCGAAAAATGGCTTGATAATTTTAACTTGCTAACCTTCGTTTTAGAATCCTAAAGCTGATTTTCCACACTGATTAAGCCTGAACTGTAAGAACTGAATGTTCTGTTAATTCTTTATCTAAATGCCTACATGTTTAAATGTGGAACTAAATACAATATTTGTTCATAATGTAGGTTTATTAGAATATTTTCTGCTTTGCTTTCTCAT
>JAOXYF010000006.1:13211035-13225698 GCA_028565775.1 Sternarchorhynchus goeldii
GTTGTAATAGTGTGACTAATTGAAGACCCACTTTGTGGTAATTTGTGTAATGATCTGACGCCTCGTGACCTTTTCGGTGTGGGTAATACCTCAACTCCCTCAATGTGCGAGAAACCATGTCTGTTTTCAGGAGCATTAGTCTTCCTGTTCTGCATGATGCCCTGTATATTAATTTGACATATTCATGCAAAAACTCCCTGAAAGGATTTATAACCAGTCAGAACCTGTTTGTCCGTACTTAAGTGTTTCTCAAAGATCATTTGCAATTCGCTCCATTCATTTTTCTGTGACTTTTTTCAAGAGCCTCACAAAAAGTGATTATGAAGTAACAATTTGTTGCATTTTTAAATTTCTATAAACAGTGCATGTGGTCCAGAGCACAAGTGTTGTTTGAACAAATCAGACCTGTTTGTGTGCACCAAAACACCCCCCCACACACACACATACACATGGACACACACTTGTGTCCATGTGTGTGTGTGTGTGTGTGGGATGCATAATTTAGTGTAGCACTGGGTCTGTCTCCACACTGAAACAGTCGCAGCCTTGAATATTTCATCACACGGATGCTGCTCTTATATTTTCCAGTCCTCTGAGTTGTGTATGTGTGTGTGTGTGTGTGTCATACAGCTGCACCCTAAGTTTTGACACTGTAGCCTACTGGCAGGAAGGCCAGAGCAGTACACTTACACTAAAAAAAAAAGCTGTTTTCCTCTTGGGTCTCACTATCACTGTATTTCTGCCTTCCTCTTTCTCGTTCCCTACAGTGCGCAGTGAGGGACAAATATGCACAGTAGGAAACATTAGTGCACTGGAGGCATAAAAACAATGTAAATATTTCACTTCTTCAGAACTTTAAAACAATAATGAATAGTCACTCTGTATAATTAACGAAACTTAATTATAAGCTTCAATACGCTAAATGAGGGTGAGCTTAGTAGGTAGGTGGAGTGTCTTAATTAGATAATGAAGCAAGATGTTCTGAAGGAAGCAACTGATCCTGGTTAAGTGGTTTTGCTCCAGATATTGAGGATAAAGCTGGGTGATGCTTGTCCTAGATCTGTAGCTCAAGGCGGCTTCCGGTTTGTAGCGCAGCATGGAATCATCTCCTTCAGGCTGCAGCAACTTAGCCTGGAGTCCGTGAGAATCTTATCAAGCATTTCTTCTAGAGTCCTTTGTAGATACCCTAGCCTTTAGCCAGTTTTGCTCAAAGCATGTAAATACGATGTTCTTGGCCTCAGCGGGAGTTAGCTGCGTTAGCCTCTTAGCTCGGTTAACCGATAACCCATTACCGTTTGCGGACGTGGCCGAGACCGCGGGGCCAAGGGCAAGAACGTAGGGCAGAGATACGAGACGAGAAGGCTGGCAGTAAACAGATAAACCGAGTGAATGCACTCCTGGTGTCTGGATGTGCGCGGGCAGGTTTCAGCGCAAACAATCAGCACTCATGTCAGACATGATTTTCAGAGAGGTCACAACAGTAGCTGATTGGACATACTGTGGTGAAGCGCATGTGTCTTGATTGTTTCTTGATTAGGGACAATCATAAAATTTGTAATAGTTCCATACCGTGTGTGTGTGTGTGTGTATACAGTATATATATATATATATTTATTTAATTTCCCCCAGTCTTTTCAAGCTCTGGTCCTCAACCTTCAAGCTCTGGTTCTCTACCAGTGTCCTGGGAGTTTGAGGGTCCTGTGTAGTATCTTACCTGTTTCCTAGACCTGCCCCAATATATATATTAGTTATTGTTGCCATGACACCTTGATAGATATTATGACAATAAACGTGTTTGCATTTAAAAATGTGACAGTGGGTACAGAGATGCTGTGCACTCCCTGCAAACTAGTTTTATTTAAATGATTTCCACACAGAGGTCAGTAAAACTGTAAGAAGACAATGTACTACTGCTAATAAGCATAATAATGATAAAGTTCATTTTTGTAGGATTTTCCATGCAAATCATAGCACGAGCTTATTGAACACAGCCACCAAACCTTTTAACAAAGCCTTGTGAGATAAAGCAATAGAAGTAATCAAATTTGTTTTGTTCGTATAAGTATTCCTTTATTGCCAGCACAGCATGTGCATTTGTGTGTGCGCGCTTCTGTGTGGAACTGCTGTTAAAGTGTGCAGTGTGTGTGTGTGTGTGTCTGTGCGTGTGTGTGTGTGTGTGTGTGTGTGTGTGTGCATGTATGCGAGTGTGAGTAGGTGTCTGTGCAGCTTTCCTTCATGAGTATGCTTCCTCATGTATGTACACTGTGTGTGTGTGTGTGTGTGTGTGTGTGTGAACTCTCTCCATTGCACATACTTATTGGTGCTTTTTAAGCTCAGAGAGCAGAGTAATAAAAGATGAATCAGACAAGTGCTGTTCTTATTGGCAGGCGGAGTGGACCGGCGCAGAATCATTACGATCTTAGAGTGAGAGCCATGCTTCCCAGCTATGTGAGGGAGCATGTTGGCCTCCCAGAGGTACAATCCAAGCAGGACTACCGCACTGTGTGGGAATTGTTTAAATATTTGGGGAAAATGAATCTGAACTTATAGTCCTTTGATGTAATGTGAGGAGACTCAGCAATCTGAACGCCCATTCGAACCTAATGTCCCTCAGATCATCATTACAAACAAAAGCACATCTCTATAAAGAAAACACATCACCATGTTGCACTGTGTGCTGGCACTGTGTAACAACACATCTGCTCACCTCTCCTTTCTGTCTCTGTCATGCTATTTTCTTTGTTACCTTATCAAGAGCGGAATTCTGAATATCAGTCAGAGCTCCCAGGGCATAAAATACACATGCTGCTCTCTCTCCGTGTCTCTCTCCATGTCTCTCTCCATGTCTCTCTCAGTGTCTCTCTCCATGTCTCTCTCCATGTGACTGATGTAGGCTATGGCTTAACAACGTATATTTTGTTGATCATAATTACCATATCAATTCCTGAAGTACTGTTATCACAGCATCAAAGATATCTCTGTGTGTGTGTGTGTGTGTGTGTGTGTGCCTTTTAAAGAACCCCCTCCTGTTTTTGAATTGCCCTGACTAATCTCAGATTGCTCTAATAATTGCTATAAGAATGTTTTTGACAAATACTTTCTTGTGATCTGTCAGCGTGGCCAGTGGTGCAGACCAGGCTGTAATCACGCCGCATCAAATGTTTCCGAAGTATACTTTTAAATGTCATTGTGAGGTGTGCTGCAGTCACAGTGTGTGGTACCACCATCGCAATACATTTGGTCAATATCATGCAGTTCTGCCATATGGTTTGAAAGTACAGCAGCAACCAAGAAAAACAAGGGACAAAAGTTGAGAGAAAAGAGGTGTTTTGATGAAAGGGAGGGGCTTGTTTGAGGGGGAGGAGTCGACCTTGTTAGGGAGGGGCTTGTTTGAGGGGGAGGAGTCGACCTTGTTAGGGAGGGGCTTGTTTGAGTGGGAGGAGTCGACCTTGTTAGGGAGGGGCTTGTTGGGGGGTGCGTTAAGGAGTATTAAGGGGTGGTTCTTGTAAGGGTACTGCGAGGCTGAGCGCGCAAGCTTCATGCCGCAGAGGCAGCGTTGCTATTTTATGGGAATGTACTGTTAGTGAAGGAGCAAAGGGCTCGGAAAATTTTGGACTCTTTACGGAATCAATATGTCGCGTGTGGGGTGTAACTTTTGTGCGGTCTAGTGACGCAAGTTGGCGGAAAATCTGAACACTGCGCTATTTTCACATCCTATGTAGTTCGGCCATGTCCGGTTTTGGACGCGGCCTCAGAGCTGGGAAGAGGAGAGAGATGTTATTCCTGTTAGAGGGCAGAGGGACTCATTAAGGGGATCAACAGATTGAAAGAGAGACAGAGGATGAAACGCAGGAAGGGACAGAGAGGGAGGGAGAGAGAGAGAGTGAGGAAGATGGTGAGTGAACGAGGGCCACATTGCTTCTCTCATTACTAGACCTAAACAGCTGCAGGGGTTAATTAGAGGTCAAGAGGTCACAGTGGACCATAACAAGGCTAAGACACACCAACTGTGTAGCTTCATTCTGTAACCCCTCTCCACTGACATACAGCCCAATGCAGCATCTCCTGCATAGAGACTTGTCTTCTGCTGTCAGATACCTTTGGCCGTAGTTAATTCTTGCGTGTTTCGTTGCACTGCATTCAAAAGAAGAGGCTTGCCTTTCTCTACCTGAATCATATCTGTTCTTTTAGACAAATGTTCTGAGTTAAAAATAGGTCATTTCCATTTCTATCGATGCAGGCGCATTTGTTTGGGTGTTTGCCATCTCACAGTATCCTGGTAAGGCATTTATGCTATTATCTCAAAGACACATTTATTATTACCTCTTAGATATCAATATACAAATGTACCAGTTCTGCCGTGCATTAGTTAGGTGAGAGCTGCATGATATCTAGTTATTAATATAAATGTAATTTATGAGGTGGCCAGGAACTACCTACTAATTTACAAACAAATTCATCACTGTAAGCTATTTGTGGCTTTGCTGTTTACAGACTGCTCATGAATGGAGTTCATTTTTAAGGAGCTTGGTAAGTTGTAAGTGATGTAACTGCTATGGGTGCCTGGTCATTCTGAAGAAGATAACTAGGTGATAAACATGGCAAAATAGACTTGCGCTAAATAAAAGAATAATACACTGAATAATGGAATAATAGCATGCTTGAGTGGTGATATGAACATATGTTCAGACGCACACAGTTTACTGGTGGAATTAACATATGTGAAAAAAAGCAGAAATAAGCCCCGCCCTTGTTTCTCCGCCTGACACTCAGGTAACCGTGTCACAGACTGCATGCATGTTGAAAAGGCACACGCATACGATCACAAGCACTCCGTCGTACACGCACCAGCTCGGCAGACAGTGGGGGCGTGTGTCCATGTTTATAACACAGAACATCTGGGTTCGAACCTCCCTGTTGGTTTTAGTGAAGCGTCCATCAGTCAAACAGACTGACAGGACCTGGCGTGCGTTTGAGTCTGAGACGTTAAGACAAAAAGGAGAGGGCAAGTTCACTGTGCGTGTGTGTGTGTGTGTGTGTGTGTGTGTGTATGAGAAGAAAGTGTCTTTAATGACATTGTTGAGTGCTTATGTAAGTTTAATGAGACAGTGGCAGAGAGAGAGAGAGTACTTTATATTTAATAAGTTTAAAATGTTCACTGAAGACACACCAAGCATGATTCTGTGTTTTCATGTGTGTATGTGGATGTTTGTGAGTATGTGTGTGTATGTGTGTGTGTGTGTGTGTCTGTGTGTGTGTGTGTGCGCGCGTGCCTACATGTGGGAGTGGGCCCCAGATACATTAAGCCATTCCTTTACAAATTAGCAAGGCTGCGCCATATTGTGTGTTCACTGTGGTCTGAGTCCTTTCTCACATCCCTTTCCCTCTCTCTCTCTCTCAGTCTCTCTTCCGTTCACATGCGCACAAGTACAAACACACACTCATTCAAACGACCAATAGTCTGTTATATTTAATTGATTTTTATAATCCCATTCACATCATGAGTCACTCAGCTCTGCCTGGGCTTAAACAACGTGCTGCTCTTTCATTAATGTTTTGGGTGGTGAACGATGTGCAAAACCATTCATTCCTACCGACACTCTGCTGACGTTCCGGCTACGGCTGTGTTATACTGTACTTAAAAAAAAAAATTACAGTAGAATTTTACATTTTTACCCCTGCCTATGTGTGTTTGTGTGTTTCAGGAGTGTGTGTCAGCGGAGAACTCCATGGCTCTAAGTTGTGTGAGACGGAGCTCTAGCAGCCAGATAGAGCAGAGGACAATGAGGTTATCAGGGGTCATGTGGTCAACCTACCTACTTTTCCTCTTCGCTTTCTTCACTCCCGTCACGCTTGGTAAGATGTACACACACACACACACACACACACACACACACACACTGCAATATGTATTCCATGAAAAATACAGACTTGTGTACTTGCTTAGAATGCAATGCTGAAGAAGGCTGTGTGCTGAAATGCATTTGTGTTCTTTCTGTGAGACCAATTGATATGAGACATATCTTTACCATCCAGTCATACACAGCTGAATGATCTGATTGAAAGGGCAGTTGAGTGCTGTAAAACAGAAATGTGTGTGTGTGTGTGTGTGTGTGGTGTTTTCAAAAATAAGTTTAAAAGTATAGCCTGCAGATGAAACAAGATCTAACAGATCAATAATCATAGATGCAAATGTCTAGACGCATTGAATTTGTGTGTCTGTGTCTCCCCAAGGGACACGTGAGATAATGGTTTAAGGCTACAGTCTCTCAGGAACTGACCCTTAGTGTTACTGTTTGAGCACGGAGGAAGAATGTTCTGTCTCTCCTCATCTCCTCTTCTCTCTTCTCCCCCCTCTTCTTTTCACCTCCCCCGTTCCCATTCATCCTCTCTCCCTCTTTCTGCTCCTCTCTCCTCTGCTCCTCTCAAGGGCGTAGTAACAGCGTTGCAGTCAGAGAAAAAAAATAACATGCCTGATGTCTAAGCTAGAGGCTGCTGGCTGGAACAGATAACGCTCCCTCAGTCCGATGGTCTACCCGTTGCTAGGACGGCCTTTCTTGCTGTGGTTTTCATTGTATGCACGCGTCCGCAAATTTTGCTGTCCTGTGCGTTTTCCTTTTTCCCCGGCACACGGGCTTCTCGTACCTCGAGAGAGCGCTCCCTGGTGCGTGAAGCCTGTTTGCATGTTTACTCGTTTGTCAGGACAATCTCGGGGGAGACAATCAGAGCAGTGCCACTTCAATGCTAAAAACCTGATTGGATGACAGCCCATCTCGCTAATGCTCTATTGGTTCCTTCTCCTGTCAGTCAGCGCATGTTTTAATTAGCTTCGCATCTCAATGTGGATTTAATTAACGCAGTCGTCCTGGTGTCACTCGCATCCTTTACGTCCAGTAGATTCGTTTAGAAAGTGCATGCGTGAGTGAGGGGGCGTTGCGTGCGTGTGTGTGTGTGTGTGTGTGTGTGTGTGTGTGTGTCAGTGAATGCTTCCAAGGGAGGCTACACGCAATGAAATTTCACTTTGGCACCAGCGAATCAGTTAGCAAAAATATTTGACTCAGTAAACCAAAGTAGGTTATGGTCTGGCAACATGACGGTTCACAGGGTCTACTCTCTTCATAGCGGCTCAATGCAATCGAATGGAATCACGTATAACGTAGAGTCTCAGAGCAGGAGATCAGTGCAGGTGTGTTAATAACAGCCCATGTGCACCATTACCTTCCTTGTAAGGTCACCGCTCTTGTTGCTCTTGTGTGTGCGTGTGTGTGTGTGTGTGTGCGTGCGCGTGCAGTGTGGAGCCGTGCCCCTGTGCCTATGGCTGTCGTGCGGAGGGAGCTGTCGTGCGAGAGTTACCCCATCGAGCTGCGTTGCCCCGGCACAGACGTCATCATGATCGAGAGCGCCAACTACGGACGTACTGACGACAAGATCTGTGACTCGGACCCCGCTCAGATGGAGAACACACGCTGCTACCTGCCTGACGCCTACAAGATCATGGGCTTCAGGTGAACTCCCTCATGCTTCGCTTTAGGTTGTTTTAAATTCAGTTCACGTTAGTGTGTCTGTGCGAGAGTTTCTGTGTGTGTTTGTGGGTCTGTGAGCTTTTTCATAAAAACCAAATGACCTCAAAAGTAAAAGAATGTGAAAAATTATTATTTATTGATATGTATTATTATTTATTTATATTCTTATAAGAAAGAGCTCAACTATTTCTTCTCTATAAGTGGAGTCTGTATGTGACTGTTCGTGTGTTTGTATGGCAGTCAGTGTGTGCCTTATAAGTGTAAAGGGGCATATGAGTGAGAGAACATCACCACTAAATCCTCTAGTTGGATGATATACAGTACCACCTGTGTGTATGGCTAGCTGCCACCACACACACACACACACACACACATGCACACACAAACACACGTATGCACACCTGCATTCACACACACACACACACACGTGCACACACAAACACACATATGTATGCCTGCATTCAAACACACACACACACCCCTGCACACACACACACCCCTGCACACACACACACACACTCACACAAACACACACGCACACACACACAAAACGCGCGCACACTGCTCCAGGGTAGACCAGATTGTGAGCTCCAATTAGCAAGGCTCTATGGCCAAGATTAGTAGCACTCTAAAGTTCATTACCATTTACAATTCACACTCACACTTAGTGTGGACACACACACACACACACAGTAAAAAATTTCTGCACATTTCTTATGCCTGTTCAGGTGCAAGAAGCCCCACCCTCACACCACCCTTAATACACTGACCCAAAAAACACCTTACTGCAGGTCTCTCTATCATGTCATAGTAACCAGGTTGGGGGGGGGGGTACTAACACATGCTTCCTGTGACACATGGAGCCCAGAGAGTCAAATCATATCTGCTATTCCAGATTTTCACATTTACCTTTCAGATTTAACTTTCTACTTGTGCCCCACTTACCATTTTCTCTTCAGATATAAATACATGGAATTTGAGCCACATGCTGGACCCCCATTTGAATGCTGTCAGATTATTAAGCGGGCGTTTGCGTGAGTCCTCCCTGTGGGGCCTTCGGAGAATCTGTGAGGGTCCTGCAGGAATTGGGTGAAGTAGCTCTTTCTGCACAGCAACCGTTCCAGGAAGTGCCTGCTACTTGCAGCAAATGCCCCTGTTTTGCAGAATCTTGAAGACGCTTCTCAACCAACTATCTCGGGCGAGCAGCTCGTCAGAAGCCACAAATCGGGTTAAAAATAGCGTGCTGGCCTCCTGTCTGAGCACCGGAGAAGTGCAGAGGGCAAATGTGTGTTTGAACCGTGGCCACTAAGCATCCTTCTTGATATTGGGATACTGTGCAGGCTAAAAGATACGCTCGGTGGCAGGAGAGGGGAGGGGAGGAGAATGGAGAGGAGAGGAAGAGGAGAGTGGAGGGGAGGAGGAGAGTGGAGAGGAAGAGGAGAGTGGAGGGGAGGAGAGAAGGGGAGATGCTGTTCTGCCTTCCCTCCGTCTTTCTCTCTGCTTCGCTGCTTTTTATAGAAACGCCGGTTGGCATCACACATCATTTATCATTCTCCACCTCATCTCTCTATCGCTCTCTCTTTCTCCCTCTGTCCCTCCACCTCATCTCTCTCCTCATCTCTCTCCCTCTCTACCTCCTTCTTCCCTCTCTTTCTCTCTCATTTTGTCTGACCTTTACAATTTTTTTCACTCTGGGCTAATTTCTTCTCTGCTCAGGGTATGCGTGTGTGTGTGTGTGTTTGAGTGAGCAGGCGTGTGTATGTGTGTGCAGGTGTGTGTGTGCGTGTCTGAGTGAGCAGGCGTGTGTGTGTGTGTGCGCGCGCAGTGGCTCACACCGACGGTAGTCGGTTCGACTCCGTAATCAATAAGAAAAGACAATTAAAATGCGATCAACAGAGAGACACTGGCGTTCGTTCTGAGGCCACCATCCCATCGCTGCTGCAGGAGATCTACTGTGCTGCAGAGATGATCTGCTGGGTTTATTTCCAGCTCTCATATAACCCGCCTGATCTGGCCAACCACTGAGGTCTGACTTGCTGGATCAGGCATTAGATGCAGGCAGGAAATCATGCCGTCAGGGACGTAGGGCTTTGGGGGCAGAGCTGGTGACCATTTCCTTACCCAGATTCTTCCTAGCTAGAGTTACAGAGCAACATCTGAGTTTCAGGAAATTCAGGACGATTCAGCTCAGGTTGTTAATGTTGTGACTGTTCATTTCTCTTGCCATATTTCAGCAGATCTTTTACAGATTTACTGTATATGTGAGAGAAGTGGACATGAACCCAAAAAGGTCTTATTAGAATTAAAACCACCACCCTCTACAGGACCCTAGGGGCTAGTCCTTTTTTTACTGAAGTGTCATTTTTCTCTCCAGTGTACATGGAAGTGCTTAATCATACTAGTTTGCTGTTTTTTTATTTGGATTTGGATTTTCAGTAGTTAGTTCTGGTTAGTAAACTGGTTAAGGATGACTGGGGTAGTGAGCAATATCCCTGTGTGTGTATGTGTGTGCGTGCGTGCGTGCGTGTGTGTGTGCGTGCGTGTGTGTGTGTGTGTGCGTGCGTGCGTGCGTGTGTGCGTGTGTGTGTGTGCGTGTGTGTGTGCGTGTGTGTGTGTGCACATATGCACCTCCCCAGACAGGTACAACCTCAGCTTGTCCTTGTGAATTGTTGAGACGTCGGATCAGTTCAAAGTGAATTTAAAGTTCTGTGAGGCCAGACCCTTTCACTCCCCTGGGTGACAGTGTGGGAATGCAGTACTCCAGCATACACACTGACACACTCTCACACACACACACACACACATCACCCAGCTGATTTGTCTTTCCTACCTGTCTCAGCAAGCACTTCAGGTCTGAAGAGTGTAAATTCTCTGTATGTACGTGTGTATATGTGTGCTTGTATTTGTGTATGCATCGGTGATGAAAGAAAAATATTAAAAGAAAACTTTCCAGGATCTGTAAATAACTGTCTAATCGAAAAAAAAAAGGTTCTGTCTATCCCTCATTCTCACAAAATTAGGTCATATCTGAGCAGCACACACAGCCACATGAGAGCCGTCGCCCCGGAAACCAGAGATGCCCCATGGCACTCTGGGAGTATGACTGTCACACTCACTCAACACACCAATTAGTGTCCTCTATAACACACATGCGTGCGCATCCACACTGTCAGTTGGATTCTGATGGACACACACACACACACACACATGCACACACGCACAGTCTCAAGTAGATTCTTCCTCTGCCAGCTGTCTCCTGTCTCACTGACATTGATATTGTGAAATGTAGCTAGAAAACTGGAGAGCATGCATGTGAAAGAGAGAGACGATGTATGTGAAGAGAGACAGAGTGTGTGTGTTTGTGCATTTTGATGCACCCCTCTGGATTCGGACTGGGAGGTTTCCATGGTAACTTGCAGAAAGAGGGGGAGAGAGAGCGGGAGATATAGCTGAGCACTAAGTCTTCTTAGATTCCTGTGTGTGTGAGTATGGGATTTTTTTTCCATTTCTGTGTCTGCGTGCATGAGATGAGATCTTGTAAGTGTGTATTTTATTCAAGCCATAAGATGCAGCCTGTCTCCCTGTCACACACTCGCACACACACAGACACACACAGACACACAAATACCTTATATGGCAGAGTAGCTAGATGTACAATTGCTCTTTCTATCTTTCTTTCTGTTTTTCCGCTTTTCCTTGTTAATGTTTGCATAGTTTCTGGTGTCTGTGCTTTGCCTTAATACATACTAATATGACCTACATGTGGATTTGAACACATTACAAATTTCTATGGAGCAAGTTTGCCGTGCGCGTGTTTGTGTGTGAGCACGTTCCAAGATCGTCGGTGTGACTCACAAAAACTCTTTAGATACTTCCTTTTTTATTTTGTTTGATTTTCATTTAAAGGCAGGAAAACGTATATTAGTCATGCAGTACTTTTATATTGCATGCAGTCTAATATGACATGTAAAATTAACTTGATAAACAACATTCATCTCCACCGTTGACCCCCCCCCCCCTTTCCCTACTTCTCTCATTGTGTCTGTCTGTCTCTCTCAGGTGTAATAACAGGACCCAGTGTGCCGTGGTAGCAGGCCCCGATGTTTTCCCCGATCCGTGTCCTGGAACATACAAATACCTGGAGGTGCAGTACGAGTGTGTGCCATACAGTGAGTACACACACACGCGCGCGCGCGCGCGCGCGCGCACACACATATGCAAACACACCCTTAACACACACACTCACAATTACACACAGCATGTTCACCGAAAGAAAAAAAATAACATGAAGCAGCATATATTTCTCCATAAAATAAAATCGATACATGGCTACTTAAGATTTGCCTGTAGCAAGCTAAACGTAGCCGACTAATCGCAGCTTTGCTCCCTCGTGGTTTTCCACCGTCCCGATAACATTAGTATGTGTTGCGATGTGTGTTCTCTCGCTTACACGACTCCTTTGTCGCTGCTCACGCGTGCCGCGGTGGGTATACGCTCGCGCTGAAGCACACGATCCAGCGAGCGGATCAGATACTCCGGTTCCTTTCAAGGCCGCTGGTATTTGTGCGCTGGTCGCTGATCAGGCTGCTTGCGTTCCTGTGCAGTATCAAGCTGTGGCTGTGGATTGTACTGATCATTACGGATCCTGTTTATTCGGGGGGGGGGTTGTTATGAGGGGGTGGGCGGGGATTTTGAGAAAGCAGAGGCACTCGCTGACATTTCCGCTGGCCTAACGTGGCAGTCATTGTTGACACTGAAACAGATTGTAAGAGCGCATTAGCAGCCATAAACCGCTAATCTGACGTAAGGACATGCGTATGTATGATAGCTGTGGTTGGTGTGTTTCGGTGGCAAGCGGCCGTCCATCTGCTGCTGTCCGGGCCGGCTGCCCTTGGCCTGTCAATCATTTCAGGGCGGCGCGAGGCCTTCCGCTATTCTGACGCTTGCCTGATTTTAGCTTTCAGGTCTGGGGTAGCTGTGGCAACGGTGACAATGAGTCGGTAGTGTTTAACTGGTGTATTGGCACCAGGAAACCACACACACACACACACACACACACACACACACACACACACACACACACACACACACATACATCACTTGCTCATAAGCGACTAAACCTAAATCTTTTTTCCTTTCTTTCTAACACTGTGTATGTGTTTCTATAACCCCTTAACTACATGATTTTTACTTTTTTTCAAAAAACACTTTTAAAATGGATCTAAAAACTTGGCGGCAGACACAACTCTACAAGGTCTTTAGACCTACATACAGTATACAGTATTCACACGGTTCAGTGGCAGTGGACCGCCGCCCCCTTCCAAAAATGTAGTACCAGAGTGAGGGGTTGTAAGTGTATGCACATGTCAAATATGATAAAAGGGGAGAATAAATAAAACTATTTTCCCCAGAACTAATAACTGGAGAGGAAGTGATACACATGCACACACAATCACAAACACACACAGGTAATTTAATTACCTCAGTGCCAGAGACCCCTGAGAACATGTTCCAAATGTTTTCTGGAGGTTCTTTGGCTCTTCCTTCTCCCCCGTGATGGAGCAGTTGGCTGTGTTCCAATCCGCCTCTCTGCTTTTGGCCTCAATACAAGCCTTCTGCTTCATTCAGCCATGCTAGTGCACTTTATGTATATCTTAGACCCTAAGATGGTTAGAAAAACAGCTTTTATCAGTAGCTGTGCAGCGCAACTATACACTTAAGAATTGTTTGAGTAATCAAATTTTGTATCGCATATTAATACATTGGTTTGTATGTGTAAACTATCACACTGTTTAGATATGAACATTCAGTATTTTTTGGATTGTGAGATAATTTGTGATCTTATTTATTTATTTATTTTTAGTTGGCAAAGCATTTTTTTCCCTATTGTTTGATTGTTTCCATGCGAAAGTTTATTCCGATGCTACTTCAGAGGAGGGAAAATCTGCCATCTAATCTGTTTCATGTAATCAAATGTGATTCAAATTTCACAATCATCAAAAAGCAAATGATTTTAATTGGTTGTCCAAACTGTGTGTGTGGGTGAGGAAGGTGTAGAGCAGGCTTACAATGAGCTTGTATGGCATATAAATCTCTCTCTCTCTCACACACACACACACACACACTTTATTGAGTGATGCATTAACAGTTCATTCTCATACATCTTTTATGGAGCTGGGACGCATTGTTTTTCCGATCACACCAAAGACCAACACACATAGTCGAACATACAGAGGCAAAGATTCGTATTTACAGGCCGAGGAATCTCGCTTGCGCTCCGCTCTTTTAAATAACCTCACGATCTAACACAGTAAGACCCCTAACGCGTTTAGAGAGGTTTTGGAAAGGCTGTAGTTTTGCAGTCTTACACTGGCTGATATTACATGGGATTGTGGGATGATGTTTTTTTGCCCTCAAACATGGGAATCTTTGATATGAATGCTAGTATGAACACACTGTTTCATGTTTGGAGAGAATTAAGTGATTAGGCTCTGACCCCATGAAAGTTCATAAAAGAATCACAGAATATGTTCTCCTCTCTTTTATGCATTGCTTTATTTTACAAGATTATGCAGTCTTAGTTTTCAGGAATTATTACTGAATAGTTAACAGAATATATCGAAAAATAAATAAATAGGAGTTTTTCTGTGTTATGAGACTGGAATAAGATATGATTTACATTACATAAATATGGAATTGGTTTGCTATTGCATCATTAATGGTTTGCACTCTCTCTCTCTGTCTCTATCTCTGTTTCTGTCTCTCTCTCTCTCTCTCTCTGTGTCTCTCTCTGTATCTCTGTCTCTCTCTCTCTATCTGTCTCATTTGCTCATTGTGAATGCGGACGCAGAAGTGGAGCAGAGAGGTAGGTCCATTACTTTAATGCAGTTTAAGTACGTAATTCACCATCTGCCTCTTTCTGCGTTATTCGATACTAAGGACTGATTGGGGATCAGTAGCCTATAATGGTTTATATTAGAAATGAGGAGGTGAAACCTGATCTCACATCAACAGTGTGCTCACTGAATTAACCCTCTCTTTTACTCAGTATCTCCACTCTCACTCTATCTAATTTTCTTTCTCTTTCTTTCTTTCTTTCTTTCTTTCTTTCTTTCTTTCTTTCTTTCTTTCTTTCTTTCT
>JAOXYF010000006.1:13229528-13240966 GCA_028565775.1 Sternarchorhynchus goeldii
TTGTTTTTTTTTTTCTACTGAGAAGTTAACATTATATTGTGCCATGCAGGAAAAAAATCTTTAAAATACCCTAGGTGCATTCGAACATGTTCTGGAAGGCTTTCTCTGTTTCCTTTGCTGGCACCAGAATTGCTCGTGGCGAACTCTGTGTACCGTAGATCCAAAACCCTCTGGGCTCAGAAGGGTACTTTTCAGGCTGCTGCCGCTCCTGCGGTGGCCAGGCGTGGTTGGCGGTGAGACCGACCCGCAGGGTGGTGGGGAGTGAGAGTGCGCATTCTCTACGTGGCCAGGTGGTGGCGCCTCTGCACGTGACAGCTGTGCATCTGTCAGCTCGCCCGACAGAGACCTGAAGAGTGAATCAGACTTAAAGCAGTAACAAAGTGAGAATCTAAGATGGGGATTAAATTGACTGTGCTTAAATGTGTTCTTCTCTCTCTGTCAACCTCGATCTTTATGTCTTGTTTTCTGTTTTCTCACACATTTTCAGTTTTTTCACAAGAGACACTTTGAAAGATTCACTTGAATGAGTGACTGGAATTAAATTTGTTCTGCTGTGCTGATCATATAAATGTAGAAAAATGTAAACAGACCTACATGCGATGCACACAACATGCGCACGCACACGTACACACACACACACACACACATTCACACACATACACACACACACACACGCACACGCACACGACCCCTCCCCCCATTTAAAGGTGAGGTTATATATGACATAAAAAGTAATAGGTATTTGATATCTTTTGCTTTTAACATGCACTGAACACAGACCCTCTTTCATGCACACACACACACACACACACACACACACACACACACACACACAACTTGTAAACTTGCAGGTCTGATAGTAATGTAATCTTCTGAGATAGGCTCTGAGGGTGTGTTAAGTGGAATAGCCTGTGTGATCCCTTAGACAAGAATGGAGTTCTGTTCTGCGCTTTATTAAATGAGAGCATGTCTTTCACTCTGTTAGAACTCTCACTACTGCCAATTACACGGCACAGCACAAGGGGAAAACTTTATTTAAACCGATCTGCACGTACAAGAAATGCACCTGCTGCTGTAGGCAGGGAGTCACACATACAGATCAATCTGGAATGCTAAGACACACACACACACACACACACACACACACACACACACACACACACACACACACACACACAAAACATAGACAGGCCTCAAAATTGCACAAGACAAAATATTAAGTGCTTCTGTTTGGGCTAATTATGATGATATTGGACATTGCAGGACTTTGCAGAAATATGCAAATGAATATCTAATAAACTACTGCTTTATTTACTGTGTGCTGTTAGTATCATGACCAGCCTCAGCCAACACAGATGCATGTTTTGTAGCTGTTTTAATGCACCACATCGTTCACATAAAACAGTTCTGGTCAAAATAACGCAGGCCAATCACCAGTCTGTTTTGAGTATATTTCAAAGCAAGTCTTTACTAGCAGTATGAGGTTACACTGTCACCGTGCAGCATTTTCGCCACTAACAGGGCCGCTCCAGCACGAGACCTTCAGGCTAGCCCCCGTGCTAAGACATGTGCACTCAGGTGCAGGTGTGAGCGCGCCCGTGAGAGCGCGCCCGTGTGAGCGTGCACGTGCGAACGTGCACGTGCGAGCGCGCCCGTGCACTCTCCCTGGCTTCTTGACGGGAGAGATGGATGAATGCGGCGTGGTCTGTCCATGTAGATCTGATAGGATAGAATTACTCCGGTAACTTCACCAAGGTAACCCCACCAGCTGCGCTGCCGTTACTGATAAGAGCTGCGGGAGAGAGAGTCGGGGACTCTCATCTCCCACTCCCTCCCCATTAGCTTCTTGTTGCCCTGGACGCCTCCCTCTGCCTTTTGGTCCTGTAACGTTCGATTTACATGCAATCGTTAAGTAGGTGGTATTTGTCATCAGTCGCTGGCAAATGGTAGATGCTGCAGTCTGTATTCTATATGATTTTTCTCACATTTCCTCTGGTAAATCTAAATGACAGGCAAGGCATTTCTAATTAATTAACAAAGTGGGTACATATATGTTTATTTATTATTAGAAACAGCATATAAAGCTCTGGAAAAAAAAAAATCTAAATGAAGAGACCTCTTGAAATGTTAAGCTCTAAGGCAGCCGTTGCTTTCCTGTATCAGCTGAATTGGAACACAGGCTCCCCTTGTTTTACTTAATGAGGTAGCGATTAGGTGATCACCTGAAATCTTGTTTAACGAGGAATGCAAGGAATGGTGGAGAGAATGCCTGGTCGCGTAAAAAAAAAACCCTCTGACTCAAAAACGCTCTCTGAACTAAAGCATTTAAAAATTAAGATGAGCTTGATAATGTGTATGTGAAATGATAACTTAATAAAACAATGTTTTCTTCACATTATTTGTGGCCGGAAAACGCTGCACCTTTCTGTTAGTTGTTATTTTCTGCAGATTCGTACTCTAATTGACAATATTTTTATTTGGAATTTGGAAGAAATGTCAGTAATTTATGGAAAGAAATAAAGATGCTTATTTTACTCAAACACATACCTATAAATAGTAAAACCGGAGAAACAGATAATTTTGCAGCGGCCTCGTAATTTTTTCCCAGAGCTGTATATATGACATATATAATGTCAGCTTGGCTGCCAGAAAACCGCAGCAAACTCTCTCGCAGACTCCAGGTTTCCCGGATTTGGAGGGCCGTTGCCATGACAGTGAATCCTGATTGGTCCCAATCAGCAAGGTGACATTGTTTCCATTCCATGTGTGGGCAAAGGCATATTTTACAGTGCCATGTTTGTTTAAAAGCCCAGGAAGATCTGCCACTCCAAGCGCTCTATTTACACGCCTGCAGTCAGGATGAGTTTAGCATTCCATTTTCGGATGGGACTGGGCTGGAGATTGCAGAAACAAAATGTGACTTCTCATGGAAATCTTGGAAAACTGAATCTTCTTCAGGCCATAAAGTCTGGTTGGAGCAGGGGGTTAGATCACATGACTAAAGAAAGCAATTTCATAACAATCCATCCTGGGAGGACTAACTGCTATGTATAGTCAACAGCTGCACAAGATTCCACCAAGCTTCAGTAATCAAAAAAATGCCTACTTCAGCCTTTATGATTCCATGTAAATGCTGACTGATAACTTCAGTTTCCTTCCCATAGTTCCCACCTGCTCTTTTTCTTCACGCTCATACAATAAGAAGGCCACAGTATGTTCTATATTCACCAAGCCACCTATCCCCACATTTGGCCAGAATTCTGTTCTTCAGACATACTTAGTTTTTTTTTTAAGGAGCTAACGTTCGTTTTTCAAGGTGCTAGCATCCAGCCATTAGGTCTACATGTAGTTTTCAGACTCGTTGTACAACAAAAATAGTAAAAATTCTAGTTTGGTGAAGTGATGCTCCAGCTTGGATAAGTGACGAGCTGTGTTCTCTAACTGCTTCTGGTCAACTGGAGGAGTCAAACAGTGGAACAGGTGGAAGGCAGCATTCATACTTCATGTTCAGTGCTGTTACATGATTGGACTGATTTGGGCTAAACACCCACAGGTTTTTGCCATGAAGAAATCTAGAGAGGCCACAGGGCATCTCTTTGGCGGGGAGATATTAGCTCTGCTGGATCTGAGTGGTTCTGAATGTGGCTCTGGGATTATGGTGTGAATTGCTTTTTAAATTTTTTTTTCCAGTCCATAAGACAGAGCAGACAAAACAAGCTTCAAAGAACGTATGCCATTTAGTGGTGAGTCACTATGCCCTTCAGCCCGTTCAGCGCAATAGAAGGGAAATGAACTTTGACCAGTCAGCCATGTCACCATGTCACCCTAGATGAAGTGAGGAAAGAGACTTCCTCTGATGACCCACCAGTGAAGTTCTCTTTCTTGTGGAAGCACATATGTAAGCACTAACACACACACACACAAACACACACTTGCTGCCCTCTATCTCCACTCCCATTGGGTCTGAGTGGGTTGTAAAATGGAGATGATAATCTAGAGACATGGAGGAGTGGAGCAGACAGGCAAGCAGAGGGGAGAGCAAGGAGAGATGGAGAGATTGGACCATAGATGAAAGGCCAGACTCATCGTTTAATGGCTGCAGTGCATGTGTGTGTGTGTGAGGGAGAGAGAGAGAGAGAGAGAGAGAGAGAGAGCATGGGATGAAGAGGGAGAGAGTGAGATTAGTTACTGTAGAATGCTCTACTGCTCTGAGTTGTGCTTCAGTGGCTCTTCACACAGATGGCTACAGGAATAGAAACAGGAAACGCTTTCATTTCACACAGCGGCCCTTTAAAATCACCAGCGCATTTACCACTGATCGAGAGCACGGGAAGGAACAGGGAACGAGACGAGAGAGAGAGAGAGACAGAGAGAGGGAGGGAGGAAAGAAGGGGCTGAGCGAGCGAGACAGAAAAAGCAACGAGAGGAGATGAGAGCAGAGTCGTGGCTCAGTACATCTTCATAATAAGCTGCTGCTCCGGACAGGAATACGGCCTAATGAAGGAGAACCCTCTCCTCCTTAAGACTGGTATAGGGGCATTCCATTTATTCTGCTTCGAGCCACTTTATAACTCTTAAGTGGTGGTTTGTAGACACCTCACGTCATATTGCTGTGACATTTAGTCGCAAGCTAATCAGAGCTAATTGGTATAATGGACCCTTATTTTATCCCTTTCAATTTTAAACCTGACCTTAAACATATACCGTCTTTAAACTTGGCTGAACTATATATAGGCTGAACTTATATAAATATATATATATATATATTTCTGCACTCCAATTTTGCTGCTTTAGTTTTAACTGCATTGTGAAATCCAATATACTGTATTGATGGGGTTCTTATAAACCAGGCCATCGATCAGGCTGAACCCCAGTGCTTCTGCCAGGTAGAAGAACTCTTTCTAACCTTTTGCCATTTAAAAATCACTCGTTCTGTGGGCTCCATCCCTCATTGTCACCAACACAGCAGCTTCCCTAAACTGAAAGCTTGCGTTATCTTATATGACGACCTTCACAAATCTTCACAAATAAAACATGACGACGGACCTGTGTATGTGGCTGCTGCCTGAGGTCTTCGAGACGTTATGCAGTGTTCTTCTTTGAACTGGATAACAATGTTTGTCAGTCAACTGTGCCCCAACTGTGCCCTGATTCTCAGCAGGGTGTGTGTGTGTGTGTGTGTGTTGGGGGGGGAATGCAGTGTGAGGTTGCTAAATCAGTTGCTTCCTGCCTTTGTATTACTGTAGGCAGCTCAGTGCTCTCTGCCCGTGACTCAATGCCACAGGGCTCCGGCTTCTTTTCTTGCATTTCCTTCATCAGCTTCCCTCTGAAGGTCTCAAAATCATAACAGTTCCTAATATTTTAATGGCCATGAAGCCGTAATGACACAGCGCACTGATGCCGTTGAAATGATGTGTTCAGCAGTACGCTATCATTGGTTTACTCGTTTATACTAACATTTTTTTCGCATGTTAATGCTCCCTGTTCTTCTCTTTGGAATATTTAGCATGTTTTCTTTGTTTTCTGATATATTAATAATAATTAAAAAAATCTGATATTTCATATTATAGAAAATTTAAAGGTAATGGATTTTGTCACAGCCTGTCCACCCTTGCGCTTGTCTTAGTCACTAGAAAGCAGTGGCCATAACTGCATTGTTGATATTTTTTCACTGCAAGTCCAAATTTGATAAATATCCACAGTAAAAATGGCTGACATTCAGTCTTCCCTGCCTCTCACCCCCACCTCTCTTCTCCTCACACTCATTCCTGATCTCACTTTCAACCTGTCACTGTGGCAACCACTTTATCCCCTCCCCAAACAAACAGTACAACAAGGGCAAGTGACTGCATGAGAGAGAGAGAGAGAGAGAGAGAGAGGAAGAATGGGTGTTTGGTTCTCCATCTTCCTGGATTGATGCTGTTCTCTTTCTTCAGCACAACCGGTTGCTTTTTTTTCAGACTTTTTTTTTTGTCTCTCCCACACACACTTACACACACTTACACACTTACACACACAGACTTACACACACTTACACACACTTACACACTTGTGTGCACAAATCCTTACACACACACACACACACATACACTTGTGTGCACACGCATCCAGACACACACACACACACACACACACACACACACACATACTTACACACACTTGTGTGCAT
Source organism: Sternarchorhynchus goeldii (assembly GCA_028565775.1). Classification (NCBI taxonomy): domain Eukaryota; kingdom Metazoa; phylum Chordata; class Actinopteri; order Gymnotiformes; family Apteronotidae; genus Sternarchorhynchus; species Sternarchorhynchus goeldii. The sequence continues at coordinate 13,235,698 of JAOXYF010000006.1, forward strand.
GCACACACATCCAGACATACACACACTTACACACACTCGTGCACACACAGACACACACGCACCCACACACACACTCGTGCACACACAGACACGCACGCACCCACACACACACTTCCAAACATGATCCTGACCTGTCATAACTCTCAACCTTCTAGAAGTATTCTTAGCCCAGACAATCTCAGCCACCAGACACTTAACACCTTGTACAGCTATTTTCCTAGAAGCCCTGCAGAGGAAAAGCTAGATATTCTTTATTTATCTCACTGTCTCAGATTTTTCTATTTACACGTTGAAATTGATTGGATTCTGAGTGGGAATGAATCCTCATGAGATCTTGCTATTTCTGCTAAAGTCTTGCTTTTAGATGTTGTGTGTGGACATGTGTGTGTGTGTGTTAGCTATAACTCCACTAGGACTGTTTAGTCTAGCTTATCCTTGAAAGGATGAAATTGACATGTCCCATGTCACTTCTAATATTTCCTGCTCACACTACGTCAATAAACCACTGTCGTCCTGCTCTGTTGCTCTAATGTGTGTCATCGTGGCTTTAAGTGTGTGTGTGTGTGTGTGTACGAGTGTGTCAGGGGGGTGAGGTCCCATTTAAACACCATTTATCTTTGTCTCTGCCCTTATGATTCTGGCCTGTCAAAACACACACTGCCGAATGTTGTGCAGGACACAGACACACACAAACACACACAGACACTCATGCACACACACAAGCATGCATGCACCTCCTCACCTCCCTACACACAAATACACACACACACACATAAACTTTTCCTCTCAGACACCTGGCTCACTCAGTCATCTCTGAAACTGCAGAGAGGCAGAGAGGGGGGAGAGAGAGAGAGAGAGAGAGACAGGCAAGGAGAGAGGTAGAGGGAGGGAGAGACAGGGGGAGCGAGAGGGAGGGAGAGGAGTGCTTTGACACTTAAATGGAGGACACGCGGGAGGATCTCTTTTATTTTTTAGCAGTAACATGGCTGTGGCCTGAAGCTTGTGCGGAGCAGCCTGGCAGAGAGCTTCCATTCCCCACTGCGTCCCACCCACCTGAACTCTAAACATGGTTGTTTCTGTTTTTCACTTGTTTGACACTTGACAAGTGAAGTGATCTCTCTTCCTCCCCCTCTTTCTCTCCCTCCTGTACCTTTCTTTTTCTTTCTTTCTTTCCTTTCCCCCTTTATCTGCTCTTTATCTCTCTATTTTCCTCCAACTCTCTTTCTGTGTACCTGATTCTCTCAATTTCTTGTCACTCTCTCTGCCTTTTTTCTCTTTCCGGCTCTCTGACTCAATCTCGGAATCTCTCTCTCTCTCCGTGACTCTCCTTTTCTCTGTCTCTCTTTCTGACTCTTCGTCAGACTCTCCCTCCTCTGTCCTGCTTCCCGACCAGATTCCACCGGCGCGCACCTCCACCTCTCGCCCACACCCTTACACGGGCACCCTCCGCCCCACACTCTCCACCACCACCACCACCACCTTGCCACCTCCCCGCCGGAACAACGACCACAGCAACAACTTCCTCCTTGAGGCGGTGACTCGGCCGGCTCCCTCAGCCCGAATACCCGTTGTTACTGACTACTGTGCCTCGCGCCTCGCTGCCGACATCTCCTGGCCACAGACTCACCAGGGACAGGTCGCTAAGCAACCATGCCCATCTGGCACTATAGGTAAGATGAGGTTCAGCTGCTTTAGTTAATTGTGTGTGTGTGTGTGTGTGTGTGTGTGTGTTTATCAACCACAGTGATGTATGGAGGTGGGCTCACATCTTTAGTGTTATTATATTCTTGGTCTTTCAGGTGTGGCAACATTTACCTGCATGATGGGCTACTGGGACCCAAAGGGGCCGGACATGAGCAACTGCACCTCACCATGGACCAATCACATAACTCAGAGAGTGAGTGCTCACCAATGGGAAACATGCTACTGGCAATCAGACCACGGTCAAAATTCTATACAGTGAGATCTACTGGTAATAAATAAGCCCAAATCGTCATTTAGCCCAAAGCGTTTTTGAACATTACATGAATTCATATCGCACCGAGCATCTGGAAGCAAAATTGCTTAGAGCAAAACACAGTATATGGGAAAATGTCATCAGTAGCTAAACAGAGCTTAGCCAAAAGCAGAACTTAGCCCCAATTAAGCTTTTATAGTGTTGCTGAGGGACAACAGTGCTATTGCAGCGGTGTTGTTTGCTATGTGGTGAGTGCGTGTGAGTTTGTTTGTGCTTTTGTGTGCCTCTGTAATAGTAACAGTACAATAATAATGAGAAATGGTTTCCATTGTGTTGCTGAGAGCAAATCTGTAAATAGGCAGAATTTCAAATCTATGGAGCAATTTGTTTCTCCACTTATTTTACCATCAGCAGACAGGGAACATAAAATCAATATATATAAAAAAAATACCCACTTACCTCATCTCTCTCTCACTTCTTCGGGGCTCGGTCTCTCTGCAGATGAGGTCAGGTGAGACGGCCGCTATCGTGGCCCGAGAGCTGGCCGAGCAAACCAAAGCCGAGCTTCGCCCGGGAGACGTCCCCTCCACAGTCAAAGCCATGGCACAACTTGTGGAACTCCTGGATGTGCAGCTCCGGAATCTCACGCCTGGGGGGAAGGATACGGCGGCGCGCAGTCTTAATAAGGTAGGACCGAAATTGCACCGCACTACACAAAGGAATTCTAAATGACAACATTTTCAAAGCAAAATGGAAAATGCAGGAGTCATTGTGTTACTACATTTCTATTACATATTAGTTAGTGAATTTCCTAATGTTGTGAATCTGTTCACTCATATGGTAATAAAAGCTTCTGATTCTGATTCTGATTCTGATTACACTGAATCTATGGGCTGGTTGGGAGTTGTCTGAGTCTATGTTGTTTTTATTAGCTTGAGCAGAGTCGTGTCATCAGTTGGCATGCAGTTCTATGTGTGGCTGCATGTGAGTGCAGGTGAATTTGTGGGCATGTGTTTATGTGTGTGTGAAGGGTATATAGAGAGAGTGAGAGAGTCTAGCACTCCAGCCTGTACAGTCTGCAGGGTTTTAGACTGTAAACCTGTGCTAGAATCTCTACAGATCAAAGGCTTTAATGCCCTAATGGGAAAAGTTTCTGCTAAAAATGTCTACTGTTGTAGTGTTCTTATATAAACCCCCCTCCCCAAAGAAATGCACACAGAAACACGCTTGCACACACACACACACACACACACACACACACATACAAATACGTTCTCTTCCTCTCAAGGACACACAAATTAGGAGAGCTTAAGATGCCCCAGTGAGTTTTCCCTCTTAACAAAAGCATCCACATGAAAGAGCTTCAAAGCATCCCCCCCCCCCACACACACACACATGCTCACCTTGCACATGATAAAAAAAACTCATAATTGCTGTATGACAGTATATGTGCAAAATATAATTCATTTTTATTTTGTCTTGTTGATTTGGGACATGCTGGTTTACTGTTGATGTTTTTCTTTTGACTTTTACAGTCTAAAATAATATGGTTGAACGGGTCCGAAATAATTATTTCCAGGTGCACTAATAATTCAAGCCAGAAAAGCTTTGATGAGATATTTAAATTGTGATTGCAAATCACTGTGAATGATTCCAACCCTAATGGTCTGATAAATATCACAGTTATGGTGCTGTATTATTTATTACAAAATGATTGTAGTTATTGTAGCTAATTAGGGCACATTTCTTTTGAGCTGTGTCTTATTACAGACGGCAGTGTCACTATATTGTGCACGCGTGTGTGTGTGTGTGTGTGTGTGTGTGTGTGTGTGTGTGTGAGGATGGATGCGTGAGAACGTTTTATGTGGTAATACAGTGTGGCATTTTTTTGTGTTTCAGCTTCAGAAGAGAGAACGTTCATGCCGATTCTTCATTCAGGTACTGTTCTGTTAATATATTGAATGTAAAATTTGTGTGTGTGTGTTTACACTCTCTGTCACTGTCTGTAGATGTATTCCTATGGAATCAAGAAATATTCCTGAATCAAGCTACATTCAGCAAAAGCTTTATTCCATGAGAGTGGGTTTGCATGTTCTCCGTGCAATTATACGTGTGTGTGTGTGTGTGTGTGTGTGTGTGTGTGTGTGTGTGTGTGTGTGTGTGTGTGTGTATTTATCCCTTTGGGCCACATTTTTTTTTGCACTTATAAAAGGAGAGCACATTTTTCCTCCTGAGAAAGCACTGATGATGTCAGCACTGGTCAGCAATGTCACTTCAGAAGACTATCCACTCAGCTACAGAGTCTGACAAGCACATAAACACACACACATGCACACACACACAGAAAGAGAGAGAGAGAGAGAGAGAGAGAGAGAGAGAGAGAGAGAGAGAGAGAGAGAGAGAGAGAGAGAGAGAGAGAGAGACTCTAACCCCAAAGGAGCAACACAGAATGTAGGTAAGGCATAAAACGTACCAGATGGATAGAAGGTAAGAGAGATACTCCACACAGAGCTGGAAACGTCACCTATCAAAAGCTTTATAGATACTGATCTTTGCACCAAGGCACCAATTACTCTCTAATATAAAGGACTGGTATCTATGCCATTAAAAACTGTGTAATATATGGAGTAATACTATGTAATACACTAATGGTGTTATACATTGATAATCATTGTAGTCTATTTTTCTTCAAGTTAATTGCGGTTAAAATTCATATATAATTCGTTGGCTGTATTTTGTCCAATTTTCTTCTTAATGTCCAATGCTGTCTTGACACACTGAAGAAAGCTCATATTTGATCATTAATATTGCAAGCTTGATAGATCTTATGGACTGAAATATGGGTATTTTTTGTGGAGTTATCTCAGTGTTTCGAACCCTAATTAAAAGGTTTTACTGCTGGATTATGTTGATTTAGTGCACTCTACTGTGAGAAGATTCTAGAATTCTAGCTTTCCAGAGCATGTTTTTGACAAGTCTCACATGCTGACATTATCAAATTCTCAATGCTTGTCCAATAATGCAGTGTGTATGGGTGTGTGTGTGTATGTGTGTGTGTGTGTGTGCATGCATGTGTGCATGTGCGCATGTGTGCATGAGTCTGTGTGTGTGTATGTGTGTATGTGCATGAATGTTTGTGTGTGTGTGTGTGTGTGTGTTGGCCTGATGCAGTCTTTATGCTGGATTAGCCCCACAGCTTCAAAGCAGTTCAGTTCTGCTCCATTTACCAACTCTGTGTGTACGAGTGTGTGTGTGTGTGTGTGTGTGTGTGTGTGTGTGTGTGTGTGTGTGTGTGTGTGTGTGTGTGTGTGT
>JAOXYF010000006.1:13275231-13292630 GCA_028565775.1 Sternarchorhynchus goeldii
ACTGTTTTTCATTATTAAGGCATGGTTTTAATTACCTTCCCCCCCCCCCCCCCCAAAAAAAAAGTGTTGATTTTTCATAATCTCAGTTAATGTGTCACTAAAATATGAACAGAAAACACTTGCATGCTAATGACATTTAAAACAGTGCTAATGTTAATGACAAGTACTTTATTTAATACATCATATAAACAAAAGCTGTATCTTCAGTTCTTTACTGGATTGTACATCTTATACATCCCACATTCCAAAAACTCACAGTATTATTCTTAGAGTGAAAGAGTGAACTGTGTAAAAGAATTGTGTGTGTGTGTGTGTACGTGGGAGAGAGTGTATGTGAGAGAGTCTAGCTTTCTGTAATATTTCACTTATTAAACTTCATCAAACTACCAATTTTTATTCTCTTTAGGATTTAGGAAGTGCTGGGAAACCATGGAAACAGAAACGGCAGGATATGGCATCATAGGCAGAGTTGTGCTGAAGCCCTCACTGCCAACAGGCTTATTAAGTGTGTGTGTGTGTGTGTGTGTGTGTGTGTGTGTGTGTGTGTGTGTGTGTGTGTGTGTGTGTGTGTGTGATAACTGACTTTTTGATAAAAGTTGATGAGTTGAAGGACAATAAATATAAATTCACTCTAAATAAAACTTACATTAGCATTTGGAATAGAAAGTGCGCTAGCAAACTGCAGGTGTGTGTGTGTGTGTGTGTGTGTGTGTGTGTGTGAATGCACATGTGACTGTGTGTCCTCCTAGCGCTGCCCTAGGTATAGGACATGTATTAAAATGCATGGTATGTTTTGCCTTTAATGTGTCTTTTTTCCTTCCTCCTGCTCTCTTACCCTTAATTCTCTCTCCCCTTCTCCTTCTTCCCTTTCTTAACGTTTTTTTTTTTCCCTATTTTTTTCTTTCTCTCTCCCTCTGACTGGATAACGTCTCCATGTCCTGTCAGTATATTGTTGACACGTTTGAGGGGATCTGAAAAGGGCTCATCTGACTTTTAGATGTAATTTAAAAACCATTGAGATGTATAAGCTGGAACATGAGTCATGAGTCATTCATTTACTGTTTGCCATCCACACTCCAGAGAGAGAGAGAGAGAGAGAGAGAGAGAGAGAGAGAGAGGGAGAGAGAGAGAGAGAGAGAGAGAGAGAGAGAGAGAGAGAGAGAGAGAGTGAGAGAGAGAGAGAGAGAGAGAGAGAGGGAGAGAGAGAGAGAGAGAGAGAGAGAGAGAGAGAGAGAGAGAGGGAGACAGGAAGACAGGGAAAGTGAACGAGAGAGATAGGGACTATTTCTCCTGTGGCCATGTTTTGTTTTGTAGAGCTATAAATATACATAAATTGGTCTCACATGTATTCTGTGATGAAGAATGATCTTTCTGATATCTGTTCAACCCTTTCACACCAAGGATGACATTACATCCATTCTGTGAAAACTGAATGCAAACAGTTACATCAGCAATAATAGTTTAGATCCATTAACATAGCTCGAATGTGGTGAGTGTCAGGTGATCTGTCCTAGTTTGTTTTGTTTGGTTACATAACATGTACCATGAATTTGTTTTAACAGTTATGCTAACTCTCACACTATACAGCTTTGTTCATAAAGGTCAACTTGAAACAGAACAATCAATGCAAACTCACATTTGAAACGCAGGAAACGCAAACATTGCACAGGTAATGTGAATGAAACTTCACCAAACATGAATAACAACAAATGTCATTCATGCACACTTTGCTACATGGTGTTACAAAAAAACAAGAAAAGAAAACTGAACTCCATGAGAATGTTGTGAGCTAGAGACCCTCCTCTTTCATACGAGGAGTCAGTCAAGAACTTCTGTGTAAGCTCCACCTTTTTCATCTCTCTTTGTCCTGCTGTCAACATGGCATGTGCATGCAGTCAAAATTTCAATGCCAATTGGAACGTGCAGTCTTGAAGGGAGAGGGATTTTAACCTCTAAATCACGAGGTGCTTCTCCTATCCTTCTAGTGTCCATCGTTCTCTCAACCTGTTGTAGTGACTGCCATTTGACAGGCATGTTCTCGGGAGGTCAGAGGTCATAATCTATAGTAATGCATCTTGATTTGAATTGATGGAGCGACAAAATGGAAAGATGAATAACCTTGAAGTACAGATAAAGCTCAGTAAAGGTTTAAGGAAAAAACTTTAAACTTTAAATAAAACTCAGAAAAGGTTTAAAGAAAAACAGTTCAGTACTGTTGTCAGTTCCCTGTTAATGTGTGCATGTGTGTGAGATATTGTGTATATTTTAAGGAACTTAAAAGTGTTACCAAATTGTGTGTGTGTGTGTGTGTGTGTGTGTGTGTGTGTATGTGTATGCTGGGTATAGTTTTGGGAAAAAACTCAATGATGACATTATATGTTATGCTTAAGCGCAGACATGTCTGAAGCTGCCTCAGTTGGCGGCTTGTGTGTTACTGTACTTGTGTGTGTGTGTGGTGTGTGCAGTAGTGCAATTGAAAAACAAATCTCTTAAAACAGCTTGCAGATTTTTTAAGTCAAACACAACTTACACTTGATCTAAACATTATGTCTTTGTCTGTCTGTCATACACACTCTGATTAGAGTGCCTCAGAGACAGGATTTGTGTGTGTACTCTTAATGGAATAAAGTCAGGTTGATATTGCCACTTGGGTACCAGCGGTGCCTTGACAATCTGGGAGAATAAAGAGAAGAGAAGCTATTTTTAAAGCACCATTCCAAAGCATCTGTTTCCTGTATTTTCAATGAAACTGCTCACAGTGCCTCTGTGCTGCACATCCCCCCCTCCTATCTGCATGTGTGTGTTAAGCTGCCAGAAAAAAAGACAGGCGATATACAGCGTGACAGTGAATACTAAGTGTACAGCCGCTTAGAGAAGGGGTGTGTGTACATGCGTGTGTGAGTGTGCACACATAACAGGAGCTGTTTGATCTTGTTTAATCTACCTTTATCATGGTAATCTCATACCACCACCAGGAAGCTCACCTGGATGAGTGTGTACATGTGACCTTTTGGAAAAAGGACACCACCTGATGAGAGTCACCACCCAATGAGAGTGTTTCTAACCTCTTTTAAAAAAAAAAGACCCTGCATGAGTGTGAGTATGAGATGTGCTTTTGGAGTGTATGAAGTGAATAACACTCAAATAGACCCAAAGTCTGCCTTTTTAGTGGAGCTCTGACTCCACTCTCCGTCTCTCCTGTGTGTCTGTTTTTTTGCTGTGTACTGCTTTTCCCTTGTGGAGTTGAGGTGGAGCAGATGTCATGAGAATGGCTTATTGACACACACACACACACACACACACACACACACACATTCATTCTGCTATTCCTCTCTTACTGATTCCCTGTGGGGTTTAGGTTCTTACGTCCCTAAGATTCAAGAAGCTCTAATATTTTACATTTAGCTATTCACATTGCAACATGAATAAATATATGACCTCTGTTTATAGCCAAACCCTAACCTTAACCAAGTGAAAGTGAAGCTCTCATGTCACCTACACCATTCACTTTAGCACAGAAAAGGCTGCAGTTAGTTGTGATGTTAAAAAATACAACATTGCCCCCAAGTGGACTTTGAATATACTGTAGGGAAGTTGTATTCTGCTGGTGGCAATTCAATATGCTGTATGTGATGGAAAAAAACACCATAGAACTATGTGTACTATGTATGCCATATTTAACATTTTAGTTCAGTAAAATATATGGGCCATATACTATATGTCATTGTTGTAAACTAAATCCAGCATGATGATGACAGCATGGATGATGTCGAACATTATCAGTGTTACCAGTAATGGAAGACCTACTATTTTATTTATCACGACTAATGGACAATTCTCCAGTGTGAAGGACCATGTAATAACATATTTTTTCCCCTATGTGGTGCATGAACGTGTGCCAACACTCATTCACCAGGATACACCTGATGCCAGGAGCTAAGTGACGAGATTGTGAGTTATGTTTGTGTGTACATAGGCACAATATGCAAATGCACCTGAACAGGCCATTATCCTGAAGAGCAGCAGGAAAGCTGCTTGGCCCACATAGGGAGTGACCCACGTTTGTCACAGTTTGGATTTTGCACGTCTTTGAGATTCCTCCCACTGTTGGAGTCACTACTAGACTAGATTCTTCAGACAAAGCTTTAACCAGTGTACCCATATAGGCTGTTCAATAGTTTTTAGGCTATACAGTGCTGCAATTTCTGTCCCTTTCTGTTCATAATACTCACCTAGCTCTTCCCTGGCACTGCCACCCTCAGTTTTGCTCATTAGGCATTCCGTGCCAAGATCTAAACTGTTTTGTAACCGTCTATTGATAATGCCATGCAAAATATACCAAACCAAATAAGTACTTGTGAAACAAATAGCAATAATTAAATAATTCATTGCGCTAATTCGTTGCACAGCAGGATGAATTAAACTGTAACCAAAGTGAATGCAGTGTATATCTGCCATACTGGACTGCTGTTTGTACATAGAAGAAAATGTGAGTAGATTATTTTTAGGCAAAGAAAAAAAGGAACAGAGATTTAAGTAATATGTAAGGAGGTAAAATAGAGAGGTAAAAGGGAAGGAAACTTATTGCATAATTAAAAGTCCAGGAAGCTAAAGTAGTGAGATTTTTAATGCACGGCTTGGTCTTATGGAAAGGACTGCCATTGCGCTACCTGCACATCTAAGGTAATGGGAACCACGACCCACTGACCACCGAAGGGCAAGGACACTTGGGTATTCAGTCCTCATTGTGACTAGGATGCGGTGCAAGACGCGCACGAGAATGTGCATGAAGATGCGCGCGAGGTGAGGCTGAAGTTGGCCTGAGCAACAGCCCATTTGCCTGCTTTGGCTAAGCTGCCTGTCTAGGTTTCCTATGAAAGGAAAATTTCTACATATATGCAGCTTGTTATGCATCATGTTTCATGTCACAAGCTAACTAAGAGGTTAGCGTCTTTCTAAAAGATCCTTCTACAGGAGAAGCAGAGTAGGAAAAAGAAGCATGGAATCTCAGAAAGGTGAAAAGAGGTTAGACATAATCTACAAGTGGTAGGACGAGGTAGAATAAAATAAGAAACTTCTTGTACAACTGACTCATGAGTAGTAAAAATCACGTAGAGATAACATACAACAACAGCACCAAAAATGCAGAAGCACACCATTATATATTTATAAATACATGTATTATTTATTTGATATGACATTGTTGGTAAACATTTAATTAATACAATTATTTTAAACATTTGTTATCTTGAGCATTGATCCCAAAAGCATGTGGTCAGATAAAAGGGGACATGGTGGGAAATTGGGAAAATTATGCACAACAGACCCCATTTTTGAGCACACATAGCTTACATTCAAATGGCTTACTGAAAGTTGTGGAAGCTGGTTCCAAATATAGTTTGCTTTAACACAACCCTGTGCATTTATGTTGTTTCATGGTACACTGCACATTCATTAAATAAAAAAAAAAACACAGATGATCTCATCTAGTATATTTAGTGCTTCGTTCCTCTTTTTTCAGTTTGATGAATTTCTTTTCTTGTTGCTTTCTTTGGTCGAAGCACATTGCAAATGAGCTTTGAATTCATACAGTTCTGTTGAAGCTTTTAAGAATGTCACTAATGTCTAAGCATACAAATGAAGCATAGTATAGATTCTAATTGCATTCTTCACATGCTCCAAGAAACAATATTTTATGTTTAATGTACAACAGAAGTTGCTTATAGTTTTAATAGTTTGCCTCATTTTCTCCATCACAACTTTATCACTGTCAGCAGAGGACATAATTATTCATGCAAATAAAGACAACAATTTCATCCTTTAACACATGCTTTGTGAGGTCCATTCAAGTGTAGGAAAAGGTTGATGACAGAATCTGTTGTGCCGGAGAACAAGACAGCAATTAAAACCAAATAAAACAAATCACCAACCAAAGATTATGCTGTTCAGTTTGTAGTCAGCAGGCAGCTTTTGACATACACTGAGCACTGCACACTCAAAAGTCCTTGAACAACTACTGGATATCAAAGGGTGTATTAGAGAATTAGTGAACCCTGCCCCTGAAAATGAGAAGCAAGACAAAGCTCATCAAGAGCTGGAAGATTGTAGAACTATATTGCCATTTGAATAATGTTCAGAGCTGTACTACCAAGAATCTAGATTAGAGCGGTCTGGTTGAAAACATGAACCAAAAACAAAAAACAACATAAGGGTGAAAGGCCCACATCTCTAGAGAGTGCTCACCTGACATACATTTAGAATCAAAACTCTCCTACCCAAGCCTCAAAATACAGTGAAAAGGAACAATAAAGATTAATGAAGTCTGTGCAACAAACCAACATAAAAGACCAACTTTAAAAAGTGTTAAGAGCTTTAAAGAAACAAACAATCTAAGTGGATAATTTAACTTCAATCTCAGGACCCACAGAAAGGGGCAGTTCTACCCAACCACTAAGATGGGTACACTGAAAATAACACTGGATTGATTTAAAAAAATTATTTGAACATTTTGCATTCACCTAGAATCAACATAAAAATTCTTCAAGAACCAAAAAACATTTGCTGCACCAAACCATTTGAATTAGGTTCATTCGATTTTAAATATTATGACTGGCAGCTCAAAGAAAGTTTTATTTAAGTCCAAAAATGTCATGGTGGCCACCCTGGCCGCCTCCCCTGTCTTGTTTCTGTATGGGTGTGTCCATGTGTGGGTGTGCAGGCCTACCTAGCGCAGTGGGCTCCTGTCACCCAGGAGATGGCCACAGCCAGCCAGGCAGAGGAGCCAGCCAGCCAGGCGGAGGAGGGAGTGAGTCAGGGGTCTCTCTACTCCACAGGAGAGTCCGTTCTCCCGGCTTCTACGGAGGGGGTATCTTCGCCCCAAGGGACTCCAGGTATCGTGGGACCTGGTTAGCGATTGGCGCCTTGTACCCCGAGGAGGCAGATGACAGCATGGAGGTAGAGACTCCCCACACCGAAGAGGAGTCCCCACGAGTACAACTCTCCGACTCGGAATCTGAGATGGAGACAGAGGCGGCAGAGTCCTCCCCGTGTCGCCTCCGCAGAGGCGCTCCTCAGTTCTCGGAGTCCAAGATGAAGACGGAGGTGGCAGAGTCCCTCTTGGATCACCTCCACAGAGGCGCTCCTCAGTACCCAGGGTTCCCTCCGGTTCGCGAAGTAAGAGGCCCCTCCTCTGGCTTGGCGAGGGAGACCGAGGAGGGAGACCCGGAGCCCCCTTCCCAGGCAAGGGGGAAGAAGCGGCGCAAAGCCCCGAAGAGGACGGCCGGGATCTCCGTTCCTTCAGAGTCTCGGGCCCGGAGGAGGTACCCGGAGGACCAGCCTCGGAAGCCAGAGGGCACGCCTCGGAAGCCAGAGGGCACGCCTTGGAAGCCAGAGGCACACCCCGGAAGCCGCCCCCGGAGCCGGCGAGCCAACCCACGACGCCTCGCTCTCCAGAGGGTACGCCGCGGTCCCCAGCCGGGGAGACCCCAGGAGCCTCGAGGACCCCTCCGCTGCCCGCGCCGCAGCTGCTTTGGGCCCTGACCCTTGGGAACCGGGGGACTGTGGGGGCCGAAGCCCATGGGGGGAGCCGGTGACCCCCAAGTCCCAATCACCATTCCCCTTACTGTGAATGTGACTGTGTTTGTGCATGTTCCTGTTTTACCGTTTGTGTCTGTCCCTGTGCCTGTGTCTGTGCCTGTGTCTGTGCCTGTGATTGTGTTTGCTCCTGTGTTTGTTCCCCCAGTGTCATCCCTGTTCCTGGGGAGAGTGGCTTAGGGGCGTGGCACCGTGGACAGGCCCTGCGACAGGGGGTGGCTGCTCCTGGGATGTGTCGAGGGCCGTGGTACCCGCTCTCCGGTCCTGCGCCAGTGGTGGGGGCTGGAAGGCAGTCCATGGTCGTTGGGCGCTCCGGGAGAAAGCGCCCCTTGGGGAGGGGCTCTGTCATGGTAGCCACCCTGGCCGCCTCCCCTGTCTCGTTTCTGTGTGGGTGTGTCTGTGTGTGGATGTGTCTGTGTTCGTTGGTGTGATGTGGATGTTCGTGAATGTTCGTCGATGTCCGTGAGTGCTTGTCTGTGTTCTTCGTGAGTGATTGTTAACATTACTCGTATCACCTGTGTCTCGTCAGGGTGTGTGTATATAAGCGTGTGCATGTCACTAGGTCCTTGTCGGTCTATGTTGGGTTCGTCCTAGTCGTTGATCTGAGTGTGGTAAGCGTCTGTCTTTATGTCCATGTTTGTTCAACGCAAAAACCGAAAATAAACGGTTGTTTAACCTATGCACGTTGGAGTCCGTGTCGCTTGTGTCAGCTCTTCAGGACTCTAATCGTGACAAAAAATTTGTTGAACTTCGTTTAATGAATTTAAGTCAATTTATTTACAGACTTGTGCAAAACAGAAAAAAGTTGGATTTTTTTAATATATTCCATACATCCCAGCAATCAATACATAAATAAAAGAAATACCTTTTGAATAAAATATTAGACTTTTACATACACACAATTCCTACAGTGCAATTTCCATAAACATGTTAACAGGACAGGAAAGCACCCAATTTTAACCAAGACCTATTCATGATAAATTCCTGAAATATTCGCCTACATATCTGACTAATTAGACAAATAAGACAAATGTCTTTACTCACTAATGTAGTTATGTCAGATTATTAAACATGCCATTCATATGCCACAAACATGACTTGCCCCAAAACATTTCAGAAACATATCATTCTAAGATCCGAACTTGAGTTATCATTTGTGCGTTTATTTTTTATCTGCAAGTAGTGCTTGCATCAAAACAGAGCTAAAATTGTTAACACACAATAGTAGAAAAACTTGCATATGCACAAAACAGAAAAAATAAAACCACAACCACCCTCCTAATTCCAGAAGAAGTCAGTGAGGACAAATCACATGAGACTTTAACAGCTGGGCATTGTTTACAAATAGGGCATATTTATGTCAACAGTACAATCTAAACAAGAACGCAGTTATGATAGTTGGGTGCTTTTCTTAATGTGTTTATGCTTCTAGCTCAAACATCTTGTTCAGCTATTCATAAGATTTGTGCACACCAAAATTCTTTCTGGTTTGCATGCAGTCTGTCTTTATTAACAAACACTCTTTATACCAATCATTAGACCCAAACTCAGTGCCATTTTTGCCAGCTGCACTCTTCTTTTCCAAGCCCCTCCCAATCCACCAAAAATTGTAGCTGCCGTCTTCTTCACCAAGTCGAGCAGTGCTCGCACTCTGTGCAGGGCTGTCCTGCAGCTCCAGTGGTCCGGGGTGCACTGGCCCCAGCTCGGATACATGGAAGGCTGAGGACGCATGACTACTTTCTGGAATGCCAACCCTGTATGTGACATCATAGATCCAGCTGATTATGGCTTATGGACCAACATACCTGGGCATAAGCTTACCCACGCTACCGAGTCTACCATCCTTGGTAGCCACCCACATTCGATCCCTAGGCTTGAAGCATGGTGTCTCTCCTCACTGCCTATCGGCTTTGTGCTTAAATGCCACAATGGCCCTCTTGAGGTGTTGGTGCGTCTCCTCCCAGACGCGGTTGCTCTTCCGGAACCACTGCGTGAGGCTGGAACCCCAGCATGCACTCAAATGGGGTTAGTCTGGTCCCTGAGTGTTGGAGGTAATTTTGGACATATTCAGCCCAGGTGAGGTACGTAAGGCCAGGTGTCTGAGTGTTCCTGGCAGTTTAACCGCAGGAACTTACCCAGCTCCTGGTTGATACATTCCACCTGGCCGTTCGCCTGGGGATGGTAGCCCAACATCAGACTCACCCTCACGCTGAGGTGGCTGAGCAGCTCCCGCCATACCCTGGAGGTGAACTGAGGGCCCCTGTCTGTGACGACATTCTTGGGGAGACCAAACTGCCATTTGCGGAACAGTTGGTTGACCGCCTGCCACATTGTGGGGCGAGCAGTCAGGGGCAGGAAGTACACCATCTTGGAGAAGCGATCTACATTTACCAGTATGATGTCCAGAGTGATGTGCAACCAGGGACGGTGTGGCATGGGCAGGGGGTGCAGCTTACCTGTGGGAGGCGTGCGAGGTGTCTTACTTTTGGCGCACTCAGGGGACGCCGCAATGGTGCGCACTACGTCCCCATGGATCCCCGGCCATCAGTACCGCATGCTCAGGAGTTGACATATCCTCGAGGACCCCAGATGGCCAGACCCCAGTGATGTATGTGCCCAGGTGATAAGGGCTGTGCGCAGTTGCAGAGGGACAAAGAGCAACGAGGTGGGCAGCCTGAATGGCCGTTGGTGGCCTGGATCTCGCGGTCCGGTTCCTGGCTGGTTTGCAGCACAAAAGGCCTGATCAACTTCCAAACACCAACACAGTGACTTCCTCTGTCCCCTCAGGAGGTCCATCAGGGGCTTCGTCAAGGTACCTTACGATGTGCTGATGAAGCACTGGTAGAGGTTGGTGAACCCGAGGAAGCGTTGCAGCTCCCTACGGATTTGGGGCTGAGGCCATTCAGTCCCATGGACAATGGGGGAGCAGTTTGGTGGAGTGATGTAGGCTGAACACTTCCACCAGGTCCAGATACAGGGCAGGCATGGTCATAGGACACGCTGCGTCGGGGCTCTTGATAGATGTAGACTGGAGGGGTTTGGCCCAAATCCTCAGGTGCCTGTGTCAACGGGGGGCCCACTCCAGAATCTGGTTGTTGACCCAGGAAATGTAGGGCTCATGACTCCTGAGCCAAGGAATACCTAGGGTGACAGGCTGTGACAAGTCAGGGAGAAGCATGAAAGATTGATATGATTATCGATCTGCATGTGGAGGCGGGGGGTCTTATATGTAATAAGACCAGAGCCCACAGGTCTGCCACCTATCGCCTAAACATGCTTAGGAACGGGGAGCAGCAAGGGGCGCACCCCGAGTGATCTGGCAAAGCTCAGGTCCATCATGTTGACCACTGAGTCCATTACTGCTGCGACAGAAAAGAAGCTGCCCTTGTGCATCAAGATCACAGGGAGGCAACACAAAGTGATGAGGTGGTTGCTACTCACCGGGCCACTCTCCTTCCGGTGCATTTAATTAAATGAATGGCTAAGAGAAGAAATTATGCAGGAAGAGTAATTTGATTATAAGGGACAGTAAACAATCACGTGACACCCTAACCAAGATAGTACCAAAGTCACTTTACTGGAGATGGGATATTTAAATTTAACTTCTAATTATATGACAAATTTAATAGGAGTTTAAATCATCAAAGTTTAATCTGACCCAGTGACATCGCCAGGGGTTGGGACCCAAATTGTTGTCCTTGCATACACGCATGTTAGACCACGTCAGTCTGTTGGACCTGAAGTAATTTCAGATTCTCGCAGCACAGCCACTGGCCCAAGTGGTCACAATGCCAAGCATTCGATGCCTGCTGCAATGACCTTCGAGGGCCCAAACAGAACCACTCCAGTAGAGAATCGAAGTTTACAGCCTAGGCCGAATTAGACATTGTGTCAATTTGCCAGATGAAGACTGGAAAATTGGTCACAGATTGGCCAAAACAAAACTAATTTCAACTCAAAGGTGAAAAATGAGACTAAAATATGAAACTGCATGATGCACCCTATTAGATGTGTACAGATGAACTAACAAAAAAACAATGGACAAATAAAGAATACTGGTAGAACCAAGAAGTCGCTTTCCTTTGTTCTGTGAATTTTATACAAAATTTTGAAGGTGGATGCCTTGGCCTTTCCTGTCAGCCAGTTCGTCTACTACTAATAAATATTCACTAAATTCTACCCATCTCCTTGTGAATTGGTCACTCCAAGGGTTTCAGGCGGGAAAGCTAAAGAATGTTGGAGCATTAATCACAGATAGTATCAGCATGATATGTCCACACACACACACACACACATAGACCACACTGACACTGAGTAGCGCCCCACTATTAACAAATAAAATAGAACAACCTTCCAAAAAATGTCTGGGACTCTGACAGTCTCAATCGTTAAGTCTAGGCTAAAAATGTACTTATTTTGTTTAGCGTTTGGTAATTAATATTCCCCCTTAGCTACAGATCTAGGGCTTCACGGGCAGAGGGTTTTATGTTATACTGAGACGCTGGTGCTGTCTCACCACTGCATGTGTTCACTGAAGCTTGTTGACAGTGGAGTGGAGGGATGCCAACGTCTCAGGGCGCCCCAAGTCTGTGTTACCTTCTGGTTCTGTCCTTTTAGTTAGGCTGTAATAGTTCAATTGAGTTGCTGTCAAGCTTCTCAAATGTCTAAATTTTGTGTTCCATATTTAGTCCCAGAACTACAGAACTAACTGTCTCTCCTTACTAAGTAAGGATTGACTAGGCTCTCCTGCTACCTGCACCAGACCAACCACCTCCTACTTATCCAGACGCGAATGGAGGATTAATCAACTGGATGGAGGCCCTTCTCAACAACTCTGATTCCCCCCTTTGTATTTCTTTATATAATTATCTTGTTGTAGTGCTGACCGGTGTCGGCCAGAAGAGGATGGGTTCCCCCCTTGAGTCTTGGTTTCTCACAAGATTTTTTCCTCATGCCCTTAGGGAGTTTTTCCTTGCCACTTGCTTGAACTCTGACACTTGTAAAGCTGCTTTGAGACAACATCTGTAGTAAAAGGCGCTATATAAATAAAGTTGATTTGATTTGTGATGCTTCGAGTCATTCTAATTTCACTCAAGATTGCCAGGAGACTTAACATTATGCTTGTTTGGATTGCACCTTGCACAAATGAGACAAAAGTAATTTGACAGTTTTATGTATGTCTTTTATACAATAGAAGGTGAGGATCACACTGGCAACCCGCCTTTGTGTGACGTGAAATACCATGAAAATGTTACACAAGAAATTGCAGAGAGGACATGGGAAGCGTCACATGTCCAACAGGGTCCCGAATGAGACACATGCTGTCCAGTGTGCAGGATCTCGAGTCCTACGTGTGAACAGCCTACAACTGTAAAAACAGAAGATCAACATCACATGGAACAAGTCTATGTGAAAACATAGAAAAAGATGAACAGTCAGAGACTTGGAGTGATGGTGTCCCAGACAGAGCGGCCCATTTAGCCACTATATCCAAAAGGGTCATGACCCTTTTACAATAGCCAGACGTGATGGTAGAGAAGTGGATTCTATCAAAAAGAAACAAGAAAAGCATTAGAAATCGTCTTACCATCAGATGTTTTAAATGCCCTAGAGTACCAAATGGCACCATAATCATGTGCCACACCAAGGGCATACCGGGAGATAGATGCTTACAACCTGGGTCTTAAAAAGTTGGCAGGCGCGCATAAGAGCAATCAGCTCGACTGCCTGGGCTAACTGGACAGGAAGCAAGTGTACTTCTCATACCAGTTTTAGAAGGGAACACACAGAATACCCACAAAGGAATTCACAATCAGATAATTTTGAACATGACCAATCTACAAACACGTGATAACCCCCTTCCAGAGTTGTGGTGGACAGATCAACTTGAAGGCTGGAAGAGTCCTGGATGGACGGCAGGCAGTCATGAGGATCAGGTGGCAAGTTAGAACTGTCCTGTGGCTACAAGGATAGCAAATAATTGGCAGGTGAATTAGCCAGGCTGGCAGGTTTAATAGTAAGACTGCATGTAGCACACAGTACAGCCTCATAACCAGACTGTCATTCTGGCAGTCATAAATCTTGCTGACTTCTCCATGGCACCTGGCTCTGTAACTAAAAATCTCGGCATTGTATTCGACTCAGACTTATCATTTGATAAATATATAGATAGTATTACAAGGATAGCTTTTCTTCACTTACGCAATATTAGCAAGCTAAGGAATACACTATCCCTGTCCCGGACCAGCCACCTCCTACTCATCCAGACGCAGATGAAGGATTAATAAACTGGATGGAGGCCCTCATCAGCACCCCTGGTTCCCCCCCGCCCTGCTGTGGCACAGCCCGGGACTTTGCTATAGCTTATTTACTACTGTGTTTTTATCCCTTTATATTTATCTTGTTGTCATGGTGACCGGTGTTGGCCAGAAGAGGATGGGCTCCCTCCTTGAGTCTTGGTTCCTCCCAAGGTTTCTTCCTCATGCTCTTAGGGAGGTTTTCCCCTCACTGGGCGCTTGGACACGGATACTTGTAAAGCTGCCTTGAGACAACATCTGTTGTAAAAGGCGCTATATATATAAACTTGATTTGATTTGACTTGATAGTGTTTGTATGTTATTCAAAATAGTAGCAATCTGATGTTGTGTGTGTAAAATTAGGGAATGAGACAACACCAATTTCTCTGCGTCAGTCACCAGCAGTGCACACACAGCAACAGCCTTTAAACAGGCAGGCATGCCCTGTAAAACACAATCACGAGATTTTCAAAGATAGATGATAGACCTATATCTACCACCATGCTCTTGGGCCAGAAACCCTGCAGCAGTGACTCCGAAAGGTACAGGTTAAATGACAGTTCATAGTTGGGCAGATCCAGAAATGGAAGAGATGCCAAAGGCCCGGAATTCACGCATCATGTCCTCAGTACCACACAATGCTGTCCGGTTGCTCTTTGGAACAGCATTACCTCAGAATTCTGTCAAGGCTGGAACAGTCAGATATTCAAGCTGAGCATGGAGTGCTTTGTGGATGTCCCTCAAGCCAGCTCTTCTTTTATTAGAGAGCCGGCGCTCACCCTGACTGAGAGTGAAGACCAGGTATGAGACAGTAGTTTCGAGGGAGATACCTTAAAGCCTCATTCAGCTAAGTGATTGAGGAGAGACACAGAGCCTACATTGCAGACTGCTGGGTCAGGAGCAGAGAAGATGATAACAACACAGCCTGGGGGTTGTGTCCTGGCAGCCTGTATGATGGCAGAGAACACTGCAGGGGAATCAATGAAACCTTGAGGTAAGCGGTTCTTTGTAAAATGGCATAAAGGTGAAGATGACAATTTTGCAGCTTTCTTGGTGAACAAGCACTGAGAAAAAGGCAGAACTGATAAAATAGGCATGTCAGAACAGTAAAATAGGCATGTGTAGTGGGGATTGATGCATTAACAATAGGTTCAATGAGTGCTTATGGTATGACCAAATCATTAATGTGTCTTAAATCCTGTGTAAATCTCCTGCATTTCCCTCCAGGTTTCCTCACTGGATTAACAAGTGTGTTATAAGGTGAGGAGCATTCAGAAATCACACCCTGTGCTAACAATGATTGCATGACAGGGGCCAAGCCTTCCTCCGTCTCAGCCGAGAGGATATTGTTTAGACAACACAGGAACAGACTGTTTCAGTGTGGCCTGATAAGACAGACAGTCAATGAGACCAGTGTCATCCTTGTGTGTAGCCCACAAGGAAGGGGGTATGCTGTCACACAGCTCAGGTGGATCAGGCTGGAGATCCAGGACAGCAGGGATGACATCAGTGTACATGCACACATTACCAGAGGAGACCAACAGCCGACCTTGTTCAAAAGAGAGAGAAGGATTGAGTTTAACATTAAATCATGTCTCATCAAATTATATGGTGAATTGGGAACAATAACAAAACGGTGCATAAGAAAGAGTGGGGAGTCATCAGGACTCCTGACAGGCATTGAAAATGCTCTAGGACATTCCACAAGGACCCCCCTGAGTTAATGCAGAATGCATAGATGATGCAGAAATAGGCCCTTGGTAATGTTGGGAACTAATAGATGAATGGGTTGCTCTTGAATAAACTAGAAATGAATAAACATTACCATGGTCATCTACGGAAGTCACCATATGTGGACAGCTTAGGTCAGCCGAGGGCAGAGCAGCAGCCTGCCACCTCCTGGGGTATGAATTCTGCATAGAATTTTGAACGTGTTTGGATTTCTGATCAGATGGTGATTTGGATTTTTTATTGCACCAGACATCCTCCACTCACCATGGCATTTAACTAATATCTGGTTAACTGGGGTTATGAAGACCAGATCCTGTTATTCCCCTCATATACGTGCACTAAGTGTGTTACCTTTTGTCCTTTCACTATTTGAGTGACTCTTGCTATTTTTTCGCACAGTGAATTCCATTAACATGTTTTTCCCTAACATCAGTTAAGGAAATCATCACTGGCTAGCAAATCTTCCACAATGTTTCCATAATGATGCAGAAACACTACATAATTTTCAAAGTTGTTAAACAGGTGTGCTACTGCAATCTATGTTTTACCGTCTCATTGGCTATAGCCTGACGCGGCACTCACTGCCAATCATGTCTGGTTCTCAACGCTTCTCAAAGTACTGGATTAGCACTCTCCGACATGCCCAAATATTCACCATGTTAGCTTTTCAAGACTATATAAACAATCAGCAAGCCTTTTGAAAGGCATGGTTGACCAGTTCACAGCTATCGAAAGAACCTAGAAATCGGAATTAGACGCTAGTTTTTGCATTCTCGAAATGTAGCTCATTGCAGAATCATTTCTGAGGACTGTTGCAAACATCACAACGGATGTCAATTTCACAGTGTAAACTATTACACAGTGAAATCAGTCATAACAGCAAAAGTATCGCTGTTTAAGACAGACGGATCGAGAAGGCTGTAACTTAGCCCGGTAGTATGGCTACGGCAAAAATAAAAGACATTCTCTCATGTCCGTTTGCAGAGGGGGGGGGGTGTCGACTTGTTGTTGAAGACAGAGCTGCCGAAACTCGTAAGTCAAGCGCTGCAAGACTATTTCCTTTCTTATTTAAACTTTCTGTCTCTGTTGCATAAATGTTTCTGCTTTTTCAGCCTCCCACTTGCCTGGCTAACTGACTACACTCAATAGATTTTCTCCAAAAGCACGGAAAACTATTCTACCCATTTGGGGAACCGTTTATGGCCTTTCTGCACTCACGCACACCAAGTCTAATGCACATCGAAATGTCGTCAGAAGAGCTATCTCTTGATAGCTTGACAATGGTGTTGTACCTTTTTATTAAATGAGCACATTTTGCATGGGCAAAACAAAAGCTGCGGCCCTGACCGGGAACCGAACCCGGGCTGCGGCGGTGAGAGCGCAGAAGCCTAACCACTAGACCACCAGGGACAAAAAGTCATGCTTCAGAGGCAAATATTTTTCTAGTTCCGCACCTCTCCACCATTTGGATGTGTCAAACTTGGTTTGCATGTTGGAGAATTGCCCTGGAGTGGGTAATTCAAATTTGTTTTTGTGCTACAAAGCACAGCTGATGTTAGCAAGACTCAGGACTCCTTATACACTCTGGGATCACTCAGGAAAAATGGCATGCATAGAGGAGCTATTATTATGGTTTAGTAAGGCCTTTACAAACATATTTACATGAATAAAATGGCAGGATCTAGTGGGATCCATTGTTGAAAAAAAGCTACTGTTAGCTTTGCTGCCCTGTTTTTTTCCATGATGCTAAAGAAATCAAAGTGACTTTGAAAGTGGTCA
>JAOXYF010000006.1:13292730-13339504 GCA_028565775.1 Sternarchorhynchus goeldii
GGTAGGTAGGTAGGTAGGTAGGTAGGTAGGTAGGTAGGTAGGTAGGTAGGTAGGTAGGTAGGTAGGTAGGTAGGTAGCCGAACGACCATAATACATATCCTCCTCAAAGCCCATCCACGAAGTAAACCCTCCTGCCGAACGTGCATCTAGCATTAATTATCTGTTTGTCCACACCTTTCCCTGCTACTGTACACCTAAAACGCATCTTGTATATATACTTATTTCATTTACTGTTTTAAGCTCACCTTTTGGCCTCCAGAACATTTGATTATTTATATACAACTTTACAATTTTATATTTTATAATCAAAATATTATTCAAATCTTTCAATGAACATGAATATATTCTTGTAAAACAAGCAATATATGCCTAAGGACAATTACGATTCGTTCATGTTACACAGACAACAATGTTGTACTTGGACAAATAAACCCAGATGCAGTATTACCTTGGGTTAACTTCAGCATATGGTAGGTAGGTAAGCATACTAAAGCATTGCCCTCGTGTGGACGCATTTATTATATGCAGGTCATGCGTATGTCCGGGGAACTTATCCAAGATCTTGCTGTATGACTTGAAGTCGATCTTGCTGTATGACTATAACGAGGGTATTGCTGGTACCCCTATCGTCCGAATTTGTCTCAGTGAATGGAACTGATAAAAAAAAGAGCATTTATTTACTTTATAGGTATTGGTTCTTTACCCTTTATTTATTCATTACCATGTTAATTCTCTCTCTCTGGATATTGCAACAGTTGGTGGTTCCAGAAGATGTGACTGGTGTCTTCACGGAGATGATTTTCAGAGCCCTGCCGTAAGAGCTACTGCACAGACGACATCAGAACAAACTCTGTAAGACATACGTTCGCACACACATACGTACACGCACACACGTACGCGCATATTGAGTCGGACTGAATCGACCGTTCAGGAATTTAGCTTCGTCAAAGACGGGAATGTATTAGTATAACTCAATGCGGTCCTGATGGATAATAATCAAATACCCAGAGCTACTGTTCGGTACAAATGTGTGAGAAAAGAGAAGAACTGCAGGAGAACCGAAAAGAAATGTTTTAGTAGCCGGTCCAAGTGCAGATCCCCAAAGTACCTAGTAGAGAAGTGATTCGGTCCTGCACTACTTGGGTTTTCTATACTCTGGTTTATGAAAGTTCATATTCAGCTTACAGGTTGTTTGATTTAAATTAAGCTGAAATAAAAGAGTTCTGATGTCGTATGCTATTTTGCTAATGTTGGGTCCTTCACTGTGTGTGTGTGTGTGTGTGTGTGTGTGTGTGTGTGTGTGTGTGTGTTAAACATACGTGCCTGAGCAGGATGGGGGATCTAAACACAAGGTGTTGGTGATGAAACACTGGCTGAAGGAAACTAGCTAATGCAAGACAACAGAGCATATCTAAGAGGGTCATAGAGAAAAGTACAAGCAGCAAAAACAAGGAACGAAGGAGAGGATTAAGAGTGGAAAAGGTTCGGCATGAAAGCGCCGGGCAAGCAATATTCAGGTGACGCTGATCTGTGGCGACCGGTGGCGAGGCCTATCTGCGATTGGTGGTGACGGCTTGTGGACGTGACAACGTGCACGTGTGTTCTTGTACGTGATGTCGCTACCGTCGAAATCTACGCCGCCGTCTCCGTTCAGGTCCATCTCCTTCAGGATCTCCTCTAGCTCTCCTTTCTTCAGCTTCTCTCCCAGTAAAGTATCTGCCGCCTCCTTCATCTCATCCATAGTGATCTTTCCATCCCCGTCTGTGTCAAACTAAAAGAGAGAGAGAGAGAGAGAGAGAGAGAGACAGTTTGTGTCTGGAAACACTTTCACTGACATGAGAGAACCAACAGAGAAAGAGACAGTATGTGTCTGGAAGCACGTTCACTAACGTGAGATAACAAATTCCTAACAGATTAAAAGAGAAGGTAGATGGAATATATGAGCATTTGAAAATTTGGGGTTCACAGATTAAGCTGTACTAATATTTATACTTTATATGTCCTAAGAATGTGTGTGTGTGTGTGTATCTCACTTGTTTGAAGGAGCACTTAAGTTCTTTCAGTCCAACCATATGCGCTGTTTCAACCATCATCCTTGGACCCATGAGCTCACAGAAATCATCAAAATCGATCAGCCCACCCACTGTGTATACACACATGCACGCACGCACGCAAACACGAGCACCCATGCGTGTGCACCCACACACACACACACCCACACACACACACACTTAGAAACAATCAGAGACTGTGGGGTCAGAATAAAGAATACAATAGAATAAAGGGAGTTTTATGTTGTCACACACTCATTTAAACACAATCAATCGACGTGTACTCGGAACGGTCGTTTCTTACGACGAAATTTAGACGCACGCGCTTCGGTTTTGTCGTAAACAAACACACGTGACACTCACGCTTCATCTTAATCTGCTGAATGATCTCTAGGAGCTCCATCTCCGTGGGCATGTAGCCCATGGCTCGCATGCATCCGGCCAGGTCTTTGTAGTTCAGGTATCCGTCCTGGTCGTAGTCGAACTCCTTAAACGCCTCTGCCAGCTCTGAACAGCACCGTGGTCTTCAGGCCCCTCGCAACGTTAAATCTCAACACGCTCGTTCTCTCGGTACGTTACGCTGACCGATACGGTCGGACAGGCGTTTAAAAAAAACAACCAAGGCAATTTGGCACGTAACGTTCGTTGTTTGTAAAATACGTAGTCGGCCTGTGACTGTGAATAGGAATCATATTTGCTGTAGTGCTTCGGTACGTTAGTCGTGCGTTTAATCGGTACTTACCATCTAATTCTAGCTGGGATAACCTTCTCTCCTAAAGAAGACATGCAAAGGGAGGGTGGAGGAGTGGAATCGGGTTAGACCTGCCTGAGTCCTCCCTCAGACCGACCGAGTGCTATTGGTAGATTCAATGAGCTACACAAAGGGCTTTTACTAGAGCTTACCGTTACAGGAATTAACCACTCTGCACATTTCACAGGTTGTTCACCCTGTCCCTCCCTCCCTCCCTCTCTTCCTCCCTCCCTCTCACACACACACAGACGTCAAGAAATCAGAGGCGATGGCTAAATATCTTTAGATACACATCAGACGTCGGCATGTAGGTGAACGGTCACAGATTGTTAGGTTAGATTAGTGCCGTCACTCGTTCCGTGGGACGTGTACGCGCGCGCGCACGTACCTGTCCGAAAACGTTGTCGAGTAGGTTTGTGTACATTTTGTTCATAGTTTCCTCATTAGACTTCTGGCTTGGAGTTTTCTTGGGTGTGCGTGCCTTCCGAACGGCGGTTTTAGCAGCCGGTTGGGTAGATTTGACGCTGTGGAACGGAATGAGAGAGAGACAGAGAAAGTTTTGCCGGAAGAATGTGATATAGGAGAAGTAGATTAGATTATTTCTAGGAACAGTGCAGGAAACGCTCTATTTCTCCACCTCTTGTTTTCTACGTCCCGGTTTCACGTAGCTCGTCTGGTAGTGCGGGCAGAGCAAAGTTCTAGCGACATCTGAATCGTGAGGCCACGTACCGAAATACTCGTAAATATGTACGGATTCTAGATTTAATGCTAGAAATCTATGAATTTCCTAAATATGTTTGGTGTTAAATATGTTTTACTCGAATAAAATAAGCAATAACTCATTTTTTCAATTCTTCTTCTTCTTCTTCTTCTTCACATTTTGATACGTAATGTACCGACGCCCAGCGGCCTGGACGTTTCTGATATTCTGTACTAAATGTATTTTAAACACGGTCGCTCACTTTGATTCCTTATCTCATGCGAGGTGCGCTTGTATCGCGATACAGGTGGTCATAAAAAAGGTTCTGCGTAAGGAACGTTGTCAAAAGTCAAACGGCCAGTGTAGACGGACGCGGTCGGTTCTTATACCTGCCTGTAAAGGGCGCGCTCTCTGCCTTCTGGGCCATTCTAGAGGAAAAAAGAAAGAAAGTGAATCGTGCGTGTACGTGAGATACATCGGGATGAAGATTGGGATGCCACCCGGACAAAAAGGACAAATATGTGAGAAATGCTCTTTGTAGATTACAGCTCAGCTTTTAGCACCGTCGTTCCTTCGGTACTCGACGACAAGCTCCGGGGCCCTGGTTATAAACGGGGCTCCGCGTGGCCGGATCCCGAACTTTTTGTCTTCGGGTTCCTCGGGGTGCGACGCGGGTGGGGAAGAAGGAACGACGGCACCTCTTCTACCTCGGACGGCTTAAGAGGTTCGGCGCGAGCGCCCGCGTCCTGAGGATGTTTTACGCGCGTACCGTGGAAAGTGTACCGATAGGCCGCGTCGCCGCCCGGCGTGGGTCGTACGGACGGCTCGGCGCGTCGCCGGGGTCCGAACCTCCGGAATCGACGACGAGGGTTATAAAAGTCAACAAAAACCATCCGCGTGCACAACCGTGTGTAATTAAAATCTGTACAATTCTGTAATGATGATTTAAATTCATATATTTATCACAAAAATGTCATTTCTGTATATCTGTATATCTTTATGCGATACACGTACAACCCCGCGGAACCGACCCCGCGCCGACGCCTCGAAGGTCGGTCCCGTCTTACCTTCAGCCGGTGGAGCGGGTGCCGGAACGGAGGAACGAGAGACGAACAAACAAAGACGCTTGTCCTTTTACGCCACCCCTACGCCGAACGCGAGCGGGGAGAACGGCTGTGGGATCTTTTGTTTTGCAGCCTTTCCTCTCTGCTCTTCTGCCCCGTGCTCTCGTCCTCCCTTCGCCCTCTCTTCGGAGGACTAAGACACGATCGCCCGGGCTAAACCTAGTCGGATTAAAATGCGATTACCTGGGCTAAACGCGGTCAGATTAAGCCAAGAAACAAAGTGTGTGTGACAGGAGACCAGACCCATGGTAGGAGTACAAAAATACTATAGTCGGGTGTTTTGTATAAAGAAGGTTTTCATATAATGCTTCACCCTTAAAACCAAATCATTAATAACGGGCGCAAATAAAACCTCCGAATGAAAATGGAATGATCTTTAATGCCTGAAGTTACATTACAGATAAACCTGAAAATGTAATTGCCCGCTAGGGAGTTATTTATTTACACGTTCTACTACCCTTATAGTACTGTGGTTATAAAACACTTTTACCAGCGCTCGAGCAACCACCTGTTTTCTCAGGTTGCGGTCAGGGTTTTGAGTGTGCTATGTAAAGGGAAAAATATCCCGTCGACTATCCTGACCCTTTAAGGTAGCCGGGTTGTGCATTTTTAAGTACCCTTCTCTATACAAACGGGGCTGCCTCGGTCAGGTTATGTTTCCGAGGGTTTTCCCCTGATAACTTAAGGCAATACCAAACATTTACAAAATATTGATTCTTTACCTCTGCGTTTCTTCGGACTATAAAACCTTTTTAAAATAGTAAAACTGTTCAGATTTAACATTGCTTGATGTCGTTTTTGGTCGGTGTATTGGAAAAAATAAAAATTAGGTTGCCGTCCACACAAATCGAAAGTGAAAGTTTAAGTAGGGCACTCGCCCTGTAAAACAACGAAGCGGTTATGCGCGCGACGACCGGTACGGGCAAGAATTATTAGAATGATAATTTTTCTAATATGAATTATGCTATCCAGCTCAAATCTTTTTCGTCGTAGCCCAAGGTGACTATCGGTACTGGAGATTTACCGTCGGTCTGCGTCGTGTGCGAACTTGCTCTTTGTCCGTTTGTTTTCGATCACAGGCATGTTAGCGGGCGCCATTCTGATTTTCATCCTTCGGGCTCGACTCGCCGAGGGTTCTGGTAAGTATTTAGCAGTTATGCTTACTGTAGCGTATCGGATGACGCACGTTAATTCGGTTCGGATAAAACCAGACGCTGCAACCGTACGTCTTTATTTTCTTTACTGTTAAGTGTACGAGACCACGTGGATTCCTCTCTGGAAATAGTGCGTTGTTAATATTTTTTTATGGCGGCGACGATATGAACGACGGCGTATTAATCCATCTCTCCCTCTCTGTATCCTCTCCGTCTCTTCCCGTTCTCTTCTAGATCTCCCCGTGAAGTGCGCTACCGGCGTGATCGCGGGGAGACTCGGATCCTCCGTGGTTTTCCCATGTTGGCTCAGTAGTCGCGTGGACGTCGAGGCCATGGAGATCCGCTGGTACCGTCCAAACCGGTACAGTACTCCGGTCTTGCTCTACCTCGACGGGTCGATTGTGACGGACCGGCAAGACGAGAGGTACAGGAACCGGACCTCTCTAAGCCTGCGAGATGAATGCTCCGCGGGGTTGAAGGAGGGAGACGTGTCCCTCAGGCTGGCGAACCTGACCGTAGCAGACGGGGGGACGTTTCGCTGCTTCGTGAGCGGAGATAAAGCGTACGGAACTGCTATGTTGACTCTAAATTTATCAGGTGAGTTAAAGCAAAATATGTCTCCGTGGTGATTATAAGTTCGGTCGGTGGAGTGTTACACTTCAACATTTTTCCTTTTTTAATCTTAAACACGCTTTCTCTCTTTGTCGCGTTCCTTCGTTTATTTAATTGTTTTTAATTGCCCTGCCCCGTGTTGTCTCTCTCTCTCTCTCTCTCTCTCTCTCCCCCAGCTTTGGGCTCCTCTCCTCTCCTCTCTCCGCAGCCCCAGGATGACCTGGTAAACGTCACCTGTAGGTCTTGCGGATGGCTGCCGAAACCGCAGCTCGAGTGGAAATCCGACGGCCGGGTTTCCCTTCGCCCCGGTGGTCTCCTTTTCAGCCAAGAGACAGAACTGACCTGCGTCCACAGCTGGGTTTTCCTCTCTCCCTCTCACTCAAAGTGGATCTCCTGCTCCGTCTCGCTTCCTGGAGGAGAGGAGAAGGTCGGGAATGTGGACATAAGAAGCATTGTTCCCTTAGGTGAAGAAATATTCAAATGGTTTGATAAGTTACATGCCGAATCGAAATCATGAACCAAAAATCATGCAAGTCCTTCCGAGATTTAAGGTGCCGTTAGTCCGTTTTTTACATTTACTTTGTCCGTCGCATATCACTGCTTAAATGCCCTTCTTAGGCTTTTACAATTATATATGCAAATATTTATATTTATTTTACATTTTACCGTAATATACCTTTTACAAGTTCTTCGGAGAACTGCGCGTGGCGGAAGATTCTCAAATAATGTGGTGCGACGATCCGTTAAACGGCAGCACGACTCATCAAACGAGTGCCGAGTCATAGGTCGTCCCTGCTGCCTCGCAAGAATTTATGTTTAGTGCAATGTGCCGGTGTACTGAAATCTACTCGTTGTTACCACTACTTCTGATGCATGTCTTGCATTAAGTAATGAACATTATTATTACCGATTAATACTTGTAGTCATTCTACTTAGGTTGTGGCTGAAGTCGATCGTACGTATCGCGTTGCGACGCCGGTTCAATCCACTCTCGCTTCGGCCTCCCACAGAGCAGGGAGAGGGACCGTGGAAGGTCCTTTTCGCCGCGTCGGCGTCGATTGCGGTGGCCGCGATTGCCGTCAGCGTCTTCCTCTACAAAAAACGCAAAACGGGTGAGATCCGCCGCGAACGGCCGCTTCCGCTCGGACGCGAAGTTGCGTTTTGTGCCCTGCCGTTCGATCTCTCCGAAATCGCTCACGAGTGTTTCTGTGTTGCAGGATATATGGCGGCTAAGGAAGGTAAGAGCTGTCGTCGTCACGGTTAGTGAGATTTTCCTCTCATTTGTGACATTAAAACTAAAACCCCTTTGTTTTTTCAGACGAAGGGGCCGAGGAGACAGGACATTTGCACATTTGCAGTGTGTATAGTATTTGATTATTTTAAGAAATGCTACCAATTTGTAAAGGCAGGCCAAGAATGATGTAAGAATGATATATTTACCCATCGATTCCCTACAATTTGATTATTTCTGTCTGTCGTTTTCAGATCGTGCTAATGCAAACGTGGAGGAATTGAGAAAAGAAGCAGGTATTATGTTTTGTCCGATATACAAATCTCAGCGTACGCGACGAACTGTAGTGTAAGCCGCCGTTAATTCGAATGCTTTCTTCTCCACAGTGAACGTCACGTTAGACGATGCGCGTAAATGGCCGGATTTAATTGTTAAAAACAATATGGTGAGAGACGGTAAAGATGCTGTCCGTACCCACGGAGGACCTGGGTTTCCATACCATTTATCAGTAACTGGAAACGTCGGCTTCACCTGTGGTCGAGCGTATTGGGAAGTGGATCTAGTAGTACCTAACACAGAAGTCAAAAAATCATGGCTGATTGGAGTGACCAGCGCTTTAGATTTAACTACAATTAAGAGTGAACCTACACCGACTGGAGGTTTTTGGTTCATTTACTCAAACGGACAGACGGGTCTCCGCGTCAACACCGAACCTGAAATCGTACTCCCTATAGTTCCGGGTCTCGAGAGGGTCGGGGTTTTGCTAGACTATGGCCGAGGCGAGCTTTCGTTTTACGACGCTAAGGAGGGTAAACATCTGATAACTATAAAAACGCAATTCCAAGGGAAGGTTGTGCCTCTGTTTAACCCAGGCATAGGTGACATGGCTCCTCTCGCGATCCGTGACATCACCAGAACCGGCCCAAAGTGCGATAGCCACAGTGTTCCTGCAGAGGTTGCTAGTTCCCTAAATGACAACTCAAACGAGCCCCGGTAACGACGCTGATATTTTAATACATGTATTTTTGTATACACACATTGAACTGAGACAGAAATCACTTTCACTCCTAATGCTACGTATAAATCATAAATCACAATCCAGGAAAAAACCCAGAACGGAGAGGGACCGGAACCTTCCGGTCACAAGTTCGGTACCGTTATACTGTACAAAAATAACTTGTAAGTATCGGAGGGAAGAGATTCGAAAAAGAGAGAGAAAACTTTTATCCAAATATGAACAATGGAAAGGGATCTTCCTCTTCGGAAGATCAAAGAGGAGTTCAAATCACATATTTCTGAAGTCCATCTTGGCACTTGAAAAGAAAAAGAGATGAAATTATAGCCACTACTCCTGAAGTCGTTATTGCGGATGCTATGAAGTTAGCCTATGAGCGCATCTCGGACATTGACGATTCTGACGCCGATCGAGTTCAATCTCGTCTTCAAGAATGGTGAAATGCCCTCGTGCGCGTTCCGTTTATGACTCGGTCGCTTCGCAAGTGTCTCGTTCGGCTTCTAATGTTAGTTCTCGCTCAAAGTCGTCGTCGCCGGCGAATGAAGTGGCGGCGGCGGAGGCCGAACACGAAGCTCTTCTGAAGTAAGAGAAGCAAAGGAAAAGGACAGATGCTCCGCGTTGCGGTTCGCGTGGTCCTATGCCTCGAGCCTGGCGGTGGGCATGCCCGGATGGGCGCTCCTCGCCGGGCGTAGGCTGTAGGTTCGCCTGGAGGAGTCCCCGGGTTTTTCGCGGTTCTCCCAGTGTTTGCTAGCACGTATGGCGGGACCGGGCTGTGCCAGGGACCATAAAAGCGACGGGCATCCGACCAGGGTGCGCCTAGGTGGGCGTGGGTGGTCCTAGCCCCCCCTCTCTGGATGATTTTGGGCATGGTGATGATCTTTATAACCATAGACAAAATGTTACCTTCCATACCTTCCACCTCAGCGAAGAACGGGACAGACGCACAGATACGCCCTCGTCTGGCCCTCTTTTCTCTCCTTTCCTTCTTCTTACCTTGGACCGCAAACGGCGACGTTTCATCGGGACGGCCGGTCGAAGTGAGGTGTCGCCGTGGAGACGGATGCTGAGAGAGAGAGAGAGGGCTGTCTGAAACCCGACGAGTATCGTCGCTTTCGGTCTCCGTATGACTGACGGTTAATCGTATGTATGCCCGCCCTTGCTCACACGCATGCGCGCGCACGCTCCCGTCCGCGTGAAAGATGTGTATTTATTGTATCGGCAGTACCTTCGCGGTGCTTAATCCGTACTCGGTACCCACGCTTCTCCCAGTTACAGCTGATGCCTCTTAATATATATTAATTTATATTTATCCTCTTGACGACGTAGGTCACACATTAGCTTACCGAGTAGGACAACTAACGTGGTGTTTTCTTCATTCAGAGGTTGGTTTGACCAATGACACTTGTGATTACCAGATTTTAAAAAAGCAGAAAAAAAGTAGTGGTGTATTGAATCTTCAAATGTGAAGTGAAAGCATTGTATTTTTTTTGTCAAATATCCTTAAACTTTGTATGGTGACGGATGTAATTTACATTCGAGTTCAAATAGCCTTCTCCCCACCCCATGTATTGCATATGTAACTGTGTATCGTAGACCTGGGTGATGACGATGATAATTATGACGACGTGTATCGTAGACCTGGGTGGTGGTGATGATAATTATGATGACGTGTATTGTAGACTTGGGTGATGATTCTGATTATGTGTATTATAGACTTGGGTGATGACGATGATGATTCTGATGATGTGTATCGTAGACCTGGGTGGTGGTGGTGGTGATGTGTATTGTAGAGGACGGAGGTCGTTCGGTGTTGAGCACGTTATCTTACTGGTCTTCAAATAAAGATGTTCCTTCCTTGTACAGCATGATTCCCTTGTAAAAACAGTTTGGACAGTCTTCTTGAGTGACACCTTTAAATGTACATTAGTGTGAATAAATGCATTTTGAATATATAAGAAATTTTTTTAAATATCACACATGCAATTAAAGCGTCATTACACATAATTGGCTCTAGATGGCAACAATATTTGGAAATTTCCCCATTGTGGGACTAATAAAGGATTATCTTATCTTATCGCCTGGTTTTGTCCTTGACTCTCAGATAACTTCTGGATAGACTCTCAAGTTATGTGGCCTTTTGGTTTAGTGTTGGGCTACTAAGAACGTGCAGAGATACTGAATAATGAATTGTACTTTAACAGTAATTATACAGATAAGCGATTCACCACTAGTGTGGATTCACCACTAGTGTACGCTGGCTTCGATTCACCTGGTAGCGGCGAATCAGTTCGACGCCGACAGTGACTCCATAGCAAAATGAGTTAGTTGAAATCACAGTTGGTCCATTTATTCACAAACAGTTGAGTGAAAAACTTTCCATCATTTATAAAGCCTCCGAATTAAACTTCAGGCAACGTAGGCATTAATTTCAGATGATATCGGATGTCCTCCGTCTTACAGTGTTGTTATATAGTACATGAACAAATATTTTTACGTCACGGGTACCTTTTTCCCAGACTGCAAATATTATTTAATAAGTTATAAAGTGGTCAGCAGTAAAATAAATTACAACATATATAAAAAAGAATAAAAAAATCAAATAATACAGACTTCTAATACAGATAGAACACCTTTGGGATGAATTAGAGCAGAGACCGAGAGCCAAGCCTTCTCGTCCAACATCGGTACGTTACCTCACAAATGCGCTTCTGGAAGAATGGTCCAAAATTCCCATGTGGACAGCCTTCCCAGAAGAGTCGAAGCCGTTCTAGCTGCAAAGAGTGGACCGACGTCATATTGACCCCTATGGATTAGGAATGGGATGTCAGTTAAGCTCATATGTGAGTCGAGGAAGGCGAGCGAATACTTTTGGCAATATAGTGTACCTCTGCCCCAGACT
The DNA here is from genome assembly GCA_028565775.1 of Sternarchorhynchus goeldii. Classification (NCBI taxonomy): domain Eukaryota; kingdom Metazoa; phylum Chordata; class Actinopteri; order Gymnotiformes; family Apteronotidae; genus Sternarchorhynchus; species Sternarchorhynchus goeldii. The sequence goes on from JAOXYF010000006.1 coordinate 13,304,268, forward strand.
TCGGGCGAGAGCCATGCCGACTTTATAACTTGTAGAAATGCCACGACCTCGTGAGGTCTCTATGCCGTTATGCCGTCCTCTATCCCTGCCCAAACCTTCCGTCGGTAATGGAGAAGCTGGTCGGGGAAGGCGCTCGTTTTGCTCGCTCGGATTTGAACCCGCGGCTTTGGGATTAGCGTTCTTAACCTCTACGGTCCTAAACGCTACTAACTGAGCTATTGAAGGCATACGTCTACGAAAACCAGTGTGATGAGAAGAAAAACGGCCGTCTGCAAACGTTTCAAGTTTACGACGCAAAGAAGGAACGGCACGGTGTACGTGTTGTTCTACTACCGACAGATCTCTCATCTGATGATATTGGCTTGTGTTTTGGACCTGGTGTACGTGAGTGCAGAAAAGTCATAAATGGCTGACATATCAAAAATATTACGAGTTGCACAAGGCACCACAAGACATTCCTTAAGAAAGCTCGCTAGCGTAGCCTTTAACTTTGCTAACCTGTCTTCTTTACGCCTCTTTGTAGAGTTCGGTGTGCTTTTCGTACAAACGCCGAGCCGAGCCGCGTTACCCGTTTTGCGGCAGAGAGATTTATGACGCCTCTTTCATACCGGTTTTGTTGGATCTTCATTGTCGATGTTTGCAAAACAGGCCGACGCTCGACTCCTCGAGCCCGTTTGTATCCTAACCGCTTTGCGGGACGTCAGAGGTTCAGATCCCATCCTCTTGCGGGTCTCCAAATACTCAACCTTCACCGTCTCTCAATCCTCATCAGCCTCTCATCCAGTATCGTCTCCCGTTTGCTCCGCCACCACCACCTGTAAGAGAACGAGCGCAACATTCTGTAGAACACGGTACGACGTCGTTCGTTCGTTATCCGATCCACTCGATAAAACTCAGGCCGGGAGTTTGGTGTGGGGGGGAAGAGTACTCTGCCCATCTAGGGGAGTACTCTACGCTACAGTTGAGTATTGAATTCTGTCCTACTTACTTCTGTGAGCCAGCATCAAAGCGCTTTTGTAAGTTGCTCTAGATAAGAGTGTCTGCTAAATGCCTTAAATGTAAATGTGAATGTAAATTAAGGCTGGTATCACCTCCACCTACAGAGCCATTTTAAAAAAGAATTACGCTAAAAAGGTTAGAAAGATTATTTAGGTAACTTTTCTCAGGTTACCGGTATCTGTAGTAGCTAATACATGCACCACTTATTCATTTGTATTGTCAAATCGCCAAGCATCTCCACCAACAAGAGGCCTGCCAAGGCCTCTACAGATGTTTCCTTCAGCACCGGTTGTCTCTGTAATGCCCTGTCCTGTCCCTAGAGAAAGAGCAACCATGATATATGGTACCAGTTTCTCACTTTCCCAAAACATGCCTACTACTTCTTTTGACGCATCAGTGATACAGCTGCACACCCTAAATGCCATTACAATTGGACAGGTCCTTATTATTATAGCTTATTATATACAAGTAACATAGCTTAACATTATGTCCACGTTGTAGAAGATAGCATTTTATTGTTCCCGGAGAAAATAGCAGGAAAACATATATAAATATACAAGTTGCAGTAAATTATATAATTATTATTTTGTTGTGCTTTAAGTTGATAAGTGCATGCTCACCTCCACAGAACGGACATCATGCCACGGTGCCATCAGAAAGCCTGGAATCTCTGTTGGTTACTGTTGGTTTGCGGTTTGACGGTTGCGGGTTTGGATTTTTGGACTCTCTTGTTCATTGTATTGTCCTGTAAATCACCAAATAAAACCAATAAATAAATAAATTTTAACCAGGACTCCATGCACTGCTCTTCTCCGTTTCTCTCGGATCTTATAAACAATTACAAGGACGTTTTGAAAGGATCGGCTTTAGATTGGAGGGAGTACCACTGCGGCATGCAGATTTTGCATTACATTCCCAAATTTGAGTGCCTTTTTACTTTACGGCATTCGAGAATCTGATTAGCGTTTTAAAGTTTTCTTTAAGCGATATTTTAGTTTCAAAATAAGCTCTTGGTCTGGGTCGATACATCAGCGACGTCGAATGAGTGTTTTAGGCTACCAAAGTCTATTTTTAAGGTTGCTTTTAAGTCTTTTCTATGCCAAATTTAAATGCTCTTTAAAGACACCGTTGAAGATGCAGAGAATTTACTTGAACCAGAATGGATCTGGTTGTATTTCGTCTCCAGATATTACTAATGCTTCTTCATTTTCGCGCTGTGAGCTTTTTTGCAACTATTGTTCAACATCCATCATGAATCGGTTCAAATGAGAGATTTTGGACCAATACAGTTCGTTTCTTTAACGAGTAAGTTATTTAAAGGTTAGACTGTACTGATTTGCAAACCTCTGCAAAGTCCATCAAAGCTTCGTCAAACACATTAATCTCCGTTTTAACATCCTCTTTTGATCAGAAAGCAAGCTGTTAATATCGTTCATTTTTCTTGTGCGTGTGCCGAGATCTCCTTTGCGGTTTATTTAGAGTTCCACCCGTCGTATCCGCCGAGCAATTTACTGACTGCTTTACTGTCAGTTTATCTACTTTGCATTCACAAGCGCTTTGCCGCGATAGTGTCAGGCCAGCAACACGTTTCCAGTTCTTTCACCACATATTCCGTTTGCATTTCGGCTTTCTTTTCTTTGGAGCTGCGGATCCATCCAGCATGTCGAACAAGCAAGTGACGTGTCGGTCCATCCCGATTCCAGAGTGTGGGCGTCCTCGCTCTTCTTACGGTGCAGCTGCAGAGTTCGAAGTTTTTTTTTCTTGTCGCAGGCGATTTTCAACTGTGTGTGTGTGTGTTGTGGGGGTATGGGAAGCAAGGAAGAATCCGACAGGCCTCGCTATCCTTTTGTCGTCAAGAACGCATTTATTTACCTTAAGATCCACGTTTGTCCATTCGATCCTCAAAATAAGATACATAAATCCAGTCAAAGTGTACTTTATGGTGTATCGCTTCCCTCTTTAGCCACATGCGTACCTTGATTCGGGTGATACTTCCTGATTAAATTCCTTGCTAGGTGCAGTGACCGGTTTACACACTAGAGGGTGCCATTATGTAAGTATTCAAGATAGGTCGCTAATAATGCATCACACCAAATACCAAATCATAACAAAAGAGATAAATCAAAGGTTAAATACAGAGTTCTGCAGTGCATCAGTTTGACAACTCTGAAAGTCATGTAGTGTGTCTGTGGCGTTAGGGAAACGGCAGGGCCTGCATTTACCAGCTGCCGGGAAAACTTTCACTGACGGTCAACGTTGGAAACGTTTACACTGGACAACGTGTATATCGATCCCGCTACTACTCGCATCCTATGCGAGTGCTCTGCCACTCGAGCTAATGCTCGTAGAGTAGCTTGTCTCAGGAACTCGGACATAAACCGACGACTCAGCGCGACTGCTTCGCTAGGAGAGCGTACTAAATCCAGCATTGGCCCTAAACGTTTATCTTGCTGGGAACTCGAAAAAGCTTACTCTGGAAAATGCAGGAATCACTTTCGTTCCTAAGCCTTCCGGTACTTAAAATTTACAGATTACTATAATTTATTAATATATATGTTTTGGCTGGTTAGAAAGAGTTAATTAATTTATTTACAATATAAAACACCAAAATAATGTAAGTATACAGGCCATAATTTGAAGATTACACTAAAAGAACCAGACATTACTTGAGCTGCTTACGCACTTTGAGGTCACATATGATAACGTGGCCTGGATGGATATGTACACTGTGACATTGATTTTAGTGAAAACATCTGCATATTTTCAGCTGAGCTCGAACGTTCAAGCGTGGGGAGAGAACTCTCAGGGAAGCCAAGAGATTGTCACTAATTCTACTAAACTGGTGAGAAGTGCATGCGATCAGTGTTATGTAAAATCGTTACTCCCACCGTGTCTTTACAATTGAACAAGACGTGACTGTAGGAGGGAATTTATACAATAGAGGCAAAAAAAAGTCTTCCATGTAGGATGCATGTGCGTTCCCTCGCTCTAAAAGCCGTTCCCCGATTCGTTCTCTCAGATTCTTCCAAGTGCGAACCAATGATCCTTAATAACGACAGATTGAGGCATCAATTAAAGACGTGAAATTCATTTCACAGATTTCAAAGGAAAAAAAATTTTTTTGCTAGTCATTACTAAGATATTTCAGATCAGAAAAGTATTGTTAATTATGTATTATTTATAAAATGGATTTTATACACTTCCAAGTTCAACAATATATTGTTTTTGTTGCTTGGTAGTAGGTACTTATAGTGATGGTATATAGCTGTCAAATATCACCATCCATCTGGACAAGGTATACCTGTGCTGAAGGTCTGATAGGTAGCCTTAAGACCAATAATTAATCAGTTGGGGCAGACACACAGTCACACCGGGACATTTTTTATTAGGCAAGTCACCACAGGACATGGAGACACACTATCATTCACACCAGAAAATTTTGTTTGGGTTAGTCAGTTTGCTAAGCATGCTAACCAACAATACGCCACACTTCTCCTGTTTGTCAATATAACACTATATGCGCTCCCTGCAAATCAAACCCATGAACTTGCTGTTACTACGCCGCCACGGTCTGTCTGCCGGACTGAAAGTTACCATGTTAGCTTTTAGCCACGTGCAAAAGATGTTATGTGGAACTCCGCAGAACATGCATCTGTCCCTAAGCATGTGATATTAACCAGAACTGGCAGTTGTATTGCTTATAAGTCAGTAAGGAGGAGAAATGCTTTTGCATCTGTTATAAATGTCTAGTCATGAATCACCAACAAATGTGATTTTTTTACTTTGTGATTTATTGAGTAACATTGATGATTTAATGATTTTTGCATGAATGCACATACCATCCATTAGATACCATACGCTAAAACTGAACAGAATCTAAGCAATGTTATTAATTGTCTCACCGTATTGACAGATAATCTTTTCTTGATTTAAGCATTTTGATTTAAGCATTTAAGCTACTTTGTACTTCGAGGAATATAAAACCTAAGGCACTCGTTATTTGTTCAACACAGCATTTATGTGTGTGTGTGTGTGTGTGTGTGTGTGTGTGTGTGTGTTTTCTAACTACAAGTAAAAAAACGTTTACATTTTCAGAGAACGCTAAATGAAAACATTTTGCTGAATGTCAGAATTAAGAGTTGAAATTTACAGGGCATATGACCAGTGGGCTTGAGTTCTCGTCACCTTGCTTAAGATGAGGACTGAAATAGGGCAGAATCTTATCTTCAAAAACACAGCCAGTGAAAGAGTAAATGTGAGTTTTGGCTCCCATATCGTAGAAGGAGACTAGCCCCTCTTTTTGGTCTACAAACACTCCCACTTTCTCAGGCTTATTTGGAAGCAAGAGCAGGACTGGATGGTCTTCCAGAGCTGCGTATCGATCCCCGTTGTAATGCACGATGGCCCAGTAGCCTTGGCTTGGTTTAATGGATAAATTCCCCTTCCTGTTGGCCTTCTCTTTCGCTACTCCGATATCCCAGCCTTGTTTGTCACCGACATCCACTACCCAGAATGCTTTGTCCCTCGGCAGCTGGCTGCAGCCCAGAATACTTCCAAAGAGATCAAACCTGTTAGAACTATCAGGGACATCCCTCCTTTCTCCAGAGTCTTGGACCTTCTTCATATCCTCAGACACCAGAAGCTGAGCATTACATGTGTTGGGATCCAGTATCACATCAACTGGAAAACAATATTTAAACGTGTATGTGAGGTAACAAAGAAGTGACAAAGTCACTGTTGATTCTCTATCGACCGCAACACTGACTAATCTTTGAGTTTTCCGGTAGTTGATTTTCCGGGGAGTAATCCTACACTGGTTCCTACCTTTATATAAAGCTTTATGTAAATTCTGGCAAAATAAGTATACTGACTGGGAGTTTTGAAGTATTCATAGCACCCACTTTTTGCAACTTTATTGCTAAGAGTGTCAAATATTTTAGCTAAATTGCAATAGTAGTAACGCGCCTGCTTCCAAAATGTTACTTGGCGAAGTGCTGGCTGAGTGTGCATGCAGAACATTAAACGATATATTTGTAAAAGTTGCAAAATATATTTTATATGATTACATGTATGTTGAAACAACCTGTAACCTTTTTTCTCCACACGGTGATAAAAATGTAGAAGCTCCAGTGAGTTAGGAATTTGTGAATAGAAGACAACTTAATTTGTTAACAGTTAAAACTGACGTGGGCGGAGAACGTGTGGGGGAAAAAGGAAGCGGTTTCAACTAAAAACTGTAATGAAAAATAAAGAGATCTTATCAAATGCGCGCTAGCTCAGGAAAACAAAACAAACCCAACTTTACTTTCGCAGAGTGGTTACAGCTGAAAGGGGTATTATAAGGGTAAAACAATTATTAATGACTGGTAAATAAGAGGAACATGAGCCACCTGTGCAAGAATATAGAACAGAAACCAAAGGAGGAGGTGAGGGGGAACAGCAACAAAACCTACAGTTTGTTTTTAAAGTTTCTAATCATAATTTGTAGAATTTTTAGAAAAAGGCGTGTTAATTATTATTATACAAAGTTTGATTTTGAGCGGGTGGACAGTAGTGAGTTTAACTACTCTGAAGTACTTGTGAATAAGTAACGCCATAGAAACAAAAAGACTGGGACAAAGCGGCAGAGACCACTTGTATATTATCTACACAGGTGAGGAAACAGCCACATTTTAATCTCTCTCTCTCTCTCTCTCTCTCTTTGTTTATATATACAGTACCAGTCAATATGTTCTTAATAATGACAGAGACATTTTAAGACATACATTGGTAAAGGTGTTATCCTACATATAACCTGATTTTCAAAACACACACACATGCACAAACAATTAACTGTAGGTGCACCTTCACCAAAATGTTTTCTTTCAGAGCCTTAGTCCCTCACTCTTCGAGTGCTCTGCACATATGAGAATTTCTTCTGGACTGATGGAAAAGCATTATAGGCGTGTGCCTCATGCAGCTGGAGAACATCACCGGTGTGGAGCTGAGGAGGACGGTAAAGGGTGGCTACTCTGAAGGTCATCTGCGATTTAAAATCTAAGTAAACAAATATTGACTAATCACAGCATAATCACACATGTACCTTCACTGATTTGATATGTTTCTGGGTTTTTTTTTATTGTAGAAAATAATAAAAATAAGCAATGAGTTAATGTGTCCAAACTTTTGACTGGTACTGTATACTCATGAGTCCAGATGAGCAACTGCAGTATACTGTGATAAGAGATGTAGAGATATTCAAAACTGAAGTACATAAGGGTTCCAAAGAAATAGTATGTGTCGGAGATACTGGAATCTGAACTGCCCTTTACTGCATCAGACATTCAGCCTGCATACACTGCATTTGATCAAATCGCAGAATGATACGTTCAGATCATCCATGGTCTACAAGTCTAGTTTTAATAACCACACGATCCGCTGTGTAAAGCCAAAAAAGACATCGATTAACTGCTGATGTTTTGATGGAACGAACTGAGCAACGGTTGATCGTTTGTGAATTATTAGATGCTGGAAAAAGATAAAAAACTTTTCTGCTGGTTTATAGTCTCTCTGTGGTGGCAAGAGTCACCCTAGCACAGTATAACAGAAATTAGTACTAAGTACTATATTATAAATGCCCAGTGCTGATATATGTCTTTATAATTAGTATTATATAATGTCTTATGATGCTTACCTGAATACTTCTTAATCCTCTCGATTTCTATAAGGCAAACAGGTAAGCAGAGAATTATAGATCTTCCATGTAAGATAAAACGGATCACAAATACAGAGCAATGGAAACGAGCCATTCTCACCGACACTAGAGAGTTTATTCAGTTCGGTCTCGATGTTGGCTTTCATATTTACTGCCGTGTTCCTCGTGGTGTTTAGGTTCATATGTGTATCAATTGTGACATCATTCCATTTTTTGCCATTTTCCGATGGTGGAACAAGCTGCTTATAATTCTGAGAAAACAAGTCATCCCACTCAAATTACTACAGCACAGCAAAGCCACAACACCTGAATGACAAGGACATGTAGGTCTATTTACCAGCTGTGACAAAACAAATACCCAGCAAAAAACAAATAATATGTTCAATGTACGCATATAAACTTTCGATTTGAAAACACGTATGACTATTTTCTAGACATCGTATGTGTAATTCTGGTCTAAATGACATGGTGTGTATTGAAATAGGTTTAATCTGTGTCGAAAACATATTCCAAATGTTTTCTATAAATCAGAGTCGTGGTTGGATGCTGACCTGTAGAAACTTGATGTGGTCTTCTTCATCTGTGATTTTCTTTATCTTATGGATGGTATTTTTGAACATGGCGATCTCTTTCTGCAGCTCCTCCGTCAGGTACTTCAGTTCCTGTTCTACATACCTCGCCTTTTCCTCTAATGGATGCAGCACCTCCTCCTCTGCCTCCCTCACAACCTTCCTCACAGCTTCAAAAACCTCTTTTATCTTGGTCTTCTCCTGTTTAATATAAGCCTGTGGAGATTTCGCCAGCAGAGGGTGTCAGAACTGCTTAGATATTTTTCACTTTTTTCTGGTGCAGAGCGATTTTTGTTCCGTTTTGGCTTTTTCGTTGTCTGTTATATTTGCGTTAATGTTCATAATAAGTCTGTTCAACATTTTAAACAACATGTGGTGTAAACACCTAATTGAAATTATGTTAGTTTGGTAGACGCACCATACACGTTTTTGCGGAATACTGAAACTCTTTCATCTTCTCCTGATGCTGTTGCATCCTCTGCTGCATTTCTTTGATCACATTGGCTAGCATTTTCTGTAAGTAAAACAAACACAAACACACACCGCTGGACCATTTTCCTCTTCTACAGACAATCTGATTACATCCGTCTACACAAGTATGCTACTTGAAATTCAGAGTACATCATTAGACCGAACTTGATTCCAGTGTAGAGGATGCATGATGGTCATTACCGTTCTTCTAACTTTTTCATCTTCCACAGGTATCACCTCTGTCCCTTCCTCCACACACAAGCTGCAAATGCACTTGTCCTGCTGAGAACAGTAAAGCTCCAGAGGCCTGCCGTGGACCTGGCATGACCGCTGGTCCAGGTCTTTCACCGGAGCCACCAACTTATGACCCTTTATATGCAACTTGTTCTGATGCCTTTTAAGATGATATTCACAGTATGACATCAGACACGTCAGACAGGATTTTATCGCTTTACACTTTCCATTGTTTGGGCACATATCGCAGCAGACCTCGTATGGGACTTGACCATCTGAACGCAACTCGTGTGTCTTGCAGTGCTCTTCCAGGAGAGCTTTGAAGTTGACATTTACGCCTGGACATTCCGACAGGTTCTGCTTGCACAGAGGGCAAGACTTGTGACGGCTCAGGTGTTGGATCAGGCATTTCTTGCAGAAGGTGTGGCCGCATGAAGTCGTCACTGGTTCCTCCAGCATATCCATGCAAATCGGGCAGGTAAGATGCTGGGAGATGGACATCAGTGTTTCTTTCTTTGAAGCGTCAGAAGCTCTAGTGGACATGGCCAAGTTGAAGATCTGCCTTAAACTTTGATGACTGACGTGGTTCACTTCAACAGAACGGCTAGAGGCAATGAGTAGGATTGAACAACTCAGTGGTTTTATTGTCCCATGGCAACTAAGAATAAAAATATAACCAGACTTTATATTAGCCATTCAGAAATGCAATGGATAAGAAAATTGAAAACTAATTTTAATTAGATGACTCTAATACCAGATATAAATACATAGATGGCAGGAAACAAGACACTTAAAGTGGCAGATTATCAAGCAATAAGAATTAAGATGTATATAGACAGACAGACAGGCAGGCTAGATAGATAGATGGATAGATGGATAGATAGATAGATGGATAGATAGATAGATAGATAGATAGATAGATAGATAGATAGATAGATAGATAGATAGATAGATAGATAGATAGATAGTGCTGTCAAATAAAACATTTGTACAATCACTTTGCAAAAGTGTTTTCTTTTAACAGGCTGAGAAATACATCACATGATACTATTAACAAAGTAAAATTTACCTTATTCAATTTTTTAAGCTTTGCTTGACTCCCTCTCTCTTTCTGTCTTCCTCTCTGTGCTCTTTCTCGTTTTAACTCTCTCTCCCAAGTTTCACTTTCAGAGTTTCACTTCTTACAAAAGACACATAGTTACTTCCTTGTTATGCAAAATTTATTTGCATATATATATATTCATGAATAGGTATGCACTCTTCATCCAACCGGGCGTAGAGAGGTGGAAATGGACAAGAGATTTAAAGAAACTCTAAAACTAAATAGTAGTTGTTGATATAATATGATTAATGATTTACAGAACAGTTCGTTGCTCACGTGGATTCGTACAAGAACCCACTTTTTTGCTCAGACCACACATCATGGTGATTCAACAGGTCCTTGCGTTTGCATGAGTCATTACAGAGGTGCGTTTGTCATTAAGGCTAAAGTTCAACACACAAAATGAGCAATTAATGTATTATTAAATGTATTGTCATGGGCATAACTTTGCTTTGATTAGTGCAGGGGATCGGTGTGGTGACTGGGTGTTGTATTCCCTTTAAGAAATTTCTTGGGCATGCCTGTTCACTGAAGAAAAAAATTCAGTGTTGGAACCTGAAAGGAAGAGGGTTACAAAAGGTTTTCTGGCTGGCTTTGTAAATCCCATCGATACTGAGCGATACATAAAGTATTAGCGTTATTGTTAAAATATATCTGTAGTACAATTATTTTCTATTTATTTTTATTATGAAAATGTACCATTGGTTAGTTTTTTGTTTGTTTGTTTGTTTTATGGAAAAATCATGAGCAGCAGCATTGTGATTTTATCCACGAAACTGAAGCAAATTCTGCCAAAATAAAAGTCCTGCTGAAACATTTTAGTACATTTAAAAACAGATTAAACCAGTAAGAAAAAGTAGTATCTTAATTATAAAAAAAATTATTTAATTATTTTTAATTAAACACCAACCATAAATCTATCCATGAACAAACGGTGAGAAGGAATTGTTTAAACTAAAACTTCAAACTAGTGTAGTAAAACTCCATGTCAGACCATGTAAAACTTTCTGTATTCTTCACTATTCCCCCTCATCTACCTAAGCTAGTTTAATTTTCATTACTAAACTTTATTTGGATGGGTAATGTATTACTGGGATCACATAACCTATGAACTCAATATTAGTGTTTAACATAAAAAATTCTAACAATATTTGACAATATCTGATTGCCGGTTAATTTAGTAAAATGTAATGCAGGTAAAGCATTTTTAAATGTAAAGCATCTTTATCACTGTAGGATTGCGCACGTATCACGTTGTTTCAAAAATCCAGGTCCAAACTAGACAGTAATCAGCTCTTCCTGTGACTCTTCCTTAGACTTTTTGCTCCAGTGTTTCCTTGCCTCTCAGCACAGTTTGCTGTGCATGCTGTCTGTCGTCGGGCAGATGCTCAGTGTGTCTGAGGCCTTATCGCAGCAGTAAAGATAGAAGAATGGGAAGAGTTTCTCCTCGAACGAGTCCATAAAGGTGTAGATGTGACTCTTCGTTACCACGTCGTAAAACGACACCTGTCCTTCTTCAAAGTCCACGTACACGCCTACCCTCTTCAGCTTGGGTTCGACTGTGAGCAGAAGGGGTGGGGAGGAGGAGACGCGGTAATCGTGCCCTTTCTTCATAGCCAGCGCCCAGTAACCATGAGCTGCGCTTACTGTGATCCGGCCCTTTCTCTTGACGGACGCACGGGCCACGCCCAGGTACCAGTCGTCCTTTTCCCCCACTTGCACCTCCCAGTAACGCCGGCCGGAGCTGAAACCCTCCCGGCCCAGGGCAATGACCACCGTGTCGAATCTCTCCGGCGTGTCCGGCAAGTCCTGCCATGCGCCCAGATGACGCACCTGTCGTCTATCCTGTGACAGCTGCAGCCACGGATTGGCTGTGTCCGGGTCCAGTATCACGTCCACTTCGCAAACGAGAGGAGAACAGTGATGCAACCGGAAAAGATGTTGGGACAGTGCATTTTATGCAAAAATAAATAAATACAATTTAAATATAATTTTGCAAATGGCTATCTGGTTTGTACGAGGGTACGTGCACACTGTACCTGTGTATTTCTGAATTCTCCTCAGCTCTGGAAGAAAGAACAGAACAGAAAGCAGTTCTTGTATATTATTAAAATGTCATTAAGTGTATTTGAATACAGAACGGTAATGACCGATATTGGATCACAAACCAGTTTCTGCAAGTTTTTCTATCTCCTCTGTCAAGGTCTCCTCCAGTTTGGACACGGCTCTTCTGATGGTCCCTACACACTGGTCAGTATGCACATGGGTATCAGACCAGTCCTTAGTTTGTGGATTGGTGATTAGAGATGAGAAGTTCTATAAATGAAGATTTATAGCATTAAATGCAACAACCTGCTACTTTTGATATGCACTACTAAAGATAATTGTATCACTAGTACTTTTTAACACAGGCCAAGTTTAGCAATGGTATGCAAGGTAGCAAAGGTATTTATGTACAAATCCATTTCACACCCTCTTTGTAAAAATGGTAAGTGAAACGACAACATCCAAGCATCCACGTTAGTGTATATAACAAGTGTGGCTGGAGTGTTATGTCCGAAATTTGTATACGTCACCTGGAGAAAATGAATGTGGTCCTCCGTGTGGGTGAGATGACTTAGTTCTCCATTCCTCATCTGTAGCATGGTGATCTCCTGTTCTAGCTCATCAATGAGTTCTTGGGCCCAAAGCTCCGTTTTCCTCTGCTTCTCTTCAATAGCCACGACAAGCTCAGCCTGGGCCTTCTGAACCGCATGGACCAAGTTTGAAAACACCTGCACACTGTGCTCAATCTCCCTCTGGGCACTGCCCTAAAGGTAGAAAGGCAGTAACAACGAAGTAACACTGACAGTTGCCCTAAAGGTAGAAAGGCAGTAACAACGAAGTAACACTGACAGTAGCAGGTGGTCTATTTTGATGTTTAGTTTGCAGTAAACAAAGATAGATGATAAATTTCTTAAACCACCACTTATTTTGTAATATGAAGATGCATTCCAATGTAAACTACAATTACAATGTTAGAATAACCACATTAAGTAGTCTGAAATATTATAATACAGTTAGCATGCTGGCCAGGAAAGAGGAAAATGAAAGCTTACTTTATTCAGTTCCACACAATGTTTGATGTCCTTCACTTTCTTCAGACGTTCTTGAATCATCTGCTGAACGTCTGCCTCCGTTTTCCTTAGCTGAGCCTGATTGTCACCAGGATTTATTATAGATTTAAAAAAAAAAAAAAAATCCACTGTAGTATTTTGCCAGCATGCAATTACTTTATAGCATTTTTTTTTCTCATTCACTTACCTTTTTTTCATTCCATTCTCGTTCGACGGGCACGGTGTAGTGTGCCCTGTGATCCATCTCCGTACAGAGCACACACACCATGATCTGGTCTTTCTTGCAAAACAGCTCCAGTAGCCTCTCGTGCTTTTTACACATGCGGTCCTGAAGATTCTGCACAGGCTCAATCAACTTGTGCTTGGTGAATCTGGCTGTGTGTGTCCTTAGGTGCTCCTCACAGTACGAGGTGAGGCACACCAGGCAAGACTTCACGGCCTGTAGTCGGGTACCAGTACAGACGTCGCATAACACTTCATCTGTCCAGGGTCTGCTTGGTGGGATCAGTTCAGGCATCTCCGTAGGGGACTCTTCTGTATGCAGCTCTTTCTCGTGGACTTCTAGCTGCCGGTTCTCCTGTGCTTTCACGAAAGGCTTGGCCCTCATTTCCTTAAACTGCTCTGCGATCTCGCGCAACACTGTGTTGATGCTGATGTCTGGCTGTTTGAGGAACACCTTCTTGCACATAGGGCACATGAAGAGAGAGCTAGTTTTCCAGTAGCTGCCTATGCAGGCCATGCAGAAGTTGTGCCCACAGGGGATAGAGACCGGATTGGTGAAGACATCCAGGCAGATGGAACAGTGTACCTGCTCTTCCGCTACTATGTTTGTAGGTGAAGCCATTGCTGAGCAGAGGGGAAAATGTTGTGATTTGTACTGAAAAACATGTGCTCCTTTGGGAAATTTCAAAGAACGAACATGTGGATATAGAACTTATGCCCCCAGCATGCTATGATTGTTCCAATGCAACAATTCCAGTTCTAGTTATTCACGATTACTCTTTGAATCTTTTATTATTGGTCTTCCCGGATACAAAAATTCTAAAAGTAACTGATCTTTACTGAATTAAAAAACTATAATGCCTCCTCCTAGTGATCCGCACACACTATTACCGTATGGTTAATAGTTATAGCTCTAGCACAATGGCACTGTGATCAAGCTTAGGCATCTGTGTGATTAGTGATCCTTCTGTTCAGACTGTCAGCATATGGTCTCAAGAGAATGTAACAGGTTTAGAACCTGAGTCAGAGCAAAAAGGGTCTGCACTGAAGGCCTGGCTATTCATAGAGCACCAAGATTAACATATCTCTAAATATATCAGTGTAGCCATTGCTTCACCTCACTCTCAAACAAGGACATTCATAACCACATACTCTCATTATACAGTCTGAGGTTTGCGAATAATTTGGCTAAGCGTACAAATTAGTTTGAACATGCAAGACTTTCTCGGGCAAACAGTCCACTTCCCTCGTGCTTGGGATTAGCGTAATGTCAGTAGATCTTACCCAAATGGTACTTTTTTTTTCATACAAAAACGTGTCTTCTATTTACAGTCAAATAAAAGGCATTGCACGTGTCAGCTGAACATTCCTGCTCTGCTGTAAAAATGTTACATACAGACATTTAATGGAGACTCACCGTGGAGCTGGAGTTGCTAAGAGCCCCTGAAAATAGTGACAGCTCTGCTATTGACAGCAGTGACATGTGATGCAGCTGACTCCCCCCCTCCACCGAAAATACCACCCTCTCTTCTCTTAGCCTAGTTTCAAATGTACTCTTCCAGACCAGGGGCCTCTAGCCCTAGTGTTAACCCCGCGCATGCCACTTCATTTATTTTTACTCGTTTCTGCTAGTCCACCTGCCACTTCTGTGGAAACCGCGCTTTTAAAAGAATATATACAGGTAATCTACCTATTAGCAAGAAAGCAACAGATATTTAGTTTATTTTTTTATTTCAGTTTAGAAACCGTGCAAGACATTTGTTATAATGACATTTATAATGCACCGCATATAGTGTGTAATTAAAGATCATTATTGTTTTTTGATAAATGTTAGAAAATGTAAGCGTTAATATTATATTCAAAGTTTTTTCCATTTATAGTAACCCCTATATTAGTGCGCACTATCACACACTTCTAAAATGAAGTTTTATAAAATCAGTTATAAGCATGTTGCAGTCCCTGAATAAACATATGCAGGAATCCCTTGTACCTTTGGAACCGTCAACAGTTGTTATTTCAATCAAATATCCACCAAAACGTAATACCTGTTGATTGATAAATTTACTAACCATCAGCAAATAAAATCTTTTAAAAATCCTTTACGTGGCAGTGAATATCTCATGGAAGCGATAGTAACGGTCAGGCGTTTGTTTGAAAGTTGGTGTGGACGGCTCCTTAGTTCTGCTTTAGACGTGCTTCACTGCTGTGATCATCAGGGGTCCCACGTTCTTCCCATCCTGACAAGGGCTGAAGATGGGGTGCACACTCTCGCCAAACGTGTCCAGGAATGTGTAGAGATGAGCCTGTGCTTTCACGTCATAAAAAGACACCTGTCCGCCCTCGTGGTCCAGAAAGATGCCCACCTTGTGGGGCAGGGCTGGAAGCTGCAGGGGAATCCTGCTGGAGGCCAAGGCTTTTACCTCACCATCTTTAAGCCACAGGCACCAGAAACCTCCTTCTGGGCTCAGTCGGATGTCGCCCTTGCGGCGAGCGGAGGACCGGGCCACGCCGAGGGTCCAGGCTGTCTTGCGGCCCACCTCTACCTCCCAGTAGTGCCGGCCAGAGGAGAGGCCTTCCCGGGCGAGCGCAAACAGGGCAGGACTGAAACGACGTGGATTGTCCGACTGAGACGAGAACTTTCGTCCCTCTTCAAAATACACCTGGCGCCCGTCGTCGGAGACGACTAGATTACGCTGAGCGGTCGCTGGATCAATAAACACCTCACCTGCAGGAAAGAGGCAGAAAAATATGGTTCCTTCCTGTGTTCTAAACCTGTTAAGATAGCCAGAGATTAAAAGAACAGCAAAAGCTGCACTTACTTGAATAGTTCTGCAACTTTCTTAGCTCTGTAAACAGAAATAACATCATTAATAGCAACAATGATGTCGATATCAATAACTGTAAACCACAGATAAACAAACTATGCTTTGTAGAGAGAAAATATTTACATATATATATATATATATATATATATCACCTGTCTCCGTCTCATTTCTGCTAAAACTGCGATTGAAAACACCTTACCTTTCCCATACAGGTGTTTTATATTCTCCTGAAACTTGTCAATGAGACAGCAGATGGACTTCCTGGTTGTGCCGAGGTGAAGGTCTGTGTTTACCGTCACAACGGACCAATCGGCAGGCTCAGGTGGGGGTGGCAGGGTGGGAATAAGCTGTAAGAGATAGAGCATGTGAGGCATGTGCACTTACGCATGTATGCATGCATCTGTACACACTCACATGAGCGCGCACACATGCTCGTACACACGCACAAACACAGACACACACCTGGAGGAAAAGCACTTTGTCCTCGGTTTGCATGAGGCCGTCTAGCTGGCTGGCCCTGTTTCTGAGGACACCGAGCTCACGCTCCAGACGGGTCGCCAGGTCTCGCGCTTGCTCCTCGGCCAGCCTCTGACGTGCCGTGATCCGCTCCACTAGCTGGGCCTGACTCTGCTCTAGTTGTCTCTGCAGCTCCGCATACACGGCCCAGCTGTCCTCGATCTCCCGTTGACTGTTTGACTGCAGCAGTCAGACACACAATTAGTTATGCTGACCTTGTGTCGCGCCGCGAGGAATTTACCTGCTGTGTCTGTCAGAGAAGTGTGATAACGCTATGATGAAATGTTATTTTCAAGTCATTAGATATTTTCTATAAAGACCACTGGCCTTCCCTATTACCCAGATACTGTACTTGTATAAAGTCCAGCACGGTTTCATCTATGTATGTATGGGTTTGCTTGTATATACATACAAACAAATCCATACTGACTGCTGTTTCACCAAGGAGAGTCATTGCAACAAGGCAGGTGAAACATACACGCATGAACACACACACACACACACACACACACCCTACACTTTCCCCTTTCACTCCAAGTGTTTTATTACTGATAAAACAATTGCTTTCTTGCACTAGGATAGTGTTTCATTTCACAAGTCTAACAAGGGAGCTCATTCCAGAGTTTGGATGCTATTATTGCAAAAGCTTAATTGTCCCCGTGCTTCAACCTTGATGAAGGGGAAACCAACAGCAGATCAGAAGATCTGAACAACCTGGACGGGATGGAGTTAATCGGTCAGAAACGTAGGTTGGAGTTAGACCATGTAAGGATTCGCAAGCAAATAATAAAATCTCGAATTTAATCCTAAAACGCACAAACGTCAATGTGAACATGGAGGCCTGAGTAATGCCAAATCAGGATTAAATAAAAGTACATATAATTGTGAGATAATAGGGTTTCAGATAATAGTACTAACAAGATCAGCATATAATGAAATTATGTGGTGGTAGTACATTTCAAAAAAGATGCATCCAACACACATTTGGCTCTAAACTTAGCACGTGTATATGCATGCAGTCATTTTTGTACAATGCTTCAAAAGACATTCTATTATCAGAGTTCATCCTCAATCAGATGTTTGTTTTTAAAGTTTAGGAGTAACTGGACTGACTGACTGCATAATGTCCTGAATAAACCTCACCACACAACTCCAGCAGAACATATAAGCGACTTCACGATGTTGGTATTTTCTTTTACATAATTATTATTATTTTGTGATTTTCCACTTAACCTGGAGCATGAAGCTGATCTAACACAATTTTAGTGAAAGCGATTTTGTTTTCACTTCAGTGGAATTCAACTTTCTTTCTGTTATGTAAATACAGACTCTAGTGGACTGTATTTTATTCAGTGAAGGATTTGTATGATAGTGAAGTGTGACATCAGAGATAGGAGAATTTATCTCTGTAGTCAGAGTGCAACACCAATTATAACACTCTGATAGCGCACCCCCCCACACCCCGACAAACCCACCCCCCGCTCCCAGAAATGAAAGACAAAGATCTGGGCCCCTGTGTAATTTCATCCACATTGTATTTTTAAACACACTCCAGCTGGGCTCTATTTACACCCCATGATTTAACCCATGTGAAACTAACCCAGAGCAGCAACTCTAACCTTATGCTCAGTCAGCATGTTACTGACTCCAAAACACATTAAACGTTTCCTCTAGGGGAATAAGAAGTCTAATTTAGAAAGTCTAACCCGTCAATATCATATGGTTTATATTGTACGTCTTATCTGTCACCAATTTCCTTTTATTAGGAGCGCTTTTGTTCCTGTCATTAGTGAAACACTATCCTGTATGATATTTTTAAATACACGCCCGTCCCCCTCCACACACACACACACGCAAAACTGTATAATGTCTCCTGAAATCTCAGATACCCATCTTCCCATTATACTGTTTCAGTATACAGCTGGGTGTTGGGAAGAAGAAAAAAATTTGCAGTAGAGCTACAGGTTAGTCGAGTCTGTTTGGAAAAAACATGAATTTGCATAAACAAAAACTTTAGCATGAGAAAAATTAACGAGTTGCACAAGTGTTCTAAATGAGACAAAAAATGAGACTATTTCAGTTTGTAATTAAAGCTCAGTACGAGATTTAGTTCTTAAGGTATGAATATTGCTCATTCTATTGACACTTACTTTGATCTCTTTGATGGACTGTTTGATCTCCTCTAATTTCTTGGCTCTCTCTTTGATAAGATGTTTCAGCTCTGATCTCGTTTTCCCAAGCTGACCCTGTAAAACATGCATTTTGTGTTAAATCAGGAAGGGACCTACTGTGTGCTGTGTGGCCAATAAGATGCTACAAAATTAAAAGAGAATTAAGCAAAGCATTCAAGCTCCAATGGAACTGTTGGATAGCACAGGATAATCTGAATATTTTTTTTTATGGCTTTCAGAAATACACTTTCGAATGCATTGTGGTTTTAAAGAAACGGAGAATCTCCGTCTGTGGCTGCCCCACCCCTGTACTCACCGTCCTCTTCTTGAATTCTCGTTCCGCTGGGACAATTTCGTGCGATTTATGCGCGAGCTCTGCACATTCTCGACACACGCACACGTGGTCATAGCGGCAGTATGTCTCTAAGAGGCGGTTATGCTTCCTGCACAGCTTATCCTCCAGGTGGTGGATGGGATCCATCAGCTTATGTTTTGCAAGGTTCTTGCCCTTCTTGTGGTGCCGGAGGTGAACCTCGCAGAAAGAGCCGGGACAGTGCAGGCAGGACTTCACGGCCTTCATCTTCCTGCCGATGCAGGAATCGCAAGGGACGTCTCCGGGTTTGGCGAACTCGCCGCCATCTTCTTCCCGGGGCACCGCTGCTGGCGAGCTCCCCGTGCCCATCATTGTTCCGGCTTCACTGCCCCCAGGTGGAGCCACAGACAGGCCCTGGAACTGCTCGGCTATCTCAGCCAACACACGGTTCACACAGAGCTCTGGCTTTTTGGAGAAGTTCTTCTTGCACATGGGGCATAGGATCTTCTTGCTGTGGTTCCAGTACCCCTGCAGGCAGGCCTTGCAGAAGCTGTGGCCACATGGTGTGGAGACTGGCTCCACAAACACCTCTAAGCAGATGGAGCATGAGAACTGCTCCTCAGAGACGGCACGACCCCGAGAAGCTGGGCCTGAAAGGACAAGATAGAGTAGGAGAGAGTGCAGGGTGCAAGAGAGAGAGGGAGTAAAAGTACACAGTGACGACTGAGTAGAAAAGATGCTTTATGGGTCATAAACTGTTGTGCAAATATTGGGAAGGCTAACGTTTGTGAAGATCCCAGATCTATCAGCATATAGAGATACAAGCACGCACTTCCTCGCCAACTTCAAATTACAGGGACATTTTTTTTGTCCGTTTGTGTTGGCCAAGGCCACGGCAAGATACGCCAGTTTGTGTAAATATATGTAGTTATGTTGTATAATACAGCCTCGTTGTACTTTGTCTGGTTTTATCGTTTGTATTCACTGCATGATTCATTCAATCTTGTTTCGACCTCACTGCCTAGCAGGGATCGTAGCGGTGTTGATCATGTCCAGTCCTGTGGAGGCGTAGCGCTACATAGGCCGATGTTTGTCTCGCTTCGGCCTATCAGAGAGCAGAGCCTTTTTATCCAATTAGTGCATTCAGTGTAGCTAAGTGACGCGGCCGTCCATGAAAAGTGTGAAAAAACAGATTCACACGCACATTTCTCTCTGTAAAAAAAAAAAAAACAAACAAACAAAAAAACACATTTTTCTCTGACATGATATAACATGCCAAAAATTTAGATTAAAAGGCTACATTAAAAAAAATAAATAAATAACACATTGCAAATACCCCCAGCCTTATTAACCCCAGCCATGCAGCTGAAAGCAAGTTTTCTATGCAGCCTGATGTGCCAAAGTTTTATTTACATTTGTCTGCTTTTATGACCAAGAGCATAAGCAAGAAAGGTCTTTCCTACGCAAGTATGTCTCTTGATGACTGTCAGGTCAAGACACAGGCTGTTCCCTCTTCAGGGTATGGGCCAGTCGAGTCGGACATTAATATTTACCAGTTATTAAACAATGTGGTATTCGGCTTATGCAGTGGCCCAGAAACGCAATGTCAACTCATAACTGATGCATTTACATGTTATACGTAGATTTATTCATGAGCAATTCTATTTTCTGCCAGTAGGGGGGAGCATTAGGATATTGACTTATGTGAACACTGGTTTGGCTTATGCTGTTTTGCTCTTGACTTTGTAACAGTTGTTATATGTTTGCTGGATGGCAGCACACTTCTCTGCTGGATCTTATACTTCATCTTTTATAAGTACTACTAATGGTGTTTACCTCCGCCATCAATGGACTATTCGTGTGGTTTCCATGTTGTCGCGCTTGATTTCTTTCCCTGATTGAAAGTCCAGAGACTGAAAAACTGAGACTCCTGTGCATAACATTTGTGTATGAGCTTTGGAGATATAGGAGACGTAGGCATACACAATGTGAAAGACTGAAATCATAATATTCAGTGTATTGTTTTTCTTCCTTTGTGTTCATTTCCGTTTTATTTTCTTTGTACCATTTCTAATTATACACTGCCTTAGAAAAAACTCTAGCTTTTTAAGAGTCAGGAAGCCTAAATTTTTTTAAATTAGGTTAATCTTGCTCTTGTGGGCACATAACACACGTATACAAAAAGCATGTTCTATGAACACCATGCCAAAGCTCAATAAATGAAAAATGAATTTCACCAGAATTTCTCCACTTTTGAAGAATGGTCATTATGTTGTAAAGATAAAAAAAAAAAAATGTTTTGTAAAAGCTTGAACAAGTTTTAAATCTGTTTTTCTTCTAAATCTGTTCTTAAAGAAGATCCGTGAAGCTCAAGTTGAATTGCAAGGACAAAGGAGCGGAGGAGAAAGGAGTACCAATGAGCCGTACTGACGACTTTGTTTCAATACCGAGATTTTTGTTTGCTGTGACAGAACAGTATGACGAAGAAAGTCATACTGCAAACCATTTTACGCAGCTGCCATACTCGTCTTGCAAGAGTGTTGAAGGTCACTCTCGAATGTAGAGGAACTGGTTTAATGTTGAAAAGGACTGAAATCTGGATCCAAATGAAATGAAACCTGAAGGGAAAAAAAGTCTTATGGCATAAAAAAACAGCATTAATGGTAAAGGACCACCTTTACCAAGCCTTTCAAGAGCACGTCAACATTTCCTGCCCAAATTTGATTTCTCCAAAGTGTACCCAGTCAGCCATTATCTTGTGTACTGTTTGTCATTCTGTACTGGACAACAGTCTTTCTGGTGGATAAAGGAAGTGCTTATTCTAGACTTTGAATCTGGCATGGATTAAGGAATAAAGGAGAAAGCTGGCAACACTTAAGCATATGAAGAGTTAACTCTTAGTGCACCCAGAACCTAAAAGCCAAATCCAATAAGAGATAAAGCTGAGGGAGATAAGCAGGAGAAACAGGATTTGCGCTCCTTTCTCATATGTCTACACCATATGCTGAGGTCATACCAATGTGGTTGCCCATTGAATTTCTACTGTAGACAAAATTTCTGTGATATTTATAGATATCTTTGGATAAACAGCAATTCCTCTAAAGGGAAGCCTGCCCACATGTTTTTACTAGAGGTGCTTGTCCTAGCAGCACACAGTTCTGCATTGACAACAGAGGTTTCAATAATATTACTCTACATGGTTACTATGTGATAATAAATGGTGCTACTTTTCTTTAGCTTGTTAAACTTCATTAAGAAATGACTGTTGACAGCCAGGTTGTAGAGCCAAATAGTTCAGTAAAGCTGACAGTATGCTGTGGACTGTTTGAGTTTACAGTTATGCCATTTGGACTCATATATGATGTTGCATTCTCCAATCCAACAGTTGATGGAAGCCATCAACGGCAGTCTGGCCGTTGTGGTTTCATCTACTGATATCATTGTTTATTTTACCTCCCACCTTCTACCATTTATCTGGAAAGTCGAGAGTCATGCAGTCTACCTGTTGTTGAACAAGGCTATATTTTGCACTGGCATGCAAATAAAAAAAAAAGAAATTTCAGCTCATGTGACTTACTCTCCAGTTGAGATGCTAATGAGTAACAAAACAACCTCCCTTGTGAGGTGCTCTATGCTATAACAATATACAAGAATCCTTGGATAAGATGTCTAACTCTACATTTGTCTCCATCACATGATTGAAATGTTGTCACTTTGGATAAGAGTGTCTGCCAAATGTGTCAAATCTAAGTTTTGGTCTTGAAGCAAATTAAAATGGGAACTTGTTTGGATGTTGACAGGGTTCTATATATAAAAAAAATCAATCTTAACACAAGAACTCTACCTGATACCTGAATTTAAACTGGTGTTTTGAATTTAAACTGGTGTCATGAGCACAAAAAATATCCTGTCAGCTTAAAAGTAAAATAGATGATAATTATAGCGGTATGTTCGTGTGGTGTGCTTCTTAACTGAATTTGTAACACAAGACTATCATTTATTGCCATAGCAACTGGCCAGAATTGACAGTATTGCCTATTATTGCTCTAGAAAGGCTTTTGACTAAAGGTTTGTCTGTCTGTATTTTATCTCTATCTGCTATATATCTTGGCTTCGTCACTGCTGGTGGTTTGATGAGGTTCGGCATTTCATTTCTGTAAGCCACCTAACGCGTCGGTCTGTTTTGTATGTTTTATTTTTTTATAACAAAAACCAAAACACAATATTATTCTTAGCTTTATTATGTTAGCATTTCATTATTTTATATTATAGCATTTTATTTCAGTATTAAATAATCTTGTCCTTGTCCTTCCAGTAACACCGAACGCAGAATCATGGAAAATGTCATTCCGTCCTGATGTTTTCATGTGCTTGCACCATTTGTATGAATCACTTCTATGTTATTTTTGCTGTGGATAAACAACAGGGAACTTACTGATTTAAATGTACTCGAGATGCTATTAAACCACCAAGGTGCATATTAGAGGCAGTACAGGCACGGCGTACAAGGGTTATGATATCTCAGGAATGCAGCTGCACAAGATACACCTAAACAATGCAGCTGCACAAGATACACCTAAACAATGCAGCTGCCTTCCATTTAGATCAAAACTGAACTTTCTTTGTATTAACCTTTTTTTCCAAACCACATACAAACAAAATTTAGCACAAACTAAATTTGAAAAAAGAAAGAAAGAAAAAAAGACCAAAACTAAAACCTTCTTTACATAACGCCAGGAGTTAAAGCAACGAAAATGCTTGAAATAAGATGCAGTGAAAACAATGAAATGGTTTAATATGCAAAAATCACTCACTGAAATATATTTAATAAAATCTAATTTTATTAGACAAAGAGATTAGGCTATTATTTCTCAGTAAAAAGGTTATACACTTTAACGCTAATACTCAGCGGTGGCCTACACTATGGTTTGTCCATTTTTCGAAAGAAAATGTAGATAAAATGAACTTGTCTTACTTTGCATGGTGACGTCTCTTATTCCTTCAGTGCTGTTAGTTAGCAGCGAATGTTTGTTGTTCGTATGTGGATCCAGATTTCAAACCTGTTTCTCCTCTTTCTCTGTACTCTCATAGGCAAACACCCACATGGAAACTTTACTAAAGCAGACCAACCCCCCTGGGTGTGGTGAAGTTATGCACAAGTATGAGAATGGAGAAGCTGTGTGTGGCTAAATGTAAAATAAACCCAAGTTACTTAACAATGCTTTGATTTGTAGTTTTAAATGTGAGTTTATATAATTCAGTTATTAAAAAAAGTACTGAATATTTAATGTCTGGTGAAAAAAAGCTAGTTAATCTGTATTACCGTCAGTGTGCTCAAACAATATAGAGGAAGTAACCTTGCAGTAAATGATAGTAACAGGTAGAAGTAAAATATCAACTAGGCACAGATCAATTTATTTTTTCTTTTGGATTTAGTCAACAGATACAATATTTTTAGCAATAAGAGCCAATAAAGCCAGCAAGGAGTGAAAAAACCTCGACACGTCAGATAATCAATCCAATATTTAAAAAAAAAAAAGTATACATAACACATTCAGTGTTTTCCTAGTGTTTTTAGAATGACTCGCACGGTGCTGAACTTTGAACGTTATACGCCTTCAAAGAGCATTACAGAAAGGGCAAAATGTGGCTAATATCCATATCGTGACACTAAGGGGCAGACATGAGTCAGTGCTAACACAACACACAGGCTCTTCCTAACTGGGAATAAAGAGATCTATGTTAGGGAAAACAGACCATGAAAGAGTGATAAAACGGGCACCACTCATTTGGAGGTGTCGTCCTCTGTAGTCATTTGTAATTGGCATTTTAATGCAGGGAACCTGGTTACATAACATGGGTGAAAGAAATGCCAACCATGAGCCATACGCCTCGCCAAAAATCTATGATTAATACATAGAAATAACCTGGAGGGGGTCACCAAAGTCCTGCCATAAGCATTACGGTGTCAAAGATCTGCTTAAATATGAGAGAGTCATTTCAAGATTACACATTCTGCAGAGATTATTTCCAAAAATGGGTGTTCTTTGTTGAGACCTGTGGTTTGGGTTTTTGTTCTCAGTTAGATGCCGTCACATCTTTGAGGCTCAGAACAATCCGTGCCACCTTCTTTTCTTCATCTGATCCCTCTCGTCTTCCTACTCACTACTTTCCTTTACTTTGGTTTACCTTGCCTATCCAAATGGTCTGTATGTCCATCACAGTGTTCTCTCTCTGGTTTATTATTAGCAGCACAGCCTTCTGCCTGTTTTCCCTTTCAAGCTCCTTCTCTCTCTCTCTCTCTCTCTCTCTCTCTCTCTCTCTCTCTCTCCACCCCCGCATAACAGCTCCTTGCGCTGCTGCTACAAGTGCAGACAAACACATACACTCACAGGCGCGCGCACACACACAAAAAGGTGTTCTCTTTCAATCGCTTACAAGCAGAGCACTTGCATCATCAATGTGGAGTCTCCCTGATTCATCAAATTCCTTTTCAATCAGATCCTTGGGCTGACTGTGATTGGATGATCCTGGGAAGCCTCTTACCATTACATCATACTCGGTACCAAATGCAGAGATCCTGAATTATTGAACTTATTCCACTCTGTACATTTTAGATCACTAGATCTTATCTCGCATTACAGTAGCTGGTTTACCTTGTGTTCTAGCTAAAGTATTTAGCCCTGATGTTCCCTTCGTTTTTCATTTAGTGTTTAGTGAGCATGCCACGGTAATTACCTGGCTTCACTTTGCTATTCACAATGCATTAGAAGTCCTTATTAGTCAACTTCAATTTTAGATGCCCGAGTTGCCAAATCAAATAATGAGTTCAAAGTAAGATAAAATCTCTGGATTAGGCAGTGAAGCAGTTACGTTTCAGAATTCAGTCCAGTCTGAAAGTCAAAAGCTAGTCAGAAACCTTTTTGAAATATGCCTGCAGGTGATACCTCTACTAAATCTAAGGTGGTCTATTTCTCAGCGTTTATACACAGAGCACGATCTAGTTGACAGGCTGAATGCGTCATATAAAATTTAGCATGTTTTCTTTACCTTATGTCTGTCCAAAAACAGTAAGGATTTTGGGTCAGGCTCATTCCTGAATATACTGAAAATTCTCATATACTGAAAATCCTCTGCAGTGACATCATCCTCTTCAGATACTGAGGCTGGATGTTCAACTTAGGTGATACAAGACCTTTCCTCTTTACCATTAGTTGGTCTTTCTTGACAGAGAAACCAATTTGGTCCCACTGCCACAGGTGTAGAGAATTATGCACCTGGCATTGTAATGCAAGTATGGCATTACAAACATTTGTGAAAGAATGGGTCATTGTAAAGATCTCCCTGAATATGAATGTGGAAATGTAACAGGATGCTACTATTGCATCAAAGTTTGTTCCCTCCTAGATATCCCGTAGTCAACTGTGAGGGGTATTATTGAATAGTAGGTGCTTTTCAGAGCCACAGCTACTCAGGCACACCTGAGTCTCTAACACCTAAAAGTCTCTACTGACTCTGACCTCTGGCATTAACATAATCACAAAAACTGCATGCTGGGTGCTTCATGGCATGGCTTTGCATGGCCTTATATCACCAAGCACAATGCCAAGCATTCGACGGAGTGGCATAAAGCACACCAGCACTGGACTCAAACAGTGGAAATACACTCTGTGGACTGATGAATCACGCTTCTCTGATGAATGAGCCTGGGTTTGGCAAAGCCAGGAGAACATTACCGGCTTGACTCCACTGTGCCAACTCTAAAGTGTTTGGCGGAGGAGGAACAGTGTTATGTTACTGGTCTTCAGGTCTTGTCTTAAGCTCATTAGTTCCACTGAAAGGGAAATCCAGTGAAGGGAAATCCAGTGAAGGGAAGGGAAATCTGTTCATGCTTGACTGTGCCACAGTGCACAAAGCAAAGTCAATAAAGGCATTGGCGGGTGAGTTTGGTGTGGAAGAACTTGACTGGCCCTGACCTCAACCGCATCAAACACCTTTGGGATGAATGAGAACAAAGGTCGCAAGTGAGACCGTCTTTTCCCACATCAGTATCTGATCCCAAAAAAGCTGTTCTGAACGAATGGTAAAAAATTCCCACAGACACAGTCCAAAATCTCGAAGAAAGCCTTCCCAGAAGAACAGCTGCAAACAGAGGACCAACACCATATCAATGCCTATGTATTTATGATGGAAGGTCATAAAAGAAGGTGTGTGAACTGTGTGATCAGAATAAATGTTTGTAATAAACTTTGTAATAAAAAGGTGCAGTCAGGAGGTCATTCTACATTCTTTCAGAAAAACAGACCAAACATTGTACTGATGACATCCATCATCCAGTCGTCCCCTCACCCTCACCTACTGCACACATCTACTGCCACAGCACTTTCTCTGTTTCCATGTTATCCTCATCTCCAGTCTGTTTGAAAGTCTTTTCTCAGTTAGTCCAAGCCAACGCCTGGATATATTTGTTAATTTTTTCTGTCCGTCTCATCCTGGATAGTAGATTTTATGCTTTGTAGGTTGGTTCCTTTCTTCTGATAGGGAGCCATGTAGAGCCTCTTTCTGTCTGGCCCTCACTGACAGCCTGTGTTACCTTGGAGATGTTGAAATGTCTCTTACATGGGTGACCATGAATTTTTCAATCAAATTGCTGAACAGGTGTCTCAGTCTGTTTTTCCCATTCAAGGCAATACTGCTCAGACTCCTGCACAGGTGCTGACTTATCGTTCTCTCAAGGTACTTGCACAGTGGGACTTCATTCACCATTATGTACCATAGGATCTGTGGGAGTAAAAAGCTCTGATGATCTTGCCAAGGCTTTTCACAGGCTTCTCTCAGAGGGCTGGAATGGAAGTTGCTTTCACTCGGAAGCATAGTTTGTCATCCACCCTCCCTCTCCTGAGCTACCAAGGACCTGGCTAGATGGAAGCTTATCCAATCCCAGTAAGTGAGCTTCTCCAAACCTTGGAGGATCTATCTGCATCCTAGAACTAATGCTGTTGTTATAGGCAGATCATCCGTGAAACCCCTGATCCGTGGTTGACAAAAGTTAACACGTGACATCTGCATTCAGCATCAAATGATTTAGCAATAGTGTTCATTGCTAGGGTGAAGAAAATCACCGAAACATGGCACCCAGTGACGATTCCCTTCTTGACCTTGTGCCACCCAAATGTAACGGCTCCAGAGGTGCGTCTCCGATTGAAATATTTATAATAATTCACCACAAACCTGACAACGTTCCTATGATACTGTTAGTGTTAAAGCCAGTGCCTTCTGAAGATTCTGGGTGCAGTAGAGGGTGACTTGGGGTCTGGCTCCTACCTTGCTTCACCAGCGTTGTTTTACTTGATGTTCCTTGACCAAACACTTCATCCTGGTCTCATGGATGTTGAGTTCACATAGATTTCTGCATACTGTACTGCACTTAAAAATCAATAAAGTCATCTGTTCTTTTGTCTGGATCAGTATTTCTTTGTCTGTCCAACTAAGGTTCTCAACCCCCAACTTCCTAGTATCTCCTGGAGTTACGCTTGTGTCTTTTGTTGAGTGATCCATAAATTCTCCTCACTCTTCACTCTCACTCTAGCTGTCACCACCCTGTTCATGGTAGTTATCCATTCTTTCCTGGAAATCACTGGCAAGACTAGTTATGACAGCTGGATAATACATCTTGCCATAGACTCAGACAATCAGTGATGTGTTTATATATTGTGTTTCTTCAGTGTTTAATACTCTATAGATAGCACAGAGCTTTTTCATAGAGGTTTTTCCTCAACTCATGACTTTGGCTTCATAGCAGGGGTGCCAAACTCGAGTCCTTGGAGGGTCGGCACTGCATGGTTCAGTTCTTTCCCTCCACTAATATACCTGAACAAGTTTAGTCTTTATAATTAGCTGTGGAATCAATATTCAGTTAAAAAAGAGGAATGTGGTATTAGACTCCACACAATGAAGTGCAGGAACTCCTGAAAGCACCTTCAGGAGTAGCAAAAAGTCATTTGGACAAGAAAGGATCACTGAAGCTGCCCGAGAAAACCGACCACAGCTGACCAAGTGCTTTCTTACTCCTTTGTACATTTCATTATTAAATAAAGTTGTTACTCTTTGGTTCTTAATGAGAATTTTTCACTCGACATGATTGTGTTTCAGTTTTAATGATTTTTGCTAAAATGCTGTTTAACATCTACTACCAAATCAGCAATTTAACCAATACCTTTCTTTTAAAATTAAAAAAAACCTTTAAAACTGTGGTTTATGCAAATCCATCACATATTG
The DNA here is from genome assembly GCA_028565775.1 of Sternarchorhynchus goeldii. Classification (NCBI taxonomy): domain Eukaryota; kingdom Metazoa; phylum Chordata; class Actinopteri; order Gymnotiformes; family Apteronotidae; genus Sternarchorhynchus; species Sternarchorhynchus goeldii. The sequence continues at coordinate 13,333,778 of JAOXYF010000006.1, forward strand.
CACAAATCAAAATTTCCATCATGTTTCTGTATTTTAAAAACATCCATCACTTATTAGACCCGTTACTGTTCTTCAAAGTGAATATTAATTTTTCCCAACTCTTAATGTAAATATCCGGTGCCTGTCTGTCAGCACTCACTTGTTTCCTGTTTATGGATCCCACCTGCACGTAGATGAATTGTATCTCAGGGTGACACTGTGAGTCTGTTTCCATCTATAGCCCTCTTATTCCTCCCTTACTGAGAGCCGGAAGAAGGCATCTGTGTCTCTGGAAGCTGCGGGTGAGCTGTGGCCCTGCAGAGCAGATATCTTAATGACGCTTAAGTCACAGCTCATGGACCCAGCTGCTGAACAGATACCCAGGAGAGGAAGAAAAGACAAGACATCCTCTGGGAATGGGCTCACATTCTTGCAGCAGCTTGATCACCAATCAGCTTGTCTTTACTAAGTGCTAACAATATATTTTTTAAAACAAACAAATAAACCTTTCTGAGAACAGCCAGGGAAAAGAGTTTTTTTGTCAATACCCTGTGTTTGCTCAAATGGTACAGACCATTCAAGACACCTCTGAGTAATGCAAACATGTTAGATAATGTAAACTGTATCATACTCCTACAGTAATGTTTAATGTAATATTTATGCATGCTTTTCTGGGTGATAAAAAAGAATGTACTTGTTATGTACCATATCTGTAGTGTTTAGCTGGGATAAACTTGTTTAAAATAAAGACATCGGGAGCAATTGAAATTTATTTAAGCAGTTGGCAGCGATTTTTAATCATGTGGATTTAACTGAAAGCAGCACAGGTTTGAGTGCACTCACTCTCTCTACCACACAGGTTTACTACTGCCTGAAATGTCCAATGGCAAACAGGATCCGCAGTGCAAAAACACAATATGATCTGCCACAAGCATTTCCACATTACCTCTCTAGGCAATATGAAAACACTGTTAGCAATTACATGTCTTACAGAGGACACGTTCCAATCCAGAACAGAATCCTTATCCCCCTCGCCTAGGGCTTTACTTAGAGCTTGGTCACTTCAATTAATCTGACAAATTCCAAGCCAAGCCCAAAAAGGACTACTGTAGCATTCCTAATATTATTGATATTTACTTAGTCCAACCAGAGGTTCTGTAATGTCCACACGGGAGAGGGAGCTATGGATTTTGTCCGGCTCACAATAAGGTTTTCAATAAGGAACAGACAGGAAATTATGTAACTCGGTCCATCTGAAAAGGTCACCTGAAGTTTGGGGGTTTGTTGTGCTTAGAATGCAAGATGGATTTTTGTGGTTCTTCCTGATATTTGCAAGATCCCTGAAGAGGCTGTTGAGGTCAGGCCGTGTACAGGACACCTTGCCGCTGATGCTCTACCCATTTCCCAGAGTTCCCTCTTAACACCACGGCTATTGCTAAAGGTTTCAACACACCTCACAGAAATACTTGAGGACTATTCTCTCCCCTGCTCTCTGATTTTAATTACTTCAAGATACAAAAGCAATAAAGGTGGCGATCCTAACAAATTAAACAAGCGGACGCTTCCGTTTTGGCTTCGCAACGTTGCATTAGTGCCTCAAGTTAGAAAAGATGGGTGGATTAAAGATGGGGGAAGGATGTAAAGGAGAAAAAGCTTATGAAAGCTTTAGGACAAGGTGATTTTAACTACGTCTTTGAGGAGTACAGTTATATTCACATTTTCAAGGTAAACCATCATTTACAAGTATCTTAATATAACAGGATACTGACATAGCATATAAGGTATACAGTGTGTACAGTGGCATGCTACCAGTTCAAATGTTTTAGCTTTTTTGTAATTTAAGATGAATTTCTATGACAGCACAAACCAAAGCTACATTGTACATTTTAGACTTCGATAATGGCCTTTCAAAATCCGAGTGTAGTTGGCATGCTAAGTATGAAAGATGGAGGATTGAGGTGCCTCCAGGCACCATGAAAGGAGGTCATACCTTAAATGGGCTGTGAAAAATAACAGCATGAGAATTGGATGATGCCTGTTGGGGATTCAGGAAAGTAGGAAGTAGGGATTGAGAGAGATGACAAGAGTGAAATGTGCTCAAGATGAACGAGTGACTTAACGCCAGAAAAAGGTAACATTCAAAAATGGAGTGGTGGGGGTGGTGATGGTGGGGCGGGTGTGGGGTTTTGTCAATTGTCAAACATGATCTATTTCATTCAATCCTGACAGCCAGCTGTCCATCAATACTGAAGCTCATTTAGCAAGGACATGAATCGCTTTAGAAGATGTGAACGGAAACATTCCAAATTTGTACTACCTGGTGACAGTAAGGATTAGATGCTGCCCCCCTGTGTCCCTGGTCCTAATATTGATGCATTAAGAGTAATTCGGTGTCCTCACTAACCTTGAGGCCTGTGACCGAAAAGTAATGAGTCAGATTTGGATATGCTAATTGTGCCTTTGTCCTCTAAATAGAAAAAGAGGTTATATTCCGATAATAGAGTATTAATTAGTAAGAGGTCTGACTTTCCAGAGCAGGTCAGTATGTTAAATGATTCTGCGTGGGGGAGGGAGGGATGTCTGACAGCGAGATCCACACACGAGAGAGTTTATTTGTATATGTTTAAGACAGAACAAAAAAAGTAATTCGAAATTAGCTAGACACTCACCTCGCCTACCTTGTGAATACATATTGCCCATGCCCTTATCATGCACAGTTTGTTTTAACTATAGTCTAGTCTTGGATTTATCAACAGGTTCTTACTTCTGCTAGCTAGATGTTTTTGGCCATCAGACCTCTCACATGCACATCATATATTAAAATCTGAGCAACTTTAGCATGCCTAGACCAACGCCTACAACCGTGGCACTACGATGGCGGACGATCTGCCACCTAAAGGTTAATCAGTAAGCAGTGATCCTGTTGACCGAAACTAAACAGGGAGGCATGTGGTAGATGAACTGTTTGCGCCAACATACAGGGGACACTTGGGGACACTGTAGTGAGCTCTCGAATTAGGGCCAGTGGTTTCAGTTTATCATCATTATGGTGTACCTAATGCACCATTCCCAGTTGACGAACTGTAACCATTTGCCATTCACACTTTGACCATACAATGCTCATACATGTTAAAATATAACTATATATATATATTATGTTTTAATAGGTTACGTGTAGAACCCCCGAAGGTCATTAGTAGAAAGGCCATAACATTTTGTTTCTTCTAGACTGCAACTACAAATAAATTAAATAAATTACCCCGATGGGGTTTTCATCTAACTGTTGTAGCTCTTTAGAAACGTAAGTTTTATTGCAGTTTATCACATTGTTTCGTAGTTCTTAAGCTGCTGAATCGTTCATGCATGTTGCTGCGCAACCAAAGATGGATCAGTAATTCAGGTTGGCATGGAAACAACACACCTGGTCAGGATGAGGCCGCCTTGACTATCATTGGGCCACCAGTTCTCACCAGACTTACGACCGCTTGATGCAACCAACGAAGACCACTGAGATATTACCGGGGAGTCAGGAATGGAATAGGGAGGTGGTACATAGAAGGAAAATGGAAAGATGTGGGCCAGAAAAGGCTAATATGCTCTTTTGAATAGGACATGTAGCCATCTGTATCATGTAGAAAACCCTACTTTGAGGATGTGGAATATGGCTTCCATTCCCTCCAGATAATACATTCTGAGATTTCGCATAGAAATCACGTTTTGGAAGTGAAGTTTTAGAGCTTGGGTACATTTTGGGGCCTATTTGTGAATTTCAGGATAGTTTTAGAGCCAGGTATCTTAGGAATTCTTTTATGGTAATAGGTTTCAGGTCATTTTGAGATGCAAGAATTCTTTTTTTACTTGAGGTGAAAGACATGTATTAGGCTCTGGGCCAATCTCACAGGGAGGCATTCGTGCTATTTTGAAGCTGGTTTTTTTTTTTCCAGAGAGAACAAAATGGCCGAGTAGTTGAGTGATCATAAATTTTGTTCATTGCCATTCTCTCTCCCTCTCTTTCTCTTACTATCAGTCTCTTCATGCCTCAGAATTTCTTCCTAATGCGTGGAATTTTTAACTTTTTATTTTTTTTGGTTGGTTAGTTTAGTGTTGTTCGTGTAACTTGTTTCCTACTCACATCTTATTCCTGCATACACGTATTTCTCTTTTTTTTTTTGGTTTCTTCTGTTACTTTATTTACATATCTACTTCTTTTTCTTCTGAAAACGCCTGAACTGGTTTTGGATGGCGAGAGCTGCTTTCTCTGTCTCGGGAGCCTCCAGATCAATATCGATTTCCTCTTCCTGTTCAGGCTTCCCCGTCATACCAGATGACTTTCCTATAACGCAATGAAGCAATCAGCAAGAGTGAGTGTTTAACAACAAAATGATCAAACAAGAATATCCATAAACCTACACGAGCAACCTAAATATTTAATAAGAAGGCCTTATTTAACCTAAACTCAAACATCCTGTGAACCTGTTTGTACAGTCAAAGATACGTGTGAAGTACAACGATACTGTACGACATGCTTTAAAGATGAGTTTTAACCAGCTAATGAACTAATTTGTTCAAAACACAAATGCCATTGATCAACCTCTGTCAAATTCAAACCACTTTATAAATACTACAGTTATTTATAGGATCATCTAAATTCAGTCTTAAGAAATATTTGAGCAACTACACCGACGCATTATCGTCTAAATTGCAAATACCTTAAATTCCAAGAAACAAAAAACCTTTTTGGAGGAGATATGAATAATGTTCTTGTGTTTGAGCAGGTTACGTTTCGTCATCAGTGTTTCAAAAGGCAATAATACAAGGATGTCAAGTGCATTCCCATCACTGCCATTAAGAATGACTTTATGTGGCAGTGTCACATAGCGACTCTCTGCAGCCGTTCTAATTCTGGCTGTGCCGATACGCTTTTCACCACTGTGCTGAGAAGCCACTATGGATGCAAGTCGTGAGCAAAACACATGAAGATGGACGAGGGTAAGGGATCGGTGAACGCGAATGAAAACCACATCTTGGCGCTGAAGAAATTGTCTCCCCATCCAAAAACGACAAAAACAAACAAAAAACCAAATCGACAGTGTGAAACAGATAAACAGTAATAAAGTGAACAACGCATAAATCCGTAACAAGTGATGACAGACAGAAAACAAATGACTTTATATTACTGAGTACAGGAACATCATAGCAGTGTTGTAATATGAACCAAAGAAGGGTGAGTAGATGGTGTGGGGGCTGAGAGACGTACAGACCTTTGTTATCTGAGGCGGGAGTTTGGCTGGTGTTGGGGTTCCCTGCGGGTGTGTGCTGGAAGAGAAAAGAGAGTGAGGTCAAGAAAAAAAAAAATTACGTCTGACAAAAGAATTTTGCAAGAACACACAACAACTTTCAGAGAGATGCAAGTAATTCACTTCAGTGAATCACCGGTAAGCAAATCAATGTACAGTATCACCCACACGAAAAAGGCACCGGGCTGACAAGCGTACAAAACAAGCGTAATCTAAATAGAATTACTGAAATAAGAAAACAGAACCTATTACGGGCCCCAGTGTGATCCCAAACTTTTAGAACTCAGTAAAACTCAATCACGCACAGCGGCATTATTGCATTACAACAAAAAAAATGCAATTCAGCTGAATTGTGTGCTTGTGCTGTTCTGACCAAGTAAATTTATATCCATTTGTACTTCTACTAGACCTGTACATGAGCTAACGGAGGGAAAGGGGGGGGGGGGGCGGG
>JAOXYF010000006.1:13339604-13378834 GCA_028565775.1 Sternarchorhynchus goeldii
CCCCCCTTTAGTGCATTATATATGAAGGGGAATCGAGCAGTGATGCAGGACGTCTCAGCGCAGTGCCTCTGCAGTGATTTAGCTGAATTTCTGCATCAAGGTTTGTTGCAGCTGACTTTAGTCTAGCTGCCCACCAGGATACCGTCTCCCATAAACACTGCATTATAAAATCCCCTGCTGGTCCAGTGGTATATCAGTTGCAACTGACCCCTTAAGTTTCATGTGTGTGCGTTTCAGAGCGAGGATGTGTAATGGAGCTCTTACAATATGTGAGAATGATTCTATCTCCCAATAAAGCAGAGCCATTAGCCAGACCAGACTCTGGAGACCAAAACATAATGAGTGCACAGATATCCATACACATGCAGTCTAAGATTCATCCAGAACACACACACACACACACACGAGCATGCCAAGAGAGCTGCAATGAACAGCCGATTTCTGTCTGACAACTGACCTAATTTTATCATCTCTCATTTAGTGTCTGTCTGCATTATTCCCTTTTGTTCACTCTCTTTCTCTCAGTTTCACAAACTTGTTTTCTGATTTTTTTTTTAGTGGACTGATGTGTCACTGTGTCCATTTCAGAGTAAGGTCACACATTAACCAAGTCATTTCCTGTCTCCGTACAGCTGTGTGGGTCACCATCACATGTATCATGTGTGCAGTATGTGCATGAGTTTGTGTGTGTGTGTGTGTGCACAAATGTGCATGCATGTGTGTGTGTGTGTGTGTGTGTGTGTGCACGAATGTGCATGCATGTGTGTGTGTGCGCATGTTTGTTTGTTTGTGTGTGTGTGCGCATATGCACGCGAGCTTGCGCGCGTGTGTGTGTGTTTGTGTTTGTATAACCATGAGTCCTGACATTTAGGTTTCCTGAAAAAAAAAGGCATGCATCATTCATGAAGTTACTTATTTGGGTAACAGAGGAGAAAGATGAAACCAGATGGGTCGACATCCTTTCTAACACTTGCTGTTTCATCACAGCAGACCTACTGAATGACGGCGCCCGTCACGCCTTGCTGTACTCAATAATGTAATGTATGGACAGAACAGACCATAAAATGTTCAGACTTTGTGGCAGAACAGTGAAGTCTACCTCCCTCCTCTTCTTCCTGTCCATTTCTGCCTTGCTGAGCTTCAAGCTGCTCTTTCACATTCTTGCTGTCTTACATTTTGCCCCCTATTTTCCCTTCTCTTCCTCTCTGCCTAGAGGGGAAAGATTCCTCTTTTTTCCCTGTTCATTGTAAAGAGTGAATGAGGACAAACCGCATCTTCAGAGCGACACTGCATCGAGAGAGACTGAGTGAGGGAGAGCGAGAGAGAGAGAGAGAGAGAGAGAGAGAGAGGAAAAACAGACATCTGCTCTGAGCAAAGGGACCAAAATATTAAATGAATGAAAGTAGGAAGAGAGGAAGCAAGCGGAAGGTCACAGTGAGAACGAAGAACTGGAATGGAATTTAAGAAAAACGTCCCACGCAATTATCACATTCACACCCTGACTCAGGACCATTCTATCGCTCTCTCTCCAGCTCTCTCTCCCATTCTCTCTCCAGGTCTCTCTCTCTCTCTCTCTCTCTCGCATGCCAAAGCTTTTACATCCTCCCCATTCAATCCTCCCTTCACACTCTTTCTCTCTTCATCTGCTCATCCTGCCCTCTTCCCCCCTCGGAGCTTTTGTCTCTCCGACGCTTCCATTGCGAAGATCTGTCTTGTTTCATTTTCTAAGTACTGCAGCAGATGAACAGGTGAAGAGAGAGGTGAAGGATAGCAGATGGTGAGAAAGACAGGCAGAGAGGAAGAGAGAGAGAGAGAGAGAGAGAGAGAGAGAGAGAGAGAGGGAGAGAGAGAGAGAGAGAGATTCAGTCAGAGTGAAGGCAGCGGTGAACAGGGAGGGTGCCTAAGGGACAGAGAGACAGAGACGGATTGCAGTACTTAAGAGCCTGCCCTGGGGAGCTGCTGTAGGTGATGGAGGAGGGGGCAGAGAGAGAGAGAGAGAGAGAAGGGAAGGAAAGAGAGGACGAATCAAGTCATCTTACAGGATTTAAACTCGTCACTTTTTTTTTATGTGCATGCTTCAACACACCTCTACATATTCTTCTGTTACATTTCTTTCTTTTAGACACCTGCATCTGTCTGCAATGCTCTGCTTCTCGTCACCCTCCAGTCTCTCCATATCGACCATAAACTTCTTTTAGCCAAAGGGCTACATGGTCATTCTTTCTTTATTTTTTAGGACACATGCATTCATTATGAATAGGTATTCATACTGGTGCAATGCAATGGTGCCATGATGCAATGTATACACCAAGGATCCAAATTATAAATGTTTAATGTCTGATATTGATAGTCTATGGGTCGGTTTTTCAAATATAAATATAATGCCAACGTATACAAGATGCTTGAGATCTTAAGATGCTTACAACAAAACTGCCAGTCCCTGAGAGTACGGTTGCAGTAGCTAAGTTCAATTTCATAGCATCAATCAATATCTTTGCATTTAGTGAGTATTTAAAGTCTCTGGATTTAATGGATGTTACTGGCAAGCACCAAATACACGCTAACGTGGTAGAGAAGAAAAGGGATGTGACTTCATCCCTGTGTTCATGAAACCCACTCAAATTTTTCATATTAATGTATATATCAGGGTTAAATATTGTGAGAAAAAACTTTTGCACTACATGGTGTAAAAATGGTCTCCGAATCTTTGAGTGTGACCATGCAAAGTAATAACTGGACCCAAGGACTGTTATGACATACCCTTATGGATCCACCACCAATTCTAACCGCTGACAACAGGCTTTGTGGGTTGAAAGCAATTTTTTGGCTTTCTCCAAAGCTGAACATTTGTGGCCATAGGGAAAGCTGAAAGATGGGTTATTTGACCTTCTCTAGTTTTTTCATTGCTCAGGAGTCTAGGTTTTTGAATCTTTGTCTGCTGGCCTTGGACGCAAGCAGCTATTCTGTACCAGCCATTAATTTCAGCTTTGAAATAGCTCGTGATATACAATAACCCTCCATCTCTGTTGGTGAGCTATGACTCACAACTACTGTTCCTCTTCACCGATGTACTTGGCTTACACTTAGCATAACTACTGCTGTACTGTTTAGGAGACAAATTAAATCATTTTATACTTCCTGTGAGAGATGTATTGTAGCTGGCTTTTCAATTGTACTTTACGATACTGTTAAATTCCAATTCCATGTGCTAAATCTGTTATTCAAAGTGGTTCATGGATAAATATATTCGTAAGACGAAACAGTAGAATAAGTCCTGCTGAACTTCACCAGAATCTCCTTAGACATTAATAACTGGGAGAAAAACAAACAAACAAAAAACCCAAAGGAACAAAGTCAAATGCTCAACCTATGGACTAAAAGAGAAAATAATAAATATATAATTCAAAGAAAAAAGAAGCAATAAACATGGAATTATAAAAGCACAAGGTCATAAATGTTAGTCATATAAGTCAGGGGAGATCAAGGGTGGGTATATGTTTTTATATAATAATAAAAGTGGTTTCAAACTTTATGGAATCTTAGTATGCAACCATTTACTATCTATTGCGTCTCCTATTTCACAATACCAAAAATGTCTCTAATCCATAAAGTTGGAAGGAGTAAAGGAGATTTCCACTTAAGTAGTATTGATCGCCTCAGAAAATGATGGCAAAAGGCACAAAATTGTCTTCTGCACTAAGCGGAGACCGCTGAAGTCACACCAAACAAGGTAACTGGTTCAATATATTTTCCTATAATACCTGTTAATGATTTTAAAATCTCTACTCAGTACTCATACAATGAGGGGCAGGATCAAAATGTGTGCTCATGGTTCGCTTGAGCCTGGTGACACATATAGGAGCGATGTTCTTTAGATATGCGAAAGTAACTTTAGTAAATTTGAATCTCTCGGAGCTTTCACAGGGATCGCGTTGTGGCATACAACTTCACAAATATGGAATGTACACTGAGAGCGCTGAGCGAAACTCATTTGTGGCGGATGTGCGCGTGAGTATTAATACTACAGAATGCACCCGCGCTGTTGCTAAGGAGAAATCAGAGACTGCGGAAAAATGTTTAATGTCCTAGGCTACATGAGGTAAAATAACATGAATCCTCGCTGCAGTGCCAGAAATCTCCCGCAGAACGTGAAATCAATCCGTAGGAGAAAATGGTCATTTATTTAGCTGCGTGGGCGATGTATGTACGCATGTATGCAGCCAATGAATATACGTATATGAAGGCCTGTCTATTTCTGTTGAACTCTTGAGTCCCTGATCGAACTAAGTCTAGGCTATATATATATATATTATACCGACACCTTCGACAAGACGTAACCTCAATAATGGACTACAGATTATTTTATTTTAAGTTGATCAATCATCCTTAAATGATCAATAATCCAACTACGATACTACCCCATAGTAATAATCAGATGCCCAAAAGTTAGTTCATGGTTTGATTACTTACCATACTGTACGCTATCTTGCCGGAATGCAAAATTAGAGTCAGTTCAACAGCATACAACAGCTGTAGCAGCCAAAGTGTTCAGACAGCTACTCTACCGTAATATCGGAAGTGTTATCAAGCGATGCTTTAACAGATGTGTTCGGTACCAGTCGTTGCATTGTAAAAGCTATGAGAGTGTGAGACCAGATTGCCTGTACTTACTTCTGGGCGGATTATCCCTTTGGTAATAAACAAGTAACAAACGTAAATTGTAAGAAGATGGACAGAGGAGAGATCTGCCGGAGATACGTTTTTACTCTTTTGTAATAACACGGCGGTGAATGTTGGGTATGAATAGATAAAGTAGTGTGTACCAAGTAGTATGCACCTGTAAATCACGGACATGACCTTTAATCTTTTCAAAAACTAAAATCAAGTTAATACATTTCCTATACTTAGTGAAATTCTCGTTTTTTTTCTTGTATGATTGTTGCGGTCATTTGTGTTACATCAACACGGTACAATCGAGTTAATTGGATTCATGCACACTAAAACTACATGTATCACTAAGACTCTCTGGGTGATGTTTCTACCCATTCGATTAACTGTCAGCAAGGCAGTATTATTTAATTTATTATACTTACGTCGCTCATCCCGAAAACGTTGAATTCTGCTACGACGAGACTTTTCCCTCTTTAACTCTTCCACTCGCAACTGCAGTTAGGCTCTTCTCGAAGCGTGGGTGACTGGGCACAGAAATGCGAGAACTGTATGCGGAAAGAGGATGTTTGGATGGAAAGGTTAGACGCCAACCTCCCCTGATCTAGTCAATGGGGTTTCAGCGATGCGGGTGTAGTGGAAGCAATGCGGCTGTGTGCAACAGAGCGTCAGAATCCCCCTTCTGCTCCTTCCCTCGCCCACTCACAAGCGTACTAACTTACTCAGGAGCGCGCATTGGACCTCGTGCTCACCGAATTATGACGACGCAGATGAACGTTTATTTTACCCGAAGAGGTGCAGTGAGAGTCTACAGTTGACACCAACCATCATCACCGCAAACAAGCGTGTCGTGCTAATTCACAATCTCACTGTAATAACATGCTATAAGCGAATGAATCTCATCAGATAGGGTTATTATGACCCAAGGCAACTAATGATTCATTATAATAGAATGAACGTATTAATGACAGAACAAGGTATCACAGCCATAAACCTCACTTGAACTTGAAATGCACATTTCTCCTTAAATCTATTAAAATGTAACAGATTACCACAAATATTCACTCTATCCAAATATCCAGCACCACGGCGATCTCTATACAGTAGACAACAGTTCATTTATCTTTTGTGCTAACAGACCAATAACAAATAAAGTAAGATTTAACTTTCAAATCCTTAATGGCCCACTTATAGTTTCTACCTGGAGCAGAAAAATGTTCATTAGTAGAAGTCAAAATCTAGGCTACTGCGAGTCTCGGTCTATAATCTAAGGTTACCACAAATTTATTTAAAAATACGTATATTTATTTAAAATGACAAATGCTCAGACTCACTTTTCCTCCCAAAAAGTGAAACATGCCGGTGTGCTGGCATTTTAACCCTTGTCTTTCTGTGAATTGTCTTCTTTGCTAGCTGGACTGACTTGCATGAAATCGATATCCTGGACACCGCAGTTTGCCTTTTTGCTAGAATGTGCAGGGCTCTGGTGCAGTCACAGACTGTGTTTTGTTCTCAATGGTGTAGAGCAATCCGATCCACTGCTATTTTTTAAGTAAAATGTAAGGCAGCCTTGGGTCAGTTTCTTTACCACAGTAAAGCTTTTGATTACCCATCGATGTGCCCCGATTATTGACACTGTACAATGATATTTTAACAAAACCATGGGATCGCTTCGCAGCATTGCAGCTATACTAACCGTTACATAGCTTACAAATGTATATAAATGGATGAAACATTTGGGAACAAGGGGAACCATATATTGTAATCCTGTGCCTGCGACAGTTTATCACATTTATGAGAATGAGCGCCATCTACTGGAGAATAAGCACTCGAACAAGCAAAAACAATGTACTCAAATTTAAGGAAATATTATGAAAATGTAGCGTTTCTTAGTAACTGGGGAGTTTTATATGGCAGTGGGAATGCTGACAGCAGTAAGTAGTGGAAGCAGCTTTAGTGTGATCAGAATTACACTGGACCTGAGAGATGTAAAACAAACAAAAAAAATAAAAACAAAAATGCAAAATGCTGCTTTAGAATAAGAACAATAACTGTCGTCCAGTTTCAAAATTGGTTTCTTTGGATTTGTTTTGAACATGTTGCCATGGCATTATGAAACCCGTGGATGTGGTTGTTATTTTCCAGTAGTACCATATTTAAAAAGCAACCAAGGTGAACGAACGTGCACCCTGAAAGGTCCCGTCTGAGTGGGTACAGTGACGTTAAACCCAGCATTGCATTCACGGGAAGCTGTTGCAATGCGGTATGCGGTTCAGAAGTTACACGATATACGTACTGCTGGGTGCATAACTACCAGTAAACGATAAATCCGAAAGTACAGGCAAAACATCTGCTGCACAGAAGATAAAATCTACTCGTCATTTAGAACTTTAACGGTGTCTCATGTTTCCACAGTCGGCAAAAACAATAAATACAAATCAGAACCATTATAACACAATGAAAAATCCAGTGCAAGAGAAAGAACCCCTTTCTGCATTTTCCCTACCAAAATTCCTCAAAAGTCTGAGCGAAAACTGGTACAGAACAATTTTTATCAAGGTTGATTTATTACTTAAGCAATACTGGGAGGGAACACCCACAAAACACTATATCTACTTAATTAAATTGTGGACGTTGGTTCCCCATGAATTGTTTTATGAGCATCTTATACATTTATGCTGGTTCAGCAGCTCTGCGTTTATTAATTTAGTAAACATGTGGTCTAGTTATGTATATTAAATAGTGCTTGTTTTGCAGTGAAATACTGTGTGCTCTTGTTTACTAGAATAATTCATTATCTTTTATTTCTCTGATTCATGTTTGGCCCGTTCTCTTAACAACTGGTTCTTTCTGGTGTAGAGGCTACTGCATGGTGTTGTGTTGGACATCAAAACCAGAAATGGTTGTAGTATTTTTCCTTTGGTTTCATGCAAAAGCTGACAGTAGTTATGAAGTCTACATTTGGAAGAGAAACTATAATGCTTTTTTTCCCCTAATTATTAAGATTACTATTAACTGGACAATATGCTTAAAAAAATCTGCTTTGAAACAATTACAAGTGATTTCAAGAACATGTTAAGTAAAGCTTTAGCTGAATGTATAATTTCCAGTAAAGATTAGCTAATGGCCTCATAAACATCAAGTATACAAAATTTATGAATTATGTATAGATGTCTGACGGCAGGGCTTAGTTTAAGGAGCCAGTATTCACTGGAAAGGAAAGAGCTTGAGTTTACCTGGACGTATGTGCATGACCTGTCCGAGAGAAACCCAAGGCTCCTTTCCATATCACGGTCGTTTTGATATTTCTGTTCCCGGCTGAAGTGGAGCTGCAGCAGGAAGCTCCAGCGCTGATCACAGGAATGAGAAGCACGTGGATGTCATTTACATCCTGGAACACCATTTACTCGTGATTACATTGTGAAAAATTATATCTCGGCAAGTGAAAACATCTCTAATTATTCTCACCATGAGATTATTATAAAAAGACTATACATTTATTCAGTATAAATACCCCTAATTTATCTTATGAATGCAATTATACACTTATACATGAGATTAAGTAGTTAAAAATGTATAATGTTTTAATTTGCTAAAATACATTTTATAGTAAAAAGACATTTAAGGCTAATCTGCCCTTTGATATTTCATAGTAATTATCATCACATGGACATTATTTTCCTGGCTATGTACAGAGGTTGGAGTATGTCTATATTTGTGTGCATGTGGCAGAGTGAGTATACAGTTTATAACTGTTTTACAAATAACTTCATTAGTACACTTTAAATCATCAGTAGTGGTTGTTACTGATATTATTTTGCATTTAGGAACATCTTTGCTTTTGGGTATTAAAGAACTGTACATTTAGACTGAGGCGAAACACTCTTCGGAAGGAATGTGCTCAAGCATTTGCAAGGCAATAGTCTGGAAGCATGTCCACTAGAGGGCAGTAAACAGCTTATGTCTCGAAATGTAAACATTTCTAATCCTCTAGTGCAGAGGCATGTAAACCATAGTCCTCAAAGTTCTGGTCCTACAGATTTTCCACCCTCACTTAACCTTAGGTGTCAGGTATGATAACAAAAGGACTTGTGTGATAACAAAACCAGTTACATTAAGAGATCACAAAATCCAGGACTGGGTTTATGTTAAAGGTCCAGCTTTGAATACCACTGCTCTAGTAGACAGTAGTGTATGGTTGTAGCCCACATTCAGCTTCTATTTGTGCAACTAAACAACTTGCATTCACAGTTTACAAATGCAAACAACCCCCCCCCCCACCACCACTTCTAAACAGTTATACATGTATATATGTGTTTATGTTTACAAAGTTTTTACATTTATTAATGTTTTTTCTACTTTTACTTTGGTTTTCCTGTCCTTAAACGTTAAACTGTTCATAAATTTATGGTAACAACCACACTACACTGCTCTGTAAATCTCCTGTATAGGTAACTGATGCTGTAACTCCCACGCATCTGCAAACCTTTGCTAGTAATGCCTATTAGCTCAGAAAATGTCTGCAATACATGCATAAAGTCGCCAACTTTAAGTTTCATTGGATATCTGACTTATTTTAGGATCCAGTTAGAGACAGTACATCAACTCAAATAAAAACGAAGTGAAAATAAATAAAATTTACGTTCTGCTGAAAGACATTCCACACATGTATGACACCATTATTTTTCCTATATTTTATTGAATCTTCTCTACTATTTTTCGAATCAACATTTTCATATTAGTCACTACTATGTTAGATTACTTTCCCCTTCACTGCAATAGCAGTCAACTACTTGAGAGCTCAAACCCAAACCTTCTCTCCATCTCTCCTCTACTGGATGCTCTGCAGAAAATTACAACTCCATCTTTAAATCGCTTCAAAATAATGGGACAAATATGTTTAGAAAGTGATTTCTGGATCATTATTTAGATACTATAGTCCTATAGTTAATTTAAAGTATTTCCATGTATTTAGATGTCTATTTATGTTGGTGATTGTCACACCACTGAGCTTTTAGAAGTCATAAGAATATTAAAAGCATAACTTGAGTTAGTGCTGGGTACTACAGTGTTACAGCCAAGTTTATTGACTGGTTCATTTTGAACAGTTGCATATTTAGTAATTGAATTGTCCAGTGTTGAGTTCCCTTTACATACTTTATTAGTGTCAGGATGTTCTATGTTCTGACATTCATATGCCCTGATCCTTATGAATAAACATCCCTGTAACCATGGACACCCCCGTAACCATGGACATGTACCTTGTTAGGAGAGATGGAGAGTTGGTATTGTGGTTGGAGTTCTCATTAGAAGCACAACATTTCTAGCTCTGTACAGCAAACAGACATTTTTTCATGTTATTTTTTTTGTAATACCAAAACAAACAAACAAATAAACAAATAAACAAAACAATAATAAGAGATAATAAGAGCTTGATCCCATCTCATTGGCAAAAGAACATGGCAGAAAATAAAATACCATCTAAAAAGGCATCAATGCTAGATAGTACATCACCTTCCAATGGTGTTTGTGGAAGAGAGAAAGTCAGATATAACTGGAGTCTAATTTAAGTTAATGCAAAGAATAAATAATGAAGTGAAACAGTCAAAATGAAACTAAACTTGATGTCTGACAATGCTACATGCAGAGAGAATAAAAAAGAAATTGAGAGAGAGAGAGGAAAAGGGAAAGAGAGAGAGCGAGAGAGAGAGAGAGAGAAATAGAGATGGACTTACAGATATCAAAAACCCTTTGGAAATAACAAGTAGCAAAAAGAATCAACCAAGACGAGAAGAGGTGGTAAAAAGAGAGCATGGATGACTGTAGGTGCTTTTGGTGAGATTACAAAGTACTTGAGGAAGTGCGCAGGACAGAAGGCACAGTGGCTTGGAGTGTAATCTTTAAGGACCACCACGACAGGACCTACCAAACTTATAAGGTGCTCTACACACAAAAGAACACAAATGCACATTTATAAAGTAAGGCCAGCAGTCACAATCACTGGTACCTATCTCCACCAATCGGGGCTTGCGAGGCGGGGCTAAGCTATGCTCATCATATGATACGATTTTGGGCTAGAAATGGCCAGATTGCAAATAGAAACGTTTTCATTTATTTCTGTGCTGGGGTGGGGAAAATGGGTGGCACATAGGAATCAAGGACTCAATAGTTTGTGACGCATGCTGGGAAAAGCAGTAATAAAAACATGACTCATGCAAATGGGAGATAATCAGACCCTCACGATTCAGGTCAGTCAAACTGACAGTGATGAAGGGCTATGTCTCTGACATGGTTTCATCAATTATTAATAAATAAGTCATCAAATACATCATGTTTCCAGCACTTAAGTGCTACAACGTCATTTTGATTGTGTCTGATTAGCTCACTGATTGATTAGTTGATTTCATCAACAAATTACTGATTGATCAGTATGATTAGGAGCAGATAGCAGATTTGAATCTGCAGCATTACTTCAAATAAAAGTGATTCAGTATTAACAATAATTCTTAAAGAAAATGTTTGGTCTAGATTTCAAGGCAAACAAAATATCTACTTTGGGAAAACAACAAACCGGGCACAGTGTTTTAAGACATTCCAAACCAGTCTTCTATCACTACCATTATAATAATTATTACTGATATTCATATCACATTTTACCCTTTAAGACACTTCTTGAAATAACAACATAAAAACATTTTTTTTTTCTTTTTTCCCCCCCTGTCTATAAAAGCTACACATTTTCTACTGGGATGTCTAAGTTGTTAGTGTTTTTTTTGTTTGTTTTTTTTTAATCAATAATATTTTTTTTGCTGTTGCTAAGAAAAAAAACCTACAGATCTAAAAGGCGGTATACTCTGCTTTTCCTTCTTATATTCAACCACTGCTTTTGGGAATCATTTCTCCTCACTCTCTTGGGCAATTTGCAGATGAGAGAGAAGAAAAAATAGGACTAAATTATTCAGCAAGCCTCAGTCTCTAGAGCTGAACTCAACAATGTTGACATGTTTCATTCTGAAACTTGGAAACTAGACCTCAGTCTTTCTTTATATTTCTTCGGAGCCTCTGATTGTGATGATGGTCCGGTTTCAAGAAAAGAAAGGAAGAAACAAACAAACAAAATCATAGTGGTATTTCTGATGTAAACACTGCCATGTAGCCTTTGTCAGCTGGTCAGCTGTTTTCATGTGTCAGTTTCAGGTTGCTCTAGAACGTTCCGGTCTTCCATTCACAACAGGCACGCAACTCTTCCAGAACTCCTTATAGCCTAGAGCTATTAAACATATATTGTAATTTATTTAGTGTACACACTTTCCCGTGTTGTATGACTTCTCTAAAATTCACATACAGCACTAGGCACTGAGACACAGATTATAGAAGTAGAAGAATTTCTGGTTCATATAGTATTTGTAGAGGACTCGTCAGACTTAGATGACAGGGGGGGGGGGTGAATATCAGGGGGAGGATAAGCTTTGCTCTGTCATGTATTGTTAAATGTCGTCTGCATCAGTACCATTCAGTCATCACAGCATATGCTTCACAGTCTAGTAAATGTGTGGTAAGAAGTGTTGCCACCCTTTTGGTTAAATGGTTAAAGTATAATCAAAATGTTCAATTCAGTCAAATAGAAGGAACGCAATATATTTGGCCTTCACGGTAAGCGAGCTATTTTTCCACTTAAAAAAAATTCTATCAATACCAAAAAAAAAAACCAAACAAACAAACAAAAAAAACAAAAAACAAAAACAGTGTTGTACAGTTTAGTGTGTTTTTGCTTTGTAGATTGACATTGCCAGATTGTGATAAGGGCAAAACCCACAGTAGCGCAGAGTAAAAATACAACTTGGCAATTATCGTTACTGACAAAACAGACAAGGGCATCAGTCAAAAAGGCCTCAGAGTTCCTGGACAGGCAGGCTAAGACTAGCATACAATACTGGATATATGTCTGTGTGCACATCGGCATGAGTGCGTGTTGGGGGGGGGGGGGTGTTTTGACGTGCCCATAAACTGACAGGCAACCAATAAGGGGAATCTCAAGTGTGTAGAAGGTTTTAAAAGCATATGTCCTTAGTTGTGGCTCATGTTGAAAGTAGGACATGGCAGCCTTGTGTTGGAGGGAACCTAATTGGCCTCAATTTAATATCCTCTCTCTAATTTTGCCTATATGTCCTTCCCTTGAGCTCTGCATTCCTTTGGGGCACTCGAAAACTCTTAGTTCCCCACCAGCCGCTTTTCCCCTTGGGCCGAATTATCCTACATCCCTTCTGGAGACACAGACGGATTCCTTCTCATGCTTTGTTGATGGGAGTAACTCCCTGGGCTGCTATCTTCTTCCAGGTCATCCTCTACCTCTTCTGCATCTTCCTTGTCTACATTCCCCCATTCTCCATCTCCCAGTTTAAGCCCTTTTTTTGAGGACTGAACGCGTCCCGGAAACGGAGGCGTCCCACTGACGACGGAGGACCTCTCCAGATCTCCGTCTTCCGCGGTGACCCCATTTTCAGCCCTTGCCCTGTATCTGATCCAGTCCTCCACAGCCATGACCCCATCTCCTTCACTGAGGAACTTCCAGATTGCCAAAGGATCATGGCTCAAACCAGGTAGGATCACTCTTGAGGAGTGGTCGTCGGAGGCTACGGGGGCTCCCCTTTTACGCCGGGACTTGCTGGTGTGGTTGACCTGTAGATGCATAGCCATCAACTCCACAGAAGAGGTTCTGAAGGGGCAGAACACACACTGGTTCAGAGTGTTGTCACTACCTTTCGTTCTGCCTAAAGGCGGAGTACCAAAATCACTCGCCGTTCTTCCGTCGTACTCGGCTGCACCCGCGGCAGACATAGGACGGCGCGAGAGATCGAGAGGTTCAAATCCACCTTGAGAAGCACTGGGTGTCGTGACACTTTGATATCCATTAGCCGAGACCATGCGACTGGTAACAAGGGGCTTTCTTCTAGACAATTTGGGCATTTTTGGAGGAAGTGTCTCTCTGGTCCAGGCTCCATCTAGACCACTTGGGTAGATTTCTCCTATCATTCCACTCAGGAAACGGTACTGACTTTCCAAATCCCGTTCTTTCTGAGTTGCCCTGGACTTCTGAGAAGACTCCTTCTGTTCTGTGGATCCACCAGTCATAGTCCGGGCACGTCTGGATGTGGGGGCTTCCACAGGACTTCTCCTTAATGATCCCTGGTTTGTGGACGAGGGTCGACGCTGTTTCGGGGTCACCTCTCGTGGTGTGCCAGCAAGTGAGGTAGTGAGGCTTGGAGAGGAGGAGGAGCTTGGAGTGGTTGCCATGGCATTCCTCTCACGATGATGACGCTGCAGGTGGTATTTAAGAGAACCGGACTGGGTGCCGGCGTAGTCGCAATGGGGACATTTATACGGTCTCTCACCTAAAAGAGGTCATAAATCAAAACACTCAGTTAAAAAAAAATGTTCGAGGGCAGATTCTTCCAATAAATGACAGTTAGCAACAGTATAAATACAACAGTAATTACTAATACATAGATTACAAGAATAAAAATAACATTTTTATTCTTGTAATCTATGTATTAGTAATTACTAATAATTACTAATAAATAGAGGCGTTTAACTTTACGGCAAGCCAGTAACTTGTAGCGTGTGAGGGAAAAAAAATGCTGAGAAATAATGTTATGCTATAGCAGCAGATGGCACTGTTTAACACTGCTTGACCTCAGATTTGCAAACTTTTTTTTTCCAGATCACATTTGTTATCTTGTCATTTGCATATCTTTGTCTGAATATCTTTGTAGCCATTAAAACGAAAGTGATTGCAAATCCTGTATCGCTGCCATGTGTGTCAAGTCAGATCATGCTTGTATGGACTTGTGTGTGTATTTCTTGTGGTAACCTCACCTGTGTGAACACGCAGGTGCACTTTAAGGTGATGAGAGGAGCGGAAAGCTTTACCGCAATAGGGGCAGTCCTTCATTCCTGTACCCCGCACGCGCTCCCTCGGAGCTGGGGAAGGACCCGAAGACGTTCCCCTCAGACCGTTTTCGCCTGTGGCTGAAGAAAAAGAGACAAAGTTTTTTAAAAAAAGGTAAATCCAATGACATTGTTATGTTGTTTCATAGCTGGAAAAGACAAATGACCCCAAATCATAAATAGCTTTGATATAAAAGCATTCAGGTTTCGTTAACGTTAGGTTGCTCGGTTTTGACCTCAGTGTTTCTGACATCAGTGAAAACTTTAAGAAGATCTGTGCAAAGAGTCTAACAACAAACTCATTAAACAAACGCGTGTTATAGTAGACGATTCTTACCAGATAGATGTGTTATGACTGAATGCACATTTCTGGTCACCCCCACTCCTGATTGGTGCTGTTTAGCCTCTTGCCTACATTCATTTCCTCCTCCTCCTGCTCCTCCTCCTGCTCCTCCTCGAGGTCCTGCAGTCTTACGCACGCCTTCCTCTTCTTTCTTTGCGCTCCCACGTGCACTAACATACTTTTGTGGTCTCTGAGCATGAACGCGAGCATGGGCCACAGCCAGCTGAAGGTTCTGGAAAAGCTTTCCGCAATCAGGACATTCCCAGGGTGCCCCGGACGCATCTGGGTCCTCTTTAAGTCCGAGGCCACCAAGATAGGCACGCACCTGCTCAGCTTCCCCAGCGACGGTACCACGCAAGGCAGGCCGCCGCTGCTGCGCCAGGGACCTCTGCTGCTGACGCTGCTGGCCGGGCTGTTCCGCCGCCAGGCTGCGGGCGACCAGCTGCCACACGGCAGCCTGCTCGCTTCCATCCAGCGCGTCTCCTCCTCTCTCCCCTCCGTTACCCATCTCGGCAACCTGAGCCACGGCCTGGAGGCGTTCCACGCAGCTGGCACTGCCGCTCTCGCTCGGCAACCCCAGGTAGCCCCACACCGAAGACTTACTCGAGCTGGCGCCGACTTCCGACCTGTCCGACCTCGCGCCGCCTCCTCCTCCTCCTCCTCTGGTCGCTATGCTTTGTGCCAGGAGCAGGTTGGAGTAGAGGGCCCCTAAGGATTGGCTTCCTGCGGGGCCTTTGGACTGTTCGGACCCTGAGGGTCCCAGATTTCCCAGGCCAGCCTTTAGGCCCAGCTTGTTGAGGTGCACTTTCATGTGGTTCTTGAGGAACCAGGGCTCTTTGAATCCACGACCGCACACCTGGCACTTGTGATCGAGAGAGTCCTTGTGTTTGCGCATATGACCCTTCAGGAACCAGGACTGGGTAAAGCGCTGACCACACGTGTCGCAGCGGAAGGCCGGAGGTGCCGGGGCTTGAGGTGGTGCCGTCACGGGGCGACACGGGAAGACCGGGAGCGGGGCTGGCTCTTCGGGTGGGTGGCTCTCCTGCAGGTGGGCAGCCAGACGCTCCTCCTGATTGGCCGAGAAGGGGCACAGCGTGCACTTGTACGGGTTGTGGAGGATCCGCACGTGACGTGCGAGCTCAGAGGCTGTGCGGAACTTACCCTTGCACGCGTGGCAACGGAAGGCAGGCGCCGCCATGTTAGGAGCGGGGTCTTCCGCGAGCGTCGAGGGAAAGATAGAAGATACCGACGCTTCTTCCGTCAGAGGTGGCGTTAGAGGCGCAGAGCCGTCCGCCAAAAACTGAGGACTGCTGGCAGTTTGAAGAGGCTCTTCTGGAACAGTCTCTTCTCGCAGATTCTGATGCAGTGACCTGGATAACGGACTCGAGCAGAGCTCACTGTTGCCTTGGCGCCGGATAACACCATCACTGATATGGTTCTGCTGGGACCGACCGTGCGATATCCTGTAGAGGGCTGAGGCCCGACGGTCCCTGTCCAAGCTATGAGCTCGCGCATGCAGGGACAGGATGCTCTGGAAGCGGAATCTCTTCCCACAGACGTGGCATGGGAACCTGAGTGCCGGGCCGGCGGTGGGACCCCCCTGGATGGCCACGCCTTCGCTGTTGAAGAGCTGCAGGTCGAGTTCGTCGCTGCAGGTGGCGCTAGCCCCCGATGCGAGGGCCTGCTCCAGGGCTCCGAAACCTGCGGTGGTTGCAGGCGGAGTGACGGGCGGACTGCCCTCGGACGAGGGACTACACAGTTGCTCTTCCCCTGGAAACAGCGCCACAGCCGGGGTGGGAGATGACGGTGCCGACAGCTCCTCATCTTCCTCTTCGTCTTGTTGGTTGGCATCAGGCAGGGCAAAGGGCGACAGGGGAGCATAGGAGGTAGTTAGGGGGCTAGAGGGGGCAGACTGAGGGCTTTGGGGTAAAGAGTGAGGGCTGTGATCCAGTGAAGGCATTGAAGGAGGGGAGAGAGCTTCCTCAGTGGGGACAGCAAACACACATTCGGGGGGTGAGTCCATCCTCTGTGCCAGACGGAGAACAAGAGCGGTCAGAGACATACAAACAAGCAGTAAATTGCTTTTTGTTTCGCACAGTGCGAATGCATATAATAGTGTTTCCTCTATTTCCGTGAGAAGTTACTTACTAATAATGTTTGTATTCCATGATTCGTTTGCTTGTGTGAGAGAGGATTCACTTTGAAAATGGTGATCTGGTTGACCACCTCTTAAAGGTACCTGCAAAACACAACAGAGATATACAGTGTGTGTGTGTATGTGTGTATGTGTGCGCGCGCGCAAATGCACATCAATCTGACAACAAAATGAAAACTTGTGTTTATTCTAACTTACAATACACGTTTTTGTTAGGAAGCTTATAGACACTCATTGGAGCCATGGAACAGGTGGAATGGGACAGAATCCTTAGTTTCTTACCAGAGTTGTAGTGGGCCAATAAAAATCCAGCTACCACTGCATCTCATTATATATATTTGTTATGGTGTTGGGTGTATAGTATAGTACCACAATAATTTATAATAATATCGTAATTAGAAAGTGAAAAAGCAACCTTGGGTTTGTGAATGTTGTTACACAAATTGTACTCATTTATTATTAGTAGTTGTGATTAGTATATTGATGGTTTACACTGAGGTTGATGAAGCGAATATTGCAGGAATGCAGAGACCTAACAACTGATTCTGATTATATACAGTGGCATTATGTGTGTGGGTGTCAAAGCTAAGGGCACAGCGGGACACAAACTGTCCCAAACAGGATGGGAGCGAGTTGTTTCCACTTCCCTAGCACACCCTTCCTGTGCACATACTGAAACAGTAGCTGCTCGTATCAGAATCGAATCAGATTCTGTCACACTTCCCAACAGTCCAACCAGAGGGAAAGACATCACGTCTCACACGTGCAAACACACTCACTCCATTCACACACACCCACCCAACACAATCACTTCACTTATACACACGCATACCAAACACACTTCATCCTCACACACACACACAACACACTCCCTCTATTCATACAAACACACACACACCCTCCATTTACACATGTTCACGTGCATGCACACACACCAAACATGCGTGTTCGCACACACACAAACCCACGCGTTCACACACACACACACACACACACACACACACACGCGCGCGCGCGCACACACATGCCTTGTGAGGACATGTCTAGGCACAGCGTGGGGAAAAAAATGCTGAACGAAAATTGCGCACATTGATGATACTGGTGAAAATCTGCTGAACAGAGGAACATCTGTGAGTGTGTCTGTGTGTCGGTATGTGTGAGTCACTATTTGTGGCAGTTTGTGTTATTCTGTGTGGGTGACAGTATGTTTCTATTTTTGTACATCTGCATATACACTCACCACCCCTTTTAATAGTAACATTCAATTATTAGAAACCAATGGCCTACAATGAGTGACTGAATGCTTATAAAATGCACCTAATAAGACAGTTGTACTTAATAATTGACCAGGGATGAGAGGAGGATTACATACCAATGCACCTTTGTGTTGTACTGTAATTGGCTTGTGCGCGGCATGTATATTTACAGTATGTGGATGTTTATATGTGTCTTAATATATGCGTATATATTAAAGGGTATGTTTGTATGCTCACTATTATGTAGAGATTATGCAGGCAAGTCAATGACACTGGTCTTGGATAACACTGAGAGCAACATGGACGGTTGACATTTTAGCTCAACCATGACTCACAAGGCTGTCGCCACAATATCAATCATACCCTTCCCTCCACCCTCGTCTCCCTCATTTTTAATCTACCATTATTGGTACCTCTCTCTGTCTTTTCACCTCCACAGACTCCTTCTTCTCCCATCCCCCTTTTCTTTCTCTCTCTCTCTCTCTCTCTCCATCTCTCTCTCTCTCTCACTCCCCTTGCCTCTATTATTCACTAATTTTCTTTCATTCTCTCTCCCTCTCCTGCAGTGGTGCCAGTTGGCACGGTGCCAGAGAATGCTGCTATCAGCTGGTAGATTGGGTCCTGCCAACATGGCGAAGGGAGAGGAGAAAGAGAGGACTGAGACAGACGGAGGAGAGGACAGAAAGGAAGAGAGAAAAGGGGGGGGGGTTATATGGAGAGAGACGCATCTGAATGAGCCATATTTGATTGGTAATTTTCTTATGAAAAAGAGGGCATGGAGCGTTCCCTGGCTGTAGAGTGGAGGATGCTGTGACTGTCTTGGTCTGATGGTATTATTATCATATGAATATCGTTCACGGCGATGCATTGTTCTGCAGTGACAGACACGTTCATGTCCGACCAGGCCTGTCACACCAATAAAGCGGTTTTTTTTTGGGTTTTTTTTCCCCTTCCAAATTTGGATAGATGGAAGGAGTGATAAGGTGCTAGACGAAGGGGGGAGGGGGGAAAATGGAGGCAGGAGAGCGATAAAGCAGCATGCACCAACAACGCGCGCACACACACACACGCACACACACACACGCACACAAACACAGCCCCCCCTACACACACACACACAGAAACACACACACGTGCATGCACTTATGCACATGTACTCGCATACACACACACACACACACACACACACACTGGCAATATGGCAGCAAGTCACCAGATGATTCATGCATGCTAAACACCTTTGTCTGAATGGCCACATGGTACACTCCCCTGGAACAACACATTTACACACACACACACACACACACACACACACAGTTTCATCCCTTTACATACGAACACTACTACAACTACCACTATTACTACCACTAATAATAATAATAATAATAATAATAATGATAATAATAATAATAATAATGATAATCGCAGCCTGTGTGTTACTGTGTGATCAAATGTTACTTGGAAAGACTGAAAGCATTATAACAATAAACAACAGGTATTAGGGCCCATTTACTCTACAATTATGAATATTGCAGTGTGTATTTTTGTGCATTCTCCACTGCTATGAAGAGTATGAAATGTGATATTACTGGGACAGTTGTCGAGTTCCTGGTTGTTATGTAGGTATACGGCACACACTGAAAAGCTTCGATCTTTTTCACAATTCAACTAACATAACAAAGCTTGTTAAATGATGCTGAATTTTTAAATGAATAATACAGACTTCTTAATTGCATAACAACTATAATGACAGCGTAATTAAACAATAGCTAGACTTCAACCTTTAAGACCCCAATCAGTTAAATTACATGTAATTTGTCCAGTGATAACCTCAGTTTATATATCTGGGGGAAAAAAAAGGCATACACTGGTAAACGGAACAAAATAATCCTGGAATCTTTTATAAGGTCATCACACCTCGAGTTAGCCTGCGCTAATGCTAAAAAAATGCGTCCACGAAAACTTTAGCGGTAAAGAATGTAACATTTGGAGTGGGATTCACAATAAAGAATGTGTGCAGTTATCGCATGCTGTTATTAAGCGAGTGAAAGGTGCCAGTTAGCCACATTAAGAGTTGATGACTTTTCTGTGTGCTGAAAGCACATACAAATCACGTGGCAAATCAAT
Source organism: Sternarchorhynchus goeldii (assembly GCA_028565775.1). Lineage (NCBI taxonomy): Eukaryota > Metazoa > Chordata > Actinopteri > Gymnotiformes > Apteronotidae > Sternarchorhynchus > Sternarchorhynchus goeldii. Next base: position 13,360,102 of record JAOXYF010000006.1, read on the forward strand.
ACAGGAATGTTAATAAGACATAGCATGCTTGTGATCCAGGCTTAAAATTGCCACACCTGATGAATTAGTTTTAATCATTAAATCATTTATGGATAATGAATAGTTTTTGCTTTATCTCACACCTACAAACTGATATAGACTCAGTGTGTTTAGTCTATCTACATGTGTCCTAATGTGTGGGTATTGTGGATATACTGTGTAGTAAACCTTGGGGTTTGGATTCTGCTATGGACAGTTCCCTTCCTGTGTCTGTGTATGTGTGTGTGTACGTGTGTGTGAGATATGTCTTTGCCTGTAGTCACACAGCAACTTTCTTCACACTCACAATTAATTTCTTGTTCTTAACCCTGGACTGAACTCTGCTCACCCTCTCAGTCTGCTCAACCCTCTATCACATATAAGCCTACAGGTCTCTCTCTCTCTTTCTCACACACACACACACACACACACACACACACACACACACACACACACACAATGACAGGCCCACAACAGTTTTGCTTTTCTCATTCATTCACTTTTTAGATTCTGCCTCTCTCTCTTCCTCTCCTGGTAAGCCTGCCTGTGTTGATTTTCAGTCTCTCATGCCAATTCTTATCTTATCAGGAAACTTCATGTCATTTTACCACAAACAGTAAAAAGAGCTGTTTTATCGTCTCAGAAGCAATTTTACACTTAAGTTTTAGGTCAAAATGTAAGTGGCATTAAAAGTTTATATGATTACATACATGTGCAATTTTGTCCTGGTATCATGTTCTTAGCTTAAGGAAAACATTTGTCTGAGGTGTTAAACTGAAAGGGCCCGACTAATGTTTTATTTAAAATGTTCTGTAATCCCATTTAAAATGTAGTTACTGTATAGAAAAATGTCTGACATCTAATCTACACGTCTAAAATTTTACCTCTTAGTTCAGAAAACGAGCCTATGTACGTGTCAAGAGGCTTGCAGCTGGTTGAAAAATATAAGATTTTAATTTGATTTCTATGATTATCTCTGATTTTTCTCTGGTCATGAAAAGTTGACAGCGTTTCAGAGGTGCAAACCTCTTGTACAGATTTACACAATATTGTAATAGAATATGACAATATTAATAACATCTGTATTTCTGACACTCTACTGTCAGGATTGGCCCGTGTTGAAAATACAAACAGATATAAATGGTGAACACTACAGAATTTTGCATAGTATCTTTAGCAGTTAGTCAAAGCTACTCAATGTGGCCAGAAGCAGTTTGATGAAAGATAAGGTTTCCACTGAACCAGATCTAGTAAAACCAGCACAGCAGATACAACTTCTTATCAAAGAGCACCGCCATCTTACAGTGGTGCCATTATAGCAGAACACTAGTTTCATACATACATTGTTTGTAACTTTATAGCAGGTTTATTTTATACCTTTTTGTAAAAGTACATACTAAACTTACTAAAACTGGATTGACTTATCTGAGAAAACTTGATCTGGGCACCATTACTGTCCCCTGTGGTTTCCCCCTCCCCCTATACTGGACAGCTCCTGTTGTGTGATGTAGATCACGTGATGATATAAGTGTCCATGAAAGATATTTTTAAGTGTATAACACTTTCACACTTATGTACATTTACGCAACGTCAAAACTTTGTGTAGAACTCAGTCTGTTGTCCTTAAGGCAAGTGTTCTTAGCCTTGCTCTATGATCTGTGGTGTTTTTCCTACAGCGAGCTGTCTGATCAAGCTCCTCATAAGTTCACTTTATGAGACAAACTTGTGGCTTGGGATTCACAAAAATGGTTGAGTAGTGGCTCCTGGGAACTAGGAGCCACTAAATAGGTGGTGTTCTCTTTACAGGCACTGAATTGTGCTGCTCAACAAAATCCACGCTATGAAGTTTAAATCGACATAAAAGATGCAGTACTCTCATGCAGGGGATATGAACAGATCTGTACTGTGATATCATCTGTTTCAGTTGGTCATTCTTCTACAGCCTGATATTCAACCGATATACACCTGTTCTGATAAAGAACAAACAGCTGTCAATCATTATGTACCATTACATTAGTGCTAAGTTTTCATTTACCACCTGTTGGTGTTTACTGTATGAAAGCATAATTCTCTTGTTAAATGATGCGTATTGTCAAGTCTTAAATATTAAAAGACCTATTAAATTAAGTTTACTACTACGAAAAACAGCTTCTGTGTTCAAACTACTTTGGTATTCTAGAGATACACAGCTCTTCCTGCAGATTCACAAGGGATCTAAGAGAGGTGCTTTCTCTGTGGGGGAGTACTAGCAGATCTACCTCCAGCTGAGTGTTAATTGCCCAATTAAACCAATCAGAACTTTCATTAGTAAAGTCGTCACTTTATAATCCCGACAGCTGCAAAAAGCTAAGGCATCTGGTCTTATTTTAAAAATAAGAGATAATATAGTATGATGTAACCTCAGCTATTGGACCATAGGTTGTAATGGTTGTGTTTTTTTTTTCTATATGTAGTAAGTAATGCCTGCCGCTTACTAATAGTGGTCTAAGTGCTGCTTTTTCTAGCGTCTCTTTTCATTCCCTTTGTCGCGTCAATTTTAGAAGGTTAGCTGGAAGAAACGTCTCATTCCGCCACCTCTCACGCGAGGGCAGTGACGAAAATACCAGTGGAAAATAATAGTCCTTTATGTCCATGCCCAAAATGTTTGTTAGCCCCGAAAGACCTGCCCAAAATCGTCGTAAACACTTTAATAAGAGATCTGCGTTTATAACGGACATCTGGAAAACGGACATCTGCGAAGTTTCTTTTCGGGACTGTGGTTTAAGAAGTATATCCGGAGGATATAAATGACACGTCCGCCTCTTATCTAGAGAGGAATTTCCTCCGCGCCCCGTGTGATGTGCGTCAATAACGTGCAACCATTTTCAGTCGTTTTCTCCCCTTCCCTCTCGCGGCCATCTCAATTAAAAAGCCACATTAATGAAATAAATAATGCCTCACAAACAAACGAGCGAGCGTACGGCTACTGGCTAAAAAAAATACAGATTTGTGTAAAGCACACGTTGAAACCAAAGAGCGTGTTCTAAGATTGATTCAACATTCGCCCGTTTTGATCAAATATAGCCATAATTGTGCAGTTTTCAGTTCTGATCTCCGCTGTAGCAGGCGGCTGACGGGATGTTGTTTCTCTCATATCCCGCACCATTTTCTTCCTGATTTTCTTTCAACAAAAGATAAAGGGAGGGGAAAGGACACGCGTGTACGAAGAGGGAGCAGCTGAAAAGTGCCATCATGGGTTTCATCTTGAATTTCACTGACAATATACGCCCCCCCCCGCTTCTCCCCCCAAAAATGCAGACCGGTCTGTCTCTCATGTGGGCCAATAGCACCCTTTATAACTTTTTTCCGATTTGGCTTTTACGTAAAGAACTTTCACATCTATTCGTCTAATTCTGTAGCAAACAGTAATCCATTTGAAACGTGATTATAACAGGACTTGAGTGTACTTAAACTACGAAAGCGCAGCAGGGGCATGAAGTAGCCTAGGTTGACGACCGGAGCTTGTAGCCTTCTAAGCTACTATAAAGAGGTGACATTAGGACAAGTGGACAAACTGTAACTGCTTGTAATTGTAGTCAACAGTAGCACTAGTAGTGTAATAATAACCGTTGTACTGAAGTTCAAAGTCGCGCTGATTGCGCCTTGTTTCGCGTAAAATCCACACATAACAGAACAGTTTTTTCCTAGCGATAGTTTTGCTTAATATGGAGTCGTGTAGGTTACCGATTTGAGGAGACTTCATTTACACATTATGTACAATGAGACTGCCTGTGTTCTTTGAATGATTTTGATACTGAATGAAAAGGCGACCTCGCTGGCACTTCGGAATTTCAGTTTCGAGAAAAAAATATTCACAAAACTAGTTTTACAAAGATAATAACTAGCCTATCAATATATCACGTGTGACGAATGTTTTCCTTAAGCTAAGGCATGGATAAAACGACATTAGCAAAACGAGGCACTGGAGAAAATTTTGAGTCTGTTCTTGTTTAAGCAACGTTGTACGTTTTTTTTTAATAACTTTCAATAAGTTCAGTTTATTTTCTCATTCAGATATCTAGTCACAATTACTTCTGGACACTTTTATCCTACTTAACCTACTATTTCCGATGAGCAAAGCGTACATTTTTCTTTAGCATATTTAACACTCATTGGGGCCCAGAAATTAAAGTTGATGTTTTCCCAGTCATTTTAACTCCAGCTTCGTATATACCCTAACCCAGGCTACCACAACACCCCGTCTGGTTACTCCGAAAAGCGCACATACACCGGCAACATACATGACACACACTAAAGTGCCAAAGAGTGCGTGCAATTACATGTATGATGTATCCTATAGTGATGCACGACCCGCCAATCAATCTGTTCGTCCGCTCACGAGACTAGTAGCCGCATATCAAAACGGAAATGTTTAAAAGCGTTAGGAATCGTAAGATTTGCATTCCACAGCCATACGGATAGCTTTTCATTACCCGGATTAGCACCCAAAAAAGTCGTCGTCGGATATTTGTTGTTTATGGAGCCCACAACAATCGTTACACATCCAAAATTAGGAAATATACAACCATAGTGTTGACAAATGTATATCTGTACAATCATTCATAAACATACAAAGAGTGCAAATTAATAGATCATTTTAAATTAATAAGATTTTTTTGTGATGAAAGTAAGACTCAATGTACTTACGGGAGAGGCGGCGAGGAGATTAATGACAAGACACGTCATGATTACGTTTCACTTGAATTAAATACATTACGAGTTGGAAAAAAATGGAAATCGGGGTAGTTGTATACAAGCATACGCCGTTTCCCCCTCCCTCTCCTTTCTCCTCCTCCCCTCTTCTCTCGCACGTCTCTCTCGCATTTTTTCAAAGATCCATTTATTGTGCAGTCGTGAGTGAGTGAGTGAATGAGAGAGAGGGAGCGCTGATGAAGGGGAGGAGGTGGTTGTAGGTTGCAAATGTAATTATAATCGGACGGTCTCCATTTTAAAACATTCTTTCATGCGGGGCGACCGCGTTCCCGTGCACACAGCGGTGACCAATTTGTAGAGTTCGGGGAGAAGCATTGACACCTCCTGCTGTTTTCCCCAGTTTTAAAGCTTTTCACACCAAACGATTGCTTTATTAGTTACGTTAACGTGCAAGGTTGACCGACAACGGCGTCGTAGTATAGGAAAACTTTTTCGTAGCCGAAATAATATAAAAACAGTGCAGCGTCTTAATCAGTGGTCCGTACTTTGCCCGCCCATGATTTAAAAACACGTCGACGAACCGAGTTTTTAAGCTAAAAAAAAGAGTAGTCTACGTGAAGTTGTTTTCATTCGGAAGTTTGGGGGAAAAGTTTCTGGTAGGACTCCCCTTGTACCCAACTGAATAGGACGAACGAGAGTATGTAGTTAGAGCGACTCGCGCAGGTGCAGTACTTCGAGCCGGTCGTAAGAACTAGCGTCCACTTGTCCACATGTGTATGAAAAGGCAAGCACCGGCTATAAACCATAATTACATACGACTGCTATATTTTCTTTTCGGTAGTAAACGTGTGTGGTGGTGGTGAGGTTCAGGTTAAGTCTATAAGTCAGAATTGATGGTCTGAACTATAGCACTGTCTGTGACATGAGATTTCTCTCAGAGAGTTTTCTCTGTACCATTTGGCGTACCCAAATCATGACATGATGCTCTAAAATGGACACCTGATTAATAAACCATCATTCCGTCTCAATCCGGCAAGAAATAAACAGGAAATATGCACCTTATAGAGGGAGCACCAGTTAGCAAAACACATTTAGCATTTGTTTTTTATTATTATTATTATTTCAGATATATTTTATGACTATTTGATGTTATTACATTCATGCACGCAGTGCAGTTTTGGGTGTGAGAGAATGCATTTGTGCATGGTTAGTCTATCTTGTTTCAGTCTTAATGCCTGTGCATTTTTGTATGTGTGTATGGGTTGTGTCTGATACAGTAGCTTCATCGCCCGCCCCTGACGCTTTGATTGTTTTTTTACGCCGCAGCAGAAATGCACCAATTAATATGCAGAGAGTGAGTGAGACAGAGACAAAAAAAAACAACAACAAAAAAAAAAAAAAAACCCATGCACGCAGGGGGGAGAGATGACATGGAGAGAAAGAGCGAGGGAAGGAAGGGGAAGATGAGATATGAAATGAGAGATGATGAAGAACAAGGGGGAAAGAGAAAGAGATTGAGCGACATGGAAATGTAGGGCCTGTAGAAAAATGGAGCCTGATAAATAGGAGAGAAAAGAACGGGAAGGAGAGAGAGAAAGAGGGAGGGTGTAACAGGAGGGGATCAATATGTACATATTTAGTGGAAGATAGAGAGATGGAGGATCGATTGGGAGGGGTAGAGGATGGAGGTGTGTTGGGAGAGGAGGGAGAGAAAGAGGGATGAGCAGAGGGGTGGAGTGATGTGGCAGGGGCTGCTGTCTCTTTGTCGCAGTGTCAGGGTATTGATACTGTAGCATCGCCATGACAATAGCACCGTGGCGACGGCCATGACGACGCTGGGGAGCACAATGCAGCCACAATACCGAGGGCACTGAGGCATCACATATAGCGGAGTGAGATCGAGAGAGTGATCCAGAGAGAGATAGAGAGAGAGTCATAGAGATAAAGAGAAAGACAGAATACGAGATAGAGAGAGACGGAAAGGAGGGTCAGCAGGTGCATGTATGTGATTTCAGAGAAAGACACACAACAAAATGTTATCCACAGTAGTGCCCTCACAACACTTTAACAAATCATATATTCCCACCATGAAGTCTTGTCCCCATGGTTCATTTCACTCAGACATTTTGGTTCCAAGATGCGGGAGGAGTGACACATTTCGGCGAACCACACTCAAGCCTATTTGTAGTGTACTTTAAAAACTACAAGATGTATTAATGGTGTATTCCTACCAAGCGTCACTCATTCATTTCCCTTGTTTTTTTTCCCCTTAGCACCATGCATGTGGCAGGCAGGTTCCTGAGGAGACAAACGGCTGCTTGTCAGCCCAGAAGTCAGTCAAAGTGACCAGCCCCCTTTCCCCCCACTATGATCTATAGTCGGGCTCGACTCCCCTCTCCGTACCCCTTCCCTCCTTAATATGATGTAAAAAGCTAATCGCATGCAAATGTCTGTTGTCCCGGTAACGGGGCCGAAAAATCCCTTTGATGTTTCACCCGGCTCATTCTCTCCACGTTTCCCTTTGTTCTCCCGAGTCTCTCTGCTTTGTCAACATACCCCCTCTACACCCCTCGCTTGCTCTATTCCTACTCTCCTTTCTCCATCTTCGCCCCTCTCCGTCCATCTCGCCTGTCTTTCGCTTGCCGTCTCTCGCTCTTTGTCCCTCCACTTTCTCTCTCTCTCTCTCTCTCTCTCTCTTCATCTTTCTACGTACGTCTCTCTCTTCTTCCGCCTCCCACTTCTCTTTCTCTCTAACCTTTGCTCTACACCTCCTTTTTTATGGGGTTTTTTTTTTTCTCTTTTGGCTCCCTTCTCTCCTACTTTGGCTTGCTCACGTGCTCTTCAGCTTTACAAGCAGAAAAAGAAAAGAAAAAAAAAAAAAAGACCCCAGCTCTCGAACATACCCCTTTTATCTCTCTTTCTTTCTCTCTCTCCTTTTCCCAGTCTGCTGCATCCCCCTTTCACTCTGCACCTCCTCCATACTGTTGTCTCTCCCGTTCTTTCACTCTTGTTCTCCGTCTCCCCTCTCTGTGCCCCTCTGTCTGAGCTCTCTCGATGTCATTACCCATCATGCTATCTGCTGTCTTCTGCCTGGTCTCTCTTTCTGTCTCCCTCTCCTTCCCTGCACTGTCTCTCTTGCTACCCCTTGCTGTTTCTCACTGTGCTCTATGTGTCTCCCCCCCCCCACTTCAAATATCTGATCCCCTCCATTGGTCACTGAACCGCTGCCATTTTCAGTGTGTCAGTAATGTTGTCAAGTGTGTATCCCATAATGCCTGGTGCTTTAGTGCAGCAATATGTGATAGATGTCATTAGTCTCCTTCACTAAAATGGCTGCAACAAACAGTGTTGTTATTGCTGTCCAGTTTTAATTCTCATGGGGGGGGGGGGGATTACAGAAACAATGATCAGTACAAAGTTAATGTAGTACAACATAGCATGTATCCATTCAAACATTAATACTAATGTAAAATAAGAGGCTGTACGTTAGAAAAAAAATGTAAACATCAATATGAAAAAGAGTTTAAAAGCACAGAAGCTGAGAAAAGCACATTGTTTCCTTGGTAAGTGCTTCTATTTACAATGAAAACTATGAATCATGCCAAGGTATTTATAGTTATGAAGAGAGAGCTACTGTAAAAAACACTGAATTGAACGCACTTCCCACTGTGGAAAGCATGTTTGGACTGAGTTTGTTGTTGATTCAGAGACTTAGCAACACTCTTAATGTAGCTTGCACGCACGCAAACGTAAAACAACACAGTCATATTATATGATTTCATATTTTTTCTCATCTTATACATTGCAATATTTTAGCCAAGATATATGATTTGGCTTTGATAAAGTCTGTATGTCTGGGCTTAACAAACACTGTAATAAATGATATTTGTCAAAACAGGAGATGGATCGGTTGTTCCAAAGTGGATCAGAAGTGTCATAGTTAATGATCTAAGAAACTCTTTAAGGGGAGTCCTGGAATCTTGGGCTAGGCTAGATCAAGGCTGCAGAAGGTCTAATGGGACATAATATAAAATAGGAGTGCAGGGCTCACCAATTACATAACACAAAGTATAAAGCATAATGTCTGAGCATTTTGTCTTATGCAAACCATCTTTGTATTTGGCTCTTGGAGCTACCATGGCGATCAAAGCCAGCTGGATTCTAATGCAACTCACAGACAGGGAGAGGAGGAAAAATCTCCTTTTCACACAGTGAGAAAAAGGCAGAGAGAGAGAGAGAGAGAGAGAGAGAGAGAGAGACGCGCACATGATGACACAATCAGAGCCGTGTGGAGAAATTTGTTCAACTCTGGAGAGTTTACTCAGCTTCAACTCCAAGAGACTCCAGGCAAAATCGTGGATGAAAAAGCTAACATGAGTTTTAAGTGTCAGCACTCAACCAGCTTATGTTTAGAGCAAGATATAAATGTTGTCCAACGTGTTTTGTCTTTTAAGAAGAAAAGTGTCCCTGAAATATATATATAAAGCTTCACTATTAGTAAGTAATAATGTCTTTGCCTTAAGGTCTTTTTTTGGAACTGGACAAAACCAGTTTTGCAACTGGACAAAGCCAGTTTTGGAACTGGACAAAGCCAGTTTTGGAACTGGACAAAACCTCAACTGGATAACTTTAAGACTTTATGGTTTAGGTAAACAAAGAACCTTATTTGACAAATCTTTTGACACAGTCATATAAATCTTACTCATGCTTCTACTTATATATCAGTGAAAGATTATGGAAGATGAAAATATTTAATAAAAAATATTAATATGAATTTTACTTTCATATATTTTGTTTGATAAGGTTAGCAGAGTTGTAAACTTTTAACAGAGAGCAAACTCGCACACACATACACACACACACTCGCACACACGTACACACACATACATACACTCGCACACACGTACACACACTCGCACAAACATTTGCTCAAGTCTAGGAAGTATTTGCTGTTTTTGCACTGGTTTATTTTATATAGTTTTTACTAAACTGCCAATTTGTTCTGTTCACGCATGCTAATTTTGGTGCTTGCATCTTCAGGTAGCCAAGTTCAAACGCAGACAAAACACTCTTTATTTGTATTTAAGGTGAGCTATTTTAGGTAATGGAAAAAATGTCTTTTAGCTAAGTCATAGGAATTCTTTCCTAAGAAGCACCATAACCCTTCATCACATATCTCCTGATATGTTTACACAGCCACAGCTTTGGTCATTATTTCCCTGAAATATCACCTCAAATATCTTTATTCAAAAGCACCGCTGTTTTTTCTGTTGTGTGGAAGGGGGTATCTACAAGCGAAAAGGGCAAAAACTCAAATAGCTCAACTGCGGCGTTAAAATAACCTGAGAACAAGTAGGTAGCGATGAGTAGCATATTTTTTAACATTTGTTCATGTAAAAATGACAAAGCAAATATGCAGTTATTCAGGGTGTTAGAAGAACAAAAGCAATTCGTTGTCTTGTTTAAAATTTCCTTTTGGACCATGTCAGACCTATGAGAAAAATTCTTGGCATTCTAGTGGCTGATCCACTGAAGCCAGAAGTGTGCAAAACCCAGAAATATGCTACACACTCCGCATGCTTCAGAACCTGGAAATCAGTTACCCACAGAGTGTAACTGGGACAGGCAGAGCCAAAATGGCATTTTCTGTGGAATGTGCCATGGATTCCAAACCTTGATATAATGCATCATGCTGTATAGTGTTGTCTTCCAGTCTCTTTTGGTGTAGAATTTTTCCAGTTTTCTATGTCAAGTGAATAGCCACTGAATGGTTTCATTTCTATTCGAAGGGAAGAAAGAAAGGGGGGGGGGGGTGGCATTATTTATTTATTTATACATTATTTATTTACACTATTTTAAAAAGGACCTAAATATGTTTTTAATAATAGAAACAGGTACAGTACAGCCTTGAAGGTAAAAGAAATGGCTGACAAGGTTTATAAGGGAAAGGACTAACGTTTAAGGTTGAGATGTTCATATGGAGGTGGACAGAGATGGATTCTGAGCGAATACAAAACAAATAAATAAATAAATGAAAGCACACTGGAAAAAAATGCAAACAAATGTTGTGCCTATGAGAGAGTAATGTAGAGGAGAGAACTATCAAAGAGCCCAAATGAACATTCCTTCATTATAACGCATGCAGCCTTGTTCGTCCATACAACCGCAAAGCTCTGTGCATTAGCATATACATTAGTATATACATTAGCATGTATCTAATATACATCACCATTAATGTTCCCATACATATAAGAATTTCAGGTACCTTTTACATGTTAAAAGGTTCTTATTTGACTTTTGTAAATAAATAAATATGTAAATAAATATGCATGTAAATACAGGTCCATAGGTGTTTTTACGTGGGTGTGGATAATGGAGTGTATTTGATGGCAGCAGGGGCTACTGGGAACTGTAGTTCTCACCTGCGTGGGGCCAGTTTGCACTGAGCTTTTCTTTGGGTCTCTTGAAGTGGCAGGAGACCCTCCTTCCTTCTGACTGCCCACTGAAGAGGAGTCCGAACAGCTACTTGGACCTGAGAGAGGGACAGGTGTTATTATTTCAAAGAGAAAGAAAAAAAATGTTCGGGATAATATCAGTGGAGTCACAAAGTGGACAACGTGTACGACACACAACACTTGTAGAACTAACGATAAAGTACAGAAATAAATGTGTAATCATGTCTTTGTGTGTATACCAATATACATGTGAGTGTGTGTATATATGCATTGTATGTCTATATATGCATGTAAATCGTGCACTTATATATGTGTGTGTGTGTGGAGCGTGTATGGACACACAGGCGAGCGTGTGTATTTTACCTCTGTCATTAATACTGAAACTTGAATCCAGGTCAGATATTTGAGCTCCTGTCACATCCAATAGTAATTTGCTGGAAACTCCCATACACAGAGATTCCTTCAGACACAGCTCTTTGGACACAAACACAAACAGATGGTCAAAATATACAGTTACATATCATGCACCCACCTCAAAGTCCAAACAATCTACATGGACAACAGCTCTCGTAGCTACAGTAACCAGCCCTGCTTCTTCTGTCACTGGATGTAAAGCTTATGGCCACAATCTTGCTTGTATCCACAAAGTCCCCACAAAGTCGCTTTCAAAGCTTTCAAACTGCTGAACCAGCTAAGGTGCTGTAGCTCCAGCACAGAGTGGGTTTCTGTTCCTGAACTTCACTTTGATTCCTAGCATAGCCATTGCCGTCTTTGGCCCGAAGCCAGAAAGGCTAGAGCTGGCATAGGAAGGTAGACGACTTCTCTAAACTACACAGGGATTTGCCAGCCAAGAGAGACCGTCTGTCACATTGACAGTGTTTGCTGCTCATTTAAATGGTGAATGATGCCGCGTAGGAAGCAGATCATGTGTTGGGGAGACCAGACATGAGAGCATTTGGCTGTGGCATTGAGAACTGACAGGAGAAAACTAAAGAAAAAAAATTCTTAGGACTTATGGCTTAACCGAAGGAAATAGAACACATCGACACTTTCATTCCACATCTAGAAGTGTTTAGCAGAGACTGTCCTGATGTCTTCTGAAGTAATCTTTTGGTATAACAGGCTTTAGAGACTTGAAGAGAGCCTGGTTCCAACTATTACTCAATTGTAAGAGGAGGTCACAATAACTACTTGCCACTGTAGCCAAAAAAAGTTTGTTTTTTTCTGATTTCTCTTCTGTTTTTCAACACTGCATAGAAATGTACTATATTTTCTGGTTGTATCTAATAAGGAGACTGAGAAGTAATTATATATGGTCATTATACCATTGTTAAATCAATAAAACAATAAACTTAATGGTTGCCTAAGACTTTTGCACAGTACTGTATATATATATAAATTAATTTTTATATATTTATTTTATATATATATACACATATAAAAGGGATGATTCTCTTTCTTTATCTTTTTCCAGTACAGCTAAAATACATCCTCAGCCCAACCAACCTTCCCCATCAAACTCTGAACACAACAGCACACCTACTAACGTTATTGCAATTAAATGGGTTTTTATTGCTTTCTTAATTACACATTTATAACTGGGTCAGTGATGGAACACCATCATTATTTAAGCACATCCTAATGAAGGGGGATGATCACTCAATTAATTATTTAATTAATATGTTAATGAATAAATGGACCACGTTTTAAGGAATGAACAAAGCAACTTAACTTTAGGGCTACAATTTCATGTTATATCTGATCACATGAAGGATTTTGAAATTATTACTATAACTGATAACTCTTGGTATTTTCAGAAACACTCAGTATTCAAGGTTTTGCATTCAATATTGAGTCACTAACAATTAACACACATACATGCACGTGTGTACATGAACATGTGCACTGACACACGCGCACACACACACACACACACACACACACACACACACACACACACACTCCCCGTGTCAGAAAGACATTGGTCAAGTCTTTACACGCATAGGTCTTTACACCGTTACTTAATGCGGTTAGTGGCTGAGAAGACGTGGAAAAGGTTAAAGGTTAAAGGTTAGGGTACTGAACCTCACCCGTGTTATGAATGGCGTGTGTCCACAGGAGCTGCGCGATATCATGGGTCCAGACTTCTCTCTCCTCTGAAGTAGAGGCCTGGAGAGTGAGGCAGTCTTTGGTGCGAGACGTGTGTCTCACCCACACCTCAAACCTTAAGCCCTCCTCACCAACATTTTGGGTCAGACCCATCTCTCCTGTCTGAAGCAAGATGAGAGGACAAATTTGTGCAATTCCATTTGTTGTGTTGTGTACGTACTTTGTTTTACTGTGAGGACAGTAAACAGAACATCAAAACAAGAATTCAGCATGAGAATTGTGAGAACTGGACCCAGTCAGGTTTTATTTGAAAAACGAAAAAGCCAAAATTGGCGATGATTAAATCAGGTTTGATTCAGGTGTAGAACAGTAATGTTTAAGCACTTTAATAGTAGTTCAATAGGTAACAAAGCTTGTGTCAGAGTGTGTAGGGCTCTCTTTGTGTAATCCATGTACGTGCTAAGTGCTTGACAGAGGTGTACCTTTATGCAGTGTTTGAAACTGTATGCGCTGCGTCCCGGACTTGGTGTTTTGTGTTTGGTGAAAATGATGTAATGCTGGTAGAGGAACACGGTCCTCATGCCCGTCTTCTTCCTCCGGCCGCCGGTACACACACAGACACACAGCTCACCTTGTCGTACCAACTCCCCTCGCTCTGCCGCAGGTACCTGACACACACACACACACACACATTCACGCACTTTAAGCATAATTACTCAGACCTCACACTTCTGTGCTTATAACCTTGGTGAACACACCTGCTCATGAAGCTGTGTAATATGGTAGAGTGGACAAAATGTGACAGTTTGTTTTACTGACCACCTGGGGGCGTCTGCTTGTTAAACTATCAGTGCGCCATCAGTCCGTTCTAAATCATACACCTCTATATCCACCCTGTGCATGTGCCTGCTCACCGGACAACCCACGATGAGGTCACTGGCCCGCAGCGCCTCGCCATGGCACTGGGCGTATCTGAGAATAGAGAGGGCGGAGTCAGGGGTGGGGCTTAGCCCACCCAGTTCCTCAAGGATCTCGCAGTAGTGCTGAAGCCTCTGAACGGGAGCTACCAGACACTGAGGGAAGGTCACAGCAGGCAGAGCAGGAGAGCAGGGTAGCTTTGCCTAGAGAGGAAGGGGGAGAGAGAGAGAGAGAGAGAGAGAGAGAGAGAGAGAGAGAGAAGGACTAACAATCGTGACGAGTTCCACAAGGAGAAAATCAAAGCAGTCAGAAATGTTGAAAAGTGCTGTTAAAAATGAAAAAGGACCTCTGTTAAAAATAACAAAAGTGATATATACAAATTCACACCCGTGTACATATAAAATAACTTTGAAGTGCTGGGCATAAACGCCCCGAATTGTATACTAGTGGATACATCTTCGTTCTAATGTGCGCATGGATGGGCTACTGTGGTTTAGTGGACATGTAATACGAATGTGGGTTTCTTCCTCTGCGGGTTTAAGGGGTTGCAAAGCACACGCTGGTCTGGCTGATCACTAATATGGCTGCAGGATATGGACAAAAGCACGATAATGCGATTATTCTGCAACACGTTGTAATTGCGAAATCCTACCGTCCCTTAAGGTGTCACGACTAAGGTCTGCGTTATTTTTGATCAACATCATATTACGTTTGCTAGGGTTATGTGTTGTAAAACACGTGAGACACGAGAGGAAAAATAAACCGCTGTTAAATTCTTTTATTTGTTAGACGAATTCTTTTGGATATTGCAGCCTTGTGTCAGAATTGCAAGGGCCAATACTGCATTAATAATCAAGTGTTTCTTATTATTCCACACTATTGAAAATTGCTACCTACAGTCATTGGACGTGTTATTACCTAATCTAATAAATACGTTTTATTTTTGCATTTTATTTGAATTTCATCAATTTTATCTCCCCGATGTCATCTGTCTAATTTATCACTGGTTATTTTTAACCAATAGTTGACCAGTTAGCCATTACATTTAGCATTTGTTTATATTCATTACAGGGACATAACATGTATTTGTGATATTCAGTGGTTTCTAACGGAGGCCACTGGACTGTTACTGATGTGATGTACACCCTAAGCACTAATTTGACACGAGGGGCTTTTCGAGCATTTTCAGTTGCACCTCACATCAAATAAATGTGAATAATTGAAGATAAATGGTGGACATCGTCTTGCTAATTTGCAAACAGACAATTCATGGTCGACAAAAATAATACCTCTTCTGTCTCATATTCTAGTTCTCTTCTTTCCTGTCTATGTAGCTCAGCACAGAAAGCACCAAACCCAGATAGCCTTTATTGTACAATGACAATAAAGACTATTCTATTGTACAACGACAAAGACTATTCTATTCTGTTCTATTCTACTCTATTTACAATATTTTTCTTTCGCCATCTAGTGGCCACATCTGGTATTGCCACAACAGTAGAACCTACAGGCAGCCAAGAATCCCCAGTGACCATCCACTTCATTAGTCACATTACTGGACATGTGGTGTCGGTTTAACTTCTTTCAACTGTGTTTCCCATGACATGAGATTCGAAAGCGGCTTCTTTCGTGGATGGAGACTATGGAGCTCACCTTGAAGAAGTCGGCAGCTTGGCTAACCAGCAGGGAGTCCAGCTCTGGCTTCATCCGGATATAGTGGGAATACTGCATGAACTGCTCTCGCTGAGATTTAGTGCATGTCCAAGTGAGTGCGTGCGTGTGTGTGTGTGTGTGTGTGTGTGTGTGTGTGTGTGTGTGCGCGAGAGAGAAAGAGAGACAGAGACAGAGAGTGAATAACAAACATTAATTACAGTAAAATTAAGAGACGGATAAAAGGAGTATGATATATAATGATTTGCAACAATGTTCCTTAACTCTTACCTCAATATGTCAAATAGTACACATCCTCATTAATCCACTTAATCAGCCTTATTTTTACTGACGAGCTCGACAAGCTCATTAATTACCACTTCAGTTTATGAATGTTACATTCAGATATCCTTAACTGGAGTATTACGACTGTAAACATTCTTATCTGTTCCGGGAGGTATAAACATCCATACTTGCTCTAACCCCTGGCCGCTCGTCGATCCTCACGCTCTCACCAGTTGACACCCAGAGTGCCCAAGCACAAGAAAACAAGGGAGAAAAAAAAAACTCTTACAAATTTACTGAAGCAGTTGGTCTGATGCAGCGTCTGCGATAGTGCCCCTTCCACGGTGGGCAGGAGTAACTGCGAGTGGAAGGCAGCGAGGGCGCTCCAGTTGGAGAAGAGGGAGTCGGCCTTCCCCCTCAGAGCCGGCGGTGCGTCCGTGCTGTTTAGCAGAGGGAGGTAGCATTCTTCTACACCCTTCAGTAATGCCACGTACTCTCTCTCAGAGCTCACCACCCTGCACCACTGCTGGTAGAGCTTGCTGAAAGAGACAGACACAGATAAACAGTAGATTTGTCAGTTTCCACTAGGTTTACCTCTTAAATGGCTACGGGTGTGCTCCAGAGGCTCATTCCTCACACTTGTTTTGTTTTTGTTTTGTTTTCACACCCCTTTCATTTTAGTTTCAAGTATTCAGTAGTTACTGAACACAGTGTAGTAACTACTGAACAATAAATAAAACGTTCCTGGATAATAAGTAATAGTAAGTGATATAAATACTAGGGTTTAAGAGGTTATAACCCTTCACACTCTGACCACGCCCACTTTCAATGCCCCGTACCTCTGTGCCGTGGTTCCTTGCCTCTCCCCTCCCGCCTCCCTGTCGGTGCGGCCGAGGAGCACGTGTTGCCTGGTGAGCCCGGCGTGATCCGCCACCTCCTTGCTGCTGACCTCCACCCCCCGGATCAGAACGCCCCCTCCACCTCCCGCTCCGTCCCTCCACCCCGGCACGGCCGCCATCCCCGCGGCGAGCGCGGACTCCACCAGGGCCTTCCTCCCCAGCCGGGACAGCGGGGACGAGCCGCCGGCGGGGAGCGGCGAGGGCTCCGCCGATTTGGGCGCTGTTACCACGGCAACGGCTCGCCGTGGTGCCAACAGAGCCTGAAGATCGAAGCTGGGGTGTCGCTTGTGGGGGGGTTTAGGAGGGAGATCAGTGGGCTATAGTTGGGGGGGGGGAATGATATTTTAACAATGACAGTCATGAACTGGTCTATACATAGTTCTTTTTTAGTATTCACACTTCAACATCAAACCTGTTTTTTTACTACAACAAAATAAACCCTTTACTGTTGCTTTATTAAGTTAACCAAGGCCTTCAAAAAGTATTCTGAATTCTTTCATACACCATCACATCTATCTCCCAGGATCCGTCACCGACCCACACACACACACACACACACACACACACACACACACACACACACACACACACACACACACGCACGCGCGCACTCCTTCCCCCTACATTCATAACCTACACTCTTCTTGCTTGGGTTGAGTAAGTTCTGCAGGAATTTCCCTCCACCAGTGCTTCCACCTGTTCCCTCCTTCTTCCTGTCCTCCCCGATCTTCAGCGTGGAGCAGTTCTGTGGCCGAAACAGTGATGCCAACGAGCCCCAGGACTGTAGGCCCCCGTCCCCTGAACCTCCGCCACCCCACTCCCCATTCCCCTCTCCGTCCAGCTCCCACGAGCTGGGTGTCCTGGGGGCCCTGGAGGCCCCTGTGCCAGACTCCTGACCCTGGAGCACGCGGCTCTTAAACTGCGACAGCGTCTTTTGGTAGCGCTCCAGGGTCTGGGCCCAGAGGTCCAGAAGGGCCCCACCGCCCAGCTCGAGAGCCAGGGCCCGCGCATCCTGGAAACGGGATGGCGGGATGGGGGGGAGGGAGGAGAGGGGACACGAAAGGGAGGAGAGAGAAGACGAAGAGGAGACCACGTCGCACCACTGGGAAGCCTGTGGGAGAGAGAAAGCATTAGACAGGAGCACGTTTGTGCAGGGACGCCTGCCTGGCATACATGTGCATGCAGTACCTCTGTAAGCGTGGACAGGAGCCTCTGTGTGTTGTCCAGTTGTGTCCAGCAGTCTGACAGACAATGCAGCATGTCTCTCACTTTCTCTCTGATTGGAGGGAGTCGGTTAAGGACCGCCCCCAGCCCTGCCCAATCAAGCTCAGACCAGCTCTCAATCCCTCCCAGCACCTCTAGAGTCTCACTATGAAGTTCCTACACCCACGAAAACATGCAAGTGCATATGAATACAAAATTTACAGTTAGCAAATTATAATTTCTATAATCTCAGACATTAATTACATATAATATTAGACTAAAAATCACAGAAGCACCCACTCACCATGGCTGAGTCCCTGAAGCTCTTGAACTTTTGCTGTTTGAGCGAGAGACGGCTGAGGGAGAGAGGAGGATCTTTATACTGTGACAGCTGCTCCTGTACACGCTCTACGTCTTCCTCACACTGAGGGAGGAGAGAGAGAGAGAGAGAGAAAGAGAGAGAGAGAGATTTGCTGTCTGTCTATTGACTTTGCAATGGTGTAT
>JAOXYF010000006.1:13378934-13389407 GCA_028565775.1 Sternarchorhynchus goeldii
ATGGTTTAATGGTCTATATATGTTAAATTAATGATGTAAGTTATAAGATGAGAGAAGTAGATATTTCTTTTACTCATTGATTACCTTGTCCAGTTTTGCCACTAGAGCTGCCAGCCTACTAAGTGATTCCAGCTCATGACCTTTCTGGTTAGAAATGCGCACCAATCGATGGAGAGCATCATCAACACTGTCATAAAGGTTGGAGGTCATGGCCAAGGCAGCCCTAGAAATTGAAAGAACCCAAATACGTAATACGACACCAAAGGGTTGCATGTAATTTATTTTAGAATCTAAATGGGAAAAAAAATAATTCTTATTTGCTATAGCACAAATACTTTACCATAAAATCGGAAAACGGAAAAAATCGAACCGTCCAATTAATCCAACTGTGCTTACAGTTATTTAGTTCGTTTCCATGGCTACCTGCAGTCTGGTGACCTTTGAGCCAGTCCGGATGTCCCACTAGCCAAGCCAGCCAGCCAAGCACCACCCCTCCTTTGGAGCTCTGTCAGCCGTTGGTCAGCCAGAACATTTGCCATCAGCTGCTTGTGTTTGTCAACACTGAATGGTACAGACTGGGGGTGAAGAACATGCCATCATTTTGCTTTTGCCAGACAGGGAAGCCAACAACAGCACAAAACACAAACACTGCTTTAAATCTGGATTAACCAAGGCTGCATCTCTAACATGAATCACTCTCTTCCAGCCTTCAAATAACTGACACTGTAGAATGGCTTTATCCAGTGTAAGATAAGGCAAAGCAGAGCTATATACAAGACGTAAACAAAGGCTGGGTACTGTACAGAAGAAATCACACAAAGGTACACAAGCTTGCCCTTTTGGACCTTTAAACAGAACCAAATATTTACACATCATAAACCTAGTTCTCCGTCTTCTTCTCACTGTACTTGGAAACTTTACATGGTGCTTCACAACTATATTTAATCCTCTTTTCCTCAAAAATAACCATCAAGACCAAACTGTAAGTCTCATCTACATGATACTTAGTCAGTAGGTAGTGTTGATTTTCCACTGCTCACGACCATGATAATGTAATACAGATTTTTTTTTTTTTTCGGTTACTAGTATTCAGGTCTTCAAAAATGCAAAATCATGTGTATTTTTGAGTGCACACTCGATCTTGCAGCCAACCTCAACAAATCTTTCCTCCGGAGTTTTACAGCTGACTGAACTTTAATAAACATCAAGAAGTGTGGCAATTTGAACATTATATATGTATCAAATGCTCACCAAAAACAGCACACTGTGATCATACTGCCTGTATCAAAGCATATCCAGCTCCAGCATGAGACCTTTAACAAATCGTCATGAAACTTTATCTAAAGGCAGTCAGAAATGAAGCCAGAATTTTAGTTCACTTGCCAAAACCACTCTACTTGGGAGCACTGTGACTTACCGGAAATGTACCTATACACCAATATAATCTATGAAATTTGATACACTGCATTTACATGTTAGTCTGACACAGGCACAATATCTATACTACTGAGTTTATAAAACTTACAGGTTTTTAACAGTGCTTCACTATAGAGAAACATGTTCCAACTTGTCCTAATATTTTTTCAGAGCAGCCTCATACTTGCTCTTAAAATAAACTTCAGAGTCTCCAACTAAATAATTATTTGATAAAAAGTCAAGATTTCTATCACAGTTTGGGTGAAATACATCAAGAGTGTGGACTGGTTTTTCAGACGCAAGCAGGAGGCATCAGATCGTGACTCAATTTGGTAGATGTTTACAAAGTTACATTCTGGGAATGCATGCCAAATTTAATACATATTTAACTGCTGAATGTGGGATTTTCAATAGAAAATGTTGTCAAATCAAGTTTAGTCAAAAAAAAATTTTGTTTTGTTTAAGATGCAAAAGAATACAAACAGTAACTCTGAAAAACTTTGTGTTGCCAATATCTGTTATATTAAATTCGGTTTCTAAATTCTAAAAGTAATTTGGCATATTGGTTCATTAAAACTTTGATCTATTTTGAAAAAATAAAATGTCCAGTCATAAACAAATTTCACACTTGTGTTGACATTAGACTGAAGCCTTCAAACGAATGTGCATGATCTGAGTCAACAGGATTCCATACAACTGTATTGCTATAGTATTAGTAATTTTCAAAGCTAACACTACTTGCTACAATCTTGAACTCCCTGAACCAACACATGCAGCTATACTGGTGTTATGTATTACATTACCCATTACCTTTATACTGTCAGGAAGTGGCTCCGTGTCCAAAGACTGTAGTGCTTCTCCCAGCAGACAGAGGGCACTCTCACATCGTTCTGTCAGCTGCTCCAGGCTCTATAACAGAAGAGGAGATCAAGAACAGCATGTCGTTTTCTGCTATTGGGTTAGACTTAAAGTAGGCGTAGATGCAATTTATGCAGCTAAATTCAGCTTAAGTGTGCAATGTGTCTTGTGGCAAGCCACCTAACCGAAATGCTAAATTTACAACAAAGAAGAACAAAAAACTGTTTCAGTTCTTCAGTCAAAGTAACAGAACAGCAAACATATGCTGTATTTATTACAGCCATTAGCTGACAAATAACTATAGAGTTTTATTATTGCAGGATCGGTAGAATAGAGAAAGACTTTTTACAGTGAAAAACTGTGACCAGTTGTTTGCTGATTAGGGCATGCTGAAGCACTTATAAATGAACGATTCCTTTTTTAATAAAGTGAATGTGCATTATAAATATATCATATACAATATATACATAACATAAAAACATGTTATGAGAGAGACTTACCAGCCTGAAACCAACCCAGTCAGTATGGAAGTGCTCAAAGTCTCCATCCAGCTCTTTTGTCAATTGATGCCTGTCTATATACTGTTGGAGGACCCCAGTACCTCTCACTAAATGTACCTGAGTACATAAATATAACCTATTAATGCATGGTTTCATTATACAGATCACTGTAAATATCTGTTTGTTTGTTGTTTTCATTCGTTCCTTATTTGGAATATGCTTGATATTATGCTCCATGGAGCTGTGTGATGGTAAGCACCTCTAACCCGTCGAGAGTGGGAGGGGCTAACTCTTGGTCTTCCTTAATAAGAATCAAAACTGAGCGAAGACTGGCAGGTACCTGAGCCTAAAACATAAAACACACACACACACGTGCACGAGCACATACAGAGGAATGGGGGTAGTTCAAGAGTTCATATGCACAATATCACTTTTGCTATGTAGCTGATGGTTGCCTTGTACTCATTCATGTGTAATGACAATAAAGTTTAATTTAATCTAATCTAATTTAATCTTATATATGCACACACATACACACACATTGTCTCACCTTGAATAACTGTAAGGCAGAGCTGCAAAGTTCCGAAAGAGGACCTTGCCGACTGTCCACCAGCAAAGTCAATCCTTTCTCCCGTGCTACAGGTCTGCCAATCAAAAATAACAGACAAATTACTGCCCCTATTAGTCGGCTAGAGTCATGGTTTAATGCCTATTGAGGGACAGATTCAATTAATTTCACAGGACCTTCCCTTTCATAGATGGAACTATTTTAACTCGTGCATTTTACAAGCTGTGTGATAACACATTCTGTTAAAAAGATACAAAATTAAACAAAAATACAGCATGTCTGCCAATGTGGCATCTGTGGAATAGCTAGAGAGGATCAGTTATTGAGATTTAATGAGCACAATGCTAACGCTAACTTTAATTCATTATTACTGTTAGCATTGCCGCCGAGTTTAATTCATCAGCGCTGTTAGCGTGGCTGAGGAGTTATTTTAACTACTACTGGTAGAGTAAGTTACCTGCTGATGTTGTAATAACATGACAGCAACTGCACCAAGTCACTGACATGGAAACCCTCCTCAGAGATGTGTGCTTCTGTAATAACCAATCCTCGTTCACGTCTATCCACAGTACCTTTAGAAAGATGAACATACAGTCACGAGATTTAAATCTTTGCAAGTTCAAATTAGACTATATTACCCGCTAGTCAATTGTACTTACCTGTAAGTATGAATTTTCCTGATTGGAGGAGATTTACATCTAAATCCCTGAGCAGAGGAGCTTTAGGAGATTCTACAGTTGATTGGTCAGACGGTGCAGATGCTATCGGCTCTTCTGGAGAGTTGTCAGTTAAAGATGAGCCTGGCTGAGTCTTCGTATCAGGGAGGTTTTCTGGCTGACCTTCCTGTTTCTCAACTGACATTAACAAAACATGACGCCCTACAATCAAGAAGCAAGCAAAAAACTGTGTACAATTATGGTTTAGTCTTAGAATCGTGGTATAGTCTTAACCAACCTCCACTTCTGTCAGCAGACTCTGGTTCCACTTCAACGCTATTGGCTAATGCACAATCTGCATCTTTCTTTGGTGATTTATTAACCTCTTGTGAATGGCTGTGCTTGGAGAGAGATGATTTAGCTGATGAATCAGATGCGAGAGCCAACTCGCTCGCTTTGTTCTGGCCCTTTGAGGAACTGAAGTCTCCCTTGCCTTTATGGTTGACATGTCCACCAGATTTGACCCTCCCTTTGCCCCCTTTAGCTTTCCTCTTCCTTCTATTAGCAAAAATAAAATACAATAAAATAAAGATGTTAAATATTTAGGTGAAGGTGTTTGGCTAATATTACTGAGCCAAATGGGTATAAAAGAAACAACCAATTGCTTACAGATTTGGCAATACGATCAAAAAGAAACCTTAGCGGAACGGAACAAATGTCATCAGTGTAGGGAGTTAGGAGAGATATACTTAGTATTAATTAGCTATAGTACAACTTAGAAGTGAGCAAAGGTATGCCTGAAACTTGCTTGACTTTTGTGATGACTGTGGTTGTGTGTTGTGTAAATTAGTATGTGATGGTCGGAAGTGGGTAATAAGTAATATACATGTAGTTTGACATTTCACTTTGGCAATTTTTCCCTGCGTGTTTATTCATTTTTGTTTTCTACAGTTTAATGATTTACTCTGTGTCATTTAGTGTGATGCAAATAATTACTCAATTCCTTTGTTTTCAAAGTGAAAATACTTGAGCATTTTTTTTGCCTACTCTACCCACCTCTGGAGATGTTATACCTGGGTGCTCGAAATCCTCCTGCTTTGACTTCCTTTCCCCTGGGACACAGACGTTCCTCGCACCTCCCAGCATGCCTTTCACCAATGGTGCTCTCAGTACCTGATTGAGAAAGGATCTTTTCTGGACTCTGGTGTGCCTTACGGTTGCCTTTTTGGTCTTTGGAGTTTCCCGACTTTTTGGTCATGCTGTGATCATCACAGAGGGTGTTTACCTCCCTCTTCTCAGAGGATTCTGGAGGGGGATTTAACTTTGGTTCAGATCTGTTAGGCAAATATTGGTCAGCATCCGAACTGATCGTGTCCGTCACTTGGATTCCGCCACTATCTCTGAATGCAACAGCAAATGTTCCTCCAGCTTTATCCTCCCTCCCAGTCACTAAACTGCCATCTTTAAAACCGCAGTCCAAGTGCAGACCTTGATCCTGATTTGATTGGTCCACTGTAGCCTTACTGCATGTGCATGTGTCTACTTCATTGACATCCTTAGATCCAGAAGAAAATCCATTACTAGATAGCTTCCCTTTATGGCTTTCATTCCAGGGTAATGTGCTTCCAGAACCCTCCCTCTCCTTACCCACACCAGGCCTCCTCTCCTTGGCAGCACCCTTCAAATAAAGTGCCCTGCTTTCCTGGCTTGCTGGATCTCTACCACCTTCATCCAAGTCCTGGCACAGCTGCCTCTCTTGGGCCAAGTCAATGACCCGAGGCAGGGGTTTTGAGTTGACCCAGTCCCTGCGAGAACCTCCTCCGTCCTTCCCACTGCTGCAGCTATCCTTTCTGCCCAGACTTCCGGTTCGACCCCCAGGCTCGACCCTGCCACAACCCCAAGCCTTCCCTCTCCGCAGTCGGATGGCTTTGCTCCGGCGACAAAGCGGCAACGTTTTAGTCTTGCAGATCCCGTGCATCTCAAGGTACCGCTGCCTGGGGTCTGCACCACCATCTGGACCCCCCCGAGGCTCCAGGAGCTCAACGTAGTCCCCAGAACTATCAGCTGCTATCTGGTTCTCGCTGGCCCTCCTCAGGCGCCCAGATGTAGGCCCAGGTTCGGCCTCGTCCCCGTCTGGAGGAAGGTCATCCTCTTCATCCCAGGACAAGGAGTCAGGCTCTCCTGAAGAAGACACCCAGCCCAATCCCAGACCTCCTGTATTCGAGGAGAGGTAGTCAGGGCCAGGGGAGTCTGAAGAGGGACTCTCCAGATTTGAAAGAGGGTCAGAGGGGTTGTGGAGCAGCTTCGGGTACACCACCTCGTCCCATGGAATACGGACCACACCATCAGATGTACTGACCAAACAGGTGTCTAAACCACCACCTCCTGGGAGGAAGAACAGTACAGAAAACAACCAACAATAAGCCAGAAATTGACCAAATGTAAACTTCTGACTCCATATACGTCAAGTAACTGAAGTGCCTTTGCTCCCAGTTCTTACACGCCCATCATAACATGATGATAATCTTTCGCTACATTCTCTATTCTCACCTTCTCTCTTGCAACCACGCTCCTTGTTGATGCAGTGCAGCCACTCGGCTGTGAACACCAGAGGGTGCTGTGACTCTGGCACCAGGACCTCCTGAATATTGCGGCCACCTGGAGCAAGACACTTTAGAGCCAAACGGGGACAACGTGTGGAGAACGGCACCACTTGCAGATAGAAGTCTGTGCTGCGCAAAAGCCTCCAATCAAGAGTAGACAGTTGAACCACAACCTTCTCTCCCAAGCACAGTGGCCAACCAGAGTGCAAGAAAAGACAGCCCAAATACTGAGACTAAGAGAGAGAAAGAAACGGAGAAAGAGAGACAGAAAAGCATTTTAACAAAAGGAAGTCTCCATTGTAAAACAAATAAGTGTACCAACCATCATATGCCCCACACTGCTGTCTGCGCTGCTCTAAATCCACACTATTAAACTCTATTAAACGATCTCCATCAAGAGCTCTGAAGCCTTTTCATGCATCTTCAACCGTTTCTTTCCAACTGGCCCCATCAACCATAGCACACTTTGTTTTGACCACCTACCTTCAACCACCCTTAAGGAAACTTTACTCAAGCACGAAACAACCGAAGCTTCCACTGGGATCAAATCTTTTGGATTATAGCCAAGTTCCTCATTTTCCCAGTCTATTTGGGTTCTGGGAGAGAGTTTTCTCTTACCTCACAGTCTTGTTCTGAGCTCCTAAGCTGGATTCTCTGGACTGTTTTTCCTCATTCAAGCTCTATTATCCCATTACAATCCCCCTCTCACTTCCCTCCTTTCTTTTAGCTGAACCAGCCCACCAACCCAATTTATCCCATACATCTTTACTTTCTAACTCTCTTGACTTTTCTTTTTTTCTCTTCTCTCCACCCATACCGTCACTTGTTTTAATTTTCTGAGTACAATAAAAAACATAACCCTTCAATTCCTTTATTGGACACCATCAGACAAATTTTGTCAATTTGTTTTGCACACACCCCTTTGTTTGGTCACTAAATCACTCCCTTGTTCTGTCCACTCCACTCTGTCTCTCTTTCTCAATGTGTCCCAGTGACTCCTTATTACATCCTCTCCTATTCCTCAATTGACCCTCTCTCTCTCTCTCTCTCTCTCTCTCTCTCTCTCTCTCCCTTTTTCCTGCTTTCTCTCTCACAGGCACATATGGTAAGAATTACAGGCATGACTCATAGAACAGCTCCCGTCCCAGCCAGTTCCTCACAGCAACAATGAAAACAGAGCCGGCTGAGAATCTGTGTGTGTGTGCATGGATGTGTTTATATTACTGAGAAAGTGTGTGAGAGAGTTGTGGTGTAGGAATGAATGAGGAACACAGGAGCACATTGTAAGCATAAGCACAGTGGTGTGTGTATGGTGGAGCATGTGAAGGAATATGTGTAAACATCTGTGAGTAAACATGAATGCATATGCTTCAGTACGTGTGTTTGAGAGAGGCTTTCTGTTTGTGTGTTGCTATGGGGACAGTAGAATGAGTTTGCAAGTGAAGGAAAGAGTAAGTCAAAAGATTCTCAAACATAAAAAGAGTCAAAAAGGAAAGAATCGCTGAGTGAGTCTGAGCACATATGAGAAATGAACACTCACACAGGCATGTTGCTGAAGTCTGTGCAGTAAGTGTTTGGCCGGGATAAAAAAATCCAGCAGGTACCTCAAACTGTCATGCTGATAAGTGGACTCCAAGACTGAGAAGACCTGAACACACACACACACACACACACACACACATCTATATACATTCTATGAGCAAAGCTAACAGGGAAGGTGAGAGAAAAAAAAGCCACTGACCTGGGAGAGGAGAGGAGGAGCAGTGCTCTCAAACGGTGGATAGAGGGAAGAGAGCGCCCCCTGCACACAGTCCTCCACCGCCTCCGAACCCTCCACCAGCCCGAGAAAAAGAGGATAAAGACATTATATACTGACTGGAGTTGGTGTAAACAGTGTGAACAGCAAGAGAGTGTTACATAAACATTGCACACCACAGAAAACATTTACATGGAGAAGGGAGAAACGAGAGAGAGGAGAGACAGAACTGCAGAAATGCTGACAGCTTGTTCCTCTCATGTGCTCAGACACAACTTCCTGTTGAGCATTCCAGGGACCGTCAAACACTTCCTGCAGGTCAAACAGTGGTTAGGACCTTTTCAGCAGTTAGCTTGACCTGTAAACTCCTATCCTCAGGGCACATACACAGAGACACGGGATCATTTGCGCACACACCTGTGAACCTTCTCCCACATGACACATGTAGACAGGAGAAGTACATGAAGAAAACGGGCTACATAGTTTCTTACATGTTAAACCTATACTGTTGATTGTAGCAGCACTGTTGCTATAGCCACTGGCTTTCTTTATCCCTTTCCCTCACCCCCCCCCCTTTCAAAATTATAACCATTTGCTCCTTCCTTCGCTCCCAACACTCGCCTTCTCATCTATTCTCTCCCCATCTCTCTTTCATGTTTTGTACCACCCTCAATAATTACAGTACGACAATTCCTCATAAAGCATCTAGTTCTCAAGACGTCACAGTGGGAAATAAAAAAAAACACAAGAGAGATGGTGGAAAAAAGTGAAGATGACATGGGAAAATGGATCAGGACACGGGTTTTATTTATTTATTTATTTATTTATTTATACAAAAGGTCAAAAAAAAAAAAAAAAGAAAGTTGGAAGACAGGAATGAGAGGAAAGAAAAACAAGTTAAAGAGGCAGGAAAGAGAGAGGGAAGAAGAGAGAGAAGAAAGGGTGAAGAATGTACCGTGTGGAAAACAAGAGGGAAAGAGGAAAGGACAGCTTATGGGGTTTTTTTTGTTTGTTTGTTTGTCTTGTACAATGTTTGTCCGTCCCCGTTTTTTTTTGCTTTTTACCATTGTGAGTTGCTGATTTATTTCTACCAGGAGGTCTTTTCCACCCCCAAGACCAATATAAAAGGTTTACTCTCTCCTCAAACTGAGAGGCTCACTGCCGTTTTTTTTTCCAAGGTTTCGGTGCTCAACTGGTTTTAGCGAAAAGGAGACTGTAGAATTTCAGCCCTGCAGAATTTATGACAGTTTGACCTGAAACTAGTTTGACTCAGTAATACACAACAACTTTTTACTTATTTCTTTGTACAAGTCTGAGGCCAGTCACAGTATGAGTCTAGTCATTTTGAATTAGCAGTCTGATGCTAAAATGGAATGTAAATAAAAGCCTGAGCAAACTTATCGAAAATAAAAAAAACAAAACAAAATATTTTATTGCAATAAAACCTGTAATATTGTGTGCATGAGGGTGATTTTGCAATTGTGTATATGGTCAATCAAAGATCAAGACAGACAGGAAGTGCATAGAGGAAACTGCAGTCTGACTCTTGCTCTCCTCTGGTGGCTGATCTTAAACCACTAAAAAATCTAAAACATATTTTAAAAAATGTTTTGAAGATCCTGATTGCTTCCTAAAGGCCTTTTGTGTCCTACCAACACAAAAATGTCTTCACATATTTTACTAATGACATTGTCACTTTAAGCAGGACTTTCTCAGTATCTTAACTAGAATCCTTTCTCAGTATCTTAACTAGAATCCTAGAAGATTATTATTTAAGTATTAGTTAAGAAGATTATAACTAAAAGATTATTATTTAAGTCTTGAATAAAATAATATCTTGATCAAAGCACTGGCTGGCTTTGGAAAAACTTGTGGCTTCCAATATTATTGGAAATATTGAAATTTGATTTTATTTGAATATAAATATGAATTGCACAGCATTTTGGGTGTTTTTTAGTACACTGTGCCCAGTGTAATGTCTGTGCAGAGGGGTTTTTGTGGAGACCACGGGTACATGTGTCTTCCAACTTCCACCAGAAGGATCTAGAGACCTCCTCAAAACAGTAGAAACACAGTAGAAACAGAGAGAGAGAGAGAGAGAGAGAGAGAGAGAGAG
>JAOXYF010000006.1:13390671-13412739 GCA_028565775.1 Sternarchorhynchus goeldii
ACGAGGTGCAGCAAGGTCTCATAGTAACCAATAACCAGTAACGAGGTGCAGCAAGGTCTCATAGTAACCAATAACCAGTAACGAGGTGCAGCAAGGTCTCATAGTAACCAATAACCAATAACGAGGTGCAGCAAGGTCCCATAGTAACCAATAACCAGTAACAAGGTGCAGCAAGGTCTCGTCACCAATAAAGCCATTTGCTTTTTGCAGTCCTGGAGAATGTGTTACACGGCCCTTTGTGCAAATGCAAATGTAAGAAGCACAATTTATGTTGTGCGTATGTGGGGTGTGTGTGTGTTTGTGTGTGTGTGTGTGTGTGTGTGTGTGAATGTCCATGCACATCAACTGATGTCGAAACACCTATTGTTTGTACAGTTTTTTTTTCATCTCTCTCTCTCTGTCTATTTCTTTCCCATCCCTCCCCTCTTCCTTTCCAATGTGGAAAATGCAGCATCATCCCAACCACCACCATGGCTCTCCAAGTCTCCCAAAATAAAGCAGGCCTCTTTCTCTCTCCCTCCCTCTTTCACACACTTTGCCAGACTGCTCCACCCTGTCCCACACACCAAACACTGCCTTCATCATTATAAAAAGCTTTACTTTCTCTCTGTTAATTCAAACCATCTCCAGTCTTCCTCCCCATTTACATACCAATGGCTTTTCCTTACCTTTAGTCATTATGATTAAACTGCAGCTATTTGATTGAATGGGGTTTTATCAGTATGGTTTAGTGTATTTCTGCAAGTTCACCCATACACAAGACCCTGCACAAAAATCCAGCAGGACTACAGCCTGTCTAACACCCTCAGACCATAATACCATCTTGTTCCTGCCTACTTAGCAAATTCCAGACTGGCAGGAACTTTGACATGCTTAGTGTTTTGTTTCTTTCCTGAACTTTCTACTACATAGTGCTTCTTTTTTTCTGAGTGACTTAACTGTTAACTTAAATCTCTTTCAAAACCCTTAGCACGAAGATGCAACATCTACTCAAGCTTGGTGTAATCAGACACTCTCCTTAGTTAAAATTAGAAGTATAACGTTACTACATCTCAGCGCATTAATCTCATTCTTCTAACTTTTGTCTGTCACACGTATTAATTTTAAGGTCCTCTATTTTACTAATACATAGAATTCTTTTACTAATGTATAATAAGGGCTAGAACGAAATTACTTTGCGAACCTTGAAATTTACTAAAATGTAACTACATGTGGGCAATATAAATGACGTATCTACAAAAAAAATACATCTACATCAAACCATTTCAAAAGTTTGCCCGTTTAACATGGTTAACTTATGTAAAAGTCATCTAATAAATAAATAAAATGAAAGAAAGTTATCGCCCCTTAATTAAAAGCACTTCTTAAACGGTCAGTGAACTGCATCAGTAGCCAGCGTTGCAGAAATCCCCTGTCGGAATCTGCTCTAGTGACAGGGGGAATTCCCGAACCCAGCCCTCACCTAAATCCATATTCCGAGTCGTAAAATAAATTTCTTGAGGCAAGAACAGGAAGCGGTCCGTTTATCAGATACCTGTTAAGACGGTTTAATGGAAGCGCACGCTTGAAAACAAGTAGCCTACTGTACAATGTAAAACAAAACTGTTGTGCGAATTGTTCAATTTTAACGGCGAAAAACCCAGAGTGGGTCAAATGTGCTCATTGTAGACAGGAAACTGTCGAAAGTGGCATAACCGGGAACTTACCATGATTTAGTTCGACCGTCGCGACTGACTACATTGCCGTTAATTCTTCTTTCTCTCGTTAATATCCGCAATCTACTCATGCATACCAACCAATCTGGTCAGTGTCAGTTAGCCACACGTTTTTATAAAAAGGAGAAACTGAGATTATTGGGAGACATCATCTGTCGTCTTTGCCGCGCTTCCCTAACCGCTACTTCTTTAGAGCGCCACGAGAGAGGCATTTTTTCCTTGTTGCCGATCTCAGCCCTTCTGCCCCTCCCTCTCCTTTTATAACAGGAACGCTACAGTCCCCCTCGCAACCGCTACTCAACCTTTCCAATATTTCTCCCCCAGCAGTATAAATGCATCCTGAAAAACTGACTGTTTTTCCTTTACACGCACACACTGAAACACACACGCACACAGTGTAACGCACATGTGTGTTTTCAGTTTAACTTTTAAAACTAGATATACAACTATTAAATTGAACCCTTGCATTAGCTCCCGTAGGTATTTGGGAGTGTTTTAGTTTTTCCTCAAAACCCTGAGTTTTGTGTTAAACAGCAAAATGTCCATACAATTTTGCCTCTGTATCATGCTTTTATCACTACAAAAATTATATCCCCAACACACACTCCTCTACATGAAAAAGCGCACACAAACACTTCA
Source organism: Sternarchorhynchus goeldii (assembly GCA_028565775.1). Taxonomy (NCBI): domain Eukaryota; kingdom Metazoa; phylum Chordata; class Actinopteri; order Gymnotiformes; family Apteronotidae; genus Sternarchorhynchus; species Sternarchorhynchus goeldii. Next base: position 13,393,026 of record JAOXYF010000006.1, read on the forward strand.
GTATTTTTGTCGTTGTTTGTTTATACAGACCATCATTTAATATATCAGAACATATTACTGTATTACAAATATGTACTTTAGCAGACCACAATACGTCATTAATTCCGACGCCTAGATCTTACCCAGTTAACCCAGTTAACCCAGTTACTCTCACATCAGCCCCGAGATAATGGCTACATTTTTAACGACCCCTCTCTTACAACGTGTTTGTCCACAACAGGAAAAGGCCAAGGTCCAGTACACAAATACTTGATTATTTTTTTGCTGAAGAACAACTACTAAATCGGATCACCCGTTAAAGACTTGAGTAAATAATCGCTGCAGTAAATAAATAAGGAAATAAATAAAATTTGCGCAATGGCGACATCTGATGTTCGCAATATCTAAAACCAGCACATTAAAAACGCATGCAAAATAGCAACATAAAACAAAATAGCAAAGGGTTATTTCACATTGATGGCTTTGCACCAACTGCTGGCAACTCCCTGAAGGCTCTTCCACATCCACTGTGGGTCTGAATAAATGGTTCTATATAATTTGGAGTTGTTTATGAGCACGTCCATGTGTCTAATTTAGAAGGTTTCCGCTGGAAGCCGACCTCGCTTTTTAGAAAGTTCAGATTTAGGTAGACACATATATTTTATGTGCATTCTCTTTAGATTATTGAGAAAATGTTCAGTCATTGCCCTTAATGATATTTTGCATCATGTAATAGACAAAATTAGTGATCAGAATTTAAATGAATATATATTATATATATGAATTTATATTGGGCATAACTCAATTATTAATGATGTCCAACAATATAATTTAGTTATTAATATAATACAACATGCTGTACTACTTTAAAATGTTTTTTTTTTTTTTTTAAGTATATAGATTGATTTGGCCTGCATGAATGAGCACTGGAATCTTACATTATCACCAGCCTTCAAAAAGCCTGTAGAGCCAACAAAATCTTAAAAAAATGCTTATCAACAGAGATCAGAATGGAAAACAGCCCAAATCTGCTAATAAAAGTCATTAATGTATTGTGATTATGTATTACTTTTCAACTAATGGAAATAGATTTAGTTCACCTTAAATTTAACACAGCATGTGGTAAATGGACAAAAAATGTGGTTTATGCTGTAACTGCGTGAAAACTCATACTTAGGTGAAACAGTTGCATCTTCTGTAATATGAAAAAATAAGGTAAAATAATCAAATCTGTTCATTTATCATCTTAATTACATTAAGCGGTACTGATAATGAACACTGAGTTGTAATCGCACATTGCTTTACTGTAGATTGACGTTGATTGAAGAGAGACTCACCTGGTGTTCTCGTTTCTATTGTTCTTACGGACCTTCCAGAAGACCTTCACAGACCTTCTCCCAGACAGTGCCAGAAGACCACTCGCAGCTGTGCAGAGTGTGCTTCCCAAACACCTTCACCGTTTGTGTGTGAAAGACAAATGCCATCTCTCTCTCTCTCTCTCTAACCATCTAGGCTCTGCTGCCAAGTCTCATCACGCTGCGTTGCTCACCATCTTACTCATCCAGCTAGCTCACAGTCGGCTGGACCCAACTGGCCGATATCATGTGATCACGCTGTTATGTAATATAACCCGAGATTGCTGCTACATGCAATGCAACCCGGTTTCTGTCTCTAGCGTTCATTAGGGAGGACAAGTCAGAAGAAACGATATCTGATAATGGACCCCGGTTCACCTCTCATGAGTTTGCGTTCATCCTGCAGGACAGAGAAGTTATGCACAGAAATACTGTGTCACATGCATGCATCTTACTGGCCACATTCAAATGGAGAACAATAAGCATGAGAATCAGTTCCCAGGTAGGCTCTGCTGCTGAGCCTGGTCGCACTGCTTTACACACCGTCTTCCGCAGCCAAGCAACTCGCTTTTGGCTGGACCCATCTGGTAGAGGCATAATGCTTTGTGCCCTCTTCATCCAGACTACATCGAGTTTGTTGATGTGCCGCTCTGTCTCTTCTAGAACATTGCCACATTTTTTAGTTTAGCAACAGCTAATTTTTGTCAAAAACTAAATTATAGGATTTTGTTGTGTATTATTGGTTCCAGATGAATGTATTAACTTTTATAGGCCAGTATTTATATGAAATTCAGGCAAGAAATATATATTAAATCTCGTAAACAAAAGGATAATGCATTCACTACCATCAAAACAATGGAGCATCTATTTCTCTCTCACTACCCCCTTCCATTCCCAGTTTATTACAAGAAAAAAAAAAAAACCTTTTGATTTATATTGTAAAGCGAAGTTTTATTACAGGCAACATTTAATCGAGCATTGTCCGAGGAGAACAACAATATTGCGGATACAACCAGACAGATGAGGTGTCCCTCTTTAGAGCAGTCTATAAAACTCTAGATGATTGACTGGTTCACAAATATTAGAGAGAGATTACTGTTTACTAGCTACTGGAAAAGAGAAAAGACATACTTGTTTATAAAGGCGAAGAATACATAATTTTTAGATGCATTTTTGAGTGTGTCCACATTTCCAAGCCCGTCAAATCAGCTTTAAGTTTCTATTACCATTTGAGTTATTGTTTATTTACTATTTTCCGGAACTGTCTCTTTTACTTCGCCTCCAGAGCTCATGCTGAATGGTGCTCAAAGGTTGAATCCACCCAAAATCCCAAAGTATAAATGCAATCATTTATATGATCTCAGGTCTGCATAATAATCCATACCAAAGATAGCATGAAGAGAAGGTTCATTCTCACAGCAGAACAGACGCGATGGCACTACACAGGATAAGAGTGACTGTCAGAGAAAAGCGAAAAAAAAACAGAGAAATGAGAATTCAGTGTAGAACCATTTTTGGTTTATGTCTGCGTTCAGTACATTGTCTTAGTAAACAGTTTTGAAAAAAATATATAGTACTTTATGATCTGATTGGAAAACAGTGAGAACTATTCATGATTAAATAAAAAAGGGAAGTAAAAAGATAAATATTGAAATGAATTTATACTCGTCATTAACATTAGGAGGTCGAGCTCTAGCAAACACAATAGCAAAACTTTGGTTAGCTTACTTGCTTCACATTTCAAAGGTGATGTGATACATAAAAAGTTTGCAACTGTTAACAAGAAAATCCTTAAATGATGCCAAGATACTGACTTCAGAGAGCAAACGGATGGTTTTTACAAGAAGCTGCTGAAATAGATGCCTTTCAAATGACTGCATTGATTCACGAGTAACAAAGTTACTTGTCTATTGTTTTGGAATCACTGGCATCTTGTTCAGCATCACTCTGTTGTTCTAGTGTCCACTAAGGCTCAACCTCTAGACTCTTTGTATTAAACAGGGCAATGTGAAAGCTGAGCTTCATTTTAAATGTAGTCCCTAAAATAAAATTAATTATGAAAAAGCTAGAGTAATGTTTGAAATAACAATATTTAAGAAATATAAAATCTCCCATAACAGTATTTAAAACATTAATAAAAAGGTTATAACTCATTTGAAATTGTCATATGCCTGATTCTTACCTTTGTTTGCAATGTGATGTAGTGCATTGCTGCCCATAGAGTCTGATGTAGCTTGTGAACTGCTAACATCGGTCACCTTTGCTGAGATCTGGAAGAAGAACTTACATATTTTGGCAACACACATGTGCAATAAGCTGTTCATAAGGTTTCATAAGCCCTACATAATCACTTAAAAAAAGTGATTCCAACAAGTGTCAATAGTTTTAACTGTCATAAAGATTGCTTTTGTTAATACGGATGTCAAATTAAGGTGTGTCGCGTAACTGCACAATGTTTACCGTAGTTATGCTTGACATCAAAGCTGAAGTGTTGCTGGGATGGATATTTTCTGAGGAGGAAATTATTACTGCGTTATGCAATTACAGCACAAAATGACACTGAGCTTTAGTTAATAGATATTTATACATCTTCTTGAGGAATGCATACATGCTATATGAAATACATTTAGCTGTACAGTAATAAACAAATAAAATTTCCAATGCTGATGTGTCAAAACTTTAACAAGAGCTTTGACTGTTTCCTCTTGAACAATATAAACTAATGCGGTTCCAAATTGGGTTAATGTGCAAAATAAGAGATCTAACTTTTTAAACAGGAAGCACCCCCAAGATGAAGGATATTGAAACAATAACAATGGACGGTTTCAAATTTGCCACATGTAGAACGTTCCATTTGCTGCCAAGACACAATTGTACCATTTCATAAACCACTGGGCCAAGTTTATACCCTTAGTCCATCCAATTAAACAATTAAGTTTGATTTTTTTTGGAATATGACGAGCACACAATTTAGCACACAATTAAGCTAGAAATAAGCTCAAAACCTTTAAACATAAACTGTTCTGGTGTTTGCTAAAATAAATGTTTGTCTTATTTGTTCATATGTATCTAAACCTTACCCACAGATGTGGTGTTGGAAAGTGGCATGCTGGAAAAGGGCTCATTTACTGATTTCTGTAAATCAGTCTGATATCTTATAGACCCCAAATTACCTAGAATAAAAAGTAGATAGAAGATTAATACATGCAAATAATGCACTCCCTAAAAACAATAAGACATTTTTTCGGTGTTATTTTTCCCCACATAACGTAGTCTCTCATTCAGCGTCTCACACACACACACAAAAATCACACTTGAGTACATAGCTGAGAGAGAATGCTCGATGGAATCAGGGTTAGGGTTACAGAAACAGGAGTCCTTTACAGAACTGCATTTATTTTTACATCGTTACCTTCTCATTGCACGTGGATGGGGTTTGTTGGTGGGTTAATCCAGTTCATCAGTTAATTACCAAGCACTTAACGAACTGTATGAGGTGTGCTAGAGCAAAGAAAGCTTGGTGCTGTACATAGCAGTAACACTCAAGTACAAGAGCTGTAGTAGAACATTTACCATTGGTGAAGCTTCCCAAGATGAGGAAAACATTGTAGGCTTGAGTCATTAAGTCCCATGCTCCATTTAGTCCATTCATTGTAAAAATGCACTGGATCAAACTAGCGTTTGCAGAGTCCTGCACATCAGAAGTAAACAATAACAGCACTGCTGAAACACAACGGACGCTACTGAAACATAACGGAAGATATGTTAGATTGGAACAAATACTTAATTATATATATTATTATATATATATATAATTGATTCACGTGATACAAAAATTGTGTGGCCATCATATAATGCTGATCAGATATTACTTACCAAGTTATTTGGAGTTAGAGTAGAATTGGACAGAGATGTATGCTTGACCACCAAGCTTCCATTTTTATTGGCACAAGCAAAAACAGTTACAGTACCATCCTACAAACAGCAACATGCTATTAATACTTCACAGCTCTGTGATACTTCAGTGTAACACATTTCAGTGTAACACATTTCAGTGTAACACATTTCAGTGTAACACATTTGTTTTAACATTGTCTTCGTCAACTGATGGAATCAAAGTGATCTAATATTACTCAATTTGAGTAATCTAACATGTAACAAATAACATTTGAAGGAATTTATCCTATAATCTGTAGTGAAATGCGTTTTAAAAGGAACCTTCCCAACACCGAACGTTAGAATATGCCGCTGTTAGTTTCTGTTACGCAAACTTACTGTCTTATTAAGAGAGAGGCCAGCAGCGATGTAATCACTGGATTTTCCAAAAAGCTCAAAAGTGACATTGGATGAGTTTGATGTTGCTACTCTGATGGACAAAAAGAAGCAGGGTGTAGCCTCTGCAGGATTACAGTTTTTTGGCTTGGAAAAACACACTTTGTCCTTGTTACATCCCTGGTTTGAAATATTCACCTGTCAAATACAAGACCATGAAACAGGGAAACAAACCAACTTATAGCTTTATATGTACACAAAAATGAGATGTTTAAATAAAATAATTTATTTCCCATGGGGTACTAAAGTTCTGTGGGTGCAGATCTGTTCTTTTTGCTGACTTTCCAAACTTCAGAGCTGCCATAGCATTTCAATAAAAACATATGTAATTAATGTATATTAGGATTAAAATGCTTTGCTATTGGAAACAACAAATATTTATTTAGATTACATAAAATCCTCACTGAAGAAGATTAATGTGTGAATGATTTTGGAACAATAGTCACTACACTGAACAAATTTCTGTACAAGGTTTTAAAAAATGTAGAAGATTTAATGCATAATAAATGAATGATTGATCTTTCCCTTCAACTTTTATTGAATTTGATAAAACACGTTTCCTCAACTTAGTGGAAAATTTGTAAAGAAACCTTAGCAACTACGCCAGGCAACACATTAAGTTTACAGTCATGTTAAAAGCGGATTAAAGGACTATAAGTGATCAGATTTGGCAAACCACTTAATTCACACTTACACTCAGATTTGAGACAGAAGCTGTAGTATTAACTGTCAGAAAAGATGAACGGTTGGGTTCTATGGCTGAAACCGAACACATCCACTCAACCCTCAACACGATGAGACCCATCGCAATAGTGGCAAATTTCCACGTCCATTTAGTACCCATTTCTAATGGAAGATATTTTTTTTTGTTAGCATAACAATATAGCAGAATTTTGCAGCATAATAATATTATTAAATCAGCAATAATTGACGATGTTAATCAGAGTTTTATACTAAATAAGTCAACGCAAGACAAAGTGTGGAGAAGAAACATTGTATTCACTGACCACAGATACAAGAGCTACCAAGAACCTCCTTAGTACAAACTAAGGTACTGAAAAGAAGTCTCACCGTTCTTTTAAGCGCAGCTTTCTAAGGGTGCGTTAACTTCAGTGTCCTTCCTTATAGGCTTCTGAGATGTGGCACAAGGTGCAAGCCAGTTTAACGTAATCAGCAGAGGAGAGGAGGAGGCTGGGCAGTAACTGGTGGCTTTATTTTGACTGCAAATATTATCCAGTACAGTACTGAATGATGGTACTGGAGGAGTGAGAAAATTCTGAGGTTAGTCTTCCCATAACCGTCAAATCTATGCTGTTCTGCATATAGAAACCAACCAAAATCAAATCAATGGATCACAAGACATTAACATGACAAACCTTTATAAATTCTGTGGAATTTATAGTGTGGAAAACGGTTCATAAAAAAAAAAAAAACATGCAATCACATGACAGATTCTGTGTACCTTAGCGATTCACTTAGATAAACTTGTGTTGCCTAATAAACTTGACAGACTACATTCTTACACAATTATGGGAAGACATGATATCATTTGTACATAAAGGATCGTCATATCCTTGATCCTCCATTTACAAACAATCAAATATTTGGAGACGATGTGCATGTTCAAATTACGGTACTTGAGTCACGTTGCTCAGTCTTGATGGTTCACCTTCCTAATTGCAAGTGACCTGCATCTGCCTGTAATGTGAACACATCTGTCCTCTGAAACAGCACATGTGTAAATTGATATACTTTTACACAATTTACCTGCGTCACCACGCCACAACAACAAAAACATCATAAATGTGAGATGATTCATGGTATAAAACCAGAAATGTAGATGTACTAATTGTAGCTGATAAACGCATCTTATTTTGCTTTGAAGGACGGCAAACAGTTTGTCACCTGTACATGATCGGAAGAAGTAAATAAAATAAAATAAAAAACGTTTTTTTTCACCTTATTATGGTATTGCTGTCGCAGAAAGTTCATGTGTACAGGCAAAAAACAACAAATTCTGATCTTTTTTTTTCTTCAATCAAGTCACATAACCATGAACTGGATAGAAGTCTGATCTATGACTACATGAAAGTGAGTCAAAACTGATGTGTCGCATTGACAAAAAACAAACAAACCAAAAAAAATTCAGATTGAAGTCTGTTCAGGTTGAATGTTGCCAACTAGTTTAAAAGAACAAGTATGGAAAAAAGTATCAGGGAAATTATAAAAGATAGGGGAAAAAAAAGCAGTAACTACTGGAGCAGGTAATCTGAGAACAGTCCTACCACTTGCTTCGTACAAGTAGAAAATAAAATGGTTTGATGGTATCTTTAATATCGTTTTAAGTTGGCTAACATTGATGTTTATTCATCAAATATTTGACGAATTTTTGACATGGGTCAAAGTGGAAAAATAACATTTGGTTTCTATGTACTGATCCAAAAACTATTTTATTATAGACTATTTTCACTGGCTTTTATTAATACCAAAAATTACTATCCCTGAAACATTCAAAGAGAAATTAAAAGAACAGTAAACAGGTCATAACTGTAACAAAAACTGAATTTGTCCTAATTTATTCGGATTCGCTCACAACATCCATATAAATGAACCACAACGTTTAGTGCGAATTATAATTCTGACATACTCAGTGGACATTGTTTTATGTACATTTACTTTCTGGATTTACTTAACAAATGTTGCGACGTCAAATGCTGAACTAAGAACAAGCAAATTAAGCAGTGAGACAACCCCGGTCAGAAGACAACAGGTTTACTTTAATCAGTGCTGTCTCTGTACTATGACGAGGCCTAAAACCAGACTGAAAAACTTCATGTATCTAGTTTGCCAGTTGACAATCATCAAGATTAGCTTTCTATACGAGTGGCTTTATAACTACTAATTTGCATGATTTAGGTACGTAGCCAATGTTCAAAGAGGAGTTAATTATATTTAATAGAGGTTTGATTACTTCAGGTAGAATTTATTCAAGAAAGCCTGTGGGCAATGAATCTAGAAAGCAGGTGGAAGATTTTGAACAGAAGATCAAGGGTATTAGTTCAGGGTCTTGGATAGGCTAGAAGACTATACGTTTAGTGTGCAATCAATCAAATGTTCTGTTTTAAGGGCCAAATGTGATCATTATGCGATGGTGATTTTTTTTCAGTTTTTTTTTTTTATGCAATGAAAAGCTGATTCTAAGTGTTCAGTCATTCTATCAAAGGTCTGTGGGGTTTGAGGGTATCAAATGTGATGAGTCTGGGAGGTTTGCAGTAAAGGCAGGTGTCTTGGCTGACGTGATTGTGCATTTAGTGTGGTAGTACAAGCTAAAGTGGCTGTATTGTTACCGATACATAGTTCAAATGAGAAGGAAATGGTTTGGGATGACTGCAAAGCTGGACAGGATGACTCCGATCTTCTCTAAACCATCCGTGAGTACTAATTCAAGCGCATGTTCTCCTGCTTACATAGGTTCTCTTATACACCGAGTGACACCAATTGATTCTAGTGTAGAACTAAAGGCCAATCTCAACGCATCTTGAGGACTATCAAAGTGAACGTTGAAATCAACAATAACGGCACCTAGATTAGAGGGGAGGTCTGCAAACTCATAAATGAATTCTGAATAGGGTCCTGGTGGCCTGTATATAACAATTAGTGGAAAAGAACGAGTGCTTCATTTCCACAGGGTACAACATTGGTGTTAATAAAAAGGACTGAAATCATAAGCAGCTTTGTTTAACACCTGATGCATCATTGTGAATAAATGCAAAGCTGCGTCCACAGCCAGTCAGACAAGGGCTCGTTTAAGTTAACACTATGCACTCATTTGGCCTGATGCGGGTTGCTGTTAGAGTACATTAATCTATGACCAGTGATGGTTTCATTCATCATAAGCACTTTTAGATGTTAGGGATCTCATATTTAGCAACACCAGTTGTAGATCAAAGGTGCTGGGAGTGTTATCACTTTCTTTAATACTAATAAAGTTATCAAGACATTTTTTGTTTGTTTGTTTTCTGTATTTCTGCTTAGCTCAGGGAACAGACAAGGTGTCGATAAGGTGCACCTTGGGTCACGTTTCATAGCAGTTTAGCCTCTTTGTCTGTTGAAGCAGCTCTGGATTGTTTTTGATTAATTAAGTCCGTCATAAGACATATTACAGGAAAGGAGAGCCACTCCCTCCCCAGTACGATGAATACCGTCCAGTACTAAAAGTCCAGGCCCGACCTCAAATGTAGTCCAATTATCCATAAACACCACATTGTTTTGGGAGTTCCTGTAGTGCAGCGAAAATAACCCGCTGTACGTTACACTGTCACACTGCGTTGGAATGGGACCAGAGCATATTACAGTATCGGATAACATCTTCACTAATTTACACACCCCTATAATAAAGAGCTTTTAATTATGCTGTACTGGTATAATTACAACAAAGCAGAATTGATAACACAGCTAAAGATACTGTCAGAACAACTGTGTGCAGGTGAGATTTAGTGGTGTGCAGGTGAGAATAGAAGAGTAATAACATCGATGGAATTTAACTGACACTTCGTGTTAATAATTCATATATTAATATTATATATACACAATATCACTTATATATCCATGTTATTATATATCTGTAAAAAGTGTAGTTGATTAGTTGTGTCTGTGTCGCACTGAAACAAGAAATAGAATCTTACACAGAATTAGTTATCATTTTGGCAATATTTAGATTTTTACTGATATAAATAAAACACGATTTTTACACCATACATTCTGCCCACTTTGACTAGTGATATTACTACACTCCTACATTCACACCTGTAGGTAAAACTGAACTACAGTGGAATGGGAAAATTTACCAGTCCTTATACAGAAGATATACTGACAGAATTAAATGACATCAGGTAATAAATTTAAAAAGTAGCAAATCGGATACGTTGTGCCTATGACAGCCCAGACTATTAGAGCAGTTTGTTTATACTCTAGAAATGATCTGGCCTTACTTAAAATGCTATTCTTACTAACTAATAACACAGAGGCAGGGTGTGCTGTGTAATTATTCTGGATAGGGTAGAACCACTACAGTATAGACACCCTATACTGTAAAGGATAATGAACTGAGTGGATGGAGCCACTCCTCCATCTTAGTTGTCACAGCACCATGTGCCTCCATCACCACTGGGACAGTCTTGGTATTAATCCTCAAAATTCTCACCACTTCTTCTTCCAGTTCCTGGTAGTTTTCCAGCTTTTTCATATTCCATCCATTGCATATTTCCATCGGTTGCGAAGGCCACATCTATTACTATTTGCTGTTTAATGCTTCTTATCTGCTTGGTTCTACACAAGTTCATCTGTGTGGAGCTGGAGGCCCCAGTGGATCTTGGCTTTCTTGTTCTCCACCACTTGGTGGTTCCTCCCATTCAGACCAGATCTTAATCTCTCTATATGTTCCTAAATAAGATCCCTGCCACTTGGTTGTTCACTTGGATGCTTCACCCGTCAGCATCTTGCATCATTGCTACTAGATGCTGGTTTAACAGAGGCCGATTAGCCATCCCTGCTATTTATCGATGGAACATTCCATGGTACATTCCCATCCTGCTTTGGCACCTTCTTTGCTTCCATGGTGAGCATGTCTCCCATCTGAGGTGCTCCATCATTACCTTATCCTTGGGTCATTGATTGGATAGATTCATGGGAGTTTTGTGTCTCACTACATATAGTGGATCTTACATCTCCTTCCCACTGGATCGTGAGTTTTCTGTCCATTACATTAGCAGATTTCTTCCCTTGACCATTTTATTGCGCTTGAAGACGTGTCAGGATACATCTACATATTTACAGCTTTGTTCTTATTGTTCTTTAGCTGATTCTTGAATGCCAAACTTACCCTATAAAAGGTATTTAAACATTGCTGTGCTTCCTGTTTGGTGGAAAAAATTGCAACACGTTGGTTCCACGAGTCAGGGAGAAAGCATGCGTGAGACTTGCCAAGGCTGATAACTATCGAACAGAGGGTGAACAAGATGGGTGAATGGCAGCCTTCCTCCAACATCAGTTTCACCATTTAAAGTGATATAATGAGGTAAGACAAAAAGTGGACCAAGGTCTGCACGACCGTTTCTAAAAGCAGCAATAAGCTTATAATGACTAGTTTAGCATGTAGACAAAACTGTTCAATTACCATCTTTTGTAAAATCGCGGTACAGTGCTTTAACAGTTCAGACATGAACAGCCTTGATTATGAAAGTGAAAAAGTAACTTTTAAAGTGCTTAAAGATGAAATGCAGAACAGCAGCCCAAGGGCATATCTATCATAACGCTTTAACACGTTTGTTATAAACATAGACTAGTGCTGACTCACAGTGAACTCCATTTAAGCTAAACTGAAGTATGTCGGTATGTACAGTCGAAGCATCGGGTTGTCAGCTAACTGGTTGGGTCTTGTGTGTTGCACTCCGAGATATACATGCAGTATTTCATTGGTTAGTTGAACCCAATATCTGGACTGATTGTTTCAGACTGAAAGTCAGCTGACCTTTACCTCTACTGCCAGTGGTCCAACTGAAAATGCATTTTCATTTCGTCCTGACCAAGGGAGCCGAACACTCAGTGTTCTTTTTGGTTTTTTTTTAACCACATGCCTTCCATTTTAGAAAGTACTATGACAAAATGAAATGTAAAATTAAAGTTGCAGTCCAAAGCCTGTACAGCACAGGCTTCCATCTCTTCTTTCAGACATAAATAACACTACACTGAATAAAAATTAAGCTAAAATTAAATAAAAGCTTCTGCATACGAGTCCAGACTTTTTGGACTCAAAATCTACCACAGTATGACCATGGAAGGTACGTATGAATCATGCATAAAAATCTCAGCTCTGCATACTGCCTTGTCTAACAGGTTTGTCTCCTTGTGATTCCTCAGACTCTTCTTCTTCTTCTTCCTCTTCCCCCTCCTCCTCCTCGTCATCTTCCTCCTCCTCCTCAGCATCATCCATGATCATCTGCAGCTGCTCTTTGATCTTTTTCAGTTCGTGTAGTCCGTCCTGCAGCTCCTTGCACACCTCCCTGATTTTGGCGGCGAACTCCGTCTTGGCCCCCTTGCGGAGCTCCATGGAGTCCTTGGCCAGGAAGAAGACATCCAGGGCCAGGAAGAGGCCGGACATCACCCCGCTGGCGACAGTGACGGCCTGCGCGGCTCTGGCCGCCCCGCCAGCCGCACCGAGCACTTGCACGGTGCTGATGAGGCTCTCGGCGTTGACGAACAGCGCCTTGCCCGCTCGGCCGCCCTCCTTCATAACGTGCTTCACGCTTCGGTTCATGGCACGTTTGGAGATGCTATCCACATACTGCTCAAAGTTCCACTCCTCCAGAGTCTCCATCCCTGCCTGAGGGAGCGAGACAGATGGAGAGAGTATGAGGAAATTTACTGAGACGGGAACGATGGAATAAGACGCGTCAGATATGGTTAGTAAATCAGAAAAATTGTTAATTACATTTTTTTTTTTTAATTTAAGAAAGCCAAAAAAGGTACACATATCTAAAGTTTAAAAATAATTTAATTTAATGTAATGAGTTCACAGTGTGGCTCTAAAAGCAAGAGTACATGGCATACGTCCATGTTTGTTCATACTACAAACCCATGTTGTGATGGCAACAGGGTTCATTTTTTGGTCAGGTTTGCAATACTGTCTAATTCCAGAAGCCTGATTGGGCTTTTAACCAAAACACACCATATGAAATATCCATTACCTGCAGAAACTGGAGACATTCTTTAATGTCTTTGATCTCCTCTTGGTAGCTAAGGATAATCTGCTCCACTTTTGCCCTGTCTGTTCTCGAATGCATCGTGTCCGTAATGTTCGCAGAGGCTGACGTCACGCCCCCCGCTGTGGCCACGCCCACTCCCACCGCCGTTACGATCAGCGACGTTCCGAATGTAAACGGCGCCAGCGCCAAGCCGGTGATGGTGGTGATGCTGCCGGCCACGCTGGCCAGCCCTCCCCCAATGCTGGCCGTCACGGTTTTCTTATGGAAGCTGTCTGCTGCATCGGCTAACGCTCGCAGTTCGTGAATCCGCTGATGCAGTGATGCCTCCCGCTGGTTAAATAAATAAACAAACAAACGGGCGGCCATGAAGACACGGTCAGCGGCTGCTTCTATTGCTCTGAGAGAGAGACAGGACAAGAGAGAGACAGGACAAGAGAGAGACAGTGACGCACAACAGCAATGCTCCAACATCTTTGCAATGTTACATAAAAATCAAAAAGTTAACAATAAGGTTCTAATGTTCTTTAAGGTTCTTTACTGTTCTGCATCTTCATCATCAAAGTTTGCAGAGTCATTCCATTCATTCCATCCTGAAGCAGGAAAAAAAAAACAAAAAAAAACAAACAAAAAAAAACGTGTCATCCACATATTGGCAGCTAAACACACATCCAAGAAACAGGCCTTCATCCACACCATACCTTCCACAGCTTGCCACCAATCCAACAAACAATCTTCATCCTGTGAAGGTCAAACACAAAAACCCATACATCTTTACATCTAGACATTATTTTATTTAAACATATTCTCTCTCTCCCTCACACGCGCACCGTGAGCGTGTTTGTAATATAACTGAATGGTAATAATGGTGTTACATACATCACTTTGTGATGGACTGCCTTCACCAGGTACTGGCACTTCCGCCAAAGCAGGAATCTCAACAGAGTCCTTCTGTTCAGAAACATTGCATTTTAACACAGTTATAAGTTCATTTTAACTCGTCAGCAAGGTTTTCTAACTAGGCTTAAAATGTCTGTTGGATATGCCAGACATGCCAGATCATGAGGTATGGCTCCACCTGTTACAGATCTCCGAGTCATATGGATACAGGAACTTATTTCAAACGATACTATGGGAGCCCAGAAAATGTCAACAAACATTTCATAATTTAGCCATATTAATTACTGGAATAGACTCCAAGACTCACAATGAACCACCTGAAGCACAAAATATTTAATTTACTATTAATATGAACAGTAAATCCTAGCTACTGAAACAGTTTACATTCCTTATCTTCTAGAATAAATCTCTACAAAACAAATGCTTAAAAGTCAGTTATGAAAAATTTGACACCACAATCAACCAGCAGAGGGCAGAATCTGCAACTTAAAAGATAAGAATGTAAAAAATGAATTCAGCTTTAAATAAACAGGTCAGATCTGGATTATGAAATATATTAAAGAAAATATAAAATCAATTAAAAAAAAAGTAGATTTTGATCTTTGTGTATGCATGTATACACATACACATCAAATACACAAACACTGTGCACAAAAGAACTGGGACATCTTTTGCACTTTTATATATAGTTATAACTATATATAGAACTTTAGTACTTGTATATATATTTTTCTGTAAATAACAAGCTCACATAGCATTTTTGATATAAATCTGGAGCAATCTGTTAAGAGGTTCTGTGAAAGTCTCTCTCATGTAGGAAATGCCATGGAATATGGAGAAGCAACCTTGAAATGGTCCCATTCAAAGCCAAGCACCTTGGGAGAGCCTGGTTCATTGGGGGTAGTGGAAGTTAGCATATCTTCCTAGAAAATAAAATATATGCACACAATAGCAGCAACCCTATAGCATCTGCATTTTAGCAGTCATGCAAGCATGTCCATACGCGTGTATGCACGCACGCACGCGCGCACAATACCTTTCATATGTCACAATTTTTAAAGCAAACACGGCAAACACTGAATCACACCCATCACTGACAAAAGACTATTAATGAAACTTTAGAATTTCTTTTTATTTAATCTCCACCTAGTTGAGATTCAACAAGAAACACACACCTAGACCCAAAGAGAAACACCAAAAGACTTTGAACATGGCATATTTTTAAAACAACAGTATGAGGACTGATTACCCTGTACAAAATCTATAAAAATTAGCCATTCCCTACCTGATTTCTCAGTTTTAGCATATCAACCTCCTGTGTCACAGCAGGATTCTGAAATATACACACACACACACACACACATAGTTCACATACAGCATTTAGTAGTTGCTCTTGCCCAGAAAGTGCTTTGTTGACACTTAACATAGGCATTAAACCCCTACAACGCGAGTTCAAGGATACCTAATCAGAGACTTAGGAAAACAGAGATCCTTAGCTCCCTCACAAACTTGTATTACCTGCTTGCTCTCATCTGTGTTCCTGGTGTGATCACCTCCACTCTGGCTCTGAAAGCAAAACAGAAGAGAAAAACAACAAGCCTGAAAAGGAGGGTCAGATGCTGAAACAAACCTTTACTGCTGAGCACTGAGAACATGTTCAAAGGTGCTGATGTCATTGAGCTGTCTGTGTGCGAGCTTGTACGAGACTGCGAGTGCGAGTGAGCGTTTGTTGTACCTGAGAAGATGGCTTAAATGGATTTACTTTAATCAATCCCATAACCTCTCCAGGGTTCTACAACAAATAGTGATGCAGGATTACCCAAAACTGTAAACCTTCAACAGAAAACAATGCAATTTCAGTGGCACTAAAACCCTAACACTCAGCCTTCAAATACATGTAATATTTGTATTTAAACTGTCAGTTGCCAAAAAAGATAACATGCTACTGCAATTTCTAATTAACTTTGTGACCTTCAGTTTTAGGTGTTATAGAGTGCTGGAACTAAACTACAGAAGGGGGAGGTCTTTTATATATTACACTGGAAGCGCTGGTAGCCACAATAAATATACGTTTATAATGTGTGTTTGTTCAACTTTCTATCTTTAAAACTGTGACACCAGCAGATTTTGAATTGTTTTTTTTCCCCCATTCTTGAGAATGAATTGCACTTTTTGTCTGCTGTATCCAATCGCAGTGTAATGACGCAAATATGTTTGAAGGCCGATGATTTGCGATAACGTCCCTGCCTCTAGGTCAGTGCGTGATCAACAGTTCTGGCACTTTTAGGCTCTTAAAAAAATAGAAAGCGAAAATAGAAAGCGAATTAAAAATAAATAAATAAAAAAAAATACACTCGGTAGTGTCTCGTGTCTGCCCAGAGCAGCACGAGAAACGAGTGTGCCAACGTCAGTGCCAGCATTAACGTTACAACAGAAGCTAGCAGCAAGCTAAGCCACCTTCATACCCGTGAGTCTCCCGCAGCGTAGAAATAGGTAGGAATACTTTAATTGTATCGTCAGGTCTGGGTTTATGGTTGTTATTGTATCGGCGTTGGTTTGGTCTTGCAGCTGTATATTATTGTTATTATTATATTTATGGCTCAGTATTGTTATGCTAAGGCTGCTAAATTATTGATGAGTTCACACGTTTCTCTGGACTGAATTACATATGAACACAATGTATATATCTAAATGATAATACACGATATATAAATGTACAATAATGTATATTGTAGCCTAAAATTTAGCTGCTTCCTCCTGTTTGAAATGGTAGGGTAATCAGAGTTTATACGGTAGGATAATCCAAGAGTTTTGTGATGGTGTTGTATCGGTCACGTGCAAAAAAAAATAAAAAAATAAAACGCCTGAATTTATCTGAAAAATTGACCTCAATCGGTCCGTCTCTTGCTCCTTCAGTAATCTTATAGTCTTATGTCGGTGCGTATCCTACGGTGGAGGGGGCGTCTAAATATAATCCTGCTCGAAACAGCTGGAAATGTATTCTTCTGCTCAGAAATTCACCTGTACACATTCAGTTGGTTCATCCTCTCCACGTTTGCCACTGAGGGAAGACGTACTGCTTGATTCAGAGCTCTGGAAATAAAGAATGAGAGGGAGTCGAAGCAAAATACTAGGCGGTGGCATATGTATTATATTGTGTTATATGTATTATATAATGTTCCACACAAACAAGCATGTATTTGCCCAGCATTACACATGCACACCTCCATGCAGTGTAAAGAAGGTTCCTCTCTTCCAACCTGGGAGGGAAAAAAAAACAGGTTCCCAACTTTACTCCTCAACAACATACCTGTGCCATGCATACCGACTATGGCCAAATCTTTTGCACACCTGTGTGGTTGTGTGTTTACCTGTGGGGATGACTTAAATGGGTTGAGCCTCTGAATAAACCCACTCATCACACCAGTGCTCTGAAAATACACATTTTACACAAGTCCTTCGATAAAGTTAATTTGGGCTGCTAAGACATGCTGATGTGTTTGTATTCGAACCCTCCTCCTTAATTCTGGGAACTAATCTGATCACAGGATGCTTCCTGTCAGCGTTCACCATTAGCACTTCTGGGTGGAGCCAACATGCTAAAATAATTTCACGCTTCAAGGACGAAGAATATTACACAACGCAAAACCTTCAGTATGGTGGAAATGAAGCAGACAACCTCACCTGACTGGTCACAGTGCCATCTCTGCTTTCCCCAGCGACGGAAGGTTTACTCATTAATAAGGAGCTCTAAACAAAGGGAAGAGTTTTCACATCCACGGTCTACAGCACTATGCACATCCAGAAGGCTAATCTCGCCTTTAATAATACCACAAAAAAATGCAGATGTGCCCACACACACATACCTCTGATGAAGAGTGCTGGACAGACGTCATTTCATTCTTCCCCTGCATGTAAAACATAAACACAAGTGTCCCATTTGATTGTAAACAACAATTTTACTGTGAGCCGTCAAAAAAACTCCCATTCGTATGACATATTGCGTGGTAGGGATAAAACTGCGATACCCAGCTCAGTCATCCTTGATCTGTGATTCAAATCCTGAATTCAGTTCAACGAGGGCACGGAAAATAGCAGAGAAGATGAAACAGGCAAGTTAGAACAGGAAAAAGTAATGAATCCTACCAAGCTTCAGCCCTTCAGCACTGGCATCGCCCATTCCTGGTATTTAAGGGGGGTTTGCTAGGCCTCACAAACAGGCGTCGCTGTTCACATGCTCTGCCCCACGGGTACGACACAAAAGCAGATCCCCACTGCCCACCGATTCCTCCGCCCCACCCCCCTCGGTTGATCATCCGGCGGAAGACAGAGATGCTCTCGGCCGTCTCCCCACCGAGCGGTTTCTCTGGAGGAGGAAGAAACGGCCAGTCGGACAGCGAAGCCCTAGGACACGGAGCGTCGCCCTGCGCCGCCACAAAAGTCTTCCCTTCCTGGCTGCTGTAAAGAAATACCCCTCTGGAGCCTGGACCTGCTATCTGACTCCAAGCGTGCGGTCACTGTGCTCTTGACGTTGGCCCCATCACAGAAGACAATGCCAAAAGGGAAATGCTAATTCCTCTGCATTGTCATGCAGCCACACAGATTCAATGGCTGCCTTTGAGCTAGTCAGACCCAGATGTCATGTGGCAAACTGTCTCCTTTGCAACGTCCGGCTATGGACAGAGAGCAGCTGAGACTGGAACTTCAGTTGTAAGGCAGACCTCCGTTTGGAGTTCTGGTCCTGGCCGTTAATGTCACCTACAGATGTTATGTTTACTGTTGCAGATTTCTGCTGCAGCCTGCTCAGTTTCACTCAGTTTCTGCTCTCAGAAACAAGCTCAAGGTCTGCTGTGGAATGCTGCAATAGGTTGTGGTTAGTGGAATTAGCTTCTGTGTGTGTGTGCTACTAGAGGCATACGATGATATTAACATGCATCTACATTTTGCTCAATTAAATGTTACATCAGGTAAAATCAGTGAAACACACTTTTTCTGGTTGATATTTCCAAGCCAAAAATACTTTTCAACCGATTTTTCCTGCAAGCGCGCACACACATACAAGAGCACCCAGCCTCGATGCTCCCTATAAACTACAATAAGTCTAGAACAATGCATGTGTATTTCTAGCTGCTATGGATGCATGTTATTACCTTTGAGGAAGATTTGAATGGATTCACCATTTGGAATATATTCACCGTCCCTGACTTCTGTAGATAATTCAAAACAGTGGTATATAAATAACCAAACAAACCACAATGCAGTGACTGATATTTGAGAGCAGGTATGATGAGGTATCCATAATGCTCGCTCTCCCTCTCTCTCTCTCTCTCTCACACACACACACACACACACACACACACACACACACACACACACACACACACACAC
>JAOXYF010000006.1:13412839-13432839 GCA_028565775.1 Sternarchorhynchus goeldii
CACACACACACACACACACACACACACACACACACACACACACACACACACACACACACACACACACACTTACCTGTTCTGTGGGCCTTGGTGGAACCACTGGAGCCTTTTCGTTTTGAAACATGTGCAGCACAATCTACAGTGGACTATCCAATACACACACACACACACACACACACACACACACACACAGTTACAAGTACACTTAAGTATAAGCATCAAATATAATGGTTTCCTCTGGAAGATTACAGTAGCTTTATACCCTCCTGGAGTCTAATAACTACTTCTCTGTGAGAG
Organism: Sternarchorhynchus goeldii; assembly: GCA_028565775.1. Classification (NCBI taxonomy): domain Eukaryota; kingdom Metazoa; phylum Chordata; class Actinopteri; order Gymnotiformes; family Apteronotidae; genus Sternarchorhynchus; species Sternarchorhynchus goeldii. The sequence continues at coordinate 13,413,137 of JAOXYF010000006.1, forward strand.
TGATCGCACTGTCCTGTTTCTCACGAAGACGTTTTTCCTTTACCTTAGTGTACAATGAAAACAGCAGCCCTCAAACTGCCAATAATAAACTGCCAAGACTTCGGCAAACCTGGCTAGCTAAAATGTTAAAAGACGACGTGTTTTATTTAAATCCCATATAAGTAAACGTTACATGTAAATGACAGTTACATTACACTATTCATCATCTAGGACACATGACGTCATACGCTACTAAAAACGCAAATACACGCAAATTAACAATTAGTTTCACATAATTAAAACACTCATGACGATTAAAAGCAAGACCGGTCAATTGTTTTGACGATATAAAACGTGTAGTAATGAAACGCAAGACCATTCGCAAATATATGTAGCGCATACTGGCGATTTGCAGGTAAAACTTTGAAGGGCGTTTTATCCGCAGGTAATCCACCTAGTGTACCAGCCGTGCGTGATCAAGGTCAAATCACCACCTTAGGCTGATTGGGAAGAAGTGGACTTGTACATCAGGGTTGAATATTAACTCGTCGTTTACATTTTTTAAACTTCTGTTTTCGTGCTCACTTGTTTCACAAAGTTCTGCGGAACTAGCCTTTACTTCTAAAACAGACAAACTACGAGTGTTTGTGCAACTCTTTTTACTCATTTACTGTAAGTGTTTAACAGTATTTCCGTTGTATAAACTCGAGACAAATATCGTAGTTTCGGTGTGTTTTTGTTTTGCCGAATTGTTAGTAGGTCTGCTTCAGAACCTGTCAAAAAGTTCTTGTCCTGTCATGTTTCCACTTGAAACGAAAATGTAGACCAACAGTTGCAATCGTAAAAATCATACCGCTATTTTACAATTTTACGTAAACTAAAATAATAAAAATACCCAAACCTACCTAGTAATATGACAGAAATATGCAGCCTTGTTGGAACCGAGGAAGTTTCTGTTGAGGGCTTCCCCTCTTTTTTTAGTATGCAACGAATCAGTGGGAGTGAAAAGACGGGTCTCTTTACGTCACTTCTGCTCCCAATGCCTAGACTACAGGATATAGCACAACTGTAGCCAATAATAAGAGTAATAATCATAATAATAAAAGTTTGTTGACATTCACGTGCAGATTTTCACTTCGGAGTAACAGTTGAATCTTAATATTCCACGCCCAAGACAAAAATTGTAAATACAGAAAATACTCTAAAATAGAAACAGGCATTTACTGTTCTTAGACATTTAAAAGATAACTTTATTGCCTAATAATACTTAAACATAAGACATACAGAATATTTTCTGAAATAAAATAATTAAATTAGACTAGGTACACAAGCAGAAAAGAGAAAATTCACAAAGCAAGCAGAAAAAACGTGTAAGGCAGCTTAATAAAGGCTTATAACAGACTTCATGATAGTATAGACTGTTAGAAGATGGAATAGAAGATCGAAGACTGTAAGGAGTTTAAAAATAACATCGTTTGAGTGCTGTGCTCTGTGCACTCTAGATAGATATGTGTACAAACATAACAGCATTTGTTATGGCCAAACTTAAAAGGATTACTACTCGATCTGCTTTCAGTTCATCAGTTTCTGCGATTTCATACAAACCACCATTAAATGTAATGATTAGCAACATGATGCAATATTTAAAAAAAAAAAAAAAAAACAACCCCAAATCAACTGTGTAAGGAGTTTTTTCACTGTGGAAGTGATCCTTCAAAAGGAGGAGTGGCCTGCTGATATAAGAAGCCAGGAGTACCACCAGACACCCATCCAAGAGAAAACGTGACGTGTTCAACAATGAAAGTTATGGTTTAAACATTGTGCATGTGATAATTATGCTAATCATCTAGCCTCTGCCTATGTATAACTACAGCACACATTCACACAGGAAAGCTATACTATTAACCTAGACTACAAGTCATCAAATAAGATTCTCCTCTATACTGATTAAATCAGACTTCTTTAGACAAGACGTCATGTTTGCCAGCCATACCTTTCCGCAATCTTTGTAGTGGCCAGTCCTGCACAGTCTCCATGCAGAACACCTCCGTACACTTTGAATTTGGTAGTTCTGTCCAAAAACCGTTCATCCAAAACCCTAAACGTGTCCAGTAGCATCCATCAGCTGCTCCCTTATGGAGTTGAGCTCAACCAAGCCTTCTTGCAGCTGTTTGGCCAGCAGTCTCACCCGTGCCGTCAGCTCCTTCTTGCAGGCCTTTTTCAGCTCGCGAGAGTCCTTGGTGAAGTACTTATCCATACCTTTGCACTCGCTGTTCAGGGCCGCTATCGCCCTGTCCATTATCTCCTCAGCACGCTGCACCGGCTCGGTGACCAGGCTGATGGTCTGCAGCGCTCGCCGCACCTCCCAGTCGCCGGTGTAGTAGTTGTTGCGGCGCAACAGCGGGTGGCAGCGCATCCGGCGGATGCCCTCGGCAACAAAGCTCAGGCTACGCTGCAGGTCTGTCAGGCGGGTCTCGTAGTCCTGCACTATGAGCTCGATCTTCTTGCGGTCCTGGTGGAGAAGGGAAAAAAAAAAAAAAAAAAAAAAAAAAAAAAACACCTCACCTCAAAAGACTCCTTTGATGGAAAAAAAAGTACTACTTGGCTAAAATTAATGACAGCTAGGTTGTTTGAATATCATGAGGACTTGGAGGGAGAGTTCACTTTATTTCACATTTGACCCACTGGACACATTTATTGGACGACTTAAGTAGCTCAGACTTTCGGGGTTTTTTTCCCCCTCACCAGTATTAATCAACTGTACTTGTCCATTATGTCAGATCTGTGTCTGACATATTTTGCCTATGCAGCAAGTACTGTAGTATACACCCAGTTCCTAAATAAACATTCACAGAAATTTACTGAACACAGAAACAAAGAGAGTCTTTGTTTTTTGTCGCATTTCTTAAAAGGATTTAAAAGGCTTAAAGGATATCAGCACTGATGAAATCAATTGGCATTCATAGATTGATAAATTCATCTGATTATGTCTGCCAAACTCTTTGGTGGTGAAAAACCAAAGCATATACCTTGAAACCATATTTTTATATTTTATATTATATATATATATATATATAGTTACAAACATGTTCAACACATCTATAAAACACCCAGGAGTTCTGATTTTGAGTGAACTTCCCATTTAATTAATCCAGAAAGCAAAGGCTTATTCAAAGTTTGGTGAGCTGTTCTTTTTTACTACTCACTACATTTCTGCCTAAGCTTCACAGCTCCTCAACAAAGTAACCAAAGGGCAAGAACTTACGCTCATGTCGTGAACGTTGTCCGAAATGGCTGCTGAAGCTGCTGCGATCCCACCCGCCGTGGCTACTCCCAGCCCGACAGCAGACACGATCAGAGACACCCCAAACGTGACGGGCGCCAGCGCTAGCCCGGCGATGGCCGTCACACCACCCACCGCAGTTGTTGTGCCACCCGTAATGTTAGCGATCTTAGCGCGGCGGTGGAAGTTGCTAAGGTCATCGGCGATGGCATAGAGGAACAGCACGTGCTGGTACAGAACTTCAGCTTGCTCGGTGAAACCTTTATAGAACACACGGAGTCCCCGGTGGACCTTCCCAGCAATCTCAGTGAAGGATCTGATAAAGAGCAGGACATTGGTGTGTATATACACACACACACACACACACACACACACACACACACACATAAATTGGTTTGTAATACAACAGGGAACCTTTTAAATAGAATACATTTTGAAAGTAAAGAGAAAATTGCATCATTTTAGTAATAATACAAATATTTGTTCTGAAAGACTCGGGAATCCAAAACTACAAGCACTACTCTTGAAATCAACACTGTCTAGCTCTACTAACGCAAGTGTGGTAAATCCAGAGCGTAACGTTAGCATGAACTAATCTGCCACTGGGTCAGGGGTGACTTGTCTGCAGATATCCATCGTTTTAGCTCTGCCTCATTTCCTTCCTGCTGAAATTCAATAAATAAATCCCTGAAATTAAACAAAAAGTCAAAAGATCATTTACTTAGTTTCATCTTCCTTAAGGCTGATCTCCTCATCTGATGGTACCTCATCCCACACTGGAGGGGGGGGGAGGGGGTGGAGGGAGAGAAAAAAGCCAAAAATCATACGTTCGTTTTGTTTTTTCTGCTGGTATGTTTAAGTGTTCATGGATGAAAGATCGTCAGAGGGCTCACATTCTACTGTGTTCCACCACTCCATCAGGCTGTCAGTGTCCTGAAAATGCAAACCCAGTAAACAGCACTTACTGGACATGGATATATTGCACATGTTAGAACCTTTAAAATACATGAGGAATAGCTTAGCATTACATGGGCTGAACCCTGGTGTTGCCAGACTACTTTCTTATTGATACAGCCTGATCAATAAGAAAGTAAGGCCATTAGGAGTTCATATGGACCACACCTTCAGCCAGGTCACCAAGTGTTTTGGTATTGAGTTAATCAAACAGTTAGAAGGACAGCTTCTTCTTTCACAAAACTTCATCTTGGAACAAAACACCTAAGTTTATGAAATATCTTTTGCACCTTTCATTCTGTAATATGCAATGATGTCTAATTTGGTTTCACTGATACTATGGGTTTTGGGTTTTTAGCTCATGCATGTTATTTAAACCATTTTTGCATTCTATAAAGAATTAGCAACTAGTATTATTTCATGTTGGGAAAAGACAGACTCCTTCCTCTTCTTCCTCCACTGCCTCCAACTGCTGCTCATCCTCTGGTTCTCTTGATCGTCTCACATCCATTTGGGAGGACCTCCACTCAGCCTGGGGGACAGAGCAAATAAGAAGACTGAACACATTTTCACAGAGCAACACTGCCTCTGGATCTCAGCGAGAAGTCAGTTGGGGAGTGATTTTTAAAAAAAGGTAGACGCAGGATCAGTACAGAGCTTGTTAAACCAGTTTACCAATTTCAGACTTGTAACTCGCATGACTCTTGCCGCCCCCCCCCCCCCTCCCCTCAGTAAAAACGATGCGTCATGATGCCGTCTGCTAATGTCTAGACACTAAATCAGCAGTTATAGTAAAGAGTGCTGGAGTTTGTTTAGATACCTTAGCTGCCTCTGAAAGGAAGTAGTCACTGGAGGTAGCACCTGAGGAACCAAAGTCTTGAGGAAAGTATGTTTGGTCTTCAGCCTTGAGGGTCAAAAGTACAAACTGAATTAAAAAGTGAAAACTAAAATAAAATAGACTGAAGATCTGTAGACATACACACCCCCCATTACCTCCAATTCTCTATTTGGCATTTGTGATTTTTTTAACTTCTGCGTCTTTGTGTCCTACATACACAGAGCAAAAAGATTTGAACAAGTTAACATTACATGAGATATGGGCAACGGATTAGGATGGAAAGCATAGAAAGAGTTACACCAGTACCAGAGTGTACTCTTCCATTAAGATCCGATCATCCTCCCAGTCTCCAGCTTTGAACAGGTCTGCTCCTTTATCTGGAGTTCCTTCATTTCCCAGCTCCTAAATGTCATGACGGAATGAAATGAAATTCACTGAAACAAGCACAAGCATTTGGAACTGTTTTTCAGATTTCCAACAGAACTTGCATTAAAAGATAGTTACTTAAATAGACAATATATATATAACCTTAGCATCACTCCAAGATTGCAGGGGAACTCTTAAGATAGGTGGCCTCATCAACTACAAAAAAACGGAACATATGAAATTCCATACATGAACATAAAAATATGGATGTCATTAAATCAGAGGACAAAATCAGGTTAATACCTCACTAGAGTCATCATGTAATTCAGAGGTCTTCATATCATCAGCTTTAAGGAGACTTGCCCCTTTTCGTTGGAATTCTTCATCTGCTATGCTCTGAAGTCAATGTGTTACAGGAAACACTCACTTGATAGACAAAATTTTCTACACAATCAAAAGAAAGAGCAAACAAGATATTACCTTTGATCCTTTTCGAGGCAAACGGGGAACTCTGATTTTAACAGGTTTCTTCTGCAAAAACCAAGGCAGAGAACCAGTCTTAAAGATGGTGGATTTAAAAGAAGGATATGACATTGAGAAGTGACCACCACAAGACTTACCGATCGACCGTCTTGCATTGGAGTGAGGCCACCATTACGAAACTCCTCATCCTGACCATTAAAACATACAAAAATGGAATCAGGTTCACTGGCATTCAGATTAACAAACAAATGTTCGCAGGGGGGGGAGCACAACTCATCACACCTTTGACTGCCTCGAGGGAGAATACCCTGTTGCACCCTCTTCTTCATTCAGAGAGAAGCCCTATGAGGAATGGAAAAGTGACTAAATTCAAGAATAAATGCACTATATTGCAATTACAAGCTTGACATTACAGAATACGGCAAGTCAACAAAACTAGCATTACCTTTGATCCTTTCCAAGACAAACGAGGAACTTTCAGTTTAGTTGATTTCTTCTATAAAACCACAAATATCCCTTTTTAAACATATTGGTTACTAAAAGAATGACAGCATATTGACAGGTTAATGACATCAGAGGCTTACTGGTCGACAGTCTTGCATTTCCTTGGGTTTTCCACTGCCGTATAAAGGCATGGAGTTGGCGGCACCTTTCTGAGCAAACACCTCATTCTGGTAACCTGCCTGAACAGTAAGTCATACCTGAAAATCAGGTCACATTTGCATTCCATGCAAGACTGTAAGAATGAGATTGAGGGAATGGGGCTTCAGACCTTTGACTCCCATGAGGGGGTGAACCCTGTTGCACCTACTTCCTCATTAGCAAAAGAACCCTTGAAGAAAGGAAAACATGCCTTGACACTTAATGCACTGTGTGGTCATTTCTTAGGAAGCAAATTATAAATGTGCACCTGATCAACCCTGTCCAACTCTGAATTCCTCTACAATTTAAAGCACCAGGAAGCAGTGAGCAACTTTTTTCCCCAGCATCTGATTATACCAACATATCTGCCTACAAAAACACAAAAACTAGATTTTACCCTTTATACGTTTCAAAACAACCACAACGCACCCTACAATGTATTGCACCTTATGTGATTTCTTCTGGATTTAATAGAATTTAATATTAACTAAAATGTTAAGCAATAATAAACATTTATTTTAACCATTATGGCCATATAAAGGCACAAAAAAAAAAAAAAAAGTCTCTTTTAAACACCAATAGATCTAATGGAAAAATACCGTTGCTTCATCTAGAAACTGGAGCTCTTTGATCTTCTTCAGGTCCTCTTCAAAGGGATCCTACAGAAACGGAGCGTACGAGATGAAATCGCCCGAGCTTTAGTTAATCCAATATTAAGACTAACAATGCTTATTACGACAGGGCAAAGTGTTTAGTGCAAAAACTGTATGAAGAAAGAACTCCATGAATTAGCACTGGCTTAAGGTCCTAGTGTGAAATGCAGGTGCAAAGGAGTATGGAGGTGGTTGGGTGTGACAAGCACATCAGAGGGCAAAGTAGTGGAGAGAAAAACAATTCTTGGCATCGTCTCCATTTTGCATAATTAGATTCCACAGCAATGGAAATTTCATTTATAACATTTCACACTTTATACAACCTCACTTACTTTTGTTAGCTGGTGATGCACAGAGGGTTTCAATTTCACTGCCTCCTTCTGTTGAGCAATATTACGTTGTATTCACATGTTTGCAGAAATGCCATAATCACAATTTAAATACTGGAATATTACAAGGAATATAAACATACAGGCCTACAATCCTTCATCTCCTGCGATTTCTCCTTGTCATCCCACATACTTCTTCCACTCTGCAGCAGAGATCCTCTTCCCTCACGCAGATCCTCCTACATATTAGAACCACTATTAAGCCACAGGTTCATCAATTTTTCATGAGAAAAATGTTCTTGCCATAGAATGATACCTGAACTGTCAAAACTTATTTTGAACCAATGCATATTTTAGGCCGTTTCAACTGTAAACATCGATCCTGCATCTATTGTGAATTCAGACACGGTTATAGGAAACGGACCTTCACTTCATATTGCTCCGTTAGTAACAGCTGAACAGTCTAAGCAATCCATCAAACTGTAGTATAGTGTTATGCTTATTTTCCAGATTTCTGAACTACATATTGATAAAATGGTACAAACCTTAGAGACTTGCAGAGGAGAGCGAAGACCTGTTCCATTTTCAAGACTTCCTTCACGCTTTAGATGGTTGAATAAGAAACAGAATTATACACAAGACTTGTTTTTCTAATGTTACAAAAAACCATTAGCGGATCTTTTTGGGTTCACAAAATTACCTTCGACAACCTGTAACGCAAATGAGGAACTGCAAGGTTTTTTTTTTTCTTCTGTTGAGAACAAGGACATTATTATTCCATATGTTCACATGGAAATTCAAAGATGATGCATTGATTTTACTGAGTGAAACCTTTTCTGATTTGTCCACTGCTGCACTCTGCTCATCTTGATCAGAAGAAAAGACATCATCCATGGTGCCATCATGCAACTGTGGTCAAAAACTCACCATTAACAGACAACAACTAAACTTCATCTATAAGTGATTGATTTTGCAATTGAATATCTCTACCTTTGTTTCCCAAGGCAAAGGACTCCCATATACACTGTTTATACTATCAGTAGTTCCTTCCTGTCCCATAAAACATTGAGAAAGTCACCATGAGTGATAAACACAAAATGGTCACCAATGCCGAAACACACGATAGAAAATAACCAACACGCAAATAAGCAAGAATGGCGAGTGTACCTTAGCTTCTGAACCGAGCACATCAGTCTGTGAAAGTTTCAGGTCGTCTCCAGGTTTATTCTGAAATTCAGAAAAGGTCATAACATGGATCGCCCCACAATAAAAAAAAATAAATAAATAAAATTGCGTCTTATGTTTTAATTAATCTTGATTTAAATAGAAAAGCACCAATAATACTGACCAGTGCCTTTACCTTTGAGCCTCTTCTAGAGAGGATGGAGGACCTCAATTTCTTGCCTACTTTCTAAAGTGTAGGAATGGCAGTGTTTTATCAACTTGGAGACATTACTGTAAATATATTATATAGATAAAAAAAGATGCATACTATTTTGCTGTTTTTCCTTCCCAGAGAGTTGGTTTGGGCTCCTTCAGATTCTGCTGCAGAGATCTAAGAGTAACATGAAGTGAACAGCGTTTTGTCTTCTATAATGAAGACACAAATTCAACCCAGAGTACTTCCAAACAATCTACACTTCACATAAAGGTTCAACTGAACCTGGCTTTTGTCGGTGGCTTACCCTCATAGATTCCCTCCTCAGTTTAAGTTTTCCAGCCTGGAAAAAATAAATCATGGTTGCAAACAAAGTAAATAACATACATATATATATTATATACACACATGCACAGGATTTTAATATTCGCTCAGGAGTTCCAAACATTATGCTTATCTAGCACGGAGTAGGAACCCAGTTTGGTTCAGGACCAGCGCAAGCCAATGATGAAGTGAACAAAAGTACTGAAAACATTCCTTTAGTTGCTTATGGAACAACTAAAAGCTTGGGAACATCCATTTCTATACTGAGCTGCTGAGTTCACTTTGTTGATCTGAGTAGTCTGAAGTGCATCTAATGAAATAGCTATTGAGCATCTAGCCAATTACATACGGGCTTCCAGTCAGGAGAAAGCTCAGGGCTGTCCTCTGGCCAGTCCTCCACACACTTTTCCTGCCACACACACACACACACACACACACACACACTTAAGAGCCAGTATATACATATACTCTGGTATGCCTCCAAAGTTACAAACACATACCTGACCGATGAAAAGAATGTCCTCATAAACTTGCTCATTTTTTTCAGCTTGTGTAGTGCCCTTTGTATTAAAACATTTTCCAAAAATATGCTTAACATTTTTATAAGTCATAATTATTTAAAAATTATTCAAAAATAGAAATAATAAATATTTTCAAGTCACCTGAATATTGTATTTGCCACGTGGGACAGGAGTGGGAGAAGAAGGTGTAGATGTGGGAGGAGCAGGTGTAGATGTGGGCGGGAACTGCAGGGGTTTGGGAGATGCCTGAGCAGCAGAAGCAGTTGTGGGAGGAACTACAGGAGTGTTGGGTGTGTGTGGATACACAGTCTAAAACAAAGAAATATAGCATGAATTTTGACAATTCATAAACGTACTACATAAAGACCAGGCAGACTTCTCCAAACCTTGTACTCACCTGATTAGGACTCTTTGAAACTTTAATCCTTGGAGCTGGTTTTGGTGCTCGTTTTCTGAACATCTACAGAATCAAAAAGTCTTGTATACAATTATTGGTTCTCAAATGTCATCTTAAATACTTAGATGTACATGTGAAAGTGAATGATCTACTGAACTGGTAAAGAATATAATAGAAGATGTTCTTACCAGTCCTCCATCTGCCATGCTATTTGGACGTGGCGTAGCTGTGGACGAGGCTCGGAATATTCCGGCTCCCAGTGTTTCTTGGGACTTCATAGCAGAGTCGTCAGACAATGGATCAAATGCTTTAATGTCACCTGGCATGGTTGTTGGGGTCTGAAATAATGGAGTATCTTGGAGTGCTCCATTTTCTACACTGCTCAAAGGTGTTTGAAAGATCTCACTCGACACAGACTTTGGGGTGGCTATAAAACCATCTGGTGTTTGGAACAAGTCGGGTGTCATGAAGGGAGGAGGGACAGGCGTGTCCTGAAAAACATGCGACCGCCAACTAGATGCTGTGGAAGTAGGTGGTGTGGCTTGGAAATTATATTTTTTTTGATTGGACAGTATATAGTCCAAGAGATGATCCTTTTCACTGGCTGACTCAGTATACTCAGTGTTCTCATTGGTTGCCATGCTCTGAGAGACACTGCGTTCCTCCTTGTAAGGTTGAAAAATGTCCCTTATCTGTTTGGATGATTCAGTCTGAGAGAGTTCTGAAGGCCAAGATGTAGATGTGACTTGGAATGTGTCAGACGCGTGATGGGTCGATGTATTTTCTTGGCGTTTTATTTCCTGTCTTAAAGCAGAAGGTGGAAAGACAGCCCAACCATTCTTTGCAGGAATAGGAGAACAATCAGATTTCATTGGCTCAAGTGTAGCGGCAGGTGATGCTAGAGGTTGAAACCAGTCATTATGTTGTTTACTGGTTAAATCCTTTGTACTTGGCTGTTTGTTTTCTTCATCGACAGTGCTCGTGTTGGAATCCTAAAAGATTAAATAGTTAGGCCATAACTATTTAAACATTCTGCATTTAAAAACCAGAAGCACACCAAAATTCCATAGCTTACATTGCTCCGAGTGGAAAATGGGTCTACAGTTGATGCGCTGCGAATGAATCCGTTTACTTTGCTCTGAGGGTCACAGAGTACACGTTTAAAATCACAGGTCTTCATTAAATCGCACCCATAATCACTCAGTCACAAACGAATGAAATCGGAATAAAATAAACTAGTATATGGTTACCTCTGTGGAAGAGAAAAACGGATTCCATGGTTTGCATGTAGTTCCGTTCTAGCAAATAGAAATTTAGATGCGTCAATTTTGTAAAACAATTCAATACACAGCACAAGAACATTTGAGTTCAGAAATCCATATCAAAAGTAATCATGTTACGCCACCAACACATTTACTGCTGTCTATTTATAGACTGCAAAAAAAAAAAACGAAACAGAAGCAGTTTTACCTGAAATGAAGTTAGAAATGGGTTCATGAGGTCCTGACCACCATTCTGCTTACACCAAAAATGTACGTACTTAGCTGTCCATTACGATTATAAGTCAAAAACCAATATGCACACATGGAATGCAAACATTCCAATCTTACCCGTGGAGGCAGGGTAGCCGAAGTTTCTGCGCTCCAGAAGATATCAGAAATGTTACCTTCCTTTAAAAAAGGGGGGAAAAAACAGGGAGAAATAACAAAATAATTATGTCCCAAATCACTTTGACGAGCAAGAATAAGTCTACTGCTCACACAGAACCAACATTCTTCCAATGCTGGTAAAGAAGTCTGGTTTCTAGACTTTATTAATGCGGTTAGATTTTGAACCAGACATTGAGAAATTGCTGTATTAGGATGTACACGAGTGCAGACATGGGTTAAGAAAATGAATGACCGAGTAAGAAATAACATGCGTCTGTTGAGGGAGTTCATGCGAGCTATACGTACAGATTGCGTTTGTAAATAAGCTTTAGCAAGTATACCTATCCAACGTTTGAGGCCAAGGAAACAAAACACGTGAAAAGTATGCCTGAAATTTCACAGTCGTCCATTTTCTAAAAGCAAATGCCACCAGTTTTATCAAATGTGAGTTACAAACGTGAAATAAGTAAACGCAATCATTTATTTAGACACATTGTGAGGCTAAAATCATATTATAAATTGCTGTTGGTTTAAAGACATCATTTACGCACCATCCTTCGCCCGTCTGGAACGTCATTCGGAGCGTCAGTATTCACCTTACTCGCCTCCTAAAACATTTTATTACACAAGTTATAAAAAAAAATCATAATGAACATTTTAAAAGAAGTTACTGTCAGTCAGCGTTTTCGTAATTTAGCGCTATACATTTAGCCAGATTTTTTGTTTATTCGTTTATTGCGTTTTTAAGTTATAAAAGGATCAGATTCGAAGTAAAAAAAAAATATTTTCTTACCATGTATTCACTGCGCACGTTTGCCTGAAAATAGCCGACATCAGATGACAGTCGGACACAGTCCACCTGCTAAACTTGTTAGTGTACCTTACCTGAGTGGAATTATGTGAACTTGTTCAACCAGTTGGGCTTCCCTGCACCGTTTAAATAAAGACTCGGCATAAGACAGAGAAATGTTCTGTTTTCACCAGGTTAAAGCCCGCTTGTCCGTTCATTAAAACTCGCTTTATTGCAATTATTTAACGTATTGCCTATTTGAGACTCAGTTCATCAAAACCAGGTGACCGCGTCTTTGTGGTAAATAATTAAAGTTACATCGAGAACATATTTCTCGTTGCCTGTTATACAGACTTTTGCTCTCTGCTTTTCAAAATGCCAGCAGGGTTACAAAATATATATTTTTTTTATATCGGCTTCATTTACCCCCATTAAACAGTAAACATTTTGATTACTGTTCCTTTGGAATTTGTGTACTTCTGGATTTGAGGTTACTTACTCAGCAATGATTTGATTATGCTATTGAGATCTGGTTAGTTAGTATTTTTACACACGTTGGACCAGTCTGCAGTTAAAATGTATACGTAAGTATAAGATTTCAGTGTGTTCGAGTAAGTCAGAAAGTAAGTTAAAATACTGAATTATTAAAAAGTAGTGGCAAATTAAAAGCCATGCATGGAAGGTGAGTTCGATATGTTTTAAAAATTAGCCCATGATTCACATATTTTAAATGAACCTAATCACTGGATCACTGCTATATACTCAAAATCAACCTACTGCCATCTAGTGGTCAATATAAGATAAGAAGCCTTTATTGTCACTATACACATGTACAATGAGATTAAAAGCAGTTCCTTTACAGTGCAATGTGTGTAACATAATAAACCAAATAAATGGGAAAAAAGAGGGGGCGGTAAGGTGCACTGTTCTGGGGTGCTATATGCTATATACTTTTATGTTCGTTTTCATTTATCATTGAACCCTTCAGTCAGAGTGCTGCGTTCGCTTCCTTTTCGTGATTGTGTCTTAACACGTGCTTCGCCCCAGACATACACAAACTTGGTCTTTAACCCAGGTTTGCTAAAAGACTACATTTCCCAGCTCTACTGAAACAATGCCACCATTTTAACAAATATATGTTTTGACAAAGGGGCAACATCACAAAGTGACAGCAACATCATCAATAACTAATGCCAAATGTGAGGAAGGGGGTTGGGCAGGGCATGATGACATACATGGCTGGCTCAAGATCTGGATTTGCCAAACTGCTTTTATGTTGATTAGGCTGCCAGGGAGATACCATTATGATAAACTGACACAGTTCTGTTCACGTGGGTTTTACTGTGCTTGGACCTGGGCCAGCTAGTTGGTTCTCTGCCAAAACAAAGTGAGACGTTTCGATTTAAAGAATTTTATTTTACTTTTGAAAGGCTATAAAGAGGCTTTAAAGATAGAGACGTTTCTGGATTAATCCAGCTTTCAGTTGCATCTATTTAAATCCTTGACATGAGTTCATAAACATGTGTGGAGTTTTATATATGGTAATCCGAGCTGCAGATTAAAATTGCTGACCTTGCGTATGTTACGTGTTAACAAACACACACACACACCCTTCCAAGCAGGTATTGTGACATATTGTAACACAGACATAAAACTAGAAGAGGAACTGTAGTTTCATATACAAGATGAAACATTAAATGGTTGCTTTTTAAATGCAACTTGCTTGTGTGCAAAGAGGAACCATGTCTCTACATAACAAGCAAGGACAGTTGGCATAATTACTGCTGCAAAACCATCTATCAGATGATTTAATGTTTACTTTCCAAAACATACATCATACACAACATACTTTTATGGAGGAACAAGCCAAATTTTACAATTTTAAAGAAAAAAAAATACTATTAGTCTTGAAAATATCCAGCTACTTACATGGGAGTGAATTTTAACTGATTTAACCATTTTTGCTTCTTCATAGAGCAGTACACTACACTTTAATGTGCAAGCTGGGGTCATTGGTAAAGGGCATTTCATAGAAATCACACTGGCAACAACTCTGTCACATCTGGACACCTGCTGCTGTGATTGTCCCAGTAACAGGTGTAGCTGTGGGTGTGGGTGTAGCTGTGGTTCAGCACATGGAGAAGCACCAACTGGAGGAAACGTTGTCCCAGTGTTTGAGGTCATAACTGAAGTAAGAAACAGACTGGTAGTAGCTGAACAGTTGATCAGTGCATAACAAACACCTGAACAGCGTAAAGACCTGGCTTTCTCAGGTCATATTAAACAATTTTCCAAGTAGAATCCTCATCGATACCATAACTTGTGACATAAGTATTGAATTGATGCTTCCTTAAGATTCCATATAGTAAAAAAAAAAAAAAAAGAATTGCTTTTTTAAATCTCATTGCAAAACAAGAACTCAAGTTTTCTTTGCTTATTTGGTTATGCCTGTCTTGTCTTCAGTCTTAGTGTTAGTTTCTCTGTTTTCCCCTCAGTGTACGTCTACGTTAATTCCAGACCATTACATCACCAAAGCCTAATAACCTTCTTAACCATCTACACCAATAAGGTTCGTTAAGATTTCCAAGACCTTTAAAATGTCATTTAAGACAGTATTGGCTTAGTTAGATATTACAAATGCCATAACCTGTATAATTTAGTTCAACCCTGCTAAGCTGCCTAGCATCTAGTCAGTGATTCCTCTCTGTAATGACTGTATTGGCCTCCAGATGACTATCGCAGTGAAGCAGGACTTTAGAAATAATGGTACAGGATACACATTATGACAGAAGTGAGATTGAGATTCTCTTTAGTAGCACCTTTACTGGCCCTCAAAAAGCACAAGCTAATGTTCTCGGCAATGACGACTCCTGTGGTGTCTGGAAAAAGATTATTCTCAGCGGGCCTTTATTGGCTAGTAAACCAAGACCGTCTGGGGCTGTAGATGCCACGAAGGATGCAGTAGAACAGAAAGATGCTGGAGCACAAACAGCACGGCTGTTCGGCTTCAGTGCCGTTCATGCACTTACCTCAACAGGTTTTGTACCATTGTTTCCCAAAATCAAAGCTCTGTTGCCTAACGGTATTTTGCAATAATTAATCAAGCAAAATTAATTATGAATCAACTAAACACACATGATTTGCATTCCCTTTTATTAATACTTTTTTTCAGTTGTTCATGGTATTACACAGAAGAATTAGCCACACAAATAATTGATTGTATTGTTATACTTTTTAAACATGTTTTTTTGTTAATGATATTAATTCCCCCTTTTTTTAAATACTAATACTAAAAAAGGTTACAGAACTCTCACAAAGATATGAGAACACCAAGACAGTAATCTAGAACAACAGAAAAAGATGAGATTAAAAAAGGACATGACTGAAGAGAAAGTAAAAAAAAAACAAATTCATGTGGAAAAGCATTTACATTCACACTGCTCCACCCACCCCCCACTCTGATGTAGCCAATTCCATGTTTTCTTTTTTTTTGGAGGAGGGGGGGGGGGGGGTGGTAAAAGACATCAGACTCCGCCCCATTTCCCTTTTTTGGTTGCTCTGAATGGCAAATAGAGGAGAGGAGTTGTCGTTATTTCCATGTCTGTGCACTCAGCTGGAAGATTTTTCTCAGTGTCGGCGCTGACATGTACGAGTGAAAAGTTACCTTGTGACCTGCACATGAACGTCAACTTCCCTAACCCTCGGTTCTGAGCTTCAACACCATCGTGAGACAAAGGAAAAAAGATGGAGGCACAACTGCACACTTCCCCAAAACAGGCTGCCATCTGCCTGCACGCAAACATCCATGGAGGCTTGTATTTTTTAACTCTTTAGGGATTCCCTCTCAACTCATTGCAGCAGCGATTTAGATAATAATAATGTTTTAGGGCAGTGCTTTGCTGACTATAACAGTTTCTTAAACACATTCATGTCATTTTATTTTTTTTTTTTCTTTTACATATTACAAGTTAAAAACAGTCTTGGTCTAATTTGTTTTTTTTGTTGGCTAGCTATTTTAAAGATAAGGCTATAGGTTATTAAGATGGGTTCGAGTGCTTCAGTTTATTATGCAGTACATTTGAGGCTGGAGGCCACCTGTGGTCAGATTGTATTCGACATCAGTAGCTGTTTAACAGTGTGGAGTAAGTCAGAGGCTTTCGGCATAAAATCTACAAACGGCTACAACGTTTTGGCAGTGAAGGGGCTGGTTAATAAGCGAATCAGGATTTGACTGATTTTTTTTTCCCTGCAAGGTGAACATGAGAGTGATTTTAAGCAGACCTCCCTTAGACTTTGCTTTTTGGGGGTAAATGTTGGGTCCAAACTCATGTACAGACATGGACAACACGTATGTACACACGTCAAATCCGTTTAAACTCCATATAAGACTTTTATAACAATTTATAAGACTTAGAACAATTATTAAGTAATGATTTTGAAGACCTTGGCAAAGATAAGAATATTCAGAGTTTATGCATTAGTGATAGAATATCTAGTGGCAGTGATATTACTGGCAGATGTTCCAGAATTGACAACTTGTTACATGGGGCTACTATAGCTACATGTGGCTAACAGCTTAGCAATAGACAGTCAGCGTAGAAAACCGACTGTATTCTTAACAAAATGGGGAAAAGCAAAATAATAAATTGCTCATGTTACACGTAACATGGTTAATAATTACTGGATTTCCTAAATATGCTATGCATTCAAGCGCTTTATCTGATAAACCAGAACAGAGTCTTAGGGCCTAAGATGCTAGATGATGCAAGTTTACCCAGTCACCTCTAAAGCAGCGACTAACACTGACCTCTACTGGACGTCAGTTGAATTGCAGCCAATCTACAATCGAAGAACCTCTGCAATCTGCATCAGCGGTGTTTCTTTCGGTGACTTTCCAAGAAGCAGAACTTAAAACGTTACCCATTCTCATCTTTAGTCTCTGCACAATTCAACACATCCATGATCCATCTGCTCACACGTCATCAAAAAGAAAGAAAACGCACGTTTAATAAGACAAGGGCAAAAGAACTCATGCATGCGGTTTGAATAGGCAAATATACCAATATCCCATCCTACATCTAAGCAAACCCAGAGGTATTAAGAGTTACAGTGTTTACCCAATACTCCACTTTTTGTTTTTATCTTCACCCGGCAAATGGAAGACATGAGCTGAGTGTGGAAGGACACCAGTATTTACCCTGTTGCCAAGGTAATGATCCATGTAATGATCACATGACCAGTAAATTCAGAACATAATACTCTGCCTTCGTCTTGGCAGCGAGATTTAAAAACTAATATTAAATTACAAATAATATGAATGAAATAAATGCACACACCAAAGAGTGTTAAAAAAAAAGTTGACACACATTATACATAGAGTATTTCTACTCTATTATTTGTTTTCCCCTATTTTTCTACTCTAGTATGTTTTACTCTATGTTTCCTCTATTTTTTAAACATAATTAGGAAAGCTATTTTTTAAAATTACATTATGGTCATTGTTATCATTAATACATATTTATAATTAGCATTCATATTAGAAGTGTTACAATTGGTCAGCACTACATTTGGATCTCTCTACAGGCCCCGCCCCTGCCGCAGGTGTTAAAGAGTCTCTAACAACTGGCAGCCCTGATGTTCTCTCTCCTTCTCTCTCCCACAGCAGTTCTTTCAGCCTTCTGTTCTCACATGTTCTCATGAAATTCTCTGCTGCCTTGCCTCCCTCCACGCGTCGGATAAACAAGTCATAGAGGAGAATGAGATTAAGTCTAATAAGAGAAGTTTCACTGCTTTAACTTTCCTCTCTCTCTCTCTCTCTCTCTCTCTCTCTCACAGTACTTTAATGAACGGATATGACTGATTGTTTCTTTCTCATAGTAGAACCTCCCCCTTTATCCGTCCATGCACCCCTCCATCCATCCATCCATCCATCCATCCACCCACCCACCCACCACTCTCTCTCTCTCTCTCTTGCTGGCTCTCTCTCTCTCTCTCTCTGTTCAGCAGGAGACCTCCATGGTGTTGGAGGGACTTGGGGGAAGGTTGTCCTGCGAGCCCTGGGAGAGGGTGCGGGAGCGGGAGCGGGTGCCATCGATGGAGTAGGAGGAGGAGAGGGAGGTGGTGCGTGAGCGCGACAGCCGGGTCATGCAGGACGAGGCCACTGAGAAGGAGAGGAGAGGCAGAGAGAAGACAAGAGCATCAGTAAGTACCAACAACAGCACAGACAGGTCTGAGCACCAACATGGCCTGTAACATTTAAATGGAAGGCTCCTTCTCTAGATCCATCTGGATTAATGAAAACTTAAAGGTGAATGAAGCTTACTGTATCCCATCCCTTGGATGAAGTACTTGAAAGCCTCAGTTAGCTTGCTGGGCTGCAGAGAGATGGAGAAGAATGTGGATGAATGTTGGAAAATTACGACATTTATCCACCTTATTGTTCGTCTTATGAGCAGTTCGTTTGGGAAAAGCAACTCCATCTGGAAAAGGGAAAAAAAAATGTAATAAATCTAAATGAAAAATCACCTGGGTGAGTTGTGGCATCCCACCAGCATCAGCCATCTGTAGAGAATGATACAAGAAAAAAAATGAGAATATTTCCCTAAGAACACAAAGATTAAAAAAAATAATCAGTTTATCTATCCATCTCCATAGTGATCCTATCTCATGCTTCGGACAGACTGAAAGACATAGTTATAAAAACACAAACACGGCATTTCCAAAAAAAAAAATTTTGTATTTGCATGAAGACTCACGATTAATGGGAGATTCGGAAATTTGCCAACAAAGATAAAAACTAAAGGTAAAACCTCCTTTAGGTTTGTATAAGGGCTGCACAGCATACTGACTGAATCATTTAAAAATGAATCAGTTGTCAAGTTTTTGGCAATTCATAAACATGGTTTTCAATGCACCTGCATACAAGTTGTACAAATTAAACACGTCATAATAAAAGATGGAAAACAAATCTTATTGTAATAAATACATTTTCTTAAATAAATTAAATAAATGTTGTTTTTTTTTTTAAAGTAGAAAGGCATTGTGTGATACACTGCTCAGGAGAAATTGTGTGGTACACTGCTCAGGAAAAATTGTGTGATGCAATGTTGCAAATGCA
>JAOXYF010000006.1:13435339-13437509 GCA_028565775.1 Sternarchorhynchus goeldii
ACCCACACACACACACCCACACACACACACACACACACACCCACACACACACACCCACACACACACACACACACAGTGTACCCTGTAGCATAGGGAGCAGCTGTCTCCTCTTGTCCTGGTGCATCTATGTGAACCACAGTGAAGTTCTTCACAATCTCTTCCATCTCATGGAATTTGAAGAAAGACGAGAAGCAACTCTTACCTTACAGAGAAAAACAGAAAAGAAAGAAAGAAAGAAAGAAAGAAAGAAAGAAAGAAAGAAAGAAAGAAAGAAAGAAAGGAGATAAAGAGGAAGGAACACATTTGAAGTGATAAATGATGGCATGTGTACATGTGCACGCATGAATGCGTGTGTGTACACGCGTGTACACGTGTAACTCACTGTCCATCCCGACATCGTGGAAGGTCAGTATGGCTGGTCGACGAGCGTTTCCCACGCCATGCACCGTCACGTGAACCAAACCGTGGGGAGTCTCAACATTGTGCTCCTACGACACAGAGACACACAGTTGGGGGTCGGGGGAGTCCATGTGGATGAAGCGAGAAGGATGTGATTACACCATCTTAACACGGTCGTACCTTCCCCTGGTCCAAGAGGATCCTGGCAGCCGTCTCGGCCTCCTGAACACAGATAGCGACACCAACGTTTATTACATGAGTCACAGGCAGAAGGAATCCATAACACATCTACAGCCATTTATAACCAAACCAACCAAACTGTTCTTCTCCATCATCCTATCTCAAGATCTCAACTGTTGCAAAACAGGTTGCATTTCCAAGCATCGCCAGCAGGTGGCCCCATGAGAGTCTGTACATGTAAGTGGAAACCTCTGATAATCCTACCAATCTGTTGCAGACAAAACAGGACGAAAATCGCCGGCAGGAATATTTTCTGTAATGTAATAATTCCCCCAAGGGTAAAAAATTGACATATTCCTTTCATTACTCATTACCCAAAAAGCAGACCTGGGACATATGGAAAACTGAATCTATGATGTAGCATGTATGACTGCACAAGGAATAACAATAACAGCAGTTTTAAAATGTATAATATGACCTAGTTTGAAAAAAGGAGGAAATTAAATGCTTTTGACATCCAATAATCAGTAATTCTAATTCAGTGGCTTTAGTGTTGTCTCTTATAGTCATTTTGTGATGAAATTGTTTACAATGCCCCTTTAATGTATAGTTAACCCACAGTTCATTGCTAGTTGAGAAATGTCTGTTTTGGGGCACCACTCCTATAATCTGTGTGCACTTGATTCTGTGAATGTTCATGCCAACATAATATTGCTGTATCACGTCCTAACTTGCTGAACTTTGCGTGCTTTGAGGTAAAATTGTCTCTGTGTGTGTGTAGGTCTGTGCATGTGAACGTTAATGCCTGTGTGTGTGTAAGTGTGTGAAGTATGTGTGCATGCATGTGTAAGCGTGTGTGTGTGTGCATGTGTGCAAGTGTGTGTGTAAGTGTGTGAAGTGTGTGTGTGTGTGTAAGCGTGACCTTTGCAGTGTCCTGCTGACTCGTAAGTAAAGGCTTGTCTTCTGTCATGGTGATCTCATGCATTTCGGTCGTCATGATTAATCTTTCCCGCGCTCTAAGGAAACGGAAAAATTGTTCAATTACAACCTTTCACACTTCAGACGCACGCACGATTGCGCGCACGCACGCACGCACACACACAGACAACAGGGTCAACAGGGACCTGTAAGATTTTACAGTTTTTTTTAAATATGATTTTTAATTAGAAATTACAGGGGGGGGGGAGTAATTAGCTTTAAAAAAAGAGAACGGAAGACAGAGAAATGAGAACCCAGCAATGGTGGCATTATTGAACTGAAATAACAGTCCAGCACTGTTGGCTAACGGAAGCTGTGTTTTATTGCTCCTGCAGTGACCTTTACAAGCAAGCGATGGCATTTTAAATATAAGCACATGTCTGAGTGTGTACATCTTAAACTGCACCCCAGTGAGCATATCTCTAGTGCTGGTGCATGCTTTACTATAATAGCCCTGGTGTGACATTAGTAAGAAGCTGTGTGTGTGTCAGTGTTTGTGTGCACGTGTACGCGCGTGTGCGCGTGGCTGTGTGTGTGTGTGTGTGTGTGTGTGTGTGTGTGTTTGAGGAAGCACACTCACCTACAGTGATCCTGGTGTGGACACTAAGCATCT
>JAOXYF010000006.1:13437609-13456838 GCA_028565775.1 Sternarchorhynchus goeldii
CCCACCCCACCCCACACCCCCTCCGGTGTCTGTCTCTATGCCGTTCTGTTTTTCTTCTTCTATCCCTGCCTTCCTGCTCCTGTACTCTGAACTTTTCAATGGTCTATAGAGAAACACACAAGTCATGAAAAACAGTGCTGGTATATCCATCAGAATTACACACCCTGGATCACAACACTGACGTTGGGCAGTTAGAGCTGAAGCTTCACAGAAACAGCCCAGTACACTTGAACACGTTCCACAAAAAATAAATTAAAAACGCTCCCGACAGTGCGATCTTCGTATCTCGAGCTGTGAAAGCACTGTGAAGCAGTAGAACAATGGTTGTACGTCTTTGTCACAACGTTTTAAAAAACTTCAACGAGCTCCTGTTGCATTTCCTCTCAGTTTGTTTTGCAGCAGTGCTCACACTCGTTAACCATAAATATCTTGAAAGAGGCAGTTACGTCTGGACACGTGCAGTGCACACAGCTTTGCCCAATTTTTAACAGTCACAATTAGCCACACCCACATACACTGTAGCTGGTAGGGGGGCAATGAACAGACATACGCTCATTCATTCACTCACTCGCTCACTCACAATCTTACACCATGAGAAGCAGACTGGTGCCGATCAACAAAGATGCCACCCTTTCAGCAGGACCCTAATCACATTCAACCCGAGGAATCAGAATTGCAGCGGGACTCTCTCTCTTCCTAAACGCACACCCAACAAGCACGTTGAAAACTTGTTCAGCCTGAAGGATAAAAGTTTATCACCCCCCCCTCTTCCACACACACACACACAAACCAATCATCGAAAATTGTCCAGACTTGAACCTGGATTACCCCAAACCCGCCTGTCCTGATACTCATTCATGATTGTAAAAAAAATGTTCTTTTGCACTTTGTTCCATCTGGTATTCTACTTTATTCTATTTTACAAGACACTTATATGATGACAGTTTTTGCAATAGGATTCTGTGAAGAACGAGTAGGAGGCACTGCAAAATAGCTTCTCGCGTTAGCATGAGCACAGGTTGATTATGAAATGCCATCTGCCGCTGTGTGAATGGCTAAGATAGTGTAAGTGAGTGGATTCAGCCATGGACCAGACTGTGTTATCCACAGAGGCAAAAACAGAAGGGCCTCGGGAGGCCGTAGGAGATGCAGACATGTGCAACTGGGCAGGGTTAAGTCAATGTCGGACAAAGAAACCACGAACCATGTGACTAACGCCCATTAATAATCATGAGCCCGTTACTGTTAATCTCTAATGCCACAAATCTTTCTCTCTCTCTCTCTCCCCTCCCCGAGAAATATCGGCTAAACTGAACGAGGGGTGTGACCGGGAGCGACTGGAGGCAAAACAGGACAGAGAGAGAAAGAAGGAGAGAGGAGAAAAGAGCGAAAGAATTCAGAAGCAGCTGGAGGAACGCGAGGCCTAAAAGATCCAGAATGTACCAACTGCACACGCACTCGCCCAAGCAACCACATACCCTTCATCAATTCCTTTCAAACGAAACTTTCCAAGAACACGGTGTTTCGTCCCATGCTGCTAAAAAGGAAAACTCTATTACAATGTGCACAACTGCAAAACAAACGTGTTTATATTTACAACGGGGAAGGAGGCTTATCTCCATTAGTGAACTTGGCAAGGTATTACTGAAGGCAAGCAGACAAGCGGTAAAACACAGCACACAAAGTCAAATTCAACATCAAAGGAGAAGAAAACCACACCATGCTCTGCTCCAGTCCATAACAAATCAAAACACAAAATACTGAAGTTTAAAAGCATGCACTGTGGCACAACCCAGCTAGCCAGGTGCAAACATAAACAAATGTGTGACCCTGCTGCCATGTAGCGAGTTGTTGCCACAGAGTGGACGCACATATGTCGGGACCGGGACGTGGAGGTCTTGGTGCATGTCTGAGGGTGTCCCGACACGCCAGATAGCAGCCGGCGCCCTCCGTCGTAACAGGAAACGGGTGACGGGGATCGTCACGGATACGTGTCGCCGGGGTGCTGCCGTTGGCGACAACCTCCCTGACGGGAGAGCACATGGAATGCTCTCGATCTCCGTTTGTCTTTCACGGATATGAACATGACACAGAAAAACAACACCAACAACAACAACCAAAAGGTTGTGCAGTAGTCAGACAGCCATTAACGATCCTGTTGGCACACACTCCTTTGCTTTCAGCTCCCCCTGGCAGCTCTACCAATCCACCACGCCCACTTCCCTCTCGCTCTTTCCCTCTCCAGCCCTGAAGTAATCCAACACCCTTCCCTTACGTCCCCTTGGGTTTGACGTGCAGTCATACAGTTGGTCAGGAATGTCAACAGAGGGAAACCAGAGTCTTTTAACCACAGCCTGGCAGAGAAAGGCACGGTTCTCATCCACGCCTCAAGATTTACGTGAAGAAGTAAACGGGCAAATTTTAGGTATATTCATCAAATTTGACAGGAGGAACACACAATGCAGACAGCTGAGCTTGAGAAATCATTCAGTGTTTGTTTAACCAACTTACTCAAGAACATCATGAAACTTTCGCATGCTTAACTCGCTAAGCTGTCTCACACACTTATGAAAGTTTTAGCCAACAACTATGAACGGTGTTACAAGGTTAATGGGATCCGGCTTCCATTGGTGCCAGTGTCCCGCACCTCCACCACAGGATGGTCCCGTCTCAAATGAGGATTGTGATCTTTTCCGGATCATCGTGCACGTCTGCTGCACCTTCTGAGTCGAAAGTGACTTGGCCAGTTCAACAGGACCATTCAGATAATCTGTTAAGCTCTAAGTCATAAATAATGTAAATTATAGTACCTACATGTACTACTTGAAAAGTTCATTCTGTGGTTTTAGAACAATGAAAAGTGACTTGATACACTATAAAAGTTCCAGTTCTTAAACCAGTCTAGATGCTGTAATCAACAGCAAATGACCTTCTGTTAATCCATTTGGTTGTGATTGCTTTGTAAATAATTTGATTAAGAAAGAAAAAAAAATCCACTCCCTTTTTTATAATTCCTAAGGATCAATCTTCAAGAGAAAAACAAATATACAAAAGTTACAAAATTTGAATAAAAGACTTATGGATCACATCTGATGCACTAGGAGAAAAGTTTTACATGTGAACAATTTAGAGAGAAAAAAAACCCCATCAAGTTAAATGAAATAAGATTTAAGCAACCAGCAGATGTTCTTTAAATGGAACTTTGACCTGGGAGCTTCATTAGCCGTTCACACTTGAAGTAATCAGTTTGGTTCATTTACTGATTGAAAATGTCTACAAAAGTAATTAAGTCTCAATTGGACATAAGATGCACTCAGGGCCTGACGGTGATTACCACTGATCTGAGCACAGGTTTGGCATCAGGCATCTTCACCAAGCTGATGAAGAGGTTAACATCTGTTCTGCTGAGACTGCAGAAAAGCGAAAGATGGGTAATTAAATATATGAAGAGGGTTAAAGAACAAAAGGCAGAGAATACCTTGATGAAATCAAAGTGAACCCAAGCATCGACTCGACAGGGTGGTTATGCACTGGAGGAGATAGGTGAAAGAGAGACAAACAGAGAGAGAGAGAGACAAGAGAGAGAGAGAGGGAGAGAGATATTAGTGCATATGATCATGGGAAGGAGAGGATGCATGTGATCAAGCCGTGTGTACTGGAGGAGATAGGTGAAAGAGAGACAAACAGAGAGAGAGACAAGAGAGAGAGAGAGGGAGAGAGATATTAGTGCATATGATCATGGGAAGGAGAAGATGCATGTGATCAAGCCGTGTGTACTGGAGGAGATGGGTGAAAGAGAGACAAACAGAGAGAGAGAGAGAGAGAGAGACAAGAGAGAGAGAGGGACAGAGATATTAGTGCATATGATCATGGGAAGGAGAGGATGCATGTGATCAAGCCGTGTGTACTGGAAGTGAACGCGCTGCACTGCGAAGGGCCGTTACGGTATTTCTGAGCTTCTCTTTTACGGTCATCTCCTCCACATGAGTACAGATGACCTTCAGCGCAGGACGGAATGCTACTCCATCTACACTGAAGGCCCTTTTTGCTGTGTTACAACTCCAGGATGTGAATCCTAGTATAGATGTCTGACATTAAGTGCTAATAAGAGGTACAGAGTGTCATTTGCAATTTGGCCTGGTAAGCCATATTTAGTGGTTGTTATGAAAGTATTTTTAGGCCTCATGTTACGGGACTCTTGGTTGCATCATGCCACGCCATTTTCATAGTTTGTTGTATCCTTTAAAGGTCCATCAGAGAACAAAATAAACAGAACAAAGTGTTTTTACTAAACTGGGATAAACCGGGAGAGGGATAGAGAGACAGACAGGCACATAAACAGAGTATATGCAGTGAACTATATTTCTGACAGTTTAGTCATACTGAAGTGTGGAGAATGGTGTGTTAGTGATAGATAGAGAGAGAGCGAGAGAGACTTTTAAACAGAGTTGGCGCAAAGTATGTCGTGTAGAATGTAACAGAGGCCCGTTAGCGTGTGGACGTTCAAACCGAACGCGTACGTGTGGTCCTAACAGATTGAAAGAGAAAAGTTAGAAAGAGAAAGCGAGAAAAGCGGAGAGGTCAGAACAATGAAGGTCAAGAAGTGAGAACGGCCTTGTTTACACACGTGTTGAGTAATCACCTGTTAGCAATATGCAGCTTGCTAACAGACACTTACGAATGTGTCTTGTGAACTTCACCAAAACAATTCAGTATTTCCCTAATTTCACATCTGTACCTCCTATCTGTGTGTTATGCGGTCTGTGTGTGTGGGTGTGTTCAGAGCAGTTATACAGGTGTGTGTGAGCCAAATGAGACAATATTTTTTTCCTAATGGAACTAGTGGTAGGTTGCCTCAGCTCAAACTCGTAAATCTATAAAACAGTAAAATTTGTGATATGTCTTAATTGTTGGATTTTGTTCTTCTCTACATCTGCTGTGTACATTTTAATAGGTTTTGTTTTGAGAAAGGACAGACTAATTCTAGCTTGTTGCTTAGAAACTCTGATGTACTGCAAAGTTTCTTTCGTTAGCTAACTGTATTAACACGGTTCCACCTACCAGGGAGGCCAAGCCTGTCACACACACACACACACACACATACTTAATGCTTTAATGTTTGTACATCACCACTGTAATGTACCAGAGATCCAGAACTGTTGAACATTGTCAGAACACAGTGCAGAATCATATTCAGTAGACAGGATAGGTAGGTTATCGGGAACACCAAAAGGCCTATTCAAAGTCCCTCCTAAATGCACATTCACAGTTCTTCTCTAGCATCATCCAAAATAGTCCAGGAAGTTCAAAACAGCTGTTTTCCACTATCAAGTCCTTCTCAGTCCACATGCTCCTTCTACTACTGCAGTCACAGAAGAGCACTGTGATAGGTTTATGACCATTTTTAGAACAAAAGAGAGTCTGTTCGTTCAACTCTTCCAGGCTCCTCCTCTCCGTTTGTACAGAGTACTCAATTACAGTTTGAGGTCTTTCAGCCCCTTAACTGTTTTTCAGAAGTCTCGCAGCACAAAGTTGAGCACATCATTAAGAGGATGAAACCATCCACCTGTGCCTTGGATCCATTTCCTACATATTTACTCAAAGCAAACGTCTCAGTTATTAGTCCATTGATTACCACTGTACTAAACCACTCCCTCCAGGCGGGTCATGTTCCTGCTACCTTAAAAACTGCAATGATTAGACCACTTCTTAAAAAAACCTACTCTGGATCCTGAGGATTTTACAAATTTTAGACCCATCTCTAACCTCCCTTTTCTTTCCAAAGTACTGGAAAAAGTGGTAGCAGCCCAACTTCATACCCATCTTAAAGACAATAATCTTTTTGAAAAGTTCCAGTCTGGTTTTCGTCCTGCACACAGCACAGAAACAGCCTTGGTCAGAGTTACCAATGATCTCCTGATGGCAGCAGATGCTGCCTTACCTTCTCTGCTCATCCTGCTCAACCTGTCGGCTGCATTTGACACTGTGGATCATGGGATACTTCTTTATCGGTCTCACACACCATCGGTCTCACTGGCACTGTTTTCTCCTGGTTTAAATCATACCTCGGCGATAGAACCGAGTTTGTTTCTATTGGAAATGCAAAGTCCAAGACGAATTCTGTTACCTGTGGCGTCCCACAAGGGTCAGTTCTCGGCCCTGTCCTTTTTAACCTATACATGCTCCCACTTGGTCACGTCATTAATCAACATGGAATTGGATTCCATTGTTATGCTGATGACATACAATTGTATTTAAAAATGGATTGTGGCGCCTCTTTGGCTACACTTACTGCCTGTCTGGAAGAGATACAGGCATGGTTACAAGATAATTTTCTCCAGTTAAACGGTGCCAAAACTGAAGCAATCCTGGTTGGCACACCTCATCAGATTCAGTCATCGTCCATCAGCAGTATTACCTTTTTTGGTCACAATATTCCTATTTCCTCAACAGTCACCAATCTAGGTGTCAAACTGGACTCACATCTAACTTTTGACAGTCATATCGAGCACCTTAGTAAAATCTCCTTTTATCATCTGCATAACATTGCCAGACTTCGTTCCTCTCTCACCTTATCAGATGTGGAAAAACTGATCCACGCCTTTGGATCAATCCAACCAGACTGGATTATTGTAATGCACTTCTCATTGGGATTTCTAGCAAAAATCTTCAAAGACTGCAGTCTATTCAAAACAGCGCCGCTAGGATTCTGATGAAAGTGCGAAAATATGAACACATCACTCCTATCCTCCGCTCTCTTCACTGGTTGCCTGTCTCTGCCAGGATCCAATACAAGGTGTCCGTTCTCACTCACCAGTGTATTTATGGACATGCTCCCGACTATCTCAAAGAACTGATTATCACACAGACTTCATCCCGATCCCTCCGCTCTACAAACTCTAACCAGCTCGTCCTTCCAAGAACCAGGCTCAAAACCATGGGTGATCGGACCTTCTGCTCTGCTGCCCCCCACCTTTGGAATGTCCTCCCAGAACATTTGAGGGCACCTCAGACAGTTGGAAAGTTTAAAAAGAGACTTAAAACCTTTCTTTTTAGTAAAATATTTAAGTGATTTTAACATATATTTACATTTTAATAGCTTTGATGGCGATTGTAGCACTTTGAGATTTGTTCTAAATGTAAAGTGCGTTATAAATAAAATTTATTATTATTATTATTATTATTATTATTATTATTATTGTTACACAGACACCTGGTCAAGTGCATGTTCAAGTTGAAAAGGTGACAATGTTCTACCTGATTCCTCACAATCAATCAATCTCTCTCTCTCTCTCTCATGCACACACAGGCCGCAAGCATATAGACTATGGAATTACTTTTGCTGACAATATTGACCCTGAGGAATAGTAAATATGATTTCGAAACAATCTGCTCCCAAGATATTAGTTGTACTCCTCACGAGGTTTGCGTGCGAGTGTGGTAGTAAAATCACGCCTTCTGTGCTTGCCTGCTCGTGCTCCGATATTCCGAGGAAAAGGACGTGCACGGGCAAAGAAAAAAAAAACAAAAAAACCCCCAACAAAATGAGGAGAAGCAAGAAGTGTAGCTCCAGCCACCATGGAGACCAAGAGAGGCGCCAAAACACTCCTTGCTGGTTTTCATCCTCCCCTCCCTTCCTCGTTCCATCTTTTCTATGTTTCCCATGGCAATGGAGAAGTACACACTAGCTTTAAAAGAGCAATTCACACGACTCAGCTCGGCGTTAGCGGCGGCCGTAACCCTTCGTCTCCGCCCTTTCAGGTCTTTCTCATGCTTGTCGGGCAAATAATAGTGACATTTTTTTTTTTTTCCCGCTTTCGCAAACGATGCTGTGAAATCCACGCGATGCGATATTGTGCACATATCACTGGGTGGTCGTGCTCATTGAGACCGTTAAAAAAAAAAAGAAGAATCTCTATCCAATTTATTCTCTTTCACGCACACTACACTGGGTTGACTGAGGGAACAGGAGACTAGCACAACAGCAATGAAAAATAACAGTTGGCTAGTGAAGCGACATCACAACAGAGGTAACCCTGCAGTCTCCTCTGCTTCACAGATACAGTTGTGGCTGTACGCGCAAACACACATGTACACACACACACACACACACACACACACACACACACACACACACACACACCCCCCGCAACCATGTGGTCACGACCTTGAAGCTGAGTCACATCACCGACTGGAACCAGCCAGTGAAAATCTGATAACTTCATAATCCGCGGCCGCATTATGCAAATGCCGTTAAGGTGTCGTTAAACAGCTGTGCTCGTGTATATATCTTCCGAAACCAGTACACATCTCTGCGACCCCCTTCCTGACCTCTTAGCCACTGGGATGAAGCGAAGGAATCTTCTCGGTTCTCACGCTCCGGTCGTTTGACCGAGGAGGGAACTCCCATTGCCGCGACTGTGCACGTACGTGAGCTGTGGGGGCGACACAGAGGGGAGAAGGAGTGATCCGAAGGAGTGAGCAGCCTGTGAGAGAGTCAAAAATAACACAGCACGGAGCAGCTGGGAGGACGTGTGGGAACAGAGGGGGTACTGCGCTGCTGTAGCTGCCACGCCTCTGAGCCGAGGAGTCGGTACAGTCATCTCCGTCACGCTGTTTGGGTTTACCTCGTTACTCTGCTGTAAGGTAACCTCCGTCACATCCTGCTATGTGCATCAGTTCCGAGTCACCGTTCATTCTAACTGCACCGTCAATATCCGTCACGTGCAACCTTGTGGCGTGATTCATGTTCTGGGGCCAGTGCAAACGCACTGTTGCAGTTGTATTCAAACACAAAGCCTTATGTGTTAATCAAGCGAGATAATACTGATTCCATCTGGATCCAGATGCAAGTGATAGTCACCTGTTACTATTGTGTTATGTGGTGGCTCAACGGTGTTACACCGTCTCTCATGACACATTTCTAACACTGTCCCCCATTACAACAGTCATCTCCATTGCGCTTAAAACAAACAGGCCCGGTGCACTGTAGGCGCCACTTTATTTAGAGCGTTGAACTGGCCACAAGAGAGTTCGCCCACTAAAAGCTCGAGGACTGCCCGACCCATCCAGCACACGTACTTTATACACGCAGCACATGTTGTTTATGCAGTTTCTGTTCACAACGTGCGCGAGTTGCGGCCTATAAAAGAGCACAGACTGAAAGCATTCATAAAGCCAGAAGTCAAAAACAGGGCATCTGCAATATTTATTTTGGGACAGTTTAGTCCAACAGATGTTTGGGTTGAATCACACACTACGATTCAATATTAACGTACAGCACATCTGCTGATCTGAACTTTTGCATAATTAATGTGACAAAAAGATACAAAAAGCAAACAAAAACTGCATCATTTCTTGAGACGGTAACTTTAGACAGGAACTGGTTAGTGAAGGGGTCTCTCACGGTTCCCAAATACATATGAAATGCTATCATGATATGGACCGTATACATTTGCAGTATAGAGTTGAAGGACTATGCTCCATAACGTCTTAATATATCACCTAAACTGTTGTGCAACAGCTAGGCATCCTAATAACTGAAGATGGAGAGGTTCTCTATCCACACTGCTAGGGCCAAGTGAAAAATGTTCTTCAACATGTATATCAGTGCAGTTGTCCAATAGCATGTGTCTGTATAGTTAAGACAGCCTTCATAATAGAACCATGTAGTCCACTGGATTTGGGTCTAGAAATGCTGAATGAGTCACTGTGTTGCAGTTAAAGCCAGAGGCGCTAGTCTCCCCCCCTCCTCTGCATGAGAAGAACGAAACAAAAAAACACGTCTAAGCACATTTAACGATGAACATATTTGAAAATGGTTTCTTGTTAAGGCTTGTCCACTGTCCTTTAACGAACAAGCCTTTGTGAGTATGCTTTGAGACGCTTTGCGTGAACGCAGCGCGCAGTCCGAGAATGCAACATACCTCCGTATGACATTGACACACATTCTCCTCAAGCGCGCACGCAGCCACGCCAATAGCTTTGCGCGACAACAACCCCCCCCCCCCTTCCGTCCCCAATATACACACACGCACGTCTCTCTAGAACCTATACTTCTATTAATGTTCAGATATTAAATTAAGTCCAGATACAGGTTGATAGTATTACATAGACGGAAAAAAGTCTCTCCACGCAACCAGGTTTAATAATTTGTTGATGGGTCACTTCTCCACTGAACAAAAGCAAACGGTATTTTAAAACACAATCTCGTGTGTGAAACAGCCACGCTTCGGGAGAACTGTCAAAAGAGCCGTCGAGGGGAACTGCTTCCCTATTTTTCTTCAAGAACAACTGCAAACCACACAGATTTAACTACAGCTTTTGGCTTCCGAAGGTTTGGCTTGAGACAAAGACCAGTTGACTATCACACGTGAGAATAGACTAGACGACAAGCGAATCTTAACATCAGACTACACATTTACACATGCGAGCACAGACTGTGAGACATACATTTATCACTAATTCAAATGATCTCCATCGACAGCTATCGGTATTGTTCGTTTGCTATTTTTTTTTTATGTTTATGCCCGTTGCCGTTCATTCCAACAAGGCCACGTGAGCTAGAAGAGCTGATCTGGAGCTTCAAGGTAGCTATGTTTATACACTGTTTTAGATATTTGAATCGCAATTAATTTATCGATGTTGTAATGAAATATTGAACAACCAAATACATCACTTGCAACCATCAAAATTCCAGCTGCAGGGAGCAAATGTAATGGCACAATACAGGTTAATTCCATTTAAACCTGACCGACTTGATCCGGACGTGACACACTGTTGAAGATTTTAAAATGACACAAAAGTCAAGCTTCTTAATAAAAAGTGATAATGATTTTATCATTGGTGGCATGTGAGAGAGTAAAGTATAATTATACTTACCGTGTAGTAAAAATAAAAGTGGTATTTGAGAACAAAAGTTGCCTAAAAACGTAAATTACACAATTATTAACTCCTTCGACTTGATTGTTATTTTTCCCAGTCTCGCCCTTTCTTTGTCTCCAGATTTTTTTCTTTATCTCACGTTCCTCTACCTTGCTGGTTTTCGCTGCCCGTTTACCCTCTCAAAATTACCCCGTTGTTTCCTTCTTTCTAGAGCTACAGAAAAAATCTTACAGAAAAATATGGAGCCGTCAATCAAATACGGTGGATGAAGTTACTTTTAGCAGAAGTGGGGGCATTTGAATAGGTATATTAATTTTGCATAACGCAAGCCTAGAATTCCGAAGACAAACTGAACTGCGACATTTGCTAATAATACGGTGTTAATATTAATAGCTGATATATATACCTAAGCTGGTGAACAGCTTAGGTAAATACCTTTGCTTACAAACGGTCACCCCTTTCTTTCACTAAT
The DNA here is from genome assembly GCA_028565775.1 of Sternarchorhynchus goeldii. NCBI lineage: Eukaryota > Metazoa > Chordata > Actinopteri > Gymnotiformes > Apteronotidae > Sternarchorhynchus > Sternarchorhynchus goeldii. The sequence goes on from JAOXYF010000006.1 coordinate 13,448,966, forward strand.
GGTATGTGCCCGTTGTTAAAGTAGCTAGTGGAACAAAACGCGTTCGCATTCCTAGGTTCTGGTTACAGCTGTGAGGCAGATACGATGAAGCATGAGCCATTCTTGGCTTGCGTAGTATGAAGTATAGGGTTTGATTCTTCTGAAAGCGTTATACAATTAAAACCTTTCGGGATGAAGGAGTTTCGCTTTCAGTCACAGAGTGAGCGTTTAACCACAGAATGTGTTTACCCATTTTACTGGTTGGAATGAATCTACGTTAAGCAACTCACATTTATCAGACAGTAAAATGAAAATAAAACCTAAGAAACAATCAAAAAATAAATAAATGAAATAAATCGAAGACAAAGAAGTAAGGAACAAATGCAATCCACATTAGTCGCAAACTTCCTGGTGGGGTTTTAACCCATCATCGATTAATAAAATCTAACGGTTTTAAAGAATACAAAATATAATTTTGTATATACAAATACAAAATATAAGAATACAAAATATAATTTTAAATATATTTCTAGTTACGTTTTTACTTCCTCAGAAAGGCAAAAGTGCCTTATTAGCATAAACTTAGACAATCTCTGGCTGCATGTATATGTACATTCCTTTTTAACTCACTTTAAAAGACAACCCATCGATTTTTTTTATTCGTATTTTTGAGCTATTATGTAGCACTTTACCTCTCCTAGAATCTAACCACTAAGAGCAACTGACATTTGATTAACAATTCTAAAAAACTAAACTCAAATCAGCATAAGAGGCCTCTATCCCCACCACCCCACCCCACCCCACCTCCCCCCACCTCCCCCCACCATGCGCCCCGTGTTGGATGTTCTTATCTCCTTCTGTCAGGACTGATAAAATAAAAAGAACTGGGGAAAAACACTGCATTTGCAATGCTGCTCTGGAACTACTGTTTACCCAAATGACAACTTTCACACCATTGCACTGTATTTTTGTGTGTAACCAACTTGCAGAGTGCATTGTAGCAAATTGTGAAACCCAAACGACTGCTCTGTTAACCCCAGTGTTCAATGAGTGTTTTAAGTTAAAACAAATCATTTTTAGGTGTAACAGACAGCATTCTACGGAATCAGGTTTACACTTTGGAATTCTGAAAAGAACACTACTTTGATGTTGATAAGAGGATTGCTAACATACAAAAGTGTTGGGATTCAGGGTTATTGATGACAAAATCGTCACGCATGAGTAGTTGCAGTGGTGCTAAAGAAAAACAAACGAAGAGCAAGGTCCAGTTATCCAAAAATTATCTTGAGAACCTTCACCACAGGACTACATGCGTTGTGAGAACAAATACACTAAACGCACTGCCATTACAAAAGAGCTTTGTCATTTGAATATTGGTCTTCTAGTGGAACATAGGTCATGAAAGGGAGCAGGGAAAAAAAACTCTATGGAACATGGACAGTTTTGTTCTGACAATACCTTACACTGTTAAAAACCTAAGATCAATAGGAATAGAAGCATTAGCATAAGAATACGAGACAGCCTTAAAGCAACTATTTAAATAACAAAAACAGCTAGGTATCCTGTAACTGAACTCTATTGTTGTGGGAACGAATAATTTCCTGAGGATGTTCTTGGTGGACAATGAGACAGTATCATGCCATTCAGACAGAAGTAGTTGGAAGCAGGCATAAACAGGGTGTTTGGGGGATTGTCCAACAAGCTGGGTGTTACTTCTGACTGCCAGTATGCAGTGTCCTCAAGGGTGTGTGTGGTGTCTTAACTTGCTTCATTAATTATTCTAGACAGTACTGTGTTGTTGTTTTTTTCACGTGTCAGATTGTTGAGCGAGGAAGTGGTATTAGAAGAAATAAAGACCCAAACTGGGATTTGTGAGCAACTTTTAAGAATTTCTGAACTTCTATTCCAGATCTTGCAATCTGGCACTAATAGGCACTGCAGGGAGATTGATAAAGGGCTGTTGGTCTCATTGTGCAAGGTTCTGAAGTACTGGACCTGTTCTATCACCTGAGGAACCCCAGAGGGGAGGAGGCCTGATGTTTGCTTCCTTCTACAACAAAGCTCCTTTGTCTTTGTGATTTTTGACTTTGTGATTTTTGGCTTTTGAGAAGTTTCCTCACATCAGGCTGTGGGTTCACACAGTACTTCATGGTTGTTAGAAAGAGAGCCCCCGTTTGTAAATTTGACCACATTTAAACTGGTCAAAGACATATTTTTGTTTGATTAAACTGACAGGACACATCTTGTTGGGAGTCGGTGGTCAGATTTAAACCCATTTAATAATTACTGTTCTGCCAATAATGTTTAATCATAAAACAACAGTGGGGTGCACTTGTAGGGTCTCTCTGTGCATTTTAACTGTTACGGCAGGCTGGAGGGTGAGCTCACTGCAGGCAAATGTGTCCCCATGCATTTGAACAGGAGCAGATATGTCTGAAGTGGTTAAAAAGCTTTGCATGTGGATTACGTCAATACCAGAATGAAAGTTGTTTCCTGCAGCGCCTGACAAACGGCAGCTTATAATCAACAAGTCGATGAAACATACTAGCATGTGCCCCAGCTAAGCAGAGGATTCCTTGAGAATACCACATTTCAGTCTTTGAGGCTCAGAGAGCGTCTGAGTGCTGGATGCATGAGGAGGCACAGATTACCTTCCCAGTAAAACAGAGCGGTTGTCAGGTGGGTGCCGTCTCTCAGAGCTGGCATTGACTGGTCTTAGGTTTCCCCATCACATTCTATAAACCGTGCCAGGACTGCATGTCTTGTCAAGCATTTTTCTTTTACTTTGTTTCTGAATTTGAGCTACTATCACCTGTGGAGTTCCTTGCTAGGTTCCTCATTGGGTGTGTGTGTGTGTGTGTGGATGGCTTGTAACTAGCTAGAGTTTGATGAAATGACAGTTCTTCAAAAAAAGCTACCAGAGGGGGAAACTATCCAGGTAGAAAGATCCAGGCCTGTTCTTCAGCTGTGTAAAAATCACCTGCTCAGAGGATGTTTTGAGGATAAAGACAGGGGTTCAGGACCAGGGGTCTTTAGCCTCTAAACACTCTCGGAACATGTTAGTGGCTTCGTTATTCCATATCATGGTTCTGGTCTGGACCTCATCAGTTTTATGTTTCTGCTTGTTCCAGGCGAGCCGGAGTATAACATTATGGTCAGAATGAGGCTGTGGGTACACTGCCAAAACACAAGTACAGTGTTCTGTTCCGTCTGGTAGGACATGTAAGATACTGCTGATGTAACACACTGAGTAGGAAGCAGAGTGGAGATATCACACCTGTTAAAATCTCAAAAGAGGAACACAGGCTGTTCGCCAGTCACACTTGTAGCTCAGTTGTAGCTGTCAGCATGGCGCTCGTTCTGCAGCCCGGGAACAAAAATCTAAAACCATGGTAACTTGTCTGGCTTTCAAATTTAGTCGACAGCGACTAGATAAGGGTAAGAGTCATCCTGGTTGGTGGAAGCCATTAAAGTAATGGTTTATGGCTCTGGTGTAGCTGAAGCCTACAATATGTACATATAATCTACAATTTGTAAATATAAACAATCACAGCTATTTCTGCAGAAGAACATGATGGGAGTGGGGAACATCTTGACTAGTCTCAGGAATTCTTGATCAGTGTTCCATGGGTGTTTCTCTGAGATATGGTACATTCCTTAGCTCAACAAACGATTTATACAGAATATTGGAGGACTACTAATAGTTTGTAACCATATCGAGAAGGCCACCAGTATGTTTTTATAATCGTTCATCATTTTTTTTGTATTTAGGAATAAAAAGCACAAAAAAACAAACAAAAAAAGAGGTGAGTTTCCTGGTTGTTTAAAATACAACCAAAATCGTATGAATACAAATGGGTTAAACTAAAACATCTTTTGTTCTGGGTTTTGTCATAGTTTCTCATCGAAAAAGTTAAAACACTGACGAACTGATAAAAAATGAATTAACACTGCTGAGCAAAAATATGGCACAGGCTATTTTTTATTTTATTTTATATACTATAATCTAATAATCTGATAATGTATCCCAGTATTTAGAACCTATAAAGAACATGCAGACAGTTCAAGTAATCTCAAGGAATTTGAGACACAAAAACATGGTGAGCTGGGAAGGTTTTTGAGAGGATTACCAGAAGTGTTTTTGTGGGGGTGGGGTGAACATTGGGAGAATATAAATTGTGAGAGAGAGGAGGTGTGTATTTCACTGCAGACGTGGCCAGGTAGTATCTCACCTGCGAATGGCTGCTGAACAGTTACCATGGAAACGATGCAGCGGCGGTGGCACAAATGTTAGTGACATCAGCGTTGTTTAAATTCACAGTCTTTCTGTCTCTCACGTTCTCACACACTCTCCCTCTCTCTCTCTCACACACACACACACACACACACACACACACACCCATCCATCCACTCTCAACCACACTTTGCGCATTAGCCCTGCAGACTCAAATTATGTTGACACGATACACAATTTGGATGAGTCAGAAAGACTGTGGTGTTACTACACCCTCTTTGAAATTACACCCTGAAGTGCAAAAACTGCCTCATTTAGTCTATTATACCTACAGGTTTATAAGATCAAACTCAAGCAGGAAATTCACAGAGGTTGAGAGCACAGGTATATCACCTAAAATGACAGGTTCATATAAAAATTTAGATAAATCATATCTAAAGGAGGAATACTGGTAAATGATTACACCACCTCTGGATCTAATGGTGGGGGGGGGGGCGTGATGGGACACAATATGGTTTTACCTTAAAAATAGTGAAGGCAAGCAAGTAATTTATGTGAGAGAGAGAGCCATGAATGAGTAGATGTATAGAGAAAGAAGAGAAAAACAGCCATAGTCTGGAAGAAGATCCAGTTTCTTCTCAGGAGGATCTTTATTCCCTCCTCTCCCTCCCTCCCTTCAGCTGGGCTTGTTCTTTCACTCCACCTTTTCTGTGCCTCAGTATTGCCCCTCCTCTCCCCCTCTCCCTCACTCTGTGGGCTGTAATCCGCCATCAGGACAGGAGCCCAGGACGGCGAGTCGGTCCTGCGTCCCGATCACCTTCCAACCCATCATGCACACACCAATAACCAACCTTCATCTTACTTTCTTGTTATTTTTTTTATTATTGTTATGGCAACGGCCATACTCAATAGTTAGTCTTAAAGAATATCCCAGATGCAAAAAAAAACCCTTTTTTTTGAAGCAGCCTCCTGAACAAACACATGCTCAGAAAGGAACAGAGCCAGGTATTTCAACACATACACACAGCCAAATTCTTAGTGGGAGCCAGGTCTGATAAATCACCTCTAGGGTGTTCACTGGCTTGCTTACTTTGTCGTTTTCTTGCTTGCTCAGACACACACACACGCACACACACACACACACACACGGCTATTTTTCTCCTCCACATTGTCTAAGAGTCATGACCTCTTGTTGGCTCTCTACTTTACTTTCATCTCTTTACTCCTTTATTCTCTCCCTCAGTCTCCAGCTTGGCCCTGTTTACATCAGTCTTTTTTTTACCACTCTTTCCAGGAGATTCAACCGCAAATGCAAAAGGCATGTGTATCAGGTTTGATTCTTATGTCAATCAATTGTTCATGCGCTGCTGAAAAATTAAAGCAACTCTCTGAATCTTCATTACTTTTTAATCATGCTACATGATGTTTTTATTCACTGTCCACATAGTTTCAATTTAGACTGTCAGTATGGGTGTAAGGTGAGTGTAGTAGAGAGTGAGACAGTGGTACACATCTCCAGTATCAATGCTACAAAGTAATTCTCCATGCTCCCTGTGTAAGGAAAACAAGCAAACGTTCCCTCGCTCACACAGTGCCTTCCCTCCATCTTTCACTCCCTCTAGAAATCAACCTGTGGATCTTTCTGCACCCTCAGCACTCTCTCTCTCTCTCTCTCTCGCTCGCTCGCTCACACACACACACACACAGCTCAATTAATGAATTCACAGTGCCTGACAGGTTACCACTGTGCCATCTACCCCCCCTGTAGTAATGGAACACACCACATCTGTACCATCTACCCCCCTGTAGTAATGGAACACGCCACATCTCTTGTTGGACATTATGATCTAGTGTAATTTTAAAAATCTAGTGTAATAAAAAACACAAATATTTATTGATTAATTTGATTGGAGAAAGTTTGGGTTTACCTCATCCTCATTTGGCAAATTGAGATAGAACAAAACCCGTTTAGAAGGTGGGGATATCTGAATCAGGGAGAGAAAGAAAGTACACCAAAAAACACACGAATAATGACGACTAATCTCATATTTTCTTTGAGCTGGCAGTCTGATTATCCAAATCCTTTTCAAGCTTTGGATGAACTGGTGTAGGTGAACTGGTGTTAGCCAAACTCAGTTTTAGCTTTCTGTCTGTAGATCGGACAGCTTCATAGTTGGTGACCCATGTTTTCATCGATGACTTTCATCTGCACCAAACTAAATATATTTTAAGGGCTTGGTCCAAAGAGGAAAAAAAAAGAAAGATAATATTAACTCGACTGTATCAGTGACTCACCTCTACAGCTTTGCCTCATTCCAATAGCAAGTGATATCATAACCTGTAAAGAATCCATCAAACGGATTCCAAATCCACTTTCCCAGCCAGGACAATCTGGCTGAGACCGCAAAACAAGTATATCCTGCAGACCAGATAGGAAACCGAATACTACAAAGTAGGTTATTTGCTTTTACCAACTGCTACGTACCATAAAGGAATCTTGAGATAGATTAAACTTATCTTAATCCTTCACAACAGTGCAAATGTGAAACCCTCATTCTCTGGTTAAGCTTTAATCGAAAGTGTTTTGGTCCAAAACTTTTCACATAATGTAAAAAGAAAAAAAATGGATTAAGAAACAGAAAATATACCTTACCATGGCCTCTGTGATAGGCTTTTAAGTGTCCCTGGGAGCCACAAACAATCTGCATGGAGGGGAGAATAATTGTGAATAATGGTTACATCTTTGAGAATAAATGTTATATTGTATTTAAAGTGATACGTTTTTAAAAAGCCAAGAAACACCTGCACAAAATTGCTCTTATTGCTGTTCTACATTCACAATTACAATCCAAGATGGAGAAAAATTTTAAACAATACACTGTACAAGCTTAACTTTATGCAGTTACTTTTGATTATGGATCAGTAACTCACACTGCAATATCTGCTTTGAATCAAATCTACTTGACCGTTACAACTGAAAAAGTGAGTGATACTGACACTAGCTGGTCATGTTTGGTACTGCAACAATAAATTATTCTAATCAACATTTAAAGGCTGTTGCAGGAGGGAGGAAATGGAAGAAAGTGAAAAAAAGGGGACAATAGGGGAAAAAATTCATCATGAATACTTACACTGGAAAAAGGAGGAAGAGAGAAAAATGAGTTTATCGGTCCCTTGGGGATTTTTTTCATTTCTTTTTAAGTATCCGCTTGAGCAACATACATGAGAAGCATGGACTTAACTCCACATGTGGCAAAGACATGTCTTTCCACATAAAGTCTCTGAGTGTGTTTGTGGGAGACAGAGAAAACTTGTTTAAGAGTGGTCTTCTTTAGCACCGTCTCTGTCATCTACCCTTTCCTCTTCCTCTTGAAATTTTTCCACTCCATGACTTTGATTTTGTGGACACACACACGCCCACTCACTCACACACACACACACACACACACACACACACACACACACACACACACACACACACAAACTTTGAACAACAAACACAAAGTTTTTTCCCTTCAAATATATTCCCCTTTATTATTTCTCTGTTCTACTTTTCTTTTCTTCTGACTAATTCCTTCTGACTCCTCCACTCACCTCCTCTTCCTCCAGAAGGTCCCCCTCTTCCTCGTCGTCCACACTGTCTCTCTCCTTCTTCCCTCT
>JAOXYF010000006.1:13464647-13477523 GCA_028565775.1 Sternarchorhynchus goeldii
TCTTACTGTGTTCTCTTTCCATTCTCTCCAGGCTCTCCAGCAGGTAGTCCACTTTGTGTTTGATCTGGGTCAGCTCTTTCTTGATTGTCTGCAGATCGTCAGCTCTCACTTCATACAAACACATGCAATTTTTTTTTTTCATTTGCTTTTCCATAGCCAGAGTTTCCTCACATTCTCACACTTCTCACTACTCACTTGTGCGAGAGGTGCGTTGGCTGCTGCTTTTGGTGGAGAAACCGCTCTTAGTACGACGGCTCCCCCCACTCGCGCTGACCCGCGGCCGTTTTGAGGGGATGATGGCCCGGGAGAGAGGGGGAGGGGGAGGAGGAACCCGTGATGGGTACGTGTAAACCCTGTGGAAGTGCAAGCACACACACACACGGTGGTTCTTAAGATTCCTGCCACAGATACCCACGCCAGTGCTAACGTCTGATATTGTGAGAGGTTAACCAGTCATGAACCATCTAACACACGACTAATAATTAGGCTTACAGGCATGTCATGCCTTAGATAAAACGACACTGACGTAAAGGCTGCCAGCTGAAAATGGAAGATAAACTAATTATTCATTAATTGTGAAACACATATCTAATGATCCATTCACTTAACAGGCTTGTGAAGGAGTAACATTTTGCAAATGGATGGATGTTCATCCAAAGCGTTTTAGTCTTGGAGAGGAAATGTGCGTCTGAGCAGAGGGAATGATGAGGGGGAAAAAACAAAACAAAACACTCACCTGTCATAATAATCTCTCTGGAAGTCATAGTCCAGATCAAATGAAGAGCTACAGAAAGGAGGCGTAATGGATGTGGTTATCTCTAGACATGAGTGCTAATAAGTAATAGAATAATGAGAGTCAGAATGATACAAACCTGTACATATCTCCTGCTGAGCGCTTGATGGTCTTTGATCTGTGAGGTTTCGGTTCACCTGCCAGGTTAATGTCTGCCAGAGAAAGAATGATGAGAGACAATTACGGTCCCAACCGCATGGATTCAAATGCATTCTCTTTAAATTTAAACCACAGTAATGTTCACATCTTTAAAGGGGCACTGAGCAGAATTTTTCCATTCAAGCTTTGTTAACTACAACTAAAAACTAGTATGAAAATATTAGGAGATGCTATATAATGGCCCATTGTGGCAGCTGAATTAGCTAAAACTTTTTAGAGTGAGAACAAAGATGACTTTGCATTGTAATGAGAGAATATGCATTGCCACACCAGTCATGTGGTTTAGCAGCAAGCTAGTAGTGATATGCAGCTTAGAAGAAAACTACAAAAATCCTACTGCATGCCCAACTCTGGAGATCTGTTCAACTGTTACACATGTTCAACTGCTATTTAAGATCTTCAACTACTATTGTAGTTAACTGCTTTATCTTATGTTGTATAGTTTACTTGTTGTAATGGCAAAGAATTTAATTTTGAATGAATTTTGAATGAGCAGAATGTCAGGGTAGAAACTTTCTAAGAGCTTTCTAAGAGAGTAACACGGGTGTCCTCAGTAACAATGGGCTGGGGCGGAATTTACCTCTACATCAAAAACGAAAGTCCAACTAAACCAGGACTGTCCTTACCCAGCACCTGGCCGACGATCATGCGGCCGTCCTCCCCCGCCACTGCTGCGCGAGCGTTGCGCTCGTTGGCGTACTGGACGAAAGCGTAGCCCTTGTGCACGGAGCAGCCCACGATCTTGCCGTATTTGCTGAAGATGGCCTCCACGTCAGCCTTGGTCACCAGCATGGTGTTGAGGTTGCCGATGAACACACGCGAGTTGAGCGAGCGCGGGTCCGTCTTGTTGGTCACGTTACTCGCCATCGGATTGGAGGCGGTCGGCGAGCTGCTGGGCGGGAAAAGAAAGGAAAGACAACAAGGGGAGGTGGAGGATAAAACAAAGAAAAAAATAGAGAATGAACGCCAGAAAAACTGCTATTGATTACTATGCTAGGCTAGTAAGGATGCTAACCCCAGGAGGTGTGCACTGGTTGAGCGAGCTAGCGTCAAAGGTAAATGTATACAAACAAGAACCTACCTTTTAGGAGGACTATATCAAATGAAAGTTTACATTTTTGAAAGATTTAGTTAAGGGACTAAGCATCTAAAAAGTTACCCATATACTAATTTTTCCAGAGGTAACAGTTTTGCAAATGCCAAGTGGTAGTTCCAAGGTTTGGCGAAACGAACGAAATCAGAACATAAGTGTTCTTTCAGTTTCTTTTCCCAATGAACATACGTCCATTTACTTTCTGAGCTTTTGCAGTTGCAGCTCATTGATGTATCTATCCTGAGTTTTTTCTTTTCAAAGAAAACTACGATAGCTGTTCGTAAATGTATTTTTCCGGCAATTGAAGTTGCTTCAAATAATCTCAAATTAGAAATAGAGTAGAACATCGAAAATTACATAAGACAAATACATTTAGTTTTAAACTATGTATTTTTATGGACTTTGACGCTTTTAAATAAAAGATCATTTTAAATAAAGGAGCTTTTAAATAAATAAATTTGACTTCAGGAAATGTACATATATTTTAATCCTTCATAATGCATCACACAAGTAAATAACAAAAACACCACCACCACCAGCACCACCAGCACCACCACTAGCTCTAAAAAGCAAACAAAAAAATGTGTGTTTGTAATTTTAGGACAAAGTGTACATGTTCACATTTGATGTTGGGTCACTGTACACTGAATCTAACATCAAAAGGCAATGAACTAATTTTAGCCCAAAGGTGATATTGCTTCTGAGGAGTCCAATTTACATCGAAATTTAAGTTATAATTCCCTTCCATAGCAAAATCTAGCACACCGTTCTAGCACACTATGCACCGGAAACGTTAAAATGGCTAGATTTTTTACAAAATACTTTAACGTTTTTTTAATGACGGCCAGCAACCAGTCCTTTGTCCTTCAAGGTAAACCGTTTCACTGAACGAGGAAGGAAGATGGTCATCCTGAGGTCATCAAATGATTAACTCCAACCGATGCCTTACTGGAGCAATCTGGTACTGCAGGGTATGCAACAGCCATTGAAGCAATCTTCTCTAACGGCTTACTGACCATCTGGCTCATGCATGCTTTTATGGATCACTTTTTGAGGAGGTTTACGGAACTAAACGTGTGTTTTTCTCTATTTTTTGTATGTTAATGAGTGTTAAGAAATACGTGAGAAATTGGTGCTTGATGTTTCTTTTTGAAATGATTCAACGTTTGATTTTAAAGTCCTTCGTACTGCCTCATGTTCCAGGTGAATATTTTAACATATCAATAAAATGTCAATTCTGAAACGTATTCAGACATTATTATAACATTGGTGTCAATGCTAGCAGACACAAAATGCTGATACACATAGGAAACAACTATATGGTAAACCTAACCAAATTCGGTTTCTATATTTCTGGGTGCCACTATTAACTCACATAATGTATAGAGCCTTACACATGACAATTATAGACACAGGCATGTTTGGGGAGTTGTAATATGATAATTTATTAGAATTGTGTCAATAGTATGTGGATGTTAACTAAACAGTATAGAGGATATTTTATGATCTCAGACAGTGTGCATTTAGCCATTTGTATATTGTTGTTTAGTACATGTCTGGGGGGATTTGAATAGTCAGAACTCACTCCATTCTGTGTGTTATTCAGGTCGAGTCGTCTGTCTGCCTGATTCTGTTGGAGAAAAGAGGGTCATTATTGGTCGCTAGCGTGCGGCCGCTCAGCAGTGCATTTTGGGTAATATTTATATGGGGGAGGGGTGTGTGGTTGATGAAACTTTGGGTCTTGAGAGACAGTTAGATGTTAACGACTCTCTCCCATCAAGGTCAAACACAAAGACCAGACAAAGGCAGATCTGGTTCCACCCAGTGGTAAAACAAAGCAAAGAGCAACGTGTGGTGAATCACCCACCTACACCAGTCCAAAAGTGATCAAATAAATAAATAAGGTCTCCGGTCTATTGTGATACACTGAATATTGTCACTGCTTCCAAATCATCTGAGGGAAACAAACAAAAAAATTATAAATGGTATCAGACTAGTAGAGAAGAGGAACAACTACAAGTCTTGTGCCCTGCCCCACCCCACCCCGAGTACACACACACACACAGAGAGAGAGAGAGAGAGAGAGAGAGAGAGAGAGAGAGAGAGAGAATCATTTGCACTGCTTCCAAGGAGGTGGAATCTGTTGCATTATATCTCTGAGACACACAATCCTGGCTTATAGAACCAAATCCACCCCAGGTTTTTGTATTCTCTGAGCAAAGAGCACTTCAACTGATAGCAGCCGCTGTGTTATCACACCTACTCATAGGTAAAGGTGAAATATCTGCAAGAAAAGAACCTTGAGGAATATTTCTGCTTTGGGCCAATCAGTGACAATAATAACAGCCCATAAAATTATGTAAATAATGCATAAATAACTAATTGAACCAATTAAAAACTATTTATCAGACATTATTTAAAAATAAAGAGGGAAAATGTAGATCTGTCAGAGCCAGTGAAAACATTGGACACTTACAGTGGCACAGCACAACCTAAACCTACATGACAAAGTTAATTGGAAGCATTTCATCTATTTTATTAATACTGCTTATAAAAGCTACGCTGAACTGGGGGTTTTCATTGTTTATGGGTGTGGATTGAAATTTAAATATTCCAAATATTCAACTGTACTATCATGATCAGATTCAATGTCAGTTTAATCAGTTCATGTGTTTTTTTGTATCGAAAACTGGAAACTCCATGCAAAGGCAAGAATAAGGCCATAGCACATAAGGATTCTTATGGAAGATCATAAACATGTTAAGTACTGTGGAGAAGGTTTGTGTGTGTAATGTATAACACAACTACAGCTCTAAAACCAGGAGGCTAGTCTCTATTCAACTAGGTCATCTTCTAATGTTGAAGCCGCCTATATTTCGGTTACAGCAAGTACAAAATGCAAGCAGCTCTTTGATAAGCATTTTTAGAACAAAACGGGGACAAGAGTATCTAAACTTACAGACTGATGTTCAAAACCAGCTGCCTTAAAAACTAAAATGGCTGGTTCAAAAACAAGACAGTTAATTGAGAACTGGTTGTCTGAACACACACACACACACACACACACACACACACACACACACACGGGGACAGTCAATGACAACATGTTATACCAAGAAAAACTGCATGGCGACCGTTGCCAAGCATCGCTTACATGTAAATGGTTATGGGAATGAGAGTATACCGATGCCTGCCCTGATATTAGTACACCATCAACCATCTACACAAGGTAGTATAGTAGGTCCAACATGGCCAACTGTAATCATTGGTGAAGGGCTTGAAATGAGTGACCAATTCGGTACGCAGTAGCGTCCTTCAAGACTATATCCTAGAATGGGTTTATTTTACAAATCTCCAACATGCTGCCAACACTGAAGAACATCACAAGGATAGTTTTCACATCACCAGTTATGAATCTACTATCGCTTCTTGCTGACAGAATGGACATTAAATACTATTAAATTCTTGAGTAACAGTAGGCCCAACACCTGAGTAATGATGTAATGCCTTCATGTACTACGTATCAGGCGTTTGTATTCCTTCCTCGTCTCATATGTAAATAAATTCTCTCGTCTCATTATCTTGTTGTATACAATTGACATTTCATTCATTATGGAGGGTCAGAGAGTGGTTCATGAGTGCAAGGGGGGGGGGGGTTATGGCCAATTATGAAGAAAGAAATGGCATATGAACCTCTATTCTGCTCTGTTCTATCAATGACAGTGTCGTAGTACATGAGAAACAAGAAATTGTCCTGGATAATCAAGCATTCGTCATTTATTGTTTATCAACGCAACCATTTGACCTTAACGATCGTGAATGAATTTTAATGACAATATTCTACTTTTACAATAGTTACGTAGCAGTGAACCAGGTCCGCACAATGTTAACAAGGTTACACAACCAGTTTTAGCTGGTCCATACAAATACAACATAATTCTCCTGATATGACAGATGACTCTGCAGTCCATAAAAATGCCGACATTCATCAATCAAAAACATTGCCTGAAAAAATATCACATAATTGCATAGGATCCAAAAGGAAAGCCAGTGTTCAAAGTGTACCAATGAGCCTCCAAAAATAAACAATGCATCGAAAACAATCGCAATAAATCGGACAGGCTTGGTCCAAACGCCTACGCTGATAACAAAAGCAGACTATGGAAAAAGTCATAAAGTTAAAAATCAATTTAAAAGGCTTTATGACTCCTAATTCCAGACAAAATGGGGAAAAAGACCATCTTGGAAACACAAGCAAGCTCGTCCATTCTTAGGCTACATATCCTCCACATCAACTTCAAAAATATGCTCCGTAACAAACAATCTGCTCTACCGGAAGTAGTCCTGCAAAAAGTTAAAAATTACTCTGACAATAAAAAACCAAAACAAAAGAAAACAAAAATGTTGTCGCCATCTGAAAGCAATTCTTTTCACTCGTAGGCTGCTCTACCTCGGCATCACAAAATGTACGCCAACAACCCATCACAGACCGAGTAACACTCGCCAGAAAAATGCATTAAAAATAAAAACAAAAAAATGCTCCAAAGATAGTTCAAAGTCAGAAAAAAATAAAAATCACAAAAATCTCTCGAACCAAAATACTCACCAGGAGCTTAAGACTAAAAATGATTAAAATTCGACGCAGTACTGTTTGATGACAAAGTCCGTGTCTGCTCGCTCAGAGGATATCGTGAGGCGAGTGCACGAAATGGCGTCGTGCGAATGCGCAAAGAGGCTGGGCATTTACACTGTGTCCCTGCCTCAGAGTGAGCGCCTCTACTGGCCTAAATACCACTGACAAGATGCGCGAAAAGTGAAAAAAAAAAGAAACAAAACGCACAAAATCGAACCATGTAGTTTAGTAAGTATTTTACTTTTTCTAGCGAACGATGATGATCAGAATTATGATAGTTTGCTGTAGAGTATAATCAAGTGTGTTAAATGAATGCACTGAGCTATGCAGGTCCTCGAGTCTCACTAATCTCAGTGTCCTTGTCACGCTTGGAGTCAGTAAAAAAAGAAGTGTATCTTAATTAGTTTGAACAATGTTAATGAAGAGACCAAACCTTTACTCATGAAAATTTAATTTATATACAGGTAGACCATAAAAAAATAATTTACAAAGACTGATAAAGTTATTGCAATGCTGCAGTATTATGTAGACTGTGAATTAATGTTGAATTTTGTTTTCACGTTTCCACCAATAATTTTGCTTTAATTGGTTTTGCACTTTAGTTGGATGCTAGAAAACATTAGTGGTAGTCTGCAATATGAGAAGCAGACAGGACAGTTCAAGCTTCTTTTAAAACTTCAGTCTTTGGTGAAGAGAACCTGAAAGTGAAAAAAAAAACAGTATTAGTAATAGGCCTGAATTTATGGATGTATGTGTTTCGGGGGTTGTGTGTGTGTGTGTGTTGGGGGGTTATGTGTCTGTGTGTGTGTGTGTTGGTGGTTGTGAGTATGTTACCTCTGGTGTTTGGTGTCTTGCTGCGACGACGGGGAAGACTGATGTCAAAGCGAGAGGATGACGCGGGAGTCTTCAACACCTCCTCCAGCTTGGACTGCTCCTCAATGTCCTGCAGAGAGAGAAATAATTTTATCCTGCTGCCCCCCCCCCCTCCACATGCACTCACAGATTCTGCTTTTTGCCTACCGCATTTAGTCTATTTAGTCATTTTGTTCCATTTTGTACACAATACCTCCTGCGCCTCCTTCTTACCTGACATGCATTTTGTGGAGTCTGGCATTTGCCCCGGTGAGCGGAGACGCCTCGTCTCCTCTCCTCCTGCGTCTCTCGTTCTTTTTCCCGCTCCTGCTCCCTCTCTCTCTGCTGGAGGATGGCGTGGCGGGTGGCCTTGTAGTCCAGAGCGAAGTCACTGACGCTCTTGCAGAAAACACCTGCGCTTGTCTCCTTCACCATGGAGCGAGAGTAGCCCAGGTACAACAGGAATGAGTGGAACCTCATGCAGAGAGAGAGACAGACAGAAAGAGGGAGAGAAAATAATAGAGTTATTATTACATTTAAATACTATTCATTAGTATTATTGTTACTAATAGAAAATATTACTGCCATTATATTTTCAGTGTATTTGATAATACTGTACCATATACACTTATGCTAATAAAGCTAACCTGGAATGAAATGAATTGAATCGAGTGTTGTCTTGTATATTCCACCAGGCATATTTTATGGTTATACTATAAACACTTATTTAAGATGTACTTTTTTCTGGTTCTAATAGATCATTTTTGCATTTTTGCACTAGCTACCTGTTGATGACCCTCCGATGGACAGCCCGGAGAACCTTCAGCCTCTCCTCACACTCTTTAAGGAAGTGCGGCAGTCTTTGGCGGAGGGACCCCTCCCTCCCACTCCTTTCCTCCAGTTCTCCTCCTCCTTTTCCTGCTCTCTTCCTTTTCTCTCCATCCTTCTCTAGCAGTTGGAGCTGCTGCCAGGATGCTTTGCAAAGGGCCTCCAGCTGTGAGAGGTTACCCTGAACCTGCGAGTAGTCACACTGACAGAGCCAAGGATTCTACTTATTGATACTGCGTTATTATTTTATGCAGGAAACTCTTACTAAGACTCACTTCTGACAGAGCTGGATAGAAGCTGTTGTAAGTTGCTCTGGAGAAGAACGTCTACTAATTGCCATAAATGTAAATGTAAGCAAATTTGGTATTCTGATGCTTTCATAACTGTTAAAAACAAAATCAGTCTCTCACTACAGAGATACCAAGTATTTAGGATTTTTGTATGTATTTTCAATCAATTTCTCCCAGTGTGTTCATATTTGTCTTAATAAAGTCTTTCCCCAGCACAAAGGTACTGATGTGTTGATCTGGATTCTTCTGAAACACATCAGCGATGAACAAATGAATGCTAGTTTGTGATTTAACGCATAAATTTACACATACTGTGTACCTTACTGGCTCGGGTGACTGCTGTGATGTCAGAGTACAGGTCTGAGGACTGTGGGTAGAGCTGGAGCAACAACACGCATACATGGTGTAGCAGAGGCTGGCGACTATGCGTGTCCCTCACCTGGGAGAGCTTACCCAGGTAACTCAGTTCAAAGCCTCGGGCCTGATGAGGCAGGGCACACAAGCGGCAGTTAGAGCAGGAAGTGTGTGTATGTATGTGTGTGTATGTGTGTGTCTGTGGTACAAACGTTTATTATATGAGTTTTCTGTAGGCTTCTGTTGATTATTATTTTGTAGAAAGAACAACTATTTCAGATCATTATTCTCACCTTGCATCCATTTAGAAAGTTACCAATGGCAAGCACTGTTGCAAGAATACATCGGAACGTCTGATTGGCTGCTAACTGTTCCATTGCAAGTTTCAGATGAAAGAGAGGTTCGGCAATTTCCTGTTTCCATAAGCAAATCATGAAGCACAAAAACAAACATTCTTGTAAACCATTAGTAATCTAAGGAGCAAAATTCAGCAGCCTAACATGTTGCATTTCAGATTTCATACTTAGGTCTGTGGTAACTGGAAACACAAGTTCTATTTTATACAAAATTACTTACTGAAATATACATAGTCAAGTGAGATCAAATCAGAACTGAGAGACACAGTAGACTCCTTTGCCAGAACTGTTAGTTTTAAATTTAAGCCTGTTCCAACTAGAAACTTGAATTATGTTTTGTATATTCTATGTTGTATCTTCTATTTATTAGCAAAATACAATAATAGAAAGCAAATTTGCAAATGTTCTTCTCTCTTTCCTTCTCACCCTTTCCAGTATATCATAATCCAGTGCAAAGGCCCAGAGTTGAAGCCTGGGGCTCAGGTAAGTGATACTGCTCAGGATGAGAAGGCATTGCTCAGCAGGGGCCAGAGGAGATCGTGGGGCCTTGGCCTTGGCCTCCTTAATCAAACTCAGCTCCTCTTCAGAGGGGACCAGGCACTGAAGCCTCTACATGATAATATGTCAAGATACAAAGTAAATAATACCATCCTCCATAATGCGCTTCATGAAAGCCGTCTCAACAGCATTCTGAAGCTTGCCAACATTTGTAAATCTTGTCAGTATTTGAAAATAAGTGACATTCTTAACTTGTAACTGCCTTTGCATTCTAGTGAAAAAGCGTATTTGCTAAAACTGGAAAGAAACAGAGCTCTTCGTCAAATCTTGCTGGTCACTAAAGAAAGTCTTGTAATGGTGGAGGGAGAATTCATACAGAGAAGACTGATTCTTGACGAATTCAGCCAGTAAGGCTTTCGGTATCCACCTGCACATCCTCTCTGTCCAGTACGGTGGAGTCCATGCTGTATATGGCTGGGGGGAGAAGGTGGGGAGGGGGCAGGCTGCTCAGGGCTATAGTAATGATGTTACTGCGCTTCACTCCCAACACAGACAAAGTTAGCTGTTTCTGCTAAAGACAGAAAAAGAGCTGGACTTCAGTCAAAGGGAAATTGACTGGTAACTTGTAATAGTGAGAGAACAATTACTATGACTACACTACTATCATTCGCTCCTGATTTAACTTAACTTGAAATTAATAGATAACTTGAAATGGAGCTACTGTTAATAATGGAGGAGTTAGGGTTATGGAAATGAGATTGTGCTAAATACGTTGCTTTAACATAAATAATCACAACAGCCACAACACATTTTGTAACAGTCAGAAGTTAAACAAAATGGAGTAAATGTGCAGTGTTTCCTCTTACCCGTTTTCCAGCCATAAGACCACAGATGGTTAGGTTGTTGCTGATGCTTTTAGTCTTAAATAGATACTCCAGTCTGTTGTGGTCTAGACACACTTGATCCAAACCAGCCCAAATAGACAGTGGACCAAAGCGACTTACTCTGGGCAGGGGCTGCAAACTCAACAGCTCCTTCCAGTGGAGCCTCAAAGTTCGACGGCCTGACTCAGAAGGCATTGGGCTGGTTGGAAGAGGGGGCGGAGCCAAAGGTGGGACGGGCGGAGGTGTTGGAGGATCCAACTTCTGTCCTGGGTTTTGACTGGGTACTGAAGTGATTTGAGAAAGGTCATCATCAGCAATTCCCACGTCGAGATCCTCTTCATCCCAGAGGTCTGAGAAATCTAGAGTGTTGAGCCGAAGATGGGGGGTATGGTTTATGAAGGAAGCCCAGGATTGGTTGAGCTGGGAGAATTCCGATTGTTTCATTGGCTCTTCTTGGCAAGATTTATCAAGTATGAAACTATTCACAGCTACTTTTGCTTTAATCATTTAACCATTCAGATGGTACAAACTAAAACATCTACCTCTTTAATTTGACAGAGTTGTCCTTTCAGGTTGCTACAATCCTTTCAGAATAACAAAACAACACTAAAAAATCTGAGGGTCATCATTTTCAGTTGTCTCCAGTTTGCACGAAGCACCCCATTCTGCTTGAGGTAATCACAGCAATCACCTTCAAAGTGTTAAAATCTTGTGTATCCATACACAACCTTCAATCCTGTCTTCAACTCAATGCTTAAATGGTGCGTTATAAAAGTTTAAAAAAACTTAAATGGTGTTCTTCTTCTCTCTGTAAGCCAACTATATCCAGTCCCAGTTCACAGACCCAAAACCACAATCTTGTTCCTACAAAAATCTTGGTCAGTCCAAAAACAGTCCAAACAAACGATCATTCCGCTGAATGTGCCAACCTAATCTGACAATAATGTCCTTTAACGATACCTTTATTGAAAACCTTCCTTGGTCACAATCTCCTTATGATATGTCCTTTCAGAAAAGATCTCCAGACCTGCTTCTTGAAGTTCTTCATGGTTACTGCCTTTAACTCTCAGTCACCAGGATCTGTGAGAGAGCAGGGATACTCGGACTCCCACTCTAATGTATGTGTCTAACATTCTGAGTAGCTTTCAAGCCACCAGTGTGTATGTATATCAGTCTGGTGTTTATTTGAGTTGCACCCTTTTCCTTAATTTCCTTATCACACCAACATCTCCTGTTTATATGGCGGCCCGAGTATACACAACTGCTCTATCTTAATCTGTTGATCTCCAACCCCCCACCCATACCATGATACCCTCTCTCTCTCTCTGTCACTCTCTCTCTTTCTTATGAAAAACACGACCACTCCATATTTGCTGAATGTATTCACCATTCATCCACTTCTTTTTTTATTCATACAGTAATTTTTTGACGGGAAGTTCACTGAAAATTTGTAGATATTACAAATGCTCTGTGGTACATGTTGTTTGATATTCAACATTGAAATGAAATAGGTACACCGAAAACACTTATTAATGTGTTAATAAACACTTTATTAACACATTAATAAACATAATTCATTAATAATTTAATATATTCAAAAGTTATTCAAATAATGTGTACAATATGAAAAAGCATGTTAGGAATCTATCTTGTTTTTAATGCTCTCATGGGTTTCCTGAGTTAATTAAATATTACTGTGCATGTCTCACAATATAAGAGATGTAGAAATTTGTCTTTTGGCGCTGGAGCCTCACAACACACATTACATTCCTCTGGCTGTGTAAACATGCTGATCTGAATCAGTTCATTTGTTGTGTCTAAATTAGGTGCAATGCTACGCAGTTTAAACTTTGAAGACATCAGTACATAAGTGTATGCAGTGAAGGTCTGTAAGAAAAAAAGCCCATCTGTTGTTTGCAATTAGCCTAATGTGGTTTATGGCAATTCCAAAGAGGACTGCCTAACTATAGACCCATATGGTAACCATATGGCCTGACTTAAAAGACTGAGTCAATAGCCCTACAATATGCAGCTCTTGCTCAAGCAAAAAACCTAAACTAGACTAAACAAAGACATAACCACTAGCTCATATTAGTTACTTACAGTGTATGATTTACAAAAAATAATTACCTTAAT
>JAOXYF010000006.1:13477538-13498496 GCA_028565775.1 Sternarchorhynchus goeldii
TTTTTTTTTTTTTAATTACCAAACACTGCGATTTGTCACACTTCTTTTTGAAATCTTGGGTTGACTACATGTTGATTTTTTTTCCCCTATTCTGCCAACAGGCAGATTTAAGTTGGCTATACTTAAAAAAATGGTTGCATTCACTTGTAAACCCAGGGGAAGTGATGGGAATCGCGTGTTTGGATCTGCCCAGTAATTATGTATGATCATGTTTAATTAGCTAGGGGCTCCAGAAAGTGGAGAGCCCAACATCTATTAGAGGTCAAAGGGAAGAGATTAAGGCTGCGGTTAGTAAGACAGAGAGAGGGTTTAGCTTGAAATTCAAATGAGTACAACTACTAGGGCCCTCCTAGCCACTCTCTGCTGCGCTCCCGTCCGTTCTCCAAAGCCCCTTCTCCACAGAAGAGGCAGCTTGCAAGTTGTGAAATGTTAACCCTGTTGGCCAACAAACAAGCAGAAATACATTTTATAAATATGATAAGTATTCAACTGCAGTAGTTATTCAGTAAAAGAACCAAAACACACTTATGCTCCATGGGCAAGTTCATAAAGATATTTTTAGCAACAAGCAAATAAAATAATGCCTTAGCATCAATAAGAAGCTAACAGCTTGTTTCTGAAGTTTTCTGTGCATTTATTTATTTTCTTAATCAAATTAAACATAAATCAAAAAGGAGTAATTGGATACCTGTCAAGCAGAAATGTGGCTTTCAATCTTTTCAGGCCCTGTAGCGCTTGGAAAAGCTGATCCAACATTTTTCTTGTCTAATTCTGTTTGCTTGCTTTTCTCATTTAAGATGTTGTTGCCAAAGGAAGGACAGTTTTTTCATTGTTCTTCACAGGTGTTATCTTTGGATGGGCGTTTGGGGTGGTCAACAACAAAATTATTTATTTTCCCTAAATAGGGAATGTAAACAAGGACATAGTTACATTCTGAGAAGGGTTGGGGGATAATAAATGTAAAATAAGACAAAATTAGTAAACCAGAATGGAGACAGTATAAAGAAAAGCTTTGTTTGCCTACAGAGTGCAATTAAATCACAGACAACTTTCTGAATTTTGCGTTTAGATCAATGATTAGTAAACATCAGGATTTCCACATAACATTTCATGGCAATGGGGCAGATAGGACAACAAAAACAAAGCTTGGTACAGTCGGCTTTCGATGGGAAGCTAGGATGCCAGTTTCCAACACATATAAATTAATTACAGGACAAGTCTGCGTTTAGCCTTGGCAGACTCTGATATAAGTAGTAACAGATCAGATATAGCTAAGCCTGGAGCTAATTAGCAATAATGTAAGGAAGGGATGCAGTGCATACACACTTTCAAAATAGACAGTAGAAAAATATCTTTTGATGACCAATGGCAAAACGATGAATAATGCTTTAAAAATAGTTAGAACAGTGATTTTTTTTTTTATTGGCTGGGCAGGTGATTCCTCTGGGTGGGAAAAGCCCACCTCTGCACACCCTCAGACATGACCCTGTTGATACTGATGGTTTTCATTGCTGCTTTTGCAAACGTCCTGAAGCCGCTCACTGGTTGTGCTTGGCCAAGTGAGAGTGCGAGTGTGTACAAGCAGTGACTGACACTTCGTCAAACTCTCCTCCAGAGCTCGAACTGGTTGTTTAGATTTGCGCGTTAGCTTCTTGAAAATGACATTAAGCTAACTAGGTGGAACCCTAAGAGCCAGTTCTTTTCACAGATCAGATTATACCAGAGGCCTTCCCTTATGTCTCATGTACACTACATGAACAAAAGTATTGGGACACAACTCATTGAATGCAGGAGTTTCATTCAGTCCCACTGCCATTTGTGAAAGAATGGGTCATTGTAAAAAGCTGACTGAATTTGAGAGCTATACTGTAGTGTAGGATGCCACTGTTTCACACTTTGTGAAATTTCTTCCCTCCTGGATATTCCACGATCAACTATCTGTGGTATTATTGAAAAGTGGTTAGTTACAATAGCCACTTAGGCACAAAGTGACAGACCACAGCGTGGGATACCCATGTGGGGAGGTGCTTAGTGCATAACAATTTCCAACACTCTGCTCAGTCAATAACTACGGAGTTCCAAACCTCCTCTGGCGTTAACATGAACACAAAAATTGTGCGGTTGGAGGTATTCATGACATGGCTTTCCACGGCTGAACAGCTGCACACAAACCTTACATGACCAGGTACAATGCCAAGCGTCAGATGGAGTGATGTAAGTAAATCACACTGCCACTGGACTCTGGAGTAGTGGAAAAATTCTATGGAGTGACAAATCACGCTTCTATATCTGGCAGTCTGATGGACGAGTCTGGATTTGGCACATGTCAGGCTGCACTGTGCCAACTGTAAAGTTTGGTGTAGGAGGGATAATGATGTGGGGTTGTTTTTCAAGGGTTTACCTAGGCTTCTAACTTCAGCAAACAAAGACATTTTGAAGAATTTTATGCTTCCAACTTTGTGGATAAAGTTTGTGGAAACCATGTTCTGTTCAGCATGAACCCACTACATAAAGCAAGGTCCATAAAGTCAAGAGTTCAGACTGGTGTGGAAGGAACTTGACTGGCCCAGAAAGAACCCTGGCCTCAAGGACTTTCAACACCTTTGGGAAGAACTACAGTTGTGGAAGAACAGAGAAGAACAGAGATTGTGAGCTAGGCCCCCTTGTCCAGCATCTGTCTGATCTTGCAAATGCTCATCTGCTCATCTGGATGAACAGAGAAAAAATCTTTTTTAGAGGACAGAGACACAAATGACGGAAGCAGCCATATACATTCGTTTTGCTGCATTACGCTCTATTCTGAAAACCACTATACTGTATTCTTGCGTTTTCGATAAATGAGTGAAAATACCTGTCTGCTGTGACATTCTTCTAAAAAGACTGCTTTTTAACAGTCTGCTTTTTTATTTAACAGCGTCTATTTAAATCAAGACAACACGCTATTCGAGAAATGAGCACTCCCAGCAGGAACAGCAACAGTTTCTGTCCTTACTGTTGCTTCCCTATACAATTAATTTATGTAGTAGACGTAACTTGCAGTTTGATTTACGCCTGCGCTTAACGTCACTCCGTACTTTATTGATTCGTTATACGGTCCGTCAATATTGTTTCCCCGCCCCACTGGCGTGCACGATTCCGTTCCCTGTTTTGGGGGTTTTATTTATGGCATGCGCGCTCTCGATGTCGTCGTTGGCACTGGACGTGTGGCTCGCACTGTAGCTGACACTGTCGCGGACTACAATGTCAAACATTTTAGGGGCATCGCGAGCTTCCGTTTTTATGCCAAGCACAGAAGATCCGTCGTGATATTTTGCTCAGACCGTCTCCACTGATACTCAAAGTAATATTTTGCGCTATATACTGAAGTGATGACATCTTCACAATAAGGTAAGCTAGTGTATGAGTAAATAACCTAGCGTTTAAGTTCAAATAGAAAAATGTGCTGATGTGCTGTCAACATGCTAGTCTTGAACTATGGACAATTTCTTGCTTTACACTTCGTCTCACCGTTTTATGATTGCTTTTAATTGCGTAACTGAGCATTTACACACTATACAGTTTCTTTGGCTGCGATGTTTTAGAGTGTAAAATTAGTCGGATTGTAACACTCGAAGATTTATGAAGAATGATCAGCATCAAGACAGTAGTCACGCAGTGACAATCCGTATTACGTAATAAGCGCGCAGACCAGCTGTTTAGATAATGCGTGGGAGTTGAAATCATCGCTGGATCATTTGCATTTCGTCTGCGTAAGATCAGTATCTGGTATTAGTTTTAACTGAAAACTTACACAAATCAATATCTGTCTCGCACTCTCAGTATTAGAGGTTCGAACAAAAAGTTAAAGAGTTCTTCTCAACGTAAATGTTTACTCAAGCCGCATCATTGCATGGCACTCAGATTGGTGTTAAAACAATATTAAAAGTATGACACGTTTATGTTATTAAACATATAGGTCCATGTTAAAGAAAGATGAAGGTGACGCAGCGGCGAGATTCAAACGGACTATTCACTGAAACCTCCGACAATGATTGTGAGGTACAGAGGTGTGTGTGGGTGTGTGACTGAGAGAGAGAGAGAGAGAGACAGAGTGACAGGGGTTGTGTGAGCACCTGAGTGTGATCACTTGGTGATGGCCTCTCGACTGTTAATAAATCAGCTTTGATCCATCTCTCAACAGGATGACGTGAGTGCAGAATCTAGGGAAACTGGGGGTTTCTCTTTGTGTGAGAAAGGGCCCTGCCCGAGCCTCTGCAAACAACACCCAGAAACAGTGAGTCTTTCTCTTCCAAAGCTTGCTATCTGCATGCTAACATATGACTTATAATCACAAAGTCAGTTCCAATACATCAGTAAGGATAGAACTAGAAACCCACACACTGCCAGTTCCACACAATTATAATCAACAGTGCAGCTGCAAGAACATACCTTTTATTACCTCTTGTAAAGTACGAGGCCATAACAGTTAAAATAAAATACTTCAAGGTCTCAACGTTTCAGGTTCACTGGTACACATAATTTATTGGTATAGCAGACTTCCTGCTCTAATCACCCATCAGTGAGAGTCGGTGTCCAGCCAACACAGCGTGCTGGACCCTGGCCGCCCAGTGCTGTAGTTGGGCACCCTGCCTTACAGCTTACATTAACATTTATAGAAATTGGGAAAGAACATCTATAAATCAACATGTGTAAAGAGGATACAGTATAAAAATAGGATAACATAGTTAATTAGCAAGTTGTGAACATGGCATTATTAATAAACAGCTAGACCCTCCTTTTCCAAAACAACTATTATTATTATTATTATTATTAGAGTATTTCTAGACAAATCTCATTTTTGTAGTTGTTTAGCCATATCCATTAAAATTTGACACTCACACATTTAAGTTGTGTATGATTTTAGGACTGATCATTTGTACAGTATTTGTGCACCAGCCGATTTCATAGGCGCTATAGATACAGTCATTAACATTAATTGGCTAAAATGCTTTAGTGGCAACCTGATATGAACCAGATATTCTACGCAAATCGTGATTGTTTTCTTGGGGTTTGGGTGACTACCGGCCCTCGGGTTTGCCCTTCTTTGTCACCGCCACAGGATAACAGCCTGAAGTGTAACGAGTGTGGGAAAAACAGAGCAATAATGACCAGATACTCGGAAGGCTATGGCACTGAGGTAGGTAGGTGTGTGCCTGTGAGGAAAAAACATTTATTTTGGAGCAGATCTGCCTAAGAATTGGAGTGTTTGGTGGCTTGTGCCTGTGACTCATGTTGCAGGAGGAGTGTGTCCTGTCTGATGCTCAAGGAGAGAGCGATGCAGATGCAGATATAGAGGACACAGACAGCAGGTATCTGACTAACGCATGATAGGCCTCTGGCTTGAAACTCCAGATATCTGCTCAGTGCACATATAATCACTTACTGACTTATTCTGAGGCTGTAATGTAATACTGACGCTGTAATGTCAGTATTACTGACGTATTTGACACAAGTGTTTTTTTTCGTTTGCAGACCAGATTCTTCTGGGGTCGATGACGTTTTTTTGTTTTTGTTAAAGTCTTCTATAACGTGTGCATGTGACATAGCCAGGATGCTTATGCAGAGCGAGCTCGTTAACCATAGAATGACCGAGATGTTCATTTTGATCATTTTGAAATTTTTAAGTTCTGCTTTGTCAAAATAGCCCACCCATGTATGTTATGTCAGTCTGTGAGTTCTGTTATATTAACACATGTTGTAACCTGACATGAAATTAATATTACAAAACACAAAAAGGTTCTGAGTATTTCTAACTCAAAAGGCATTATTACAGTTTTTCCTGCTATTCCAGCATGTCGATCGTTACCATAGCAATGCGGCTGTTGTTTACCTCAGAAAACATCTGGTAAAAACTGACAAACGATTTACCAAATAAATGTCATCAACAGAATAAAATCACATCAACAGAATAAAACAACGATAGAATATGCTAAACAGAAATTAACAGGATAAAACAGAAAAGTGCTAATTCCATGACAAACATTGTGTTCGTAACATTGAGGAGGGTCAAGGTAATGATAATCCAACCAAACTGGCAGGCAGTCCATTATTCCTTCACTACAGTAACATGCAAATGTATAATGGAAATGATTATATATAGTCTATAACCAAATAATGAGTCCACGTTTGTCAGGTGCTGGAGAAGAGATGTATCAGGTGCTGACAGGTGCTAGAGAAGAGATGTATCAGGTGCTGACATGTGCTAGGGAGGAGTTGTATCAGGTGCTGACAGGTGCTAGAGAAGAGTTGTATCAGGTGCTGACAGGTGCTAGGGAGGAGTTGTATCAGGTGCTGACAAGTGCTAGGGAGGAGTTGTATCAGGTGCTGACAGGTGCTAGGGAGGAACTGTATCAGATGCAGACAGGTACTAGAGAAGAGCTGTATCAGGTGCTGACAGGTGCTAGGGAGGAGCTGTATCAGGTGTAGCCTGAGCAGAAGAAGCAATAGTAGTTGCACATACCACAAATCATACATGATAACACTGTATTTTTAAGTTTTAACTCTCTGACCATTAGAAGCAAGATCCTTTTGTTTATTGAAATGAAGATTGAAGTATTTGGTCACATCTTCCAGCAACGTGTATAGAAGAAACCAAGTGCTGGGCATTAATACAATAACTGCAGTGAAACAGTGGAGGCAGCATCATGTTTTGTGGATGCTTTTTTTTTCATCAGGGAATGGAAGTCTAGTCAAGGAAAGATGGATGCAGAAAAATCTATAGCAGTTGTAGGAAAAAACCTTTTCAAGATCTCAGGGTGGGCTGAAGGAGTTAATTTTAACAAGACAATGACCAAGATGCTTACCACCTAGAAAACACAGTAGTAGCGTTGGGAAAACTGTTCTAGAGTGATCCACCCAGAGTTTGGACCTGAACCCAGTAGAGCATCTTTAGAGAGACTTGGGTGTGCACCAGTACTCCCCACCAAACCTGGCTGAGCTTAAATGATTCTGTGAAGAAAAGCAGAAACTTCAGCAGAGATGTGTGCCAAGTTTATAGAATCATTCATAAGAATACTTAAGGCTGTCATGGCTGCCAAAGGTGTTTTAACAAGGTACAAAGTTATCCAGGTTTTAATTTTTAATAAACTTGCAAAAAAATGTCCAAAAACTGTTATTACTTTGTCGTTAAGGAGTATTGTGAGGTAAAATGAGTTGAATGGGTTTAAAATATGTTTGAAACAGTGTGGAAAATTGAAAGGGTTTGAAAATATTCTATATGCACGGTAATATGTGTTTGCATGCAGAATTACATCACTACCCACAAAATTTAAGTGTTATGTTTTTTTTTTTCATGCCACACTATAAAATGCATCTATAAGCCGGTTGTTATAGCACTATATTAGCAGTATATTATTTTAAACACATTTGAGATCTTTACGTTATTTCCTATAGTATTCTGTGGGAGGTCAATTTGCTGTTGCCTGTAACACTGCAACCAAGAGAACTTATGATGCTGAAACAATGTTATTAACATAAAGAAACATTTAGACTTAATTTTAATCTATTTTGGATTTAGGTTACTTTGAACCTATGCTAAAAATATGACTTAAAGAAATTTAGACTTCACATGACATCATTATGTAATCCTGGCCAGCTGATAGCAAAAATCCAGATATCCAGATATTGTGTCAGTCTTAATGTTTTTTGTTTCTTTGTTTTTGTCCTATTACTCTTTAAAAATCTCAATCAGAAAACGATTCTATAAATCATACAATAATTTCCTGAACTAGTATCGTGGCACTTTTCATGATGGACACGTCATGTATTCTGAAGGCTGAGAGCATTGTGTTGGTCCAGACTGCAGGTTGCGGGCTCTCTTCAGCGAATCAGCTCTCGTAAGCGAAAGCGTCAGCGAATAGCACGGCAGGACACCACTGAGAGCGAGGACGATGGGGGTCGGAACCAGAGGACTCACCGCTGGAGTCTGAGGCTGAGTCCCCATCGTACACACAATCGAACCATCCTAGAGGTGCACAGCTCCATGTATTTACACTCAAACGCAGCACTGATGTTTACATTAGTTGGATATACTGTTTTGCTCCTTTTGGTTGCCAGTCTTGAATGCGCTCGGGTACAGTTACTGATACAGAGTACAATAATTGATATGTGCGTTGATCAACTACCATTTACAATTTACGGCACTATATATGGCACCGTTACGTACAGCTATAGAGAAGGTGTACGTAATAATCACTCACAGTACAACAAAAAAACTAATTTCCCCCGTTTTTTCTTTCTGGTTAACTCGGTCTGTTGTCCTCAGGAAAGCATTTCTCAGGTAAGGCCGCTGGTGATTTCTCGCTGTAATGCAGTAGAACCTCCGGCTGGCTCGAACAACGAACCCCAAAGAGGAACACAGTCGCTTCAAGTGTGGCCTTTCACACTCTCCCTTCCTCTTTTCTTCATCCTCATTCTCCTCCCTCTCACCATATCCGTCATAATTGTGTTCTTTGTATTTCCCCTCTCACTTTCTAATACCTGACACCATCTTCAACTGATTCCTTGTGTAATTCACGTTTTATTTTTTGTTGATACATATGTTACTGTGTGCATCATTACCTTAGTACTTTATAATCAGTCTTAGAATGAAAGTGTTGTAACACCTCATTGAAAATTGTCAACTCACCTTCTTTGGTTGATACATGTTAGGTAATGAATATTAGTTACATTAGTTATTTTAACTCTTTTGAAAGAGCTAAAATAGTCCTTTAGGATTCTTTAAAGTCTAATAGATTTCGTCTAGATTCTGTCTAAACAAAATGCTGTAATTCACTTTTTCTTTTTGTTCTTCTAAATTTGATCAGATGTGGTGACCTAATTGTCGTTCTGTTGAGGACTTGAGGACATTTATTTTTCTTTTGACTCAACCTATGCAATGTACAGGCAACAGTCTTGCAGTCACACAGCCTACTTACATCTCTGTTGTCATCTTCTTCTTTTCATTCCTGTGAGTGCATGTCTGATTTTGGCACTGATAGAAGTTTTTACTGCAGGCCAGTTGGCTCCAGCATGATTTTTGAATGTATGATGAGTGGCAAAACTGAACATTTATTAATTGATTTTCCTTTGAAAGTCAGTACTGAAAGTTAAGATGAATAAGACTTATATGAAAAGCTTACAAAAGTCTCATTATTATTATTATTATTATTATTATTATTATTATTATTATTTTGTCCATATTCTTCTTTGATTTGTCACTGCCTTAGCATGTAATAGTCCAAAGTTTGCTCAGGCATTCTGGGCATTTATGCTTCAATTTCCTTTGTGAATCTGTAGTTCCATTAGCCATGAACTGTTTCCTCATAGTGTCCACCTGTACCCTTCTGAAGCTTTAAAATGAATGTTGGTATGTTTGTGAAGCTTTAAAATGAATGTTGGTATGTTTGTGAAGACATTTGGGTCCAGATTTTAAGAGAATTAAAAATATAGTTTGACAGCATGTGACTGAATGGTTTTATGTTGGAAAAACGTATACAGATCTTTTACCTGAAGTATTTTATCACTTAGCAGTTTTTGCAAATTCCATTTGATATAAAGGCAGGGAACCCTGTGTAACAAAAGCTGAAATGTCTCCTACTATTTTCACCAGTGAGTTGCATACCTCAATGAATAAATAATACATTCAACACAAGCAAGTTTTATGATGGTCTCTAAACGTCTCAAAAAAATGTGTGTGTGGCATCTACTCAACATGACTGCTGAGAGGTGAGAAGATGAAAACATGCTTATCACATGTTACACTTGTGGGACTGAGACTCTGAAGAACTGTTTAATGACGCCTCTCTGAGGTCATGCAAATGATTAATAACCTTTAACAAAAGGAACATGTGGTAAAAGTGCTGGTCCATGAAGATCCAAGTTTGTGTTTCTCAAGGTAATTTCCATAGCAACCTGTTTTGCATAGAAAATAAGTTCCTGTTGTTAGATAAGTTTGTCGTATCATTTCCCCTAATATTATGCATTAGTAGACAATTTCATCTACATCTACTAATAATAGTACCTGGCTATTATCACATTCATGTCCATATCACAACAATGCAAAGAACTGGAGACTGATGTGAGTTTAAAGCATAACATTGAGGTCATGTTTCGCCTGGTAATCCCCTTGCCTTCTGGCACCTCAAGTCGGTTTGCTTTCCAAATCCAGCTGCCCCATTTGCCCTTCTTGTATGTATGACTTGAAACACTGTAGGCTTTCCATCTGTTGTCTAGTGTTTTGTGTCTCTACATATATACACAGATTCTCAAAGAAGACCTGTACACTATCACTAGCCAAGACTAAAATGACCAAGTCTGTGTTTTACGTGTAACTGATCATGTTAAATACACCCACCATGAAAACTACACTCGACCACAATTTAAGATCATACTCATCTGACATCATGAGCACACTGTCATCACAGACGCATCACATACTTTGTTTCTTAAATAGAAAGGCCTCATCATGTTTTGCAGCTATTCAGTGTGTTGTGTACTTTTAACAACAAGCCAACTAAAATAAACTAAATTTAAATAAAGAAATTCACACTCTGTCTAAAAACAGCTTTGCTGATGTCTAGTGCTTGACCCAAATACCGTTCTGTATCTTTGGAGGAGCTACTTGATACCTCCTGACTTGGTAAGAATCTAATGCCTTGAGCTGTCACATGCTTCCTCAGCTTCCTCTCCAGACTCTTATAGACTCAAGGTCAAGATAAGGAGTAACAGTTACTGGTACAGTAAATAACAGGTAAATAACAAGTGATCCACTTCGCGTAAATGGACTGACATGCACAGCAGTTTGGACTTCATACAGAAATGGCATTGAGGGAAAATTAGGAGGAGTAGGTTATATTTAAAGGCTATTTATATTGTTCAGTAAGAGATTTTTTTCTACTTTTTGAGCCACTAAAATAAGGAGAAAAAAGAGAAGGAACAGAAGGCAGTTAAAGGAAAATGAAACTAACTGGACAAACATGAATCACACAAAAGATGAAAAGAAGCAGGAGGGCAGAAAGGTAAAGGAACCTCCAAAAGAACTGCAGGGAAGTGAACACCAAAATGAAATGAGTGTTTATTGTAATGTTTCACTTCTTTCTACCAGGAGTGATTATGACAGTGAAGATGACGTCTACAGTAACAGTTTTACTGTGTCTTCTGCCAGTGGGAATAACAAGAACAGCAATGCTGTTTCTTCTGCTGATAGTTGTGTTTGTCACAGTGGGGACACTTTTTTTCTTCCCTCAAACAGATTTGATGATGATGAAGATGATCTTATAAATATAAATGGTCATATGGCTAATTCTGAACCAGAGTTGGATATGGAAATTGTAGCGATAGAAAAGTCTTCAGAAGATGATGAAGGAGAATATTGGAATGATGTTGAAAAAGGTAAGATTGAAAGTAAAAAGCTTTACTCCTACCAAGCCTACCCAAAGGAGGTGTTCCAGGCTCTGAAGGAAATGAAGCAGTGTTATTTCCTCACTGATGTCAAAATGACCACTGACAGTGGGCTTAGTTTTCAGGCTCACTCCCTTGTCCTGGCTGCAGTAAGCTCTGTGATCCAGCAGAGACTTCGGGAGAGGGGTGTGGAGAAACCAAAAGAAATGGTTTTGTATTTGAGCCCAGGCATCTCTAGTTTGGGACTGTCTTCTGTACTAGAGTTTGCCTACACTGGGACCATTACTGGTCTGAACAGAGAATCTTTGTCTGAGATCCAGAATGCTGCTCTTTGCCTGGGAGTTCCCAGGGTGCTGGAGATCTGCAAACAAGAAGAAGAGAGGCAGAAAAAACACGATGGGGAGCAGAAGTTAGAGGATAAGTGGAAGATTTCTGCTGAAGAGCAGATGAAGATCAGTCTGCAGTCCATCAGGCAGCTGTGGGATGACAGAGTGGGTTGTGATGTTGAGCTGGAAGCTGAAGGAAGAATATTTCATGGTAAGATGTATAAATATCATACCGTTAGCACGGTTTATATACTTAACCTGTTTTTCAAGCTCTTACTTTTAAAGGAAGATGCATGGCAAATACGATTTTTCAGAATGTTAAAAAAAGCACAAAGGCTTGCCATAGCACTGAGGATGGCTTAAGCTGAAATATGTCTGCCTCATAATAAATAAAAGAAGCTTATTCAATCAATAGGACCCTTGACAATGACCTCAATTGTTTCTTGAATGTAGGCATTTTTGTTTTCTTTGTGTTCTGAATGTTGTGTTCCTCGTGATGTGCTGGGCCTATTTGCAATGATTATGAATGTATGAACCTTGATAATATTCTTTAGGCAAAGTAATATGCTTTTCTTTTAAATGCCTTTTCTCTTCATTACCAGCACATAAAATTCTACTCGCTGCAAGCAGTGACTACTACTATGCCATGTTCAGGAGTGGTATGAAGGAGACCCATCAGGTCTCAGTGTCCCTGCTACTGATTGGGGCACTTGAGCTCGAAGCTTTCCTTTATTGCTCCTACAGTGGGGATCTTCTTCTCAACTGGGGATGCGTGTTTGAGCTTACCGGCGCCGCCCTTCAGTTCCAGTTCCGTACTGCTCTTTCATGCTGTCTCAGCTTCATGAAAGAAGAAATGGATATCTACAATTGTCTTGATGTAGCTGCTTTTGCTAAGGCATATGAAATGACAGACTTGCAAGAAACTGCAGACGACTTTGTCCTTAGGCATTTTGAGGATGTAGCAGCAACTGTTAAGTTTCAGGACCTACCAGTGGAGAAGCTGAAGACATATCTGCAAAGCAACACTCTTTGTATTAGATCAGAGTTGGCTGTGTTCAAGGTGGTTGTAACTTGGATTGAGGCCAATCCCAAGAGGAGAGTGAAAGAGGCCGGGGATCTTATGGCAACTATCCAGTTTTCCCTTATGACCTTCAAGGAATTCAAAGAAGTGAAGGTTATAACCTCATGGCCACAAGTCAGTGCCACGAAACTCTACGAGTCTTTGTTAAAAGAGTTCTGGTCTAGTACCTTTAACATCCAATCAGATTTTAGGACGTACCTTCCTAAAGAGACTGTGGTCCTTGTTGGAGGAGAAAGGGTCACAGAAAACTTTGACAAGCGCACTCTATGTAGGGACATATGGTTCAGCAACTCATTGCGTAACTATGTAGGGCTAACAAAGAGGATTGAATGGAGGATGTTGACAGACTTACCAGAGAAACCGAGATTTAGTCATGGTGTTGGAGTGATAATGGGAAAGCTTTATGTAATCGGAGGAAGATATTATTATGGAGACAAAGACACTATGAAATGCACCTACAGGTAAGACAGACAAGTGTATATTCAAATTGCAGACTAAAAATACGAAGATTCTGTTAATGCTCTTTCGGGATAATTTCTCACATTTACTCTCTACTCCAGGTATGACCCAATCCAGAATGTTTGGGAAAGGTTGGCCAACATGCATGAAAAAAGGAGCAGCTTTGCTCTTTCGGTTTTGGATGAAAAAATATATGCTATAGGTGGAGACAGAGAGTCTGATGTTAATGTAGATAGTGTAGAAGTCTACTGCCCCAATACAGACTCATGGAGGTAAGAATAATAGAGGGCACTAGAATTAAATTCTTGATTTGCTCACAAAATGTGCATACTGCTGTTATGTACTAAGATAAAATGTTAGCATGAGCTTTAAGGCACTAGGTTGAGACCTTTTTTTGTCACTTTCTTTAGCTTTGTTCATCCCCTGGACCAGTGCCTAAGTGGCCATGCTGCTAGTGTACTGAATGGAGAGATTTTCATCTCAGGGGGCTTTGACTGCAGATACCAGTGCTTGGTCTCCATGTTACTCTACCATCCAGGCAAAGGCACGACGTACTTGGCAGACATGTCCCAGAGCCGGGCCCAGCACTGCATGGAAACCTTTCAAGACTACCTTTACGTGGCTGGAGGAGTCTCAGTTGCTGACGGACAATTGGTGGATCAGTTAGCCTGCGAATTCTATGACCCGGTTGGTGACATTTGGGCATCCATTATGCCCTTGTCTGTTCCTCATGTTAGTGCAGCATCTGCAGTATTAGAGGGGAAGGTCTATATCCTCGGTGGCTATTCCCAGGAAGACTACAGTGACACAAAGCTAGTTCATAGGTATGATCCTGCAACACGATGCTGGGAGACCATGTGTAGCACACCAGGCCCCAACACATATACTGCAGCTTGTGTGCTTTCCATACCTGCTCACCTTAGACAATAAAAGAGAAAGTGACCAGCTGGCTGCAGGCCCTGTAACAAGTTTCACACATGAAGACCTGTTATATATTGCAAAATTTACTTACATATATTTAATATGTATATTTATGATGCATCAGAAATTAAGATTCTTGTATGCTTACAATAATTCTAACACAGTTATGATAGATCAAATTCTAAAATAATAACTCTGAAGTGTTCACTATACTTAATTATATTCTAAAAACTAAATTAGTACTTTATACTACATTTTACATTTACTCAGCATATATTCCCAGTACATTTTCACTAGTGCTTAGATGTCTATATGGAAGAAAGTATTGTACTCATGGATTACAAAGCATTATATTAAGAATATTTGATGTGTTATGCAATTATATTCAAAAATACCTTCACATACAAAGCACAAAGCATGCCACAGTGTTCATTTTTTTGTTCATATTGTACTTTTGTGTCATCACTGGAATGTCTGATATATAACCTTTTCATTACAAGTGTACATATGTTGGGGGAGTAATCAGAATGGGCTATGTCACTGTCTTGCTCTATTGTCCTTTACACAAAACCATCAAGCCCATTTGATTCAGGGAAGAATAGTGACTATGTACTAAGACACTAGCTTCCTTTCAAGGAAAAATAAAATATGTTACATGAAAAGATAATGTCTCTCACTGCTGAAATTATAACCAAAGCATTTGCCTGTTGTAAAATCCAGTCATCAATTTCTAACAGTGATCATTAGTATATGTAACTTTTGAAACAATGGTGACATTGACAAGAAAAAAAAAACGTATCAGGAATGTATAATTGGAATCAATTACTTTTAAGGTAACGCAAACTAATAAGTGTTCTCAGATTCACTACTGTTACTTGTGTTGATGTGTCCTTTACATACCTGCAAGATATTAGGATGGCTATATCTTGAATTGAAGCGAACTTTGACATTTTTGTTGTGACGGTTCCTCCAACAGTCAATTTATTGCGGCTGGTTTTAAGATGACTCTGCGGTATTTAAAATGATTATGTGCTGATGTGCCTAAAATATATGTATTTTATGGTGATGTTTCCAGTAATTGAACACCTCATATAGTATCTTACCTATATAGAGTCTAGTTTTGATGCATTGATTCAGTAATAACAGCATTTTGAGTTTTATTTGGGGTTTTTTTGCTGTATAGCTGCATATGATGTAACGTTTCTGTGCGATTTGTCGTTTAGATAGCTGGACAGTTCGACATACTTTCGCCTGTAGCCTGTGCATATGTTGTCGTTGTGGGTAGGTTGTTAACAGCACGAGTTGGTGGCTGCAGACTGCAGAGGCGTCTTTGCCTCATGCTGGGATCACGAAGGGGGAGATATGGAGTGCCTGCTGTCTTGTGTCCTTTGATGTCTTACCCACAAGGTAAATCTCTTTTGCTGCAATTTATTCATTGTCATTTATGTAACCCAGGGATACAGCTCAACTCCAGCTGTGTTTTTTGAAGTGCTGATTCACATATACATTTTGCTACATAATATTCACAGTTTGTGCAGAATATGCTGAGATTCTGTGTGGTCTAAATATGGTTTCAGGAGCAACACCAACTGGAAGTTGCACATACACAATAGAAATCGATGGTGCCATTAACCCCTAGTGTCAATCCTATTGTAACGGTGGCATGTCGTGTTGAACAAACGGTGAGAGGCCAAGGCTTTTGTTTTTTTAAGCGTTATTTAAAAATGAAAAGCGGAAGAGAGCTAAACGTTTGACTGACGAGCACGCAAACGTCAAACACCGACAACCGACGCGACGCACAGACACACGCTTAAATACAAACACATTAACAAGACACGGGTGCAACACAATAACGCTAACGAGACAAGTGAAATTTTCGCGCGCTCGCAGTGTTGCCAACTCCTCAGTAAGGAAAGTAACTATTGGCTGTCCTAAAAGTTGCTAATTTACATAATGCATTTTTTTGAAGCTGTAAAGGAAAAACGTTATGAGAGAGAAAAAAGTGAGTAAAAAACACCCTAAATATGTTAGAACTACAAATGAACTCTGAACAAATGAACAACTTCTGTTGCCTTTGAAATAGGCAGTCACTTCTCAAAATAACTTCATGACTTTAATGCTTTGTATAATCATTTTTACGTAAATTCAGGTTTTTTTTTTTACCGTGTTGTTAAATGTTAGCATAAGAGTAGCAGTTAGCAGGGACTCCTTTTCTACGTTCAACCCTCCTCCTTTATCCGGGCTTGGGACCGGCAAAGTGACCTTAAAAGAGACACTTTGGCAGAGTTACTTAGTTTTTTGTTTTCTTTCTTTTAAATTTTTTGTTTGTTTGTTTGTTTGTTTTTATTTTAAGTTTTCTTCATCTTCCTGTTATACACAAATTGTTCTGGCTCACAGAAAGAGTAGGTCATCTTCATTTTGGTCTTCTATGGCAGGTTCAGCTGAGGGAGCCGACTTAAATGAATAAGCTGCTGATGTGCCAAAAAGCTGCAAAATATTATCAGGCAGCTTGTGTTCATAGCAAGCCTCACCGGACAAGCTGAGACCATATCGGATATACAGGATTGAGTTAAGGGTCTCCAAGGACATTCGATTTCTTAGTTTGGTGTTTACCACACTCATCTGGTTGAATAGTCTCTCAACTTAAGCATTTGAGTGTGGCAAAGATAACACAGACACAGCAGCCATGGCACACACTGTGGACGAGGTGAGTGACTGATTGAGACCGAGTGAGTTAAATGCAGTGATTTCTTTTCGTGTCACACTGAAGACGCATTTATATTTACATCCCGCTCTGTAAATACGTGGCGCCGGCTTTGGGAATGCGCAGTTCATTTGCAATGTGGCCGTGGAGCGGTGTGGGTCTGCTCTGACTGTGAGACTGCACTGTGAGTGTTGTGGGACGGGGCAGCGCTCGATGAGAAACTGAAGAGCATGTGTGTTCATCTCACAGTCTCCAAAAGTCTCCAATAACACCACAAGAAGTCGCTAGATTTGTCGCTAGTCGCTTTTTTTATAAAAGTCTGAAAAGTCGCTAAATATAGCGACAAAGTCGCTAAGTTGGCAAAACTGCGCGCGCGTCCTTCTGTTTTTTACAGTCCCTCCACCAACAGCAAAATTAATAAAAAATACTATGCAGATTTACTGTGTGTATATATGCCAAAGCAGTATTTCACTTTTATTCTTACACGAAGATTATGTATATATGTAAGCACGAAACAGGAGAGCCCCCCCAAAAAACAACAACAACAACAAAAAAAAAAACACGCACACAAAATAAAGAACTAAAGCATAACCTAACAATTAGAGTTTTGGAAGTACACAGACTTCAAAACAAAAATGCCATTAAATGGGAAAAAACTGTGTCCATTATTACCATGTGTCCATCATAAATTATTTGGGTTCTGGCTTGATGCTTGTGTAGTATATTAGAATTGATCACTTTGGTTAGTATCAGAGCACATACATAGCCTCACAGTGTATGACGTGGAAGTTTCATATGCGTAAGTGACCCAGGCCTCGAAGAACTGAAACTAACATTCCTGATGTGCAGACCTGATATGAGCAGATGAAAGCACAAGAAGATTCTTATTTCACACAATAAATTTCATTTTTAAACTAGTCGTGTCAAGCAGGGAGAAACTTGGAACTTCGTGCCAATTCCTATCATGGAATTTCTTGCTCTCACTGCAGAGTCTGTGACAAAACTTCCACAGTGACACCATAGTATCTCCGAACATTTCTCTGCGTACGTTTCGGCGATTGAATGCAAACAAATATATTTTTACGAATAATTTAATCGTTGTTTTAAAACAAAAAAGCAGACACAAAACTGCTTCATTAGTAGTCACAGTAAGTTGTCCTAAGAGTCCTATTATGAAACTATACGCCAAGCATGTTTTGAGAGGTTGGGGAAGTATGAGCAGGAAGGAGTTACAAAGGAGGTTTTTTGTTTCCCTGAGAACTAGATGCGGTAAAGCAGATAACCAGTGAATGTGGAATAGTTATAGCGATAATCCACGAAGACCCAGCTACGAACCCAGAGTCGCATGTGCACCTGTTCCCCAGCGTCCAGTAGCGTAACGGCACCATTTGACACGTTGTCGTTCTTCTCCCCCGAATTGTATTCATATGATGATACAAATCGTGAGTTGCCCTTAAAGATGCTCAAACCCATATCGTGAGCCGCGAATGCATTACCAGAGTATCGGAAGTAGTAGACTCCTTTAACAGGGGCAGTGAAAACACCTAGAGAGTTAGAGTTAGGATGTATTAGAATGGGCATTCCAAAGAAGCTCTGTCAGATTCCAGTCATATGGAGGCAAAACAATGGGGTTTCTTCTTCTTTTTTTATACCTATTTTAACCAGTAGAGAGCAGTGTTGACATGTCTTTATATATGTTAATTTTTATGTATTTGCATTTGATTATTTTTTTAAAGAAGGTTTTTTCAGATTATAGTAGTTAAAATCAAATACCCACATCTTTAAAAACATTTAACTGATGCACTTCAGCCTGGAGCCATGTACAGGGATTGGCCACCATCATAGTACATGTATTTTTTACAAATCCAGAGAGAAAAAAGTAGTTTTGCCCTTTAGGATACCACTTTAGAAGCGTTTTGGATGTTCATGTTTATTCATGTATTTAAATTCTGCTCTACTATCTATAAATTTTAATTTGGTGCTAAAAGCACATCTAACTGAATTCATCAATGACTTGCTTATAAAACAAAATGTTAAATCAGGTGTATGTTGTAACACTGAAAGAATTCAGTGGTACAAACGTTTTTGTCATTATAACCTGTAAAATAATGCATTTTATTCCATTTATTATCAAGTGCAAAATACAACCTTCAAGAGAGCAATGACAAGGCGAACATGAACACACATTTTGCTACATTGCACTACTTAAAAAAATGTATAATTCACCTGTTTTAGGGTTGTACGCATCTCCAATGTTGGTGAGGACTTTATCAAATATCAGTTTTGTCTCTGAGGTGAATGGCCCCCTGTGTGAGTTCTCTTCTGATGTCATAGAAGCAGTAAATGCCACTTTAGGATTCCCTGCAAGTATGAATAGCACAATAATAATAAATGTCATAGAATGGTAGTCATGCATCTGAAGTCCGTCTGCACTGCATACACTGCTTACCATGTTACTCATCAAGGGCCTGATAATTGAATATTAAAAGTATTAAATGAAGTTAAATCAGGGAAAACTATCAGTCATTGTAGCAGTGAAACAGCCACAAAAAGTACAGTTTAAATAGAAATATATATATTCAACATTACAACTAAAAGGAGCATTTACCTGCAATCTGTTGCTGCAGGTTTTGCACCAAGTCCTTCTGTTTTGCTAGTTGACTTTTTGTAGTGTTAAGGTCTGCCGACAGTCCCTCCACCAAGGTCTGAAGCTTCAGGAACTCAGAGTAGATATTAAACTGTGGATTCATGATATCAGCCTCCTGACCTTTACAAATGAATATCAGTGTGAGCTGTATTATTATAATCAGCATCGTATTCCAGAATGTTCTTTTGCTGTTCTGATACAATGGCTGGATGGATGTCTGATGGTAAGGTTTAGGTATGTCCCATGTACTTTGGATTAATGATTGCTTGGGTTGTTTTTCTACTAAAGTGACAGGATTTCGCAAGTGAGCACTTTGACCCAAGCTCAAGCTTTATGTGTGACACACAGAACGAACCACTTATTTTCTTTCCAGTGAAAAGATCGGCTGTGAGTTTTCTGAGCTATGAATAGCATCACAATATGTACAACATTACATCATCACAAACGCTTAATACACACAGCATAACCCAGACAGAGAATAAAAGACAATAAGGAACAGATAGTGGCAAAATATACAAGCAGTAAATGTCAGTGGATTCTGAAAACTGAAGTAAACTGAGGTGGTATGCCTAATTCAAGTAATTTCAATAGTTTAAGCTGTGCATGTTTTATTTGTATTGCTTGCTGTTCGTTTAAAATGATGCAGGGTGTGCATTTGAAGATGAAATACATAAAAGGTGGTAGTGGAAAGGAGCCAAAATAAATGTAACATGCAAAGTATTGTGGCAGAGTTATTATAAATAAATAAAAACAGTTGTATCGAGACCAGCGCAGTTCTGAACAGTCTGTTTGTTTACAGATTGTCATTCTGAAGTCTGTGTTTAGGAGAGGGTCTGGAGAGTGACCACACTGCTTGTGAAAGAAGCTGTTCATCATATCATGCCAGACAGAGAATTCTGTTACAACCTCTTGTATATACAGTTTCACTTTTTGAATGGAATTAATGAAATAAATCAACTTTTTCATGATATTCTAATTTTATGACAAGCACTCTGTATTTCTCTTTGTAAAGACTAACATATGGAGATATAGGGTCTATAAGGCATGACAGTTCATTTGCTTACCATGAAATATTTTT
This sequence comes from Sternarchorhynchus goeldii, assembly GCA_028565775.1. Classification (NCBI taxonomy): domain Eukaryota; kingdom Metazoa; phylum Chordata; class Actinopteri; order Gymnotiformes; family Apteronotidae; genus Sternarchorhynchus; species Sternarchorhynchus goeldii. The sequence goes on from JAOXYF010000006.1 coordinate 13,498,173, forward strand.
CCTTCAGCTTCGAGCTCCACATCACAACCCACTCTGTCGTCCCACAGCTGCCTGATGGACTGCAGACTGATCTTCATCTGCTCTTCAGAAGAAGTCTTCCACTTATCCTCTAACTTCTGCTCTCCATCTCCATCTCTGCCTCTCTTTTTCTTGTTTGCAGATCTCCAACACCCTGGGAACTCCCAGGCAAAGAGCAACATTCTGAATCTCAGACAAAGATTCTATGTTCAGACCAGTAATGGTCCCGGTGTAGGCAAAGTCCAGTACGGCAGACAGTCCCAAACTAGAGACGTCTGGGCTCAAACGCAAAAACATCTCCTTTGG
>JAOXYF010000006.1:13513146-13523308 GCA_028565775.1 Sternarchorhynchus goeldii
TTTCACGTGCGGGGTTGGGTGGGGGGTGATTGACAGTAGTGTAATTTAGAGTGCCTGCAGTGGAGGTAGATATCTGCGGTGGGCCCCTACCCCCCACGTATAGCGGAGCCTCTCCATTCAGGGGCCGCAGCTTGCCGAAGCTGTCCATGGTGGTGGGAAGGCCGCCGTCAATAGACAGGTTCACCATCTGGTCAAAGGTCACTAGCTCCACTGTGTGGAACTGACCATCGTTAATTGTCTCAGTGCTGGAGATGAATACAGAGAAAATGGTTTGGTTAGTTCAATTCATTTTGGCCAGTTATTCTGTAAATGACCAGACCTAACTCTTCGGCAAAAAGTTTGGATGAAAAAAGGACAAACGTCCACTGTCTAGGAGCCAGAAAACAAATTAGTTGCTCTTCAGAGGGGCCTCAATACATGTGAGCACCAAAAGTAAAGAGCTTATCAACTGAGTAAAAACCTATCAATCTACTGTGATTGAAGACATCACCCTATGATGAGAATTTATCTCCTCTTTTAATGAAGCCTTTTTTACCTAAGACCTACAGCACTGATTTATAATAAGAGATTCTGAGAAATCGGTCAGTTGAACATTCCTGTAACTTTTAGCATAGTACAAAACTGCGGCTGCCCATTCCCAACTCGCTAACCTAGCTGCAGTATTTCTGATTATCATAATGTAGCGTTGGTGAGGAGGACTTCAATTGCATTTTCTGTTCCAAGAGATCTTATGTACAAGTCTCTTTTAGTTAACTGAAATCCTGATACATGGCAAATGAGCAGACTGGGGCTGAACTCAGCAAGGAGAACAGGATTGTAGTTAAACAGAATACAAGAACACAGACAAGGGGTCAGATTTCTAAAATTCCAGTAAAATAACAAATAAAAAAAAAATGTAAAAAATGAAACCATAAATCACATAATGCCCCTCTCTACTTCCCCTGACTGGCTCACAAAAAGTCTACGGCAGCTGGAAGCACGATATCTGCCATCTGTTAGCCTTGGTTTAGCTCTATATGTAATGGTAAACACCACACATTTGTGTTCTGTATGTTGGCCTGTATTTTATTCCAGACACTGCTGTTTTACTCCCTCAGATCGTGAGCTGAATGCCACTGGTGTAGCAGGGTAGAACATTTTTGGATGCTGCAACAATGTTGCACAAAAATACTGCCTGTGGTACCTTTGGCATTATAGTGATGCACTGCTTCAAGGCCAAAAGTTGAATTCCTGGGCTCTAAAGGTCACGACTCACCTGTAAATGGCATGGCCTGGTTGACTCCCAGGGTCGTAGCTGACCTTCACGTGACCCTGGTAGAGTTCCACGGCGATGTGGTCATTATCTCCATTATACAAAAGGATGCCATTGTCCTCTGCAGTGGACACCTTCATTACAGGCAGATATGCAGTTACTTCAGGACATGCTTAGCACTGAGGCCAGAAAACCCCTGAACCTTAATCTTGCATATCAGAAAGGAGCATGTTTTTTGATATACAGCGTTAAAATGGTAGAAGTCAGTTTAGGCCAGTTTGTGTTTGTATGTTGTAAACCATAAAGTCAGTAAAAAAACAAAAGTGGGGAAAAAAAATAAATGAATCGTCCACATGCAAAAGAAAGAGAGAAAGAGGTGTTTAAAAGAAAAGCTGCCACACTGTAAGCTTCAGTCTCTACAAAATGTACCTACAAATGTATCTACAAATCACTGTTGAATATTTACAGCACCTCCCCAGTACATGAAACTAAGCTTTTCTGAATAGTTCATAAATGGTCACAGTAAAAAAACAAAAACAAGTAAGCAAATAGACTTAAATCAACCTGTCAAGCCGATCAAACTTGACAGTCGGCGGTTGGTGGTACCTGCAGAGTGATGTTTGCCTGGGGCCAGTTCTTCATGTCACTCAGCAGCAGGTAGGAGTCGCGGTCCACGAAATTGACGCTCACCAGCTTCTCGCAGCGCGGCCCGCCGAATCCCGGCAGACACTGGCAGAAAGCACGGCCTGCCCGCTCCACGCACGGTGCCTCGTTCTGGCACTCTGCCAGCTCGCAGGGGGCGCGCGGTGATGGTGGCACCTCGCACAGCTGACCGCTAGAGGAAGGGGGAGGGGGAGGTAGCTGTTATAGGACATTTTTTCCTGAGATTTTACCCGAGAGTGAAGGTGTCGTTGGCAGCTATGCGATTGCCCTGCTCCCAACTGGACCCTGTCTGTCTAAGAGAAGCTTAAGGGAAGGATACAAAACTCCTTCACACTTTGCTTTTTGTTGAAATGACTCAAAGTGACCTCAGTTGTCCAGATGGTGGCACTACAGCACAGCTTTTAATGTTTTGATGGGGTTTTCTTCCATACTCTAAGGGTTAGAAACAAATTCCCACTTTTCCTTGACTAAAGCCAAAAGGTTCAAAAGAACTTCGGTTTTCTAATAATAAGCAAATGCAATTTCGGACACTAGTCCTAGGATTTTCATCTGCACAAACTTGGTGACAAATTTCTGAACCTTAATTATCAAAAACATTTGATTGAATTTCTTATGCAATATCAGAAACCACACCTACTGGTGTCTCAAGGTTAAGCAAGGCCGTAGTGCGTCTCTCTACTTCTGTACTTAACATTTGTATAACTGCGCTTGGGGATTTGCAGAAAAGGGAAGTGAAGCTGACCTGTAACCTCTGGTGCATGTGCAGGAATAGCTGTTGATCTCATCCACACACTCGCCACTGTTCTGACACCTGTGCTCTTGGCAGTCGTCATAATCTTCGCTGCAGTCGTCGCCTACAAATCCGGGTGCACACACACACCTAACACACACACACACACACACACACACACACACACAAATGTGATAAGCATTGAAAAATAATGGGTATATACTGGACACAACCCTTTAATTAAAGTTTGCCCTGTGCTTAGTTGTAAGCAGTGGTTTTGTAACTGCCATTGTTGTGTATTTGTATAGTTTACTCATATTTAAAATAAAATAAAAAAACATTTTCAAAAATAAATGCAAGATGAAGAAGTAAATGAAAGCTCAGGTAAATGAGTGAAGAGAATGTTCTTACTTAGGACCCATTCCAGTGATGAGACAAGTTGACTGCTGCTTACATGGGTTGCGTCCAGGGGCACAAATGTCTTCCATCTCTTCACACATCTCTCCTACACACACACACACACACACAAACAGTGAGATTCTTGAACAGCAATAACAACTTTATTTTGGGCGTCATCCATGTACCCTTCTTTGACTAACCCTAAAATAACCCCTTTAAAAGGCCAAGTAAGCTCAAGACAGCACAAACTGGAGAACCTGTGTAGTACAGGCACGTGTAGTTGTGAATGGGAACCACATACCTGTGTAGTACGGTGCACACAGGCACGTGTAGTTGTGAATGGGAACCACATACCTGTGTAGTACGGTGCACACAGGCACGTGTAGTTGTGAATGGGAACCACATACCTGTGTAGTACGGTGCACACAGGCACGTGTAGTTGTTGACTCCGTCTTTGCAGGTCGCACCATTCTCACATTCATTGTCCTCACAGTCATCAATATTGATTTCACAGTTGGAGCCTTCGAAACCCAGCGGACATGAACAGCTTGAGGGTGGAAACACAGAATGGTGATTTAAAGCTACAATCAATGTGCCTTATGTATGAACGTATTCATTTGCATAATTTCACAAGATTCTTTTCACTTACACACACATAAGCAATGGGCGTTTGATAATTAATGTATATTCAGTGCACATAAGTAAGTACACCCCCAGTTAAAAAGCAACGGATTTGCTGTTATGCAAAGTTAACAGTTTAGATATTAAAATATTAAATACATATTAAAATAAAGGCCCACAGTGGGAGCTCGAAGCACGAAGAGTCAGTACACATTTTATTACTGAGATTCAAATCTTTCTTTTAAAAAAAAAAAAATACTTCACATCACCATTATTTTTGGTAAGACTCAGCGTCATCCTTCCCTTCCCTTTTTTGTTCATTCAGAACTTTCTAGAAAGAAGTTCTGCCACCTTTTTTCCCACTGCTCTTCGCTAGAGTGGTTCTGTTGCTCTGCTTTCCCCTTTAAATTGTTTAAAAGGTATTCACTGAAGTCTTTTGTTCTTTAGAGCCACTCGCATGATTTTGCTAGTGTGCTTTGGATTATCATCATGCTAGAATATTCCTCTTTCGCCCAAAAGCGTCTAGAGACCGGGAGTCATTTTGGTAATTTCCACAGGCATGGGCCCGTCTATAAATGTCATTTCCGACACCTTTTGTCTTCGTGCAGCCCCACATCACGCTCCCACCTCTGTGCTGCACTGTTGGGACTGTACTGTGGAAGCACTCTAGAGTCCAATCTGAGTCGAACACATTTACTGCGATCAAAGAATGCGCTCAATATTCGTGGGGCTGCAGAGTTTAACATTGCAGTTTTGGTGAAAGGACTTTTTTTTCCACCAAACTCTTCATTGCTAACCTTTGTTGCGGAGCCTGAAGAATGTGCCTGTCTGGTTTTTCGGAGTTAGATCGTGTAGACACTGTACCGGCTACGGAATCAACTTAGCAGCCCATTACAACACTGGTTAATAACGGCGTTGTGGTTCGTTCTACATCTCTGGTTACTCCAGCAAGTGTGTTTCAATTGATAATTTGTTAGTAAATTCTTCCTACATCGTTTTCCATCTCTGGGAAGATCTCAGTGGTTTTTCAGTAGCTCAGGCAGTTGTTTTCCATGTGGAGCAATGACAAGCACATGCATATAGGGAAGCCCATACATCCACAACTAAGTACTTTTGTGTTCACGGGTCATATTATAACCATGTTCATGCACTTAGGCTATTGGAAGCGACAGGTGTACTCAATTTTGCTTCACAAGTTTTCTAACTTGTGTCTGATTACAGCCGTATTCTCTTATGTTGCACTGAATTTCTACATTGGTGCCCGTGTTTTCAATATATTCTTTCCAATGTATTTGGTTTTCATTGTTTATAAGAGAAAATACACCACTTGTCAACTTAGAAATAATGCAGTTATCGAAATGATGCAATTATGAATCATTAGATATTTAAGTGGTACTTCACAGGGGTGTCCGTCCTCACTTCTGCTCTACACATTATATGTTGTATAATAATGTCCTATATATGTTGGACTCTCTTCTGTTGTATACATTATAAGTTGTATAATGTAAAGTGAAAAAGGGTGGTAGGTATCAAAAAACGTCCAAATGCAGATTAAAGTATTAACTGCGCCTAACAAGTCACTTTAAAAAAAAAATCCTCAGCTCATTTGAGGCGGTAATTTGAGGTGTTAATTAACTCCTTATTTGGAGATCATAAAATGTAATGGTGTAATTACAGTTTGTACAGTGTGGCAGTAAGCACTTCTGTTTGCCTTTGCCCATGTCATTTAGTACCAATTCTGCACGTGTTACAGTTTAGTATGATGGTGAGGTACATACGTGTAGGCTTCCCCCTCTCCGGTGACTTGACACGTGCCACCATTAGCACATGGGTTACTGATGCAGACGTTGAGAGTGGTCTCGCAGTTCTTTCCCTGTGTAACAACACACATATATAAATATACATATATAAACATATATACATATTCTTTCAAATTTTTTTAAATCTTTGAACTATGGCCAAACAGTTCTGCTGGTTGAGAGTTGTATAAGTGCTGCAAATTGCAACATGCCTTTTTTGTGAGGGCTGGCTTCCATTTGGCCGCTCCACCATAAAAACCTAACCGGTGGAGTCCTCTGCTGATGTTTGTCCTTCTAGAAGGTTCTCTGATCTCCCCAACGAGACTCTTGATTCCATTCTTATTGATTACTGGGTCTTACCTGTCTGACCAAGTCTCTTTGACCCTGATTACTTAATATGGCTGGACAGCTAAGATCTAAAACTATCTATGGTTCCAATCTACTGCCTGTTGAGAATGATGGAATCTTTTGTGCTCTTGACCACTTTCAGTGCTGCAGAAGTTTTTTTTTTTTCCATGTATCCATCTCCAGATCTGTGCTTTCTTGCACAATCTTGTCGCACAGGTCTACAGACAATTTCCTTGACTTTATGACTTGGTTTTCACTATAGCATTTAAGATCAACTGTCAAAGCTTACATAAACAGGTCTGAACCTTTCCTCTGTATGTCCGTATGATGAAGTATTTGAAGAGCCACTGGTAGAAGTAGGATAGAGCAGAACTCACTTGATAGTGTCATGTGTGAATAATTATGTAAATGTGATATTTCATTTTTTTTTTTAACATTCACAAAATATTCCAAATATCAGTTTTTGCTTTCTCATTATGGGGCGCTATGTGCAAATTGATGAGAAAAAATTGTTCTATCCATTTTAAAATTAGTCTGAAACATACCGAATCTGTAAAAGGTAAACACTTTACATATACATTTGGTTTCTGAATGTACTATATGCATACTGGCAGGCTCTTACCTTGAAGCCATCTATACAAGTACATCTGTAGAGTTCTGTTAAACCTGACTGGCAGATGCCATGGTTCTGACAGGGATTGGACAGGCATGGGTTACACTTAACCAGGACAGCAGGGTCAACATCATCTGCAACACACACACACACACACACACACACACACACACCTCATAAAGCAACGTCACTAACATGGTGCTCAAGAATGTAATCAGAATAAATAAAGGTCTCCAGCCAGAAAAAAAAGTTTAATATCCTCAGATACCTTGGCACTCGAACTTTTTGGCGGGAGTGGTGAGGAGCAGCTTGCCCTCCATGCCCAAGGGGCCGGTGCACCGGGCGATGCCAGGCTCCTTGTAGCCCGTCTTCACCCAGTCAGACAGCCAGCGGAGACGGCAGTCACAGTACAGGGGGTTGGCACCGATGGCCCTGTGTAACATCAGACAACTTCCACTTGAAAACAATCTTATTTCCCTTTTTGGTTCATTCAGAAATGGAATTCAAGGTCTGGTGTAGGATTTCATTCAAGAGTTCATTAATAAGGTCTAAGCTGCACAATGATGTGAAGATAACATTGTATTACTACAGTGGGTCTTTGTACATGAAATGTAATACTTTTTGTTTGCCAATAGATGGCTCTCCAGGGCCATCTGTAAGAATGGGTCAAGTCGATTCACTTGTAAGATCGTGTGTGTGTGTGTGTGTGTGTGTCTGTGTGTGTATTGCGATATCTTCTGAGCACATTTAAAAAGCAGGCAGTCTTTTCTGCTGCACCTTTCTTTGTGTCTGACAGCTACAAACACAGGAACCACACGTACACTGAACCACACGTACACTGAACCACACGTACACTGAACCACACGTCGAATCAGTCTGACAAAGATCAGCCAATATGTCATGTTAAAACCTGTGTGTTACTGGGAGCCCATGGTTGCTGATATTCAAAAGCAAAACACACCTTCACACTCAACACATATGCATTCATATATGCAGTATGTATTCCCACACCCACGAACATACTATGCTTTCAGAATCAAGAAAACATGGCAGGCATGTGTAGGAGTTGTTGGAGTGAGGACAGACAGTGGCTAGTGATGTGCATAAAAACCACAGACCAGTGGCAGACCACAGCGTGCCTGCACTATGTGAAGAGCCTAGGAAGGCGATGGGTGTGTGTGGGAGTGTGTGTGTGTGTGTGTGTGTGTGTGTGTGTGTGTGTGTGTGGGTGGGTGGGTGTGTGAAGGTGGGTGTGTCTGGGAGGGTGTGTGGATTTGCCTACTTTAACATGATTTAACACAGAACAGATATAACGTACCAGTGGCAGAGGTTCACAGTGGAGCTTCGTTCCCTGTGTGTGTGTTGTTTATACAGTGTGTATGTGTGTGTGTGTGTGTGTGTGTGCGTTGGCACTGCAGCAGTACTTACAGGTGTGACAGTGACACTACGTCATTGAAGATCCCATCAGGAAGCTCCGAGATGTCATTACCATGCAAGGACCTGACAGACAGGAAATACCAATCAACAAGGCACAGTGTTTCAAGCACTTCATCAATGTCATTTACGACATTCCTACCACACACTGAACTCATTATCCTTTCAGTAGTGTTTATATGAGTTAAAATTTTACAACAGTCGCTGCAAATGAAGGTATAGATTAATGCACGTTCTACAAGAGCAGTGGGAAGAATGTCCCTGTCTCTTTAAGACGTGCGTCCGACTAGCCATTGTGAATGTTTATATGTGTCTGACAATGCCATGCTGAGGGGTTTTGTTTTTTTTTTTGGGAATGGCCTGGTTTTGGCTGAGGTTTGTACTGACGGTCACAGGGAGAGATTTCATGGACTGAAGAATGCAAAGCTCCTCCCTCCCTCCCAGTCAGACTATCTCTTCGGTAGCCATGCTGGTCTTGTAGAGACATTTTTTCACTCTGTTTATCATGGACTTTTCAGTTTTCCCTCTCTTTCCCTGCCATCAAATCACAACAAGGAACTGGACCCTGATGCTGGTTCCTTCTCTCGTGAAACTCGCTCGATTCTCACTCGGTTCTCTCCTTTGTGGACACCTGTCGCTGGTGCCACACCGGACGTTCGGACTATCTATTTTCGTGCTGTGGGCTTGGCAGGGAGCTTGCGTGGAATTCAGTGGAGCCGGGTGTAGGGTTTCCGCGGACGAACCGCGCTGAGTTGGCTGAGAGAGAGAGAGAGAGAGAGAGGAAGTAGAGAAAGAGAAACTTCCTTCCCTGTCTCTCAGCAGGGCGATTAGGTGTCAAGAGAGAGTAGGCTTAAATCCCTGTAAATGACTGTAAAACAATACGAACGGCTTAATCCACTGGGTCATTCCTGGGCGCTGCGGGAATGACCCAATGGCCAGAGATGAGGTCGCTCACTCCTCTCCGACACCTTCCCGGACCTCCCCTGACCACTAAACCACATAGCCACACTTGCCTTCAGCTGGTCCACAGCTGACTGGGGGCTACTGGAGTCAGAAGCCTGGTGCTAAGGAACCTCTCGTGTAAAGGATGATCTTGGCTTAGCCCAAAGCCTCTTGGAAGCACGAATCGCCAACTCCGTCCCTCTCCCTGTTGTCTCTATTCTCATCTCTCTCTCTCTCTTTCTCTCTCTCTCTCATCATCCCTCTCTTATTTTCTCCTCTGTCCTTTTCTTTTCTTTCTCCCCCATCCGCTACACACCCAGGCGGCAGGCCACGGTTCTCTGGAGAGAGCACACGAAACCCAACCTCACTCTCCCATCCCTGAAAGGCCAATTAGCAGCCTATTAATACCAAATAGAAAATCACGTCCTCGCAGATGCAAAAAAAAAAAAAAAACCCTCATGCCTGCTCACAGCCGAGTCTGGGTGAATTATTTTCCCCTCTTTTCGCTATTCCAGCCGAAAAACAAGAGGCAGAAAGACAGGAACCCAAGGTGGCGCTTTACGACTGCTTCGACACCTACGTGCAGTTTTTAGTGACGGCGCCGGCTAAAAAAAACCCAAAAAACTTTAGCCTTTCATGCCGGGGCAACTTTGAACCTCGGAGCCCTGTCGAGTCTTTAAGCGGGCTATAAAACGGGCTCGGCTGTTATCGTGACGCGGCACGCTTTAGGTACTTTTATTTAGCCGAAACGGCACGAGGGGGAAAAAAAAGAGAGGTTTTATGGAAAGGCTTTGATGGATCAGTCTAGGAGTAAAGAGATCAAGGATTTGGGTGCCTGTGTTTGCTTCTGTTGGACCTAAATGATGGAGACAATGGGGTAGTAAAGTCTAAAGGCGTGGGGGGTGGGGGGGTGGTGTTGCGGTTTCAAGAGATCTGTGCCATAGCTAATGGATACGCTGCAAATGAGACTTATATGGTAAGAGCAGACGGAGCGAGCGTTGATTGAGGTTTATTGATATCAAAGCTGTTGGGGGGGGGGGGCTCTATTTTCAAATGAATGTCAGATTTCAGTGCCATTTAGGCATGGTAGAGTGGAGGACGTTCGTGGCTTTGTTGCAGGCTGTGAAAAAAAAATGAAAGTCTGGTAGGCCACATGTCACAAGTCTGTTGCTTCTCTGTTCCCCTAACATACAAAGAGGCTGATATATAAGGTCTGTAAAACATGCCCTGATTACACACACACACACACACACACACACACACACACAGTCCCATCTGCCACAGTGTCCTCACTGTCTCCTGAGCCAGCCCCACTTACAGATGGCTTTTCACTTTGCCTGCGTGCAGTGGTGTAGACTTGG
>JAOXYF010000006.1:13523394-13539219 GCA_028565775.1 Sternarchorhynchus goeldii
CCCCCCCCCCCCCCCCCCCCCCGAAAACCCAGTGTGAGTTCCTTCTCCTCACCATTTCCTCTCCATAACACTGCAAGATGCTTAAAGTGCAGATGAGAGGACGAACATCATCTGCTGATCTCATAATCGGGACACATGCCAAGCATCTTAGCATAGTAACAGTGACCTAGGATCTGACCTGGCCTAATGGTATGACTGTGTCATAAGACTGAATCTTATATTTGTGCTCCTACTTGGAGAAGGAGTAGAAACTCTGGAACATGCACTTCCTTTTGAACCATCTTTAGAATCATTGGAAGGTTCCAGCATCCCCTCCACCCTAACCAGGCACCCAGTTGAATTCATAACAGCCTCACAGTGATGCATTGGCGCACTGGAGACTTGGGCCTTCAGGTCCCAGCGCAATAACCGAAGTCGCTGTTTGCAGATCGCGGAAGATGAAGCGCTTTTGGGGTAGAGACGTTCTCTGAGCAAACTCGTGTTGTCGGGGGAGTGAGGGTTGAAAACGGAGGAAACCCAAGGCAGAACGTACAGGAGACGAAGGGACCGAAGACCCGCGAAGGCGAGGCCAGGAATGCAACGAAGGGCGTTGTAACTCAGAATCCTGTGGAGAAGTAAGAAGACACATGGATGAGCCATTAAGGTTTAGGCTACTAGTAGGTCTCGGAGTTAAAACGTAGCTTTAAGGAATGAACATTTTCATACATGATATATTACGTATCATAGGCAGGACAAAGTATTTGATGTCAAAGCGTAAAATATTTTTATTCCTCATGCTACGAGGCATATTAGCACTTGGAATTAGTGGAAACTTACAGGGTGGTGAGCTGACTCATGTTGGCGAAGGAAGAGTTTGTCAAAGAGTTGATTTTGTTGTTACTCAGGTCACTAAAAATAAACAAGCATGCCCATCACCCTCCTTGCACAAATCATTTCATCTTGGACTGCACATGAATAATGGACTGCAAATGATAGAAGACAAGGGTGGTGTTGACGGGGGGGGGGTTACTCACACCAGCTGCAGATACTTGAAGGCGGAGAGTTCTTTTGGCACTGTGCTAAACTGGTTGCCATCCAGGTACCTGCAGAGAGTCGCAGTTAAAGGCCTGTCCTCTTCCAATACCATCAATGAGAAAGCATCTCTCTTTTCCTCGACAGTTGACTTCCATGCCAAGTTTGTCTCCCACAGAGTGTGTGACAATGGGGAGTCCTGGCTAGTGCTGGATGTGCTTGGTGGAGTTTTGTGAAATAATTAGTCTGTGTATGATTGGCTCAAGCATTTTGTATGTGCGTGTAACTCACTGTGGCTCTAAGACTCTTACACTGATGTGTGTCTGTATGCACCACGGCCTGTGTATTTAGCATTGTATACATCTGTCTGGATGATTGATGACCACATGCTTTGTGGCGTGCCTGTTTGTGCATGTTTGTGGGATGTGTTTCTCCCTCACACACACACACACACACACACACACACACACACAGGCAGAGCATTTTAACACCTCTGCTCCACTGTGTGCCTCCTCCAGCCCCTCCCACTCTCTCCCAGTATGTATTTTGCTGCGGACAACACAATAGATGCCCCTGGGGGGTGACTTGCTGCAGGGGGTTCAATGAAATCGGCTGACCCCTTTACACCCGATCGCTCCTCCCTTGGGGTCACGTCCATGACGGACCCCATTGTTCTCGACTGGCCAAGGGCTCACTGGGGAAAAGAGATAGAGTTGGGTGCGAGGAGCAGGGCTGTCCGTTTTTGGGGCAATAACGGAGCAGGAAGCAGAAGGAGGGTTCCAGCACACACTTGGACCAATCAGGTTTGAGTATCTGGTGCGTCCAGCTCGTCTGTACGCCCACCCTTTTTTGGCCGTCAGTCCGATTAGGTTTTCCAACCTGAATCGACCTTGCTGGCTACAGGGAGGGAAATGGGATGGCGTATGGAGAGACGGCAAGACTTACAGCTCGGTAACGTTGCGTGGGATGCCCTTGGGGAGGGCCCTCAGGTGCTTGTTGCTACAGCGCACCACCGTCTCCAGGCAAGTGCACTCGCTGGGGCACTGGGGGCGTGGCATACAGCTGGCCTCCTCTTGCCCTGTGTCATGGCAGAGGGGAGAGTCAGAGATGGAGGGAGTGAGAGAGAGAGAGGCGAGAAGCATTCAGTAAAGGCAGGGATGGGAGGAGGTGAAAGACGAATGGAGATACGAATAGCGGGGAGAGGGAGGCATCATAGGGTTGTAAGGACAGATGAAGACTAATTAGGAAGACACACAGCAATAGAGAAAACTGCCCCAGGAGAGGAATAGAGAAATAAGAACAGAACATAGAGAGGCACACCCACTGAAAAGAGATAAGGACAGGAAGTACCCACAGTCTAATACAGTATTGATCTGGAGCACAAAAACAAATGTCCAAGTGTGGCAGACAAAGGTTCCTCTTTATTCTGCAAAGAACACTTGAAAAATGCAGTAAAGCTGACGGATCGATGGAGCAGTTAAATATTTATTGACTGAAAAGTTAGCTAACAGAGCCACCCTTTAGCTGGGAGGGTGAGCGAGTCACTTTTCGGGTTAGCCAGGGCACAAGAGTGCAGTCTACCTTCTTCGCAGTGGAAATCTGGCAGTGCCACATCTTGCAGCGGGATCTCCTTCAGGAAAGCCGGCCGCTGGCAGCGTGGGTTCCCGGTGACGATCTTGCGGCTCCGGAGCCAGTCACCAAGCCATGCCAGTCGGCAGTCGCAGTTAAAGGAGTTAGCCAGCAGGTTCCTGCCACAAGAACATAAATAAGAACTAGAAGACAGAACAGGCCAAGCCAGAGGAAGCTCAAAGTCTGCTTCCTGTGCGCTAATCAAAGCCAGCTTTTTATTCTCCTAGCCCGCAGCGCGAATCAGACGTGTCTGAAATTCTACACTGCTGGTGAAATTGCCACATCCATGGATAATTCGAAAGACATCATCAAACAGATGGTCGGATTTATTGCAAGCTGGTATTGCAAGGCCGTCGACAGGAAGACCAAAGTTCTGGCTTGTGTGCAAACAAAAAAAAAACAGAACGTGATTGAGGACGTACAGAGTAGACAGGGTCTGAAGGGTGTCGAAGGCTCCAGGTGTAATGGTGGTCAGCTGGTTGTCATAAAGGGACAACAGGCGAACATTATACAAGCCAGTGAAGCTGTTGTTATGGATACAGCTGATGCGGTTGTTGCGAAGCATTCTAAAACACAGGGAGAAGTTTTTTATTAAAATCATTTGTACCATAACAGTAACTGAAACTTCGGTCTGCACTTAAACAAATGTCTTTATTGTCACCGTATCACAGAAAATGAGAGTTAGTCTACAACTGTAAGACAACTGAACTCACAGCATGCGTAGACCTTCCAAACCCTTGAACATGCCACTGCGTACAGAGTCCAGCTGATTGGCCGTCAGATGTAGCTCAGTGACGGAAGAGGCACCCTCGAAGACGCCATCCTCGATTTCCGAAATCTTGTTGTTGCTGAGGTTTCTTTGAGACAAATGCAGACATTGGACAATGTTTGCCACACTGCAGTTGGAAAAGCAGGCACCATTGAACCTTTGCTAGTCAATGCTTACATTTTCTTCAGCTGTGTCAGAGTCTTGAATGCGCCAGTAGCCTCCAGAGACGTGATCTCGTTGTTGTTGAGACGGCTTCAGGAATAGAAAGGCAAAATAAGGTCAGGACGGGAGTTCAGAAGGAGGGTGTTCAGAAGGACATGGCAGAGAGCACCACAAGTTCTGTTACAACAGTAAGCTGTGTTGTCAAAGCAGATCCCACACAAAAAACTGGGTTCCCTTCTAAAGGAGGACAGGTGTTTAAGCTCTCAGCATTAATGTCTACAAAAAAAATAATAAATAAATCCTTAAAATCAGATAATGAATTTTGCCAGTGCACAGGTACCATCTACAGGAAAGAGAACCAGATCTGGTACTTGTACTGGACTTTTTAAGAGGTGAGAAGGTAAATGAGGGCTTTTGTGACAAAGTGAAAGGCGCTCACAGCTCGGCAGTAGAGGCCGGGATGTGTTCGGGGATCTTGGAGAGGCGAAGGTTGGAGCAGTCCACGACATTTGACTCGCAGCGGCATTTGGCAGGGCAGACAGGGTCGTCGTTGCACTCGTTGTTCAGTCTGCTGTCCTCCGACCCTGTGGAACCCACACAAAGGTTTCCAAACGAAATGCAGTTGTGAAAGGTATTCCAGGACCAGCAGGTGCTGTTTTTTTTCTGCTTTCCTTCATCTTCAGATAACCTTTAGGCTTCACACAATGGACCACCAGAATACCAGGTCCATTCAGTTTAATCCTCTTAGTGCATCTGTGGCACATTACCGATCAGTACTTTTGCTGATTCATAAGAACTTTTCCATTCATCGTTTCTGCAGCCATTTGGATCATGTGTTGTGAAACACTGGTAGTTTGGCTCTCAGAGATCTACTTGGGAACTGCTTTGCCAGAAAATCATGGGCTGTAGAATCAAAGCACTTTAACAGAAGCTCTGAGATCTGAGGAGATGTTTCCGTAAGTAACATAACATAACATTTTCCCAACATAACACACGAAAACCACGAGTCCATGAGGACAGGTCTTTTCTCTCACTGTTTGTGACTCGCTAAGAATAGACTGTATGTGCCAAAGTGCTTGAAGGCAGTTATATAATAGGCGTTCAATAATTGAACACACAAATTCCACTCAAACCCACTTACAGAGGGAGCCATTGTGTGCTTTAGGTGGATGGTGCACTGTTGTTGTTCTTGCTAAGGCTGTGGGTAGCTTTTAATGGGCCGAAGTGCACACAGTTATGATGTGTGGGAGAAGAAGTCCATGCTCACTCACCACAGATGAGTCCATTTAATGAAAAACGAATGCTAATTTGTTATTTAACTAAAGCGCTCAGGCAACTAAAACTGTTCAAAAGAATTTGTTCAAATGGAAGCAATCGGTCCTGGAGCAAGTTTACAAACTAATTTGTCGATTCTTGATTCTTTCTGGGCAGCAAAGCAGTAAATAATGTTCGTTTCCTAATTTCTACTCCCACCCAATTATTACTGTGGCATTTAGAGTGGATCTATTTGGTCCTATATGGATACATGAATCTAGCATGTGATTCCGAACAAGGACTTTGTTTCTGAATCAGTTCAACGATCCTGCTCAGATTTAGGAAGTTCAGACCCACTAACGATCTGCACTAGTGACTGTTCTGGAAGTGACTGGTGGAAATGGAATTTCCTGGTAGAACAACAACAAAAAAAAGCAGCAAGAGAGGAAGAGAGGAAACGATAAAGTTGTCAGAAGCTCTTTGATATTTTCGTAGTTGGGGGTGGGGAGACGTGGAGGGACGAGTTCCACTTTGTTCATCACTGCTACTTTAGTTCCAGTTAAGGCCTCGTCTGTGCCGGAGACTCTCAGTGACTCATGTATCGCCGAGAGCTTCAGCAAAGAAACGAGCGTTTCCGACACAGACCATTTCAGCTTTCCTGCGGCTGTTTATCTTTCAGAACTTTTTGTTGCACGGAGAGGAAAAGGTTGGGGAGGGATGGGCAGGGGATTGAGAGTGTGGTGGGACTGATGGCATCAGCTTTTTATGGCCTTTGGTGTAGCAGTATAAAACCTCAGGGCAGTTATTTTGCCTTATGACATAAAACCTCCCATTATTCTTCTAATAAAAGATCGTTCTGCAGAACAGGATTGAGCCGCCTTCAGCTTTTCATTATCATCTGAGGAGGACAGATAACGGATTAATCAAGTATCACTTTGATCTTTTCAGTACTTAAATTTCCATTAAAGCGTTCTGCTAATGTCAGCTCTTAATTTTATTCACTTGACTGCTCTCTGTAAAATTATTTTCTTGGAAGATGGGAACCTTTTACACACTTCCCTCCCCTATTTAAAACCTCTCTCCACTGCCTTCTCCACAGAGGTTAGAGATTCAAAACTTACAAACAACTTCATAGTGTCACTCACAAAAACCAAGCCATCACCAAGAAAATGAATAACAGTAAAAACAAGCTTGCATTTGATACACAGTTCTGTTTGGAGACTTTATGGACACCATTCATCACTGAATGAATACCTACAAAGCAGTGGAATGGGAATGAATGCGAGAAAAAAGGCAGAGGGTGACAGAGAGAGAGAGAGAGAGAGAGAGAGAGAGAGAGAGTGAATAAGCCAAAGAGAAAGGGATGGAATGTTGAAGCCCACTCACCTGGAATGGAGTACTGCTCTTTGGCTGTGATGGAGACAGGAGAAAGCAATGACATCAGTTAGGGTGCAGTCAAATGGATGTAGCTTTAGACCCAGACAGAAGTGCTCCAAAGGTTTCTGAATTCAAATAGAGCTGTCAACTCTTCATTTTCTTTTGATTTTACCTAACAGGTGGGTTTCTTGCTAGGATATGGTAAACAGCTGGGGGGCTTCCTCCAGCAACCATTTCTGTACCGTTTTTTGTATCACCACCACAGTTAAGAAGTAACTGCAAGTCCAAAAGTCAAGCAAGTTGGTCCAAAAACCGCTAACAGTCTAATCTTTGGGCCTTAGAGAATAGCTCAGGCAAGCTTGCACGCCTGTGGGTCTCTATTCTCTAAAAAAAAAACAGCATGTTTGGCAGGGGCTGCAGCTCAGACTAAAACCCTGCTCCGAGACTGTGTTTACAGGGCTGGGTACGTCCAGACCGGATTAGACAGTTGTTAGAGGAACCACTGGGGAAATATGTGCCAGGCTGCTAAGCTCCGGCATCAACCCATTTCAAAAACTCCAAGGCCCAAAGCAGCGCACCTGGGGTTTAGGTTTGTACCAGAGTGGGACTACGTGCACACGGAACCCGATGCCATGGGCCGGGTAATGTTCCATGGCTTCCACGTGAAACCAGAAACGGCGCGTGCTAATGCTCTAATAAAACCAGACCAAGGGAAATGAGACAGGCGGTGTACGGAGGGAAAAAAATAAAGGCAGCGTGAGCCTCTGTTGCTACGCCCCCAACCACAAGTCGTTCATTCCTGCAGATCACCTTTCCCTTTGCTTTCTGCTGCTATTCGGGAGCATATCGATTAGTCTGGGCCCAGTGGTTAGATTCAGCTTAGCGGTTTTTTTTTCGGTGTAGCGATGACGGCTGCCCCCACCGAAGTGCATGTTAAAGCGACAAAGGGGAGATGGATGAAGTGCAGGAATCCGATGATTCTGCCGGGGAAGAAAGCAAAGCAAAAACTCACCAGAACAGCGGAACTTCTTGCTCTTGATCTGACCGATGCGTTTGTTAGCGAGGCGGCGGGGGCTGGCGCAGCGCGCCCCGCTGGTCTCGATCGGGTTGGAGCGGAGGTAGTCAGCCAGCCACTTCAGGTTACAGTCACAGATAAATGGGTTCTGGGCCAAATGACTGGTGGCAGGCATGAGACAATGACCTCGCATCAGTGTGTCATCGCAAATCCACATCAGGAATGTAAAATTGTAGAAGTGGATCACTTTTTCCAGCAGAGTATACATGAATAAACTGTACAGTAAAAAGCATTACGAAACAGTTAAATAGCATTGGCTCCTAATAACATAACAACGACTAATGATATATTACCCTTTTTATTAATGTAAGCAGTTTACTAATGTACACTTACTTTAAAGCATTTCCAGAGAAAATATTTTCAAAAGAAAATCTTAATCATGTTTCATACTTTTTTTTTTTTGCTAAAATGACTGTAGCCTTTGTACTTTGTATGGAAATCGCTCTCAAGTATTACAGAAGCAAATGCTTTCAAAAAAAAAAGAGCCGTGGTATAATTCTCTTTGAACAGTTCCTGATAGGGGCTTTAAGGCTATTTGATAATGCTGTTTCCAGCTGGCTCAAAGTTGAGAGAGGTGGCACACAGTAGCTGAGAATGTCCCAACCATAGCTGTGCTCAGCTGAGCTATGTGTGTAAATCCACAGCAGTGCATACTGTGCACAAAGGAGCCCAGAGTTTATTTTAAATCTTTGTCTCAGAATTTGGTCTAAATTTGATTGTTTTACCCAGGGTAAAACTCAGTACTTTCTTTCTTCCAAGGCATCATTCAATCTGAATGTCGAGTTCATGTTTTTTTTTTTTAGGAGAGGCCTAAATTAAGGCGAATACCATATCTGTACTGAGTGTGTTCAGCTACTCCACTATTTTCACTGATAGTTCAGCATCGGGGTGAACCTGTGATAAAAAATGTACTAGACAAAAGGATAGGAAAGGAACATGTCACCCGGCGTTGAGATGATTTCAAAGTGTGTGGGCTGAAGGTTATTCTTCTTGATATTCCTTGGGGTACGGAGCAGTTAGTGAGTACGGGCTATTGTTTGATGTGCCTGCCAGGCTAATATTACCAGGCTGAAAGATTTATGATGCTCTTTACATTCCCTTTCCACTGCTGTATTATTAGATAAGGTTACAGGTGTCAACAAAACGAGCCCGCACATGGTTTGCGGTGGTACCGGAGCAGACGCCTGGCTGAGAAAGCGCGCTTTTAAGCTGGCTGCGGAAGCAACGTTGCATACCTTTCCTGCGTTGGCCAAGCGTGCGCTCCGAGAGCAGGATTACCACGAAGATTATGCGAAGGATTTCGAGTCTTCCTGCATTTCCAGAGACGTGCGCTTGCATAAACGGTATGAATGTGTGTGTGTGTGTGTGTGTGGGTGGGTGGGTACGAGGTGGATCAGGCTGAGGTAAAGTCAGCTGACTTCGCCGCGGTACTGGGAACAGAACTCAGAGGAACGGCGGGTCGGCACTCACAGAGTCTGGATGGCGCGCAGGGAAGTGAAGGTGCCTTTGGCCAGAGTCTGAATCTTATTGTCATACAGAGAGAGCAGAGAAAGGTTCTGCAAGTCCTGGAACGCGTTTGCACGTACACAGTGGATCTTATTGGCATTCAGAAGACTGGGGGAGAATCCAGACAATAGCAGAAGGAGAGAAAAACAAGAGAGGCAGATTAATCAGAGTGGGTCAGATGGGACAAGGTGTAAACACTATTTTCTGTTATGATAGTAATAAACTGAATCAAATCATATTGATTCTGTATGTCCGATATTCTAAAAATAATCACACCCAAAGGGGCTTTGCAGTAGTTATAGAAATGTGTCCTTGCAGAGGGACTCTGTTAAACTTACAGCAGCTGGAGGGCATAAAGTCCATCGAATACACCTTTGGGCAGCTCAGTAATCTTATTCCCATATAGTACTCTGTGGGTCAAAGAAATTGCTTTTGTACTAACAGAATACAAAGCCTGATTCACATCTGGTATCAATATTTCAAGAAAGTATAACTCTCTCAAGCTGTCGAACTAGACGTGTAGAGAGATATGCAGTTTAAACAATTAAATGTACTCATAAACCTAAACCAAGACGTTTAATGGCGAAGAAAAAAAAAATCGTACTGTCCACTAAATATGGGTTAAATCGTTTACTTGGACAAATGCACTTCCACAGGTCTCATGTGAATTTTTTAGACATGCACGCACGCGCACACACACACACAGTTTGACAAGAAACACACGTACAGAGAGTTGAGGGAGCGCAGACCCTGGAAGGCGTCAGGAGCAATCTCAGATATCTGGTTGTTGCTGAGGTCTCTGTGAGAAGAGAAAAATTGGCAAAGAAGCGAGAACGAGAGAAAAAAAAACAGATAAGATATAAGAGAGACAGATACACTAGTGGTCTGACCCATATTTGCACCCCCCACACACACACACACACACACACACACACACACACACACATACACACACCACCACCACCACTACCAAGACAGTAGCACCAGTAGAATACCAGTCACACATGACTGTCTCCACACAAGCTCCAGGCAGAAAGCTCTCAGCACATACTCAAACTGACACCGGATCGGTCTGCTGTTAATGGGCATGGGGCTTTGTGGCCTCTGCCTGCTTACGTGGCTGCCCACAGGGAGCCTCACCCGGGATTGCTGCCGACTCCACAGCCCCGAGGCCTGGCCGCGGGCTGGCCGTGTCCCCCCGTCCCTGCCGTTGGGGTTGGTGAACCAGGGCTATTAATAAGGCCCAGGGCTCCCTCAACACCCCCCACCCCCCTTCATGGAATGAAGTTTAATAAACTTTGCAAGCCGGTGGCTCTCTCTCCAAACCACAGCGGGTATCC
This sequence comes from Sternarchorhynchus goeldii, assembly GCA_028565775.1. Lineage (NCBI taxonomy): Eukaryota > Metazoa > Chordata > Actinopteri > Gymnotiformes > Apteronotidae > Sternarchorhynchus > Sternarchorhynchus goeldii. The sequence continues at coordinate 13,533,518 of JAOXYF010000006.1, forward strand.
TCCATCCTGTGAGCTCCTAGCGAAGGATCGGGAGAGGAGGGGGTTTTACGATGAGGGCGACAACACTGCAAAGGCGAGGATGGCTCAGAAGGGAACCATCGCCCACCGTTTTACGGGTCAAGTGTTGGAAATTGCATACTCTCGGAGAAAAGGATGCTTGTCTTCTGACAGAAGCCCCAGGCTTTGCTGGCTGTTGCCTGGGGCGGATAACAAGTCTGCGAGATGAACCGTAAAGGCCAACCTCGGGCCTCCAGCCAGCCGTGGGTTTAAGGCGGAGGTCTCCTTGAGCCACAAATACGTCTCGCACCTAAAAGCGACCAAACAAACAAACGTAAACACCGCAAAGGTCAAGATAGCTGCGTCTGTGACACACACACACACACACACACAGGAAGTACAGGAAGCACTACAAAATGGTGGTGAGTAGCTTATTTCTACCTAGAGGAATGTTTTTCCCCCTCCCCAGCACTGGTGGCTTTCTCTGACTCCTCAAGCGTGGTGAGATCAAGAGAGACGGCTGAAGGGGCAGAGAGGACACGAGGATACACGGATGCGTGAGTGTTATTTTTACGAGCAGGTCAAATGGGGTCGTTTGGCTACCGAGCCGCCAGATCGCTAAAGGATGACAGAGAGGAGTGGCCGACGGAAGAGACGTCGGGGGAAAAAATAAATAAAAAGAAAACCCTTCTCTCGTTTTTTTCCCACGGATGCTATTTGAGAGCTGGAGCTGGGCAGAGGCCGAGGTTTGGTGGGTGTGGCGGTGAGCAGAGGCCCGTGGGTCGCTCTGGCCCAGCCGAGCCGTGAGCGAGTCCTGATTCCTTCCCGCCTTCCCAGGGCCGCAATCACACCGGCCACGATTTATGGCGTGTTGAGCGAGATGCTCCCACGCGCTGCTCTCCACACCTCTGCGCAACACACAGTGCATCGGGCAAGAGAGTCCGTACTAAATATAACACCCCCCCCAACACACACACACACGCACACACACACACACACACACAAGCATCGTCGATTCTATTCCCATATGCTACAGCATATTTATGGGAATAAAGACAAATGTGTCCAGTGAGTAAACGAGCAAAAGGTGAAACTCCACCCCCAAATCTTTTTTTTCTCTTTTTTTCATTTATTTTCACTGCTTCTCAATGATGCACCACTTGCTTTCTAAGATATATGTTTCATTTCCAGGTCTTGATGTGCTTAAAAAAAAAACCCAGAATTTGGAGAGTCCTAAAATAGAATTTGCTTATTTAAAAGGTTTCATTTTCCACTGTCAGGCAAGAGACTTCAAGAAAGTGTAAATCAGAATTTTCTTTCCTTTTGTTTGTCATTGACAATGATGGCCAGAAATGGAAAATGAAATATTTTGGATGGAGTCCTGCATTAAAATTCAGCAATAATTCACACTGGTGGGTCATCATGAAAACACTACCACACTACCACACACACACACACACACACACACACACATCTTTTATACAGGAGCCATTCCACATGCTGTATCTTCCGAAATGTAAGGGGTGTGTTAACATTAACGAAACACATTAATTACCATGCCATGAAAAATGATTTATTTACAGTTACTTTTTGGTATGCAAAACCATTAATGAGACCCATTTTTAATGTGGTTAAGGTACTGAAAGAGAAAGGAGATGCCCTCCTTTCACTGTGTTGTTTTCCGACGGGCCCATAAACTCACATTCTACGCAGCTTCTTGTAAGGAGAGAACGCTCCCGGAGGAATGGACTTGATGCCGTTCTGTTCGAGTCGTCTGTGGAGGGAGAGAGGGGAGGGACATTGTTACTAAGTCAGACACCCAGACAACAAAAGAACGCCATGGCAACAAAGCTCATTAGCGCGCCTTAGCCAGGGCTGGATTGCGTAATGGTCAGGTGCGACTCGTTATCCCTGCCTTAACTAGATAATATTTACATAATGTCCTGTAGCAGGGCCAGTGGAAAATTGGGAATGCGAATCGCAGGAATGCTTCAAATAATTTGCATGGGGTTTTTGAGGTGTTTTTTAGGGGGTTGGGGATTTTTTGGACATATTTGCTCTTGGCTGACTATGTTGAACAGGTCACTGCACTACGGATACAGTATTAACCCAAACCACACAGCATTTACATCATCTGACACATATAATCTTACATATATTAACCTGTATGACAGTCTTACATATATTAACGTGTATGACAGGACGTGTGTGCCCTGGGGATCGGACCCATGACCTCATGTAAAGTACACCAGTTACAATAATGAGTGATTACCAGTGTGGGCTATCTTTCCATGAAGGACCACAACACCTGCTACGAGCTCGACAGCGAATGAGCTGTAGAGGACGGACAACAGGCGAATGAGGGGGGGGGGGGGGAGAGAGAGAGAGCCGGAGCCATGCGGTTACGGCGACCTAATCCTGACTACCCCCCCCTTCCCCCTACCCCTCCCCGCACGTTTCCCGCCATCATCCACAAAAATCCACGCGCCTTCAACAACGCGCACGACCGGCTCACCTGCTATCGCTAATTTCTCCCTTCATTTTGAATCTTCCAGGCGGTGCAGACAAAAGACCAAAATAACAAAGTGGCATCTGTGAGAGACTTGGAGAGAGAGTGGAACACGCGAGAGTGAAACACGCGAGAGTGGAACACGTGAGAGTGAAACAGCGCCACCAAAACTCACTGCAGGAATCCGAGATCCTGCAAACCGCTACGCAGTTGGGATCATTAGAAACCACAAATTGCTGTGGGTCTTTTCCACTTGCAGACACCCAGTGAGGGAGTTAGGATCAGGCCACACGCAATCAGTCCTCGCCATTAGTCTCCCAGTTCCAGTCTCCTTGGCTTTATCTCAATGCACCTGCCTTTGTGCACCATTATACATGTGAATTTATGTGTAATGTATATACACACACACATATATATGCGCACACACACACACACACACACACATCCTTTACAAGCATGTAAGCATATTTGTACGTGTTTGGCTGGTGATGTCCTGTCTTTGGCTTTCCCCTAATAGTGTGGATTCATGCCATTGGATGTGTGTGCATCTGTGTGTGCGCGCGTGTGTGTGTGTGTGTGTGTGTGACAATAGTCAGTGAGCTGAGAGCCAAGGGCCTGATGCTGGAAGGATCATCCGGACTCTGCAAATCTGTCTTATTAATCGCATGTGTGCGCCCCCCCCCACACACACACCAGAACAATCCTTTCACTCATTCGCAGCAGAACCTTGAGGAACTGGACCGGCCTAATCAGCATCACTTGGACTGGAAAAAGCCAGGGAATGCAATAAAGTCTTATTTCTCTCGCCCTCTGAGAATCCCATTAGCGGCTATGCTGGCTTGCCTCTTTCCCCTCTGTTGTTTTTGTTTTTGTTGTTGTGTTTTTTTACGGAGCTTTTGCCTAATGACGGCAGATTTTGCCCTTGCGGTGGAGCCCAAAGCAAGCAGCTGCCTCTGAGAGCCGATACCCCCTAAGACTTATTAAAAGGGGGGATTTTAAAAGCTGTGAACTGACCCGGGTCGCTGGTGCTCAGCAAACGGCCCCCGTTTGCATGCATGAACTTCTAAACTGTGCAAGGTTTGCACACTCTTCCTTACTAGGCAACCAATGATAAGATGATGAAGTTAAATGCTGATGCCTTTAAATAAGGGCCTTCAGAGACATCTGGAGACGTTCCATTATTTTTTTGTGCGTTTGAACTGGCAACCCGAATGCTGGAAGTTTGGGGGCGGGAACGACTCACACCATTTTCAATTAAGCCTGTTGCTCAACTTCAAACAGCAACTTAGTGGGAATTAGCAATGCGACGTAAAAAAAAAACTGTGGACCGCAGCGCCTCCAGACCGCAGCGAGGGGAGGGGGGCACATTCCTGTGGCTCTCACGCGTTTCTGAAATGCTGTTTATTGGTCTTTGTTTATAAGCGTGTGTCCGAATGAATTTACTGCAGATGTCGCACTCGCAGAGACAACTGAACTCTGCCAGCGTCGTCCGGCACCTCGAAGATCAGGGTGATTGTGACGTGTGTGTGTGCACGTTACACAGGCCTATGTGTGGGCTAGCAATAGAGTGAGACAAAGTTAACCCCTTCCCCCAATATCTTCCCCAAATCAATACTTTAACTCTGTCACAAGGTGATGGATGAGGACACCTGGAGAATGGCAGATTGAAATCGATTAAGGGTCAGAACGGAACTGGTAGGGCGAGAAGAGAAACGCTCTTCTGCGGTAACCCTTTTGGTGGATAATGAGCGCTTTGCCAGTCATTAGCTCAGCTCGGAGCTTTGAGAGGAGGGCACCACCATCAGCTCTTAGCCCCTGGTCACGTCAGGCTCGCTAGCTAAGCCGCCGATCGAAGCCGCGTTGTGAGGTGTTTGGTGATAAAATAGAACATAACACTCTGGTCGGTTGATCCGTGTTGTCTCACCCAAAAAGGCATCAGAAGAAAAAGCGTTGAAACAAAACTTGAAAAGAGAAAAGGGCTGTTTCGAAAACCCCGAAACATGCAACCACACTCCCATGGATGGCCAGAGCATGAATCTACAACCCGAAAAGAAAAATGACCTCCAGGCTTCTGTGACTCATTATGAGGGCATGAGCGAGCACTGGTGCTTTTAGCGAAGCAGCTCTGCTCTAAATGAAACTGGCTTTTATAATGAGGGAGGAGGAAAGACTCCTGAAAGCTGGATGCAGTTTGATTGCCCAAGCAATGGATGTGGTGGTGGGGGGCAGAGGGAGGAGGGTGGTATAGTCTGTCACAGGAGGAACCATGAGACAGGGGTGAGGGGTTCTATAGATGTGTTAAAACTTCAAACGTGTGGACAGGAGGCTAGACTGGCTGTCTGTGTTTGACTGGGAGACATTGGTAACTGGCTGACAAAGGAATTGTAAAACTGAGCAGTTCTTTAAAAGAGAAATAAAACAAGTTTCTGTTTAGTCTTCTAATGTGTGCAGATGTGAGTTGCTGTCCTGCAGGGTCACTATTTCAACTCTCTACAAGATTCTAGTAGAGCTGTTGAAGTTGGAAGGGAATGCATTAATCTCATATTTCAAGAGATTTTTTTTCAGAAACTCTGCTGAAAAGGGAAGACTTCTGTCAAGGTCATTGGAAGTAAAAGCTCCCTGGACAGCCATGGATGAACAATTTTTGGAGGCCAGAGGAAGGAGATAGAGTAGTTTGGGAGAGAGAAGACACACCTGGCTGGACTTGGCCTAAACACATGAGATTCTTGGGAAAAGACTAAGACTCTTGGAGCAAATGCATATAAATGTTCCAAAACCTGAAGCTGTACAAAATTTCCTGTAGTGGGGCTGTGTGTGTGTGTGTGTCCACATCGGCCCCCCGTCTGAAGATCCCCCCCATGAGATCCCAGTGCTGGACAGAACCAGGACTACCAAGCCACTTCAAACATGAACCCCTCTTCTGGACTCCCATGCCACCTCGAAAAATCTCAGCGCCCTTCGCACCAAACGCCACTGCCAAGGCTCTGGAAATGGGTCAGGGTTATTAAGGAACACCCGTGTGCGTGTATTTTTAAACAGTCGCTTTCTCAGAACCTAAAATGCAGAAACCAGTTCACCCTCTCGCTCGCTTTAATGAGGTGAGAGGAGAAGTTTGTCTTTCATTCACCTCTGAACCTGCAGGAACCCAAAGATACCTTGTGTGCTTTGTTGGTTTGTGTTTGCAGAACTATATATA
>JAOXYF010000006.1:13539319-13553820 GCA_028565775.1 Sternarchorhynchus goeldii
TACCTGAAGACTAACGCCATGGGTATTGCTATTATAAGGTAGTCGGAATAATTTTCCTTTAGTGCCTAATTTGGCCTCAGTGTGTGCAAAACAACAAAATGTAGTGTAGTTGACTTCACAACACAGTCATGCAGAGGGCTACAAGATATCAAGTGTAACAGTCATAAAAAAAAATCTGAATGTCTGATGATGAGATATTCTAATGCTTGTATAGAGTCTTCCACTAAGTGTCCATGAATTCTGATAACATCAGTAGAAGGAAGCGTGTGTGATTGGCTTCAGCTCGCCGCTGATGCCTTTCCTTGGCGTGTGCGTCTCTGCACACATCCCTCCCTCAAATCCAAGCCCCAGGCAGATGAATGAACTGCTAACATGGCTGCCCAGAGCTCTGGTTTGGATCGAAGTGCAGTCTTTTGAGGGCTGGTCCATTCCACCGGTTTGCTTTGCTCCTACTTACAAACGCAGGCAAAACAGAGAGGGCTGGGTAAATGTTACCATGACCACACCTTTATCCTTTTCCACACTACTTGCTGTTTATTGACAGCAATTACAATAATGTACACGAACACTGTACTGATGTAAAAAAACTGTCAAAAATTTCTTAGGCTTCATTTAATAAATATGTGTAAATTGTATATTTGATAAGAGTTTTTAAAAAAACAAAACAAACAAACAAAAAAACAAAACGACAACCAAAAAAAAACCCACAGCTGGACTGAAAACCGGTTACTGGTTTTTCAAACCAGTCTCACGAGTGTCAGGGGATGTCTTGCCTCATGTGGTCCCCCGTGTGAAGAGGGCGCCGGAGGAATCACGAGTTACTCATCGTCCCTGTGGGCTCCTGACAGCCTTCTCCGACAGCAGCCTGGCTTAGACGGAAGGCTCGGGTTTGGACGTGCCTCCCCTTTCCGTCCAGCCTTGCTGTGATCGGGAGCCAAATTCTGCCGAGCAGCCAACACGTTTCCCCAGAGAGTCTGCGCATTAAACCCTCCGTGAGAGCTTGAGGATAAAAGCTAACCACCCCCACCAAGCCGGTGTCCACGGGAGTAGTTAAAAGTCAACGCTTTTTTTTTGACCTGAGACCGGACACGGCGACAAATCACCGAATTATTCACTGCCGACACGGCGATGATAGAGCAGTATTAAGGCTAGATTAAGGCTAGTAAGCTTAGCAGCGAGCGGTTGTGGGAGGCGCCCGGCACTGAGCTCGGGTCAGCCGATACTCACATCTCAGCCATGTTGTCGGGGAGGTTGGCTGGGATGGCTGTCAGCCCTTTGCCTCTGCAGTCCACTATGTTGTTGCTGCAGGTACACATGGCGGGGCAGGAGCCAGCGGCGAGGTTGCAAGACTGGGGGCTGGAATTCTCAGAATGACCTGAAAACATCGGTGTTAATGAACACAAGTCAGTGCAATGAACCAGCGAGTTTCCTACAAGCCTAAAACACTATTTGTTATTTGCTCAACATGCCACTGGAAGGTCACGGCATGGATTTGACTTTAGCTGGACAGGTCCTGAAGTATTTGCAACTACTGAACTGAACCGTGTCCATCCAAAAATACATGGTACATAAGAGTCTCGTTTTTTATGTATTGTATGTCTTTGCATGTTGTAACTTTACCATAATATTCATTATATGTATTTGAGTGAAAGCTGTAAAATTATGAATTTAGTGATTGATTGCTCGGAAATTGCTAAAATATCTGCTGCTTTGATTTGCTTTTTTCCCTTCCTGTTTATCTTTCTCCATTTCCTTTTTCTGTAGCACCCATGATGAAGTGAGGCAGAGCTGCCACCTAAAGCTTCCTGCCTCAGACGTGCTGTGGTAACAACCCAATGAAGCTCCTAGTCCTGCTCAGCATTAGCCTTTGCAGAGAGAGGGATTATGGCTTTGGCTGGAAATGTCATTAGTTTTGACAAGACACTGGAAGAATGAGATCGGCCCTTAAGCCCTTTCGTTTCATCACAGGAGCTGCAACGGTTTCCATAACTGTCGATTAAAAATATATGCCAACTGACGTACAGATGAGAGCAGGGTGAGGACGCTGACATTGAAGCGGGGTGTGTGTGGGAGGGGAGGGGAGGGAGAGAAATGCAGAGCACGACAGAAAGCACAAAGAACGTCACTCTGCGCTACTTTGAAGAAACTCCCCGGTTCCCTACGAACAGACAGGGTTGTTTGACTCCACACTGTTTGACTCCACATCTGCTGTTAACCTGTTTCAATGGGAAACAAAGCAAGACCGAATATCTGATGAAATTCACTTCATTTTGCAAAAAAAACCCAAAACATTACTGCTAGTTATTACATACAGGATTTATAATTGCAAATCGGTTGATATTTGGTTAACTTTGGTGCAAAAAACCCGTAAACGTGTCAACCGAATTTCAAGCTAATATCTCAGTTGAAATGAGGTCGTGCGCCCTGAGGGTTGTAATATTATCTTTCCAATTCCAAGGACGAGTCCTGTCAAATCATCTCCGACGTGGTACGTTGCATATTAAGGGCGTATTAATGCAGTTCACTGAAGTGACTGTACTCCAGTGGGCATTGTTGTGCCAGCCGATGGGACACTTTGAAATACGCACATTCAGCGCTTTTCGCCGCACACCCTTTCTTCCATCTGAACCCGAAGCCGCTGCCGATTTGCATGCGATACGAACGTCTCGCCGTGTACTTGAGGTAGCCGCGGGTATCACACACCCAATCGGCATTCTAACCCAGAAAACGAATAAAACAGACTTTTAAATGGGCTAATTTGTGCTGCAGTACAAAAAATCTGGCTCTTTGGAGCCTTTTGGTCAATGAATATTTGATTCGCCCACCGCGCGCTCTCTCCCGGAGTTCTGGTTGGGCCGAGCGCGTGCGACGAGGCTGCCTACTGGTTAATTCATGACCAGAGACACTTATCTGGCAGATGGGCCGAGGGGAATAGTCGGCCGAACGGCCTCGGCACCGGGAAGCACGTAGAGCGGCGGCGGCGAAAAACAGCAGTGAAAAGCAGCACGGATGTTGTCATCTGCCTCAAACCTGAAACTGGGGACGTGTCCTGAGCCATGGGGATCTGGAGGAGTTTGCAGGAAATGGGTTTGTTTACCCATAGTGGCCACCGAGAGCAGATTAATACAAGTCACTCGCAAATGGATTTGGGCTACTTGCTTTAAAAACAGACGAGTTAACCAAGGTGCGTTTTGCCCTTTCTTTCCGCAAGGCGAACCCTGGTGAATCCGAGCATATCGACCTGAACTTTGCACATAGAGGCTCTGCAGGGAAACTTCTGGCAACAATTCAAGGCCAATTGACCTAAATGGAGCCGTTTAAACACTTAACCTATCACAAGATGTTTGGTCGACGCGATAAATTAATAATCGAATGTAGGTATAGCGCTAAGGACTGAGCCAAACTTCAAGTAAACAAACAGAAAAGAAGAAATGAAAATATACAGAACCTTTGAGAACTTGGAGTGTGATAAGAATGGTATTCCTATGCAAGGTCATAGAGTTTGGAAGCTAATAATTGAAATAGAAACTGTAGACATTCGGAAGGAATCTTGTCAGAAAATGCTGAAATGTTTCTTTCCTTAGTTTTTTTTTCCTTTACAGCAATTACAGGAGTGCTTTATAACACTGCGAAAGTGTCTTTCCGTATGTGTGTGTGTGTGTGTGTGTGTGTGTGCCGGGACCAAGGCAGTCATCCATGAAGCCTGAAGTGCTGGAGCTCTGCTAGCCTGCATACAAACAACACCATGTGTCCCTCTCACCCCTCCTGCCCGCCCTAAATCCCACGCAGGTGTCCTGTCATGTGCACCCCCCCCACACACACACACACCGCCTTTCGGTAATGCAGCAAACATGCGTGTGTAATGCGTGTGTATCCCTGCGAGTCACTTGGTAATGATCTCTGCATAGTGAGTTCATGTGCAGGCCAAGTCTCTGGTGACATGCTGTAAGTCTGTGTGTGTGTGTGTGTGCGCGTGTGTGAGTGTGTTTGCTAAAGCTGAATATTTAGACCTACTTACTCTTCTCATTTTGCTGTGTATAGCTTCTACTAAAAGTGTTGATAAAATGCACGCGTTTAATTTTAGTAGCACAACTCTTTAAGACTCTAAAACATGTTGCTCCGTTCATCTGTACGGGTACCTGCTTTGCCCATTGGGGGGTGGGGGGTAATGTCTTACATAAGGATCGGCATTTTACGATACAAAATCACAATATGCAGTATATATATTACAATCTTCTGTGCACTGAGATTTCCAAAAAGATTGCTACTGTACTTAGTAAATAGTGTTTAACAGATAATAAATAGTGGATCAACTAGAAAAATAGGTGATGCCTTTTTCAGATTTGAATAAACGTTTATTATGGGTGTGTTCGAACACTTGAGCTGAAGAAAGAACACATCATATTGTGCGCGTTCCCGACACAGAGGCTGTCCGAATTCTTAGATACCTTAAAAATGCTGCCTACCGAGGTCCCTTAATTTGGCCGAATTATAAAGCAGCATCTAACGGTTCCTCAGCCGCGAAGGCAACATCGTGATACATCACAACCACAACTTTTAATGCCAGACGCAAGCGGAGATCCGAGAGATGATGTTTCCCCACCTCATGAGGTTAGTGTAACCAGGTTTATATGTATGTATGTAGTTTTTATGTCGTTTTATGTACCGAGGCGTTAGCATATATGCTAGCGGAGTTTGAAGCCTAAGGGTACTGCTGTGGATAGCCAGCTGGCTAACAAACTTAGCGCAGCAAACAGTTTATCTAAAGTAAGATTTTTTTCAGTCGGCGTTAACGGACCAGTTTCAAACACACTCATTGTATACGCTTATATACTCGTGTTAATTGTATCAAATTGTCTCCTTACAAATCTTATTTTGGTCTTTCCAAAGACTTACCCCATTACTTATGGTAATTTTAACTCCAAAAGTGTAATAATAATTCATATCCATTTAATACATCAACTGTGTATTACTGTTTTTGTATAGCTTGAAAATCATAGATGAATGGAATGAATGCAACCTGAATCTTTTCACTGTGTCACTTCCTAAGCTCACCATAATTATCGCAAACACACAAACCACGTGGACCTCTATCCTCTTTGGCTCTCACATTACATATGAGTAAGAGTCTCAGATGCATCACAGTTTCCCCTGCTTCTCTATCATCTGCTCTGGAACGACTTAGCTTGTCTATAGCTTACTAGCCATCAGTGGACAATTCCTGTCCTGTCCATGTTGCAAGCCCTTGTGAAAGTAACGAGGCGTGTAAAAAGGGCTCTGGCTTTTTTTCGGTTCCCAACTTCGGTTCCTAACAACCGCAGGTGGTGAATAACAGGTCTTGCATAAATACACTCGGTCCTGTTGGTGTGAGAGCACTGGCTGTTACAGTGGAGACCCAAGAGCCCAAAGGAGACAGGCCTTTTCCCCAAACCAGTTCCCTGTTAATGTAATCTGTTACTTTTGTTAGACTATAGCTATTAAAAATTCACTGTTTACAAAAATATTGACATTGGTAACAATGAACGGCAGTAATACGTAATATGGTTTTCATTTGTGATGCTTTAGTTATTATAAACATTTCTGGATAAAGCATCCATTCATGATTGATACCATGGAATCACTGATGATATGTGCTACAAAAGCCCAAATGAATGGTGGTAAAAGTTGGACTCAATCCTCCAGGACGACTAGCAGGATGAATGCATTCTCAGGATTCTCAAGATTCTGAGGTTGGACCTCAATAACTTGAGCAGAAGTTCAGCAGAACTGTCTCTCTTCTGCCCCGCCACCCCCCCAGGACTGTAAGCCCTGACACTCTGGTGCACATCTGGTGTTATTGGTGGATGACCTTGTAGGCTAGAATGGATCTAATGCAGACTCAGCATGTTCTCTTGGTGATAAAACCAGAGCGAGGAGGGTACCTGCCATCTTACACTCCCCTGGGAAACACGAAAGTACCACCTGTCTCCATTAACTCATCAGCTCTGGCAGAGAATCAAGCCTAATTCACCACTGGTTTTAAGGTTTTATTTTTCCCTTTTGATCTGGGAGGCCCAGAAGAATGGAGGTCCTGCCAGCTGTCTCCAGTGTGTGTATGTGCGCTTGTGTGTTTCCTGTGTGTGTGTGGTGGCTACTAACTGCACACTGCATGAGAATTAGGAGAAATCTGTCAGCGTCAAAAAAAAATGGGAGGCCATTGCTTAGCTCAGCAAAACTGACATCATCTGTATGAAAAGTTTGATCTGTATATTACCAAAAAAAAATCACAACATTTCCAGCCTGATTACAGATTGGTCACGATTATTTGATTTGAATCTCAGTGAAGTAATGAGTAATCAAGTAACATTCTAATACAGCTTTATACAATTCAGAACTCAGTGTTGACATCACATCCTGCTGAATCACAAATGAGGCACCTGAGACCAACATGCCATCATTCAAGAAAAGCTCCAGTTACATTTGTAATTTAACTTGCGGCGTGAACTTGGGACAACACAACCGTTAACCCTTATACATCCTCCTCCCAGAGGAAACGAAGACCCTCGGGTACAGTGGGCTTTGGGGGGCAGTGGAGGGGGGGGGAGCTAGTCGGTGTTTACCTGAGCAGATGAACTCGTGCTTCTGGATCTCGGCCACGTTGATCCCCCGGAGCTGTGGCGGCGAGGAGCACTGCGTGAACAGGCCGAGCATGGGCCTCTGGCGCAGCCACTGGGACAACCAAGCGAGGTGGCAGTCACAGTTCAGGTTGTTTGAGTGCAGGCGGCTATAGAAGGGAAAAGTGAGTCATGACTGGAGGGGAGGGGGGGGTGGATGTGTGTGCAGCCATAACAGTAACCACATTTTAGCATCCGGACCACGTCTGACTGGATTTACTCCCTGCCTGGTACGAGACGATGCTGGACTCCGTCGTGGGAGATTCTGTGAGTAGGATCATGGGCCAACCCATCTTTAGTTCTGTCTTACCGCAGCAATTTTATGCTGCACTTATACTAAGAAACAGCATATGACATACCTACTACTACTATACCATTAACAAACACGTGAGGTTCCAGCCGTTTGATTATTCCTCTTAATACGAGACATTCTGTTAGATTACAAGATGGCAAAATAAAACAAAAGCAATTAGGCCTTGGACTTCTAGGATCTCCGAACTTCCTGCAATATACAGTGTGAGTGTGTGTTTTTGTGACCAGTGAGAACTTATTTACCGAAGAAAGGGGGATCATCATTTTTTCCGTCCTTGTCCGCTAAAGCATCCATAACTCGGGGTGGAGAAAAAGTCTGGCTTCCATTAGGTAAAACCATTACAGTCTGTTCTTTACTGAAGACCTCATGTCTCTGCATCTTTGCCAAAAATCCAGAACGTTCATCATATCTGTAATTGTGTCTAATGTCCTATAATGTGGAACTGTGCGGATTTCCCAAATCATAACTCCTATAAACAACGGGGGGAGGGAGGAATTGGGTGGACATGGGGGGTAAAAAACTATATGCATAATTAATCATGTGGGGTCGTGGTTTTTTCCTGTCATATTTTAGTGAAGCACAACCCTCTTTGTTTCAACATGCTTTCACATTTGGCAAATATATTTAGACAATAGACCCGGGGGGGTGTATTTAGTTCACTTGGAGTCTTCCGAAGACCATTAGAGGAAATGGTTTCTGGCATGGCTACAGGCCCCAATGTGGCCTATGGCTGCCCACCAAGACTCCATGGAATGACACAGTATGTGTCTTCTGGCCCAAAGCATTGTGGGATGGTGGTTTTGCTAGCTGCCGGGCTGCTTGCTGAGTAGACCAAAAAGATAGAGCCCTCCAAGTAAATAAAATGTCATAAAAACTCGAGGATTAGGGTCCAATGAGACTCCAAAAGAAGTATTTCAATCAGTTTTTGTGGCAACGGAGCTGCCATGAGAAATGTTTCAGTGTCTGAAAATGTCTACAATCTGTCAAAGTGAAAAATATTTCACTTGTCAGCTAGAAGGACTGAAATGTTTGACAAAGAATGCTTAGAAATTTGAAATAACTACACATATCAGTGGTCTCTGTTTTTAATCTGTGCACATTTATGCACAGCTAAACATTTCTGATTTATGAGCTAAACATTGGCTTGAAGATAAAATCGATTGAAATGCAGTTCATATTTGACCAGGGAGGACTGCTCAAAACAGTGGGGTTATGAATTTGCTCAGTTGTGTATATTATAATTCACTGTAGTTTTACTTGTGGATATGACCCAAACACTATAATGGCCCTAAGGTTCAAAAAGCACATGTTTCATTCCCTCCTGTGGGAAAATGGGTGATTGAATTGCATTTTTAAAAGTGGTGATGGTTACAATCGAATGACTTTGGATTTGTTTGAGTGTGAGAGAGAGAGAGAGAGAGAGAGAGAGAGGGTTACTTACAAGGTCCTTAGCTTGGGCATGTGGTTGAAGCTTGACACCGGTATGGCACTGATGTTGTTGTTGTTCAGGGTTCTGTGAAACACCAGGCAGAGGAGACTCAATTAATACCAGTCATTAGTTCTGTTCTAAAGCTCAGGCTCAGATCGAGTGAGCATGTCCGTTCTGTTTGTTAAAGTCTGATCTAGGGACAGTTTTCCTTTCCTGTCTTATAGCAGCATAGGTTTAGACTGGATTGCACTAAACTGCTCAGAGGCCAATTTGGCAGCATTTGTGTGCCCGTGCTAAAAGTAGCACCTCTCCTGTCTGCCACTTCTCCACCACCTGACTTTGCCCCCACCCCTACACACACACACACACACACACACACACACACACACAGAGCCATGGATGGCATCCTGTGTCCCTCACACCCCTAGAGGGCTTGTAGCACTTCCCGTCTCTTGCAGATGGAGAGCAAGTAGGAGTGGGAGCCAGCCATTATGTGCACTGCACGGCAAATTAAACCAGGCCAGAAATGTTCAAAGGTGCTCTGGTTTTGAAATAGCTTTTTTAGAAACGTCTGTGTACAAGGCTTGCGGAGGCTTATGCAGGTTTATAAACTCTCAGCAGCATCTGGCAGAGTGCAGTAGCTTCTAATGGGAAGCAGAAAACATTCTTTGTTCCATGGACCTCTGCTGGAGGTCATCTAATCAGATTGTACCCTGATTCTGTCATGCTATACACAAACACACACACACACACACACACACACACACACACACACAATAGGAAACATCCACACAAATACTCACAAAGCCTCACACACCATAACAGTCACATTCTAATCTCGGCCTTGTCAGATAAATGATCCTGGATGAGGATTGAACATTAACACTGCGTCAATAAATGGAAAAGCCGAAATCTTTTCCCTCCCGTTTTAGTCGCTGCTATAATGGGACTCTGTTTAGTTAATTATTTTGATGAGATACACTTCAATAACGAGATGAATGGAGGGGGTGGTAGGTAGTGGTTGTGTTGGTGAGCATATACTGAGGGTGTGTGTGTGTGTGTGTGGGGGGGGGCACTTACAAAACCTCCAGTCCTCGCAGTGCACGAAAGGCCCCATCTTCAATACAGCTGATATGATTCTTGTCCAACTGACTGTGTAGTAGAAAGGAAATTTGAAAGAATTAGTAAAAAGACTGAATGCAAAATCGCACACTCCCACTTTCAGCTGCGAATGGGATCAATACACATGATCTGTTCCAGTATGAATAACGTAACAATGAAAGGAATGAAGTCACAGAACAGCACACTCTCAACTACTTCATTATTCTTGTACTCTATATAATAACAGTAATTCCCATAAGCAAGACATTATTATAGGTCAGAACTAAGCACACTGTCAGGTGAAATCGATACTGATTTAGTCATTATGAATAGTAAGACCATCTGGAACTGCGCCTGTTCCCCGTGGTGGCTCGATTGTGAACGAACCAGTATTGATCAAATGAAGGGCGAGGCAGTTAATTACGTCTTTGCTGCCTGCACACGAGTTAGGAAGCACTTGAGACTCGGGGAACTTCAAAGAACACATGAGCGGATAACTTCGCACTACCAGAGCTGACGGCGGTGCCAAAGATAGCTGTCTGACAACTAAAGACTGTGTGCTTGTTTTTGTTTGTTTGTTTGTTTGTTTGTCTGTTTGTATATGGGCGTTAGGTTAGTTAGATGTGCCGGAATTAGGCAGTGAACTCACAGGTTGTTGATGTCCGTAGCGCCGCGGAACGCCTTTCGAGGGATGGCCTGGATGAAGTTCTCACTCAGGTCTCTGTCGAGACAGACAGGACGGCGCATTAAACGCGGGACGCCTGGCAAACTTCCAACAGAGCCGAAAACTCCCAACACCCTGGTTGCCCCACAGCTCTAATTAACCGAAATTTCTTTATGCATCCTTACATTCCCCGAACCAACACGCTGTGCCAACATCTGTGACTGTGCATTTTTTCTTCTCCCCACGACTGAAATCTCAGTTCACGACACAAAGGCAATGCCAACCGGCATGTGTGACTGCTCCAATGTGGGGTCCCATTCAGAGCAAACGGGTGGACCTGTTTAGCTGCTTCCAAAATCTATTGATGGTGCTATTTGGGAAGGCCACTAGAGAGTGTGGATGGTGAGGGAGGTGAAGAGAGAAGTAGGGAAGAAATGAGGGATATAGAAGGTTAATTAGCATGAGCTTTTGTTCGGGCACTCGGTGGGGAGCTCAGGACTTTCAGAGCAGGGGCAGTTACCCCTGCCACCCGCCCACGTAGCCCCTACGACAAACAACTGATGTACACACTTTCCCACAGAACACATTTTAACTTCTTGCAACGTTTTAGCCTTGAGAGATTACCATAATCAATAAAAACGAAACCACAGACATCGGGAGAGAAGCAAAACCTTCCTGCAGTATATTAATGATGTGAAAAAGGCATAATTCGCATAATAAAGCAGCTTTAAAACATCGCTTTTAATGGATATGTAGATGGACCGGCTGTACTGACAGCACTGTACAAAAAGCTTTACCAAACACATTCATTTTAGAAAATGCTTCAGCTTCATTAATTATTAATGAAGACCACTAACGAAGACCAGACGTTTCAACAGTTAGAACTTGTTGCTAGATGTGCTGTACATCACCTACAAATAGTTTTTTACTTAAATGGTTCATATGCTTTGCTGCTGTAAATTTCCCTCTGCGGTCAGTAAAGGGACCTATCGAACAAATCACTAAATGATTCCCTTTTTCGCGGTAGAGCAATAACTAAAACAAACAACAAACATCAAATGTTCTTTAAAAAAGGAAGAATTTCTACTTTTAACATGTTGCATTTTGATATATATATATATATATATATATTCCTCCTCCATTCCAGATTAACCTTTCAGTATCAGCAACAATGTAAAATTCTATAGGTGCATATTGGGTACATCGCCAAGGCAACCGTGGTATTGTGTATTGTTGTATGGTATCTGTCTTGGTGTAATAGAGGGTATTATACAAGCCACGACACACAGAGGCTGACCACTATAAGAAGGCTTCCTATACAAGAGAGTAATTCTAAATGCACAAAGTGTGGCCTTAGTTAAACAACTTTTAAAAAAAAAAAACATTGGATTATCTCAGTTACTCCACATTTTCCTTTAGACACATCAGGTTAACTGGCTTTCATTCAGGAGAAGAAAAAAAAAAAAACCCCACATAATAGTGAATTCATGTCTCTGCTGCTTATCTGTTAGTCCACATATCTTTGGGCGTATTTTCCGTAACAGGAGAGGAGGTTTCTGGAACTGCTGTACGGAATAGACCAAGCAATAAAAGAAGCTTATTTAGAAGTTCTTACAGTAATGACCTGGACTGGGTATATAGCTAAAGGAAATCGACTGTTTACAGATTGCCTGTAATGAGCATTCAGTACAAAGACAGACTATCATATTCTGCCAGTTCAGCCCGATGGTATTTGGGCTCCTGTAGTGTTGATAATTGGCATCGGCTTGACGTGCTTTTATAGACTTGCCTTCTTACCACATCACTGGCTTTTTGACTGTTAATTACCCTCCTTTCTCCCTCCAGAGAGATCAGAGAGCAAAGAGAGACCTAGCGCTTAAAACAGTCGCTCTTTGTTGCATGTTGAGCCATTTCCACGTCCTGAGCATTGTGCGTGCATAATGCTTGTGGTCTTGCATTAGGTCAGCGCTCATTAATATAGCGGTAATGCGCATTTTCTGTATGCGAACATTCAACCGTGGAAGGACGATAATCGATGCGGTACGTTTAAAAAAACGGAACCGCCGCGCTAAAAGCTAAAAAAAACAAAAGGCCAACAGACCGACGAGCCGCGTGCGCGCGAGGACCACCATTGGGGAAACGGCGGAGAAGGGCAGCAAATCGGCATTTTAAATCCTGTTAGCGGCCGCTAAGGCGATCGGCGGGCACGTACAAAGCGCCGCGGCGCTGCGAGCATGTTAGCTCGAGCAGATTACGCGCGGATGTCGCGGGGGGCTAATTGCACGTCTCGCAACAAAGCTAATAAGAAGGGTGGGGATGTCAAACGTGGCGTCTTCCCACCTCAAGTGGCTTTCGCTCCCTCTCCCTCTCCCTCTCTTTCCTTCTTTCCCTCTCACACATAATAGATTATTAATTATTGAAGCAGGGCGCCGTGGAACTTCAACACACTGTTCTCTTTGGGGATTTACTGGGGGGAGTTGTGGGTTTCCAGTGCCAGAGAATTATTCAATTTAGCAGCTTTCCATTTCTGAATTTATACATATTTGAAAGGTCAAGTGTCACATTGCTGTGGGTGACCATGATTTACTTGACATAGCTGATGGTGGGTGTTCTGCTAGAGTCATGCACTCTATTCAGGCTAGATTGCACTGAAGGGAATATTAGCATGCTGCAGTGGCCACTCAACAAATCAGAATATGATTAAGACTTGTAAAAAAAAAATTAATGACAAAAATCCTGCTGCAAAATAGAACAATGAATCAAAATTTATTCATGAATCCTGAAGAATGTGAGAATCAAGCTTTTCATGTATTTATGTGGTAAAAGGCTCATGGCCAGAGAAGTGCTTTTGTTTAGTAAATGTAAATCTATGCTACAGTATAGGATTTGTGGATCAGCAAGATTACTGTAGGATGAGCTTAAGGTGTCACTGAGCTTAATTAAGTTGCGTTTGGTGTTGAGACTACTTTAAACTGCCCCAGTGATTCAGGCTACCTTAAATTGACCCCGTCTACTTGCTAAACCAGGAACATCTATCTATGTTGTATAATCCACTCAGTAATGACAGTACCTTACAAAAAACAATGCAGCCTTACATGGGTAATCATGTTGGAGACATCCATAAAACTGGTTGTCTCTATCTTTCACCTCTTTTCAAAACACCCAAACAAGTCACGATATTTTTTCTACTGAAGTCTACAACCTCCAGTTCAGACATTTGGTGCCTGGATTTTGACGCAGTGTATTTAGTTGGCCTGCCCGAAGGTCAAAAATGGTGGTCTTTTGCGGTAACCCAGAACAGTGGGCAAAAGGCGAGCAAAACTAATTGGAGCTGGAAGCAGCCCGTGTCGCAGAGGCAACCCCCTGAAGTCCCCGCCAGACCTGGGGCCTTACGGGTTATCAGATCACTCTGTTCTGGAGCACAACAGCAGACGGCGTTAAGTTACAGCCACTGCGGCAGCCAAGGCCATGTGGCACCAACGTGCACAATAACGAGATCCCAGTAAACTCTTAATTATCCTATGGAATTTGTCAAGCCCCCCTCCCCCCCCGCTCAGTTCAGAGGAGTGCTCGCTGTGTCTGTAAGACCGGTTGCTGTCCACGTAACACTCCAGCCCCAAACTGCGAGAAAAGTCAGTAATGAGCCCAAAGTCTCTTGACCCAAACCTGCACTAGCCAACCCCCAGGTTTCTGTAAGCGTACGCAGTCTCAGAGTCTCATATGTGTCAGAAACACGAACCACAGAACCAAACGCTGTATGCCTTTCCTTTTTTCCCCCCCTATCCACCTGAAGCGGCCATTTGATTACAACTGCATGCAGTTGGAGGCGAGAAAACAAGGCGAGCTCCAGAGTTACCGCACTGAGATCAGAGAGCATTGCACTCCATGATTCATCAAGACCGCGATGCTTACAGTTCATATTTTACTCAACGTGACCTGTTACCGCTTTCACAGTTCATTCCTTTGCAGCTTTTATGATGAGGTCAGTACGTACGTTTTATGCCACTTAGCTCGAGTTCTTTCCAAGCTTTAGTAAAGTGAAAGTTTAGCAGACCTTCAAACTCAAGTGTTCACCCTCTTCAAGTTCACTCTAAACTGTTTGAAAACTAAAGAGAGTATTCTAGAAGGAATATACACAACACTTCATAAGTCTTATAAGTCCTTAGGCTTTTATGGAGACCTGGGAAATGACTCTAAAGCCCACTAATGCCACTTAATCCTTCACAGGAAATACACTTAAAAGTGGAGGAAGTACTGAACAGACTTATAGAAAGGAAACACTCCAAACTGGGTTTTACACCATTACAGTCATGTATTGGTATTATTACAGCATAGTATTTT
>JAOXYF010000006.1:13605334-13624451 GCA_028565775.1 Sternarchorhynchus goeldii
TTACAGTCAATGACTGCACTGACAAATTAGAAAATTCTCACATCTCAAGAAGGATATGATGTTCTGTCGAGCATGTGGTCAGTTTCAAGACAGGCAGACATTACAAGCTCGATCTTTCCCACAAGCAAAACTCGCTGAAGAAACACAATGTTCAAAAACATGGCTGCAGCTTTCATCAGGACTTTCAGCAAGAACAATTTAGAGAAAAAAGAAAAACAAAAAAACTAAACTTAGTTAACACTTAGTTTTAACCGCAGAATAAAAATAAATGAATATAACATCGATCGATAAAAAAAAAATTATACAATCTCTCATAACATACTTGCAAGAGAATAACTCAAATTTAAATAATTCCAATTTAAAAATCAACCGATGATCTTACAAGCTTGGCTATCCATTAGTCTTCCCACTGGCAATGGTCTGATTAATGTGAAGGTTTTGATAAAAAAAAATTTCTATATAAATGTGCGTTTTCAATGTTTTTCTACTGAAGCATGCGTGTTAATTGTAAATACATGTAAACATATGATAAATGCATTTCTAAAATGTCTGGCCACAAGACTCATTTGCTTGATGGTCCAAGTGGTCAGTGCTAAATGTTACATTTGTCCCAGACAGGCATATGAAACGAATGCCTCCAATAATTTATGCTCGTCACTACACACGGTCGCATTTATCACAACGTTCACATCCTCTTTACTGGTTGTATGCTTCCCACTTTGAACATTAACATTTTTTCCTTAGGCGAAAATGCGAGTTAAACCGAAGCCCAAGGCGCGCTTAGTGAAATCTGCGCTGCTCCGGGCTCGGCGAGGACGTACCGGCTATTTTTAGATGCGCGTGATAATGGCGGTGAGTCAGCAGAGGCTCCGGCAGCTCCCCAAGGAAGATCTTGAGCAGTGTGGCCACATCGTGGGGGTGGTAGTCCCCGGACTCGAGGTCTATGTAGGACCCCCCATTCAGCATCTCCCTCAGGGCCTGCTGTCTGATGCTGTTTCCAGGCACACGGAACAGGCCCTCCACGTGAAGGTCTGACGAACGGCAGAAGAGCAGAGCACTTCTGAGATAAATAATTCAGCTTACACTACACTCCTGGCACAGCACGGTTCCCGTCCACTTTCATGATCACTCTGTGCAGGAAATGGTGCTTTATGCTTCAGGACTTTTTCCACTCTGGGCGGTAGAACCCAGATGGACCTGTGTACCATCCCTTTTCCCAAGCTAACACATAGTAAAAAATGCAGAACCACAGTCCTCGCTAACTCAAACAAAACTACATTTTATGTGTGTATTTTAGTACCCCAAACACCAGCTGAATATCCAACAGTTGCATTTTGGAACCAGGATGTTTGAGAGTAAAAGTGCATTAGTGCAACATAAAAAAGGAGATTGCATACTTTTTCCAAGGTATTCAATTAGCTGGTAAATCTGTGCAATGCCCTCCTCAGTTAAGGGAGCCCCAAAGATCACTTCTTTTTCTGTAATCAAAACAAAAAGGAAGAACTTTTTTTTTTTTTTTTTGCTGTAATTTGCTTGCTATTCTAAACCAATTATTAAAACAATTCAGAATGCAAATAGTATTATGATACATGACAATTTATTATATATTATTTAGTCGAACAAACAATGAGTCTGTTATTCTATTCAGGTTAGTCTTAGCTTATATTTTTAAACATCAAGTTGCGTGTCCTGAGCATCTCTGGTTTGTGGAGTGCGTGGACAGTTACCTTTGCGTTTCAGGAAGCTTGGTAGGCGGAGGAATCCCGTGGACACAGGAAGCTTAAGGTCAGCTTCCCCCTGGAGCTGCGCGAATTCCGCTCCAGGTAGATCAATGAGCCTGGTTATGTTACTCAACAGCAGTTCCGTAAAAATCTGCGGTCTCTCATGCCTCAGTTTCTCCACAAAGAAATCGGGGTTGAAGATGACTGGCTGGGTTTGAGGCATTTCCTGGCTTATGACTATATTACATACTGTTCCCCTTTGAAAGAACGGAGCGAAGACAATGACAGTAGATTATGTTTTTAAAAATGTAGATTCGTTTTACAGCTAGTTAGTAGACTTTCAAAGCTCAGACACAACAATATCTACTACTACACACAGAATTACAGATTTACAAAATGCATTAACAATCATAATACTTATCAACTTGCAACAAACAGCGATCTAGCTAGCGAGCTACATAGAGCACAGGTTTAACATAACTTAGATAGCTATCAAACTAGTGAATGCTACCTAGCTAACGAACGATGTAAACTTAAAATAACTTCAGTAACCAGAATCAGACCAATAATTAACTAGATAGCATAACTAAGCCAACTCGTTTTAATAGTTGATTACAACTTACACACCTTTGCTAGTTAGCTAACGCTTGCAAACTGTCAAGTTCAAACAAAGCCTGTTTGTGTAGCCATTGCATTACCGCGCACTAGCAAGAAACATCTTATCTAATGATTTTTTTTGTTTGTTTTACTTCATCATACTCGATTTTTCTTGAACGACCGTGCCAATATACACACCACAAAACCTGACATCTTACCTTCTACTCTGTTTGTTTTCTTCGGTTTCTTTCTCCGCCGCCATGTTAAGTTTGAATTTTCCACTAAAACGCTTTTCGAACCGCCCTCTGATTCTAATTGGTTTGCGCGCAGGGGGCGGGGCCTGACGCGTTTCCGTCTTCGTTTTCTATATGTGACGCATTTGCTACGACCTATTATTTAAATTAATGGATGTGAATAATTAGAAAACACGTCTCAACAGGCCAAATGTAATTACTAGGGTGTTTTATCATTTTTTTCAGCCATCCACTGTAAATGAATGTATATTTACTTTTTTCAATTTACCCTGTGAAAAATCACGCAGAGATCCTAGAATTGTTTTTTATTTTGTTGTTGTTGTTTTTAAGTACGCCTCATTCACATTCACATCAATTTTACGTAGGCATAATGAAGTTTTCATAATGTGATCTGAATTTTCAACCACTAGGGGTCGTCCGTGTTCCAAGCACAAATTCCTATGGAAAAAAAATATTTGAATACCTTCACATTTTTTGTTAAAAGCGAAAGAACAGCATAAGCGAATACGATGCTATGTAAGATAAAATGACAAACACATCAGAAGCTATTTACTTTCCATTGTAATGTTGCCTTTGAATAAATATATATTTGATGAACAAATTTCAACAATTCATTATCAGAAGAGGTAGTTAATTGTCAAGGTCTCAGAATGAATATACTAATGCAGGTACAGCGTTGAACATTATTTGATTATTTATAGTGCGTCTTCAGATTTAACACAATAAAACTACACTACACCACAGCATCACTAAGTTTGTAATAAGTTGTAATGTTCTTTGTTGAAAGGTCCTTTTACAATAATTAAACAAGAAATTGCATTTTGTTTGTTACAACAATAACAACATAACAATAACAACAACAACAACAACAACAACAGTAGAAGCAGCAACAGAGAGAGAGAGAGACAATGTTGCCTGCATCTTTAAAACAGTGAACCTTGTAAACGAACTATGCTTTTATTACCATTAGAATTCACTAAAAGAAAAACACCTCAAGCAAACAGCTGAAACAAACTGACAGTTTGACTTTAGTCAGCAAATAGAAATCTCAGGGAAGTGCAACTCGCTGAGACAGGGCCTCAGGCTGACATGCTGACGGCCCCTGTGGAGGTCTGGCTGATCACGCTCGTTCCAGACGCCGTCTTCTTCTTCTGTCCACAGAGCCGTAGACGAGGTTTGAGGGGGCCAATGGTTTTCAAGCAGGACTTGCGGAACATGTTGGACGAGATGCAGAAGAGAATTGGGTCGAGGGCGCTGTTCACATACCAGAGGGGAAGCGACAGGTAGGACTTGAGCACGGTGTAGGCGGTCAGCACCGTGCCCGACCACGAGCTCACGTAGACCTGCATGAGCGACGAGGCGATGTCGGGGAAGTTGCACATGAAGAAAGCCACCACCACCGCACCTGCAAGAGAGGAGAAGAGCAGCTGACAAAAAGGCCAGGGCAGCCAGGGACGCCGCGGGGTCTCTCCGCAGGAGACGCCACCCTCACCCATGAGCCGCAGTGCCCGCTTCTCCTGGAGCAGCAGCTTGCCGTTCTGGACGCACCGCGTGGCCCCGCCGGCGACCGCCCGGGTGATGCCCATGGCCGTGCGTTGGCGGCTGTTGTACCGGAAGTGGGCAATGATGAGGATGTAGAGGGTGAAGATGCACGTGAGGGGCACCAGGAAGCAAAGGACGGCCCGAAGCAGCAGGGCGCCCTTGTAGACGGGAGACGGCTCTTCCTCGGTCATCTCGCACATGGTGGACACCACGAAGGCCTTGTCGGGAGACGTGGCGCCGTAATCCAGGATGCAGGCTCGCGCGTGCCTGTAGACGAGGGCGAAGGGAACCGACAAGCCCAGAGACAGCAGCCAGATCCAGGCCAGCAGGCAGGGCAGACGAGACCTCCGGAGGCTGGACAGGGAGCGCATGGTGTGGCAGATGGCTACGTAACGCTCCCCGGTGAACGCCAGGATGACCCAGCTGGTGGTAGCGCAGTACATCTGGCGCACCATGAAGTAGGTCTTGCACAAGGGCTCGCCCAGCCTCCACGGGTAGCTCTCCCAGTAGTAGCGGTACACGGTGACGGGGATGGTGAGGAGCTGGAGAACGTCGGAAAGGACCAGGCTGAGGAGATAGAGCTGGATGGCGCTGGCCTTCATGCGAGCGTCGGTGAGGAGCGTCAGGATGCTGACGCCGTTGAAGACCACCCCGAAGACGAAGAGGACGGCATAGAACACGGTCATGGGGATGGCCACGTGGTACGGTTCCTGCTTGGTGACACTGATGTAAAGGTCAGGCGCCAGGCTTGGGCTTGTGTTGCAGGAGAACTGGAATGTCCCTAGCGACTCATTCATGCTGGCTGATGAATGGAACAGGAAGCCTAAATGCCTGAGTCACTCTCCACGGCGACGTCTTGTTGCCAAGCACCCCCTCTCAGAGGGAATCAGAAGATGTTCTGAAGGAAAGAATAAAATATATACCTAAGAAAAGAGAAATTTCCGATATAACATACTATGTACAATTGACATTTTACTATCTTAGGAGCCACTTCAGTGATTGTGCAAGTTTCAAACTGTGATCTTTAGCTTGGCTAAAGATTACAAAGACACTCAACATTCCCCCCGGATCCTAACGAGATGTTTTCTCTTTCTGTAAAATGTCTGTGTCATTTACATGGTTTGTTTCTTTTGGATTAATTGCCACTCTGTGAGAGAGAATGCCTGCAAATGGCAAGGACCCACAGAAAAATGTGTGAACCCAAGCACTGGATTTCGGGGATAAAATCTATAGGAAAATCAGGGAAAAATACAACCCATAACTGCGATCCTTTTATAAACCTTTTATTTCAGTGTCAGTGTAAATGTTTGAAAAATTAAGCTACACGGTACAATTAACGTCTTTATGATTTTCAAAATAAAATACATAAAATACATTTATTAGTTAGCACTATTAACTACATGCACAATAAAGTGCAGTTTATTTGTAAACACTTTAAATACATTTAAAAGGCAGTTTATGGTTTGCTGATGATAATCTATGATCCAGATAAATCACACAGAGTAAAGCAAACAGGTGGTTTTAAAACTTGCCAAGTAAGAATCCCATCATCCCATAAGCATGTTGTTTCTAAATACAATTAATAAATACAATTTAGTAAAAGTGATGACTTACTGTGAAAAGAATTGTGAACAGTTCAGAGTGAAAAGACATCCATGTGCATCCGACGTGATTCAACCACCAAATGAAAAATTCTGTGTGAACATCAGCCGCTCCCCACTCAGTTCTCTCTCTCTCTCTCTCTCTCTCTCTCGGTTTTTCTCTTGAGCAATTTACGCTGATCCTTCACCTTCAGATAAAAAAGTAAGGAAATTTTACAGCCAAGGTGAAGGCTTGCTGATTGATTAACCCTATATTCATTTTGTCTATACTCACACTCCATGCAAAATCACCATAAAGCTCGGCAGCATTGAAGGCATATATGCTTTTATCACATAACACCACTTAACTTTCAGTTCAGGTCTTATGAAAGTGGCAAGAAGTTTATTGTGCCAATGTCAGTCTTTTTTTAAGTTACAGCAGTTTTTCAGTTTATGACAAGATGCAGACAAGATACAGAATGCCAAATGTTACGTTGTAATAACTGGTTCTTCTGGTCATGCAGAAGCAGTGGCATGCTTCTGTGATGGTGGCAAACAATTTATGGACTCCAAATCTGGACCAAAGTAAAGTCTGAGAGATGTGAGATGTTCTACAATATAAATATAGTACTGGCACAGTCAGATTGAATTTATGAAATGCATTTCACAAATGCAGGGCACAAAAAGAATTTGAGCAAACAGAAGAAAAGAGAAGATAGCAGGGCATGCAGTTCTCACACCGTGGCAAATAGCAAATCATAAAACACTTGGATACACACATTCAGTTCGCTCAACAATGGTGAGCACATGGATGTTTGGACAATGACAGATCCCTGTGTCTCCATGGAGATCTTTCATTTACACGTGAACCTGGGCTTTTCGGCAAATGGATCTGCGAAGAACCAAGGTTGAGAAATGGATTTGCAGCAATGCTGGGAGCATCATAGGCAATGGGGTCCCTAGAAACGCTTCCCACTATGTATAACACCACCTGCTGCCCTAGACCTTCTGTTAAAAATAGTAAAATCTCCTCACATATACTGTATTTATAAGTTCTGCAGCTCAGATACCTACATCTGTTTGTTTGATGACAATATTAATCTTTAGTTTTCCCAAGTATGCTTATTTATCTAGAAATCGTCAAATGCCACGGTATGATTGGAAGGGAATGACAAGCCAAAGAAAAAGGAGTGGAGCTCACTGTACTACTGAGCTGCACCTTTCTCCATGTGGGTTCCATTCATGTCAGCCTGTCGGTCTCAGAAAACTACAGAACAGTGAGTATAAGCCTTTCTGATACAGCCAATCATGGATAAGCTTGCTTTGCAGTGAGTACAAGCCTTTCTGATACAGCCAATCATGGATAAGCATGTATCAAATGTATAAAAAAATTGAATGGATGATCGTATAATTACCTTTTGAGTGCATTGCTTGTCAAATATTAATGTTAATCACTTTTGCTTGTATCTAATATTTACTACCTAATTTATCTTCTTCTGATTCTCAGATCTACAGAAAATAAATATTGAAATCATCAAGCACTTAATTAAGAATGAAGTCGATTACAGCACGGGATTAATAGCCCTGCTGCATTTTAAGGTTACATCCGTCACAAACAGCTCAGGGAGCTGAGATACGTATCAAGTACAGATTTACTGAGATTTGGCTTGAATTATTGTCGCAATCAGATGAAGCCAAAAGCAAAGATATCAGTCCAAACAGGCAAACAAATCCAAAACAACAATCAGAGAGCTTTGGCTTGAACCGAAGGCAGAAAGTCATTAAACAGGTATGCAGATAATCACGGCAACGAGAACAGGAGCGAGTCATAGAAGTTTTGAATGACATACAAGGAATAAACAACACGGTTGGGTTTCTCAATAACATTCTTAAACAAAGACTATCATTAAATGGTGTATCATTAAGTCGTGTTAAACTTTCTATTTCGTCTCTCTTTTAAGTTGATTTTAACACTACTATGATTTTGTGAAACACAGGAGGTATAAGCAAATGCTCAGAGCTGCAGTGCATGACGAGATTTTGCAAAGATACAGTGATTAGTACAGAATCTTAAATACCCTGGATAACAAGGTTTCTCACTAGAAACGGGTGAGTGAATACCCCTGATACTCAGGAGTCTCACTGAAATCTGCTAGTGTGGGGAGGGGGGGATGGCCTGGGCAAACGGTATTATTAGATGTTCTTTATGGCTACTCTTTGTTCTGTTATTTTATGTTAAAACATGATTAAAAATAATCCAAACGCCAGATTCAGTATCTTGGTGTGACAGAGTGAGGGGAAGGATGCAGTGATCTAAGCTGATTTAAACGGTTTGTTTGTTTATTTATTTATTTATTTATTTATTTATTTGACATCGGAAAAGAAAGA
Source organism: Sternarchorhynchus goeldii (assembly GCA_028565775.1). Taxonomy (NCBI): domain Eukaryota; kingdom Metazoa; phylum Chordata; class Actinopteri; order Gymnotiformes; family Apteronotidae; genus Sternarchorhynchus; species Sternarchorhynchus goeldii. The sequence continues at coordinate 13,613,417 of JAOXYF010000006.1, forward strand.
ACAAAGACGTCTGGAGTCAAACATGGACAAGGAACATGAAACAAATCCGCTTTCATACACTAATGACAGCAAGGCACACATGTGACACGTAACACTAACAAGACAAGGAATGGATGAAACAAGTAACACAGGCACACACACACACACACACACACACACACACACACTTGTGTGAGACTGAGGAAAGAGCTACAGTGACAGTACCCTCCCTCTGAAGGGCACTACTCCTGGTATACCAGGGGACTGGCTGAGCAGTTCCCCGGCGTGGGAGATGTCAGGACCTCCCACGCCTCACTGGGACATGAGTGGGTGGTACCTCTTCGGAGGTCGATTTGGACTCTGACGGCACGCACTGGTTTCAGCATGGCGTGCATTTGCTCTGGAGCGATGCTTGCTGCTCTTGTAATATGCCGTGCGCTGGTTTTAGAGCGACTCACATTGGCTCGGGGGCGGAGCTTACCAGCCGACCCCTCCTCCTTTACTTCCATCTCAGTCTTCAGAGTCGCGGGAGGGCTCTGCCACCTCCATCGATCTCTCCTCCAAGCGCTCCGAGATCTCACTTCCAGATGTTTCCAGATGCTACGTCAGAGAGAGGCTCAAGAAGGAGGTGGGGGATGGAAGCAGGCCCTTCTCTTCCTCTGAGTCATGTTCGGACTCTGACTGGATCTTCTTCTTCTAGCTGGAGGAAATGATGGAGGAGAGAGAGAGGAGCATCGAGGAGAAAAGGTGTTCTCAGGTGGGGGAAACCCCTCATGTGCTGACCTAACTACTCTCCACCCAACAGGATGGAGCTGGATCTCCTCCCCAAATGCTCGATGATCATGTAGACAAGCATATAACCCAACGCCAGTTTATGTTAGCAGGTCTCCTCGTCGACAGCAGGGAGGGCTCTCCGGAAATGGATCCCATAGGTGATTACAGACATCCCTTTAAGGTCTGCATTTCTATTACAGTGGGAAGGTTGAGGTAGGATACCGAGACGTGGGCTGTTTTTAAATGTTTTTATTTATTTTCTTATTTGACATTAGAAAAAACACAGTACAGATGCTGGGATGGATACGAATCATATTATATTCAAGTGTAGTGTTTAGACCTTAATGTCAGATGCAACACGATCATCAAGCACAATCTACTTCCAGTGTAAAATCTAATCTGGTTCCCTTCCAGAATAAAAATACAGCACATTACTAGTGCCTGCATGGAAACGAATCTAACTGGCTTCCTAAGCCATATCTATGTCCGTTTGACGGCATGCTCTCAAAAAGCTCTTAGAGCAAGGCAGATAGATGAATTAGTAGCCAAACAGCATGGCGGATCAAAGCGCAGACATGATGAAAGACCGTCCCCGAGTCCTACTTGGATTCAGACAGCTTAGACAAAACATTCATGTCAGGAAATGAGACGGAACGTGCTTGTGTGTTCCCAAATGACTTCCCATTGCAGAGGTCCAGTTCCCAGCCAAATCTGCCATGTCTAACTCATTGATTCCCATGATTTTTAAAACCTGATATGCTGAATTAAACTGTAGAAGGTTTATAGTACGGTTATTTAATCATGAGGGCCTAGTACCTGCAGGTGTTCCAACCCATTGTAGTTCCACCACTTTCGTTAATAACCACACCCCTTTCATTAATAACCACACCCATTTTGTTCATAACCACACCCCTTTCATTAATAACCACACCCATTTTGTTCATAACCACACCCCTTTAACTCCCCCAAAAATATTATATTTAGTGAAATCAGGTGTTTATCTTAAGAAACAGCCCGGAAACATATTAATGCTTATGCATATTAATGCATATTAATGCATATTGATGCTTATGCCTTCTTAAGAGCTACTTCACTGGTCTTCATTGCTGTTGTTTGTGAATAACAATCAGAAACATTTATTGATGCTCAGTGTGGTAAAGAACTTTTCCTTGATATCTTGAGGACTTACCATAAAGATGATATAATAACTTTAAAGATGATGTTTTACTCGTATATCGCATAAAACCCATCTAACAGTTCATAACATGAACTGATAACATGTTCATGTTATATGTCATTACTATCAGAAAATGATGTCCATAGGTGAGCCATTTGATTTATTTACCTATTTTATGTACTTACACGTGTCAATGTTAGCATCATTAATATTAACAACCTTGATTCCACAACACTATACATAGACAATTATTATATTGCACAAAGTTATTTTAACATATTAGGCTGAGTGTTTAGTTACAGTGGGATTATAGCTTACTGTGATCAAAATTTCTGTCAATGGGGAAATAACGTGGCTTGCACCAAAATCTCTTGTTATAATTTATTTCTAGAAAGGAATAACAAACTGCTAAAGAAAAATTTGTTCAATTTTATAACTGACCGATCCTTTGAAATCACTTCTTGATACAAGAAAATAATACAACTGATGAGAGAAAGCATCATACTGTAGCATTGTTAAATTCACATGTTTTTCGCAAATTTTTTTGTGGGTCGAGAGGCTGACTAGAAAGTGGTGTATTGTAGCTACTGTATCAAGACACGAATAAACAAATATTTACGATGGGAAAGACAAAACTATGACTGCGCAACAGGTCATACGCAGAAACGAACGAAAACATAAAAATTATAAACATTACATGTTGTTTTATTCTTGACCGATTTCTTTAAAAGGTGAAGTTTAGGTGTAAATATACAGGGACAAGGCAGCAGCAGGAAGACCTTCCTAGTTCAGTACATTTTCAATTATTAATTGAAGCTCACAACCAGAATGGATTATAGCCATAGTTACAGTGTCTCCGGAGTGGTGCTGTTCTTGGTGAATTTACACTGGCACCAGAGAAGAACACCTTCCATCCACAAGCAAGTATAACCACCTTTCTTCATTTCTTCTGTGATGCTCAAAGTGTTGTCTACTGCATTTATGAGATTGTGGCTTCTTTGACCAGGGAATAGAGGTGTCTCTTCTTCTCAAACAGCACACTGGGGAAATCAAACTTCACTATTTTCCCAGCCTCCAAAACCATCGCCCTGAGCAGAGAAGCAGAAGTGGCTCAGGCACAGTTTTGATTTGGTGTGAAAAGTAATGGTTTTCTTCTATCGTTTTGTACAAGTTGTAACGGTAACGGCATAGAGGGAGCAGAAGGTGCAAAGGAGTGTGGCAAAAGGAGTTTTATTCTCCATGGCACAAGGACAGCAGAACGAAAGTAAACAACATGCGTCTTCAAAGGCGTTGAGCTTAGCGCACTCGCGGTCTCTGCCCTCTTGCGCCTTTTGTGGTGGGCCTTAGAGAACGTGAAGCATCCGAGAGCGGAACCTGTGGGCTTAAATAGTGTGACTGAGGGTGATAATTGAAAGAGGTGTGCTCAATAATCAGGGGACTGAGAACGACGAAGGGGTGTGTTTACTGCTGTGGGCGTGTCCCGAGTGCCCGGCACATTGACAATAGTACAATAGTTCTTTATAATAATTACTTTATTTAGTTCTTTCTTTGATTTTTAAACATCGTTTGAAATGTCAACTGCAGATCACGTCTACTTCATGATCAGGCGACCGATTCAAATGGCTCCAAATTAGGTTCATCGTTAGATCTTAAATGAAATACTTTGGATTTTAAGAACATTTCTTCCCCAATAAATGTATTTATTTATTTAAATACAGAACGTCTTACGATATCGACACTTCATGGATCATGTCAACCTTTCCGGAGTGCTGGTTAGCTGAAATTATACTTTATTGTAAGTGTTGAACCATCACACATCAACCACATGTTTTAGAGAGAGAATTGTTAAGGTTCCCCGTAATTCAAAACATGTACGCCGTAATCATACAAGCATGGGCCCAAATACAAGTGATCGCAGTGCATTAGGAGTGTGGTCAGTTCCCTGCACAAATAACACAAAATGTGATCCAAACCACATGAGCTTTGACTGCTACCAATGATGATAAGCAGTTTTGTACATTAGTGCTATGTGTTTCGCTCTTCTAAACACCTTGATTTTTTTAAATAATATCCACGGTAATATCCAAGCTCACTGAACAAACAGGATAGTTGGAGAAAATGGTCTGTAACAGCTGCAGCGTGAACGGATCTCGATTATGCCAGTAAGAGCACGATCTTTAATCTTACGCTCAGTTCCTCCATTTGTTTGGATGTAATCATGTAGCAGACAGTTAGTATGTTAATGCCCTGCTGAAGAGATGTGAGAACAGTAAAGCCTGGCATGAATATCTTTTCCAAATTAAACATACTCAAAAAAAAAAAGCAGAATTCCTCATTCCACCACCACTGTGACCTGTTCAGGATGGTGTGGAGACAAACCTGAGCAAACCCACACAGGATGTTGTCCTGGATCAGGCCGTCCGTCTCCATGTCCACGGAGGCCTTGGCCTCATCCAGGATCAGGATCCTGGACTTGCACAGCAGAGCTCAGGCCAGGCAGAGCAGCTGTCTCTGCTCCACACTGGGGAGGACAGCACATGGGTGAAGTCAGTGTTTCTCATCCCAGTCCTCATATCCACCAGCTGAACCAGATTTTTGTTTTATCCTGGCTCTTAGTACGCCTGTAATAGTTATTCAGAGATCCTAAATATTTTCTCAGGGCACAGAGGGAACTGGGTTTGAGCTGTGCCCCTAGTCCCAAGAAAAAAAAAAACAGGTTAAACTACTTTAGCAGCTGCTTCTGCAAAGGAGGATACGCAGCACTTATACCTTCATGCCTTTCTTATTTTAGGAATGAAATGGTAAAGGAAGTCATATCAAGAAGTAAATATTTTTGTAGCTATATACTGTTTATATATATCTCCAAGACAACCACTGCATCTCCAAGACAACCACTAATGCTACTCTTTGTTCTCCTATTTAATAAAATGACCTGATATTTATAGAAAATGCATTCTTTTGATAGCAGATCTGATTGTTTCTTCTAGAAAACACATTCAAGCAGTCTAAATTAATAAGAGACTCCTTAACTGTAGGCAATTTCTACACCACTGTTTTGTTGTATAAAACATTTTATGGAATTATTTCAACTAACAAACCTGAATTGTAATGAAATTATTAAACCCATGTAAAGTATTAAAGTACATCTAAAATCCTTACAATAATTCAGATTATTTGTATTTGGAGACTGCTAGTGATTACAGGATTACAAATGGCCAGTAAAAGAATTAAATGCTGGTTACTGGGCAACCCAACCTGAGATTCTCTCCCTCCTCTGACATCTCATGTTGAAGCCCTGCTGCCAGACTCCCCACGAAGCCCTTCAGATGATCCAGTTCTAGAACTTTCCAGATCTCTGCATCACTAAATTTCTCAGATGGGTCCATATTCATCTGCAGAATCCCAGAAAACAGTATCAGGTCCTGCAAATCATGCCAGACTGGTCCGTCCTATTATCCCTTAGCATCACAAAAAAAAACCCCAAAAAACAAATGTAGATTACAATATCCTTTGAGAAAACAAGATTATTACTTCTAGGACTATTTTATTTGGTTAAAAATGTCTTCTGCAGGAGGGAAAAACTTTCACTTGCTAAAGAGTTTATAAGATTCCTGATACCTGTAAAGGTCCTGTCCAAAGAGAAAGCACAGCTATGGAATGGCTCACTCAGAATATTTAGCACTGACTCAAAACATTACATAAATCTACCAGACACAGTTTCACAGTTTTGACAATATATTCAGGTTAAAGCTAATATATTCTTCTAAATGAGCAATCTGTGGAGAGTGTATGCTTTATGCATGACCCCATCAACTTGGGAGGGCAGGAACAAGATGATGCATCACAAATGGAAACCGAAAAGGAGAAGCCGTTCAGGTAAAGGTGAGACAGGAGTCTTGGCAGCTACGTCACAACATCTGCCCAGGAGATGTGAATTCAGTGAGTGGGAGGTGTCTGGAGACTCTTCATGCCAATGTCAAAACTGTCAGCTAATGTCTTGCCCAAAATATTGCTCTAAAAATTAGAATTGATTCCCACACAAGGTCAAATTTGACAAGGTCAAATTCCACTTGCAAGGACAAATTCCATCCATTTATTTCAATTGTAGGTTAACATGATATTTAATGAAGTAACCTAGTTTAACTTGAAAAGTCTGCCATGAAATTCACTAGTATTAATGTCACATTTTAAAGGGTGTAGACTCACACTTAACACATAGGAGATAGAGAGTCCAACTAAAACACTGTCCAAGGTATTTCGGGATATAACAGCAAGCAAAGCTGAGAAGAACACCACAAGATTACCCAGGAACTCCAGTCCGATAGCGAGCCACCTGCAGTTTAACAAGCAACAAGGCTTTCGAGTAGAGCAAATATTCAGAAATGGATTTCAGTGGCTGAGACACAAGATTATTCGACAGAACATCTTGAAATGATCTGGTCCTACTGCTTATTAGCTGCTGTCTTTGGAAAAATGGTGCAGACCTATTAGAAACAATCTCAGGACAGACTTGAGATTGGCGTTAATGATAATGTTGTTTCTCTCCAGAAAGCGCTCCTGGTGCCCATACGCTTTGATGATGGAGAGGCCTGAAACAGTTTCTCCAAAATGAGAGTAGACAGAAGGGCGGGACACAGAATCCATCTGCCTCAGCTGTCGGGACGTGGCCATATAGAACCTCTGCAATGACAGAAACACATTAAAATATTTTGAAAATAGGTAGGACTCTTGCAGCTTGTTCTATACCACGGATTTTCATTCCAATACAGTAAATCCCATATCCTGTTAGCCAAAAGCATGACATTAGAAGAGAGTGTCAGCCTTTCATATTTGACAGTGATTCAGCCTGGTTAAAGTGCATTTGGACTTTGTATTTAGAGCCCAGCGCTATTTAAAATAAATAAATAAATAAATATAAATCTGGAGGGTGTAAATGGGACTCTCAGCTTTCAGCTTGCAGTAGAACATAAAAAGCGAAGTCTGGCTAGAATGAGCCAAAGACACTTTTGATATCAGGCTGCCTGGTAGGCTGATGCTGAAAAATGAGCTGCACAGAGTAGTAAACCACAGCGAGGGGAACAATGACTGCAGTGAAGAGTGGAGTGGCGAGGCAGATGACGAACCAGGACGGTCGACTGCATTCATTACCGTCTTAACATCTTCACCATGAATGAAGTCAAAGTGGGAAAATGCCAGTTGTTTTATGTGTACCTTTGCAAAGTGTCTGGACATTGGTGTAGTGTCAAAGAACAACATGGACACTCTGAGGATGTTTGCCCAGCAGATGAATCAGTTTTCTCCTGGAAGCAGGGCCAACTCTGTCAACCTAACATGGCCAAGGACGAGACCGTCACATCCGGCCGATATAAATAATCCTGTATGTCTTTATTTCATAGGAAGAGACAGCAGTGACATGACAGCTGATTGTTTTCTCAACAGACATTTTCTTATTCTTCAGGATGTGATACATCGGTTCTATTGTGATTGTAGTGTGTCATTGCAATTTATTCACTGTACGTATATTCGATGAGTAAGACTTTTCCTGACATTATTTATTCACCGATAGTGTGAATCACTGGGGCTAAAAAGCCCTTTATATTTTGTAAGTGATGACATTTATAATAATATCTGCTTTTTGTATTGTTTGTCAGGAGTGGTTGTTCTTTTTGTTGCTGTGGCGACCGATCATTAGTGTGAGATGGAACATAATTCCAACTGTTGTCACCAAAATTAACTCATTATTAGGCACCTTTAGAAGCTGCAAATCGTTTGTGCACATCCTCACATCACTGCCAAAGACCTGACGTGTGCCTGTATGTGTTTGTGTTTCTGTGCCCCTACCACTGTTCCTCTTTGCGTCTCTGCCTGTCACTGTGGCTGGTCTTCGTACAGCTTGCGTTTCCCCAGTCATCCATGGGAAGGTGTTGTAGGTGCGCCTGGTACAGGGTGGTCCGCCGGGAGTAGCGCCCTCTGGTGGGGGGTGCCGTCACGGTGGCCGCCTCCGAGTGCTTCCTTGTCGTGTCTGTGTGTGTGTGTGTGTGTGTGTGTGTATTATCCCTTTCAGCTGCGTCTTGTCTCCGTGATGTCACACACGTGCTTTGTTGTCTTTCATGTTATATAAGCATGTGCGAGTCGTGCGCTTTGTCTGTGTTTGTCCCGCTTTAAGTTAACGCCAATTATCTTTTTTAAGTAACTAACACCAGGTAACTTGATAAATGAATGAAGTGCATTTTATACATGAGGACAGGTTTGAATTAAATTAAATTTGAATTAAAGTGCATTAAGGCAAGCCACCAGTAAAATTAACCACCAGTTTAACGTGGAGTGGTTTTCAAAGATGCTAACGTGGCTAACGGTTAGCTGGCTATTATAAAAAAAATGTTATACAGATATTATGTACTTTCCAGTTTTCCGTGTCGGCTGTTTGGTGGAGATGGTACCTTGTCGACCATGGCTTACAAAGATGTGAAACTTTTTTCTAATTGGTTTCCATCTTAGTGGTTAGTTTGAAAATTACATCTCAAACACATTGTCAAGTGAATAAAATTTTAATTAGCATTTTAACACAGTTGTTGCATGATCATGTGAAAATAATAATTGGGAAATACGTTTTAAATAAAGCTACTCTGAGCATCCAAATATCTGTAAAGGAAATATCAATGGATGTCTACCAAATTGCTAATATAAGTGAAATTATTGAATTTGAATTTAGAGCTCAAGCCAAAATTGAATTTAGAGTGGAGCCAAAAGAGTCTATGTATTTAAAAAAAAACTGTTGTCAGAACAGTGACAGTTTTAGCAAATACAACAGAAACATTATTTTAACAGGCTATTTAACTCTGCTTTAAGGTTATTGTTATCAGAATGGATAAAAGGTTTTCTGTTACCAGGTGGGTTTGACATCTTGTTTGGTTATTTTTCATTTGTTTTGAGCTTGGTTGTGGTGGCATTTTGTAGTCCTTATTTAATCACACACACACACACACACACAGTCTTTTCTTCTGTGTATAAGTACAAGACCTGTCAGACACAAGCCACTCTGTCATTAATACCGTTTTGTGCTGCCTGCATGATTCCATGACATTAAATTTGTTTTCAGTTAGTTAATGAGAGACTGCAATTGTTGCAACGGGATTTGCCATAACAGATCCTGACTGTTGAACAAGTTGTCAGACCTTTTCCATAGAACCAACAACATTCTTTGTGCGTTGGGTTGACAATTAAAGATCTCTCTGGTAAGGCCAAAGAAGGGGGCACGTGTATTATAAATCAACAAATCTTAGTGTACAGACTCTCCTTCTGCTCTGGCAATCTGGAATACCTACACTGGCTAACAAGGGAGTTCATATCAGTCATTATAACAAATGTTTACATTTCTCTACACGCAGGCATTGGATGATCAGGAAACTATGAACCCTGAAACAGTTTTTATTGATTTGAATCAAGCCAAACTCAATTTATTAAATACTATCAGCACATCTGTAATATATGCAGAGCCAAGGTACTCAACCATTATCATTCTTAACTGCAGCATAGCTGTAAAGCCCTCTTTTATTCATCATTTGGTAAAGCAAATCAATCATCATCATCTTCTAGTAAGTGCCTTGGGGTCCCGATCCTAGTATATTACGCTCTGTCTGGTGGACACCACATGCTGGCCAGCCCGGAGACCCCCCAGGACGACTCCAGGGACCGGTCTTGCCTGTGGGGGGGGGGGGGGGGGGTTAATACACCTCAAAAAAGGGTTTAGTACAAGAAACAGGTAACTGAAAGACTACACAGAGTGCTAAACCATACACAGGGACATACCAGGTATACCAAACTCAACATGATGGGGAGAAATAAAGAACTAGAGCAGAATTAATATAACCGAGCTGGATAGACAAAGAGGACGATCAGCACAGCATAGTAGGTGAAAGAACTAGAACAGAGAACAGAACCGGAGACATAAGCATAACCAGAACATGGAAATACAAGGAACTGTAACAAACCTGACCAAGAACCAGAAAGACCAGCAGGAGGGGGCAGACAAGAAACAAAGGAGGATCAGAACAATGGAGAACAGAAGCAACCGAGCATATGGTCAGAGAGTGACAGGAAACCATCAAAATAAAGACAAACTGTGGGACCTTAAACAGAGATAATGAGAAGGAATATGGAACTGGTGTCAGAAGGGGTAATAAGGGGAAAAGCAAAAACCAGGTAGGGAATCTGGAGGGGAGAGAAAATCAGGGATGGACTACAGATCCTGACAGATGTATATCCAATTCCAGTATATTTCAGCCAGTTCCAATATATGTCAGATATACCTGGAGTGGGATGGGTGTCCAGTTACCATACACCTGAGCCATGTCAGAATCTTCCTCCTAAATCTTAAGGAACTGAAAGTAGTATTCCATATATTGTAAAGCCATGAAATGTAACAGCTAGAATGGTCTTAGAGAAGACTGATCTATGCGATGCCAGCTTTCATCCCACTTCCAGTATATCTGACACCATTGCAGTATATACGACGTCAGCCAAATACACTCCAATTGGGATGTCAATCCAAGTATATTAGAATGGTGTCACGTATACTGGAACTTGGATGGTTGAAGTCCTACTTAGATGAGAATTTTTAAAACAAATAAATGTTTGTTTTCTTTATTCATGCACGTCATTTCTCCCTGATACCATATCAGTCTTCAGACTTGAAAATATCCAACTGTCCAAAAGGAATATATTTTTGAATGGAATATAGTTGAAGTAGGCTCATCCATATCTCTGCTTTGGAGTTACATACTTTGAAAATAAACCCACTCCTGTCTAAGTCTGGGTCCCTCTGACTCGGGCTGTGAGTTTGGAGAGGATTGGAGAAACTCAAAAATTTGCCTCAAAAAAAACCCCTAAGGGATACGGTTTTTTTGGCTGAAAATTTTGAGTTTCTTCGGTCTTCTCCAAACTCACAGCCCGAGTCAGAGGGACCCAGACTTAGACAGGAGTGGGTTTAAAATCTTCCTATCTTTTTCCAAAACTGAGATATGGTGAGCTGGTGTACGCAATGCATCTGAATAGGAAAGGTCAAAGGAACTCATCAGGAGCCAAAATGGCAACCGTTCGAGTCAG
>JAOXYF010000006.1:13633318-13655937 GCA_028565775.1 Sternarchorhynchus goeldii
GGGTGAGCAGAACCACAGAAAGCCCAACGGCACCCACACCAGCACTGTTCTCTCCACACACACCGGCAAGTCAGGATCCGTAAAAGAGAGGTCAGGTCCAGGAAAGAGATATCCTGAAATGAACGCACACAACAGCCCTTTAAAAATCAAGTTATGCAGAAAGTTTTCTGGCTACGTGCCTAGTCAACATCTTAACGGTTTTGTTCATCTATCCAACAGTGTTCTAGGAAAAATTACAGGACAGAAGCACCATGCAGAACTGAGATGAAAAATCGAGTGATATACCATAATATCGACGGGTTAGTGAAGAGAAAAATGCCATGTCATGATTAATAAAAACAGCATGGAATCACAAAGTTAATTTTGACTCCACGACTTTCATTTCATCTTCAGGGAAAAACTAAATATTAATAACACCTTGCAAAGGTGAATAATATAAAGGATGTATAAGGCTTCTTTTTTTTTAAATTTATTTTGAAAGAGCATTATTCAAAACTTTTAATTTGCCTTCTGTTTTCTATGAATTTTAATATAAATAAATAGATCGACAGAACAGATTGGAATATCATGGAAACACTAACATAAGGTGCAGTGTCTTGGACAGGGGCCTGATTTTTTTTGCAACCAACATTCTTCTGAAACTCTAGGAGATTAAAGGAGTTTCGAAATACTTTATGTATTTATTTATTTATGTATTATTTATGTATTTATTTATTTATGTATGTAATGATTCCTGGTGGATGAAGCACAGATTACAAGTTGTAGGCTGCATCAGTTGTTTGTATGTATGTCTTTATTCCAAACAACAACTAACTTCTAAATTTTTAATGGTCTTATCTCTTTAGATGTTAAATTATAATTCTTTAATCTTGTATAGTGAATATGATCTTGTTTTAAACACCCAGCCTTTCTCTTCTTTGTGGTACATGATGTAATCTAACATCAAAGGCTGGTAAGGTGAAGGAAAGACTACTTCTCTACAAAAGCAGTACTGTCTCTAACCTCACCTTAACCATTGACCCGCAATATTCGTCCAGGGAAAAGAACATGTTCTTTCGATTGGTTCACCTCTGATTAAAAGTGCAAATAGAAGTGATGCTCTGTGTTCAAACTCCTGGTGGTCTTTGATTCTTGTTCCCCATACTCACTTTACCATAAAGGTCAAGAGCAATGACTCCTTATGACACCTCGTGAAGAGATGGGGTCGAGTGACTTCAAACTGCTTAACTTAAATACAGTCCTCAGTCCACTCTGTGATCTCTGTCTATTCAAAGAGAGTAAAAAGCCTTGCAGAAGTTCTCCATAGAAGCTCTGGACTTAACTCCAAATTGGTATTCTGGAGAAACTTCCGTGCTCCAGTTCTCATGAGGAAAACTTCAGAAATGGACAAATCTCTTACTCTGATTCGAGCACTGAGACTCCCTTGGGCATTTTAAACACAGGGCTGCTCTGAAATATTCATGGAAACAAAAGACAAAGACAAGTTAATAAAGCAAGTTCACATGGTTAGGTGTTATAGGACAACAATAATAACACTTATGTAAATCTAAACATTTGTCAGCTACTTTTGTCCAATATATAATACTAACAATATTATTATATATTGTTATTGTTTAGTGTTATTGATCCTGTCCTGTATGAGATCTAGTTATGTGTCTTTGAGATCGGCCCACTTTCAAGCACAAAAACATCATTTCTATACTGTGCTAATATTTATTTACAGTATTTTTCCACTTGATATTTCCAACGGAGACTTTCCAAATGATTATTGCTGTAGGATGTGGATTCGCAACCTGTTACATAACATTTTCTGGCAGATTTCAAAGCAAGATCCCTGCGCACCTGTCGGACCGGGAGTTGTGCACCTGTAGCAGGCAGCCAGAACATGTGTAACAGCCAGAAGAAGAAGCCTTCGCAGATGAGCGTGCTTTCCACCCGTCCAAACATCGTGTGCAGTCCACATTTTCTTAGGCGTGAACCCACGTGCAGTCGCATGCAGTTCGCGCCTGATGTCAAACGTCGTATAGGCAGGGGTTCATAAAGGAAGTAAAGTTGCTTTCGTGTTTTTGGATGCGTCGCCTCTGAACGCACATGTTTGTTCGGTGGAATGACTGAGGAGTTACGCGTTTTGTGATGCAAAGTTACTGGAGCGCCTACTTTAAGCTCATATGTGAGTCAAGGAAGGTGAGTGAATACTTTTGGCAATATAGTGCATAAACAGCAATGAATGAAGTCACCTTAGAAACTATACAATATTCAGGCAGTTAATTTATATAATTGTAAAAATGACACCTGAATAAGCACCAATACAGAGCAGAGCAAACTTACATTGCTTAAGTGTCCCATTAATTAACATTCATGTGAAAAAAGTCAAAAGTCTACTTGAATATGGCATCAGACATTTGAAAGATTAGTTGCATAAATCTAAATCTGAATAGATGAGGCAGAACAACTACCTTTGCCTTGCATTTAATTATTACATCAGACCCCGAAATATCACAACTTGCGAGTTTGTAAAGAAAGAATTACATCTAAGTGTTTCTTGATTGCCCCTCCCCACCGTTTCCCTGATTATGCTTTTCCATCGCTGTGCGTGTTTTGGTTTTCTCAGTTTCTCTCACCCGTTCCTTGATTTCATTTGGTATTTATTCTTCACCCATTTTAGTCCAGGTTACTGGTCATTGTTTTGGATGCTTGACGTTTTAGATGTTGTCGGATGTTCTAAAGTATATCGTGTACTGCAGGTTTTGTTATTCCTCCTAGCCTGTCTGTTTTGATCTTTATTGTTGTCATGTTTCGATGTGGTTCTTTGACACTGGACTGTCTAAGGGACTTGGATATTGGATTTGCATCTACTAACTCTCGTTCTTCTCAGCGCGTGTCCGCTTGCCTGTCTCTCCGTATCACAAACAGAGACAATTTATACACTTACATAACATTTTACTGGACTGTCCCTGCACCACCTAACCATATGAGGGAAATATTTGAAGAATATATGAAAATCCTTATTAGGTGTAAGGATTTCTTAAAGGAAATATAAAAATGTTGAGCTGGCATCTGGACTGACTGGGCCATTGATAGAACAGGAATAACCACCGGAAGTGTCCGACGTGTTTTGTATCCGGTTTCATGACAGGTGAGAACAGTCCCTGGGATCAGGTGTGGAGCCCTGGTGGAGATGCCACAATCAGGCGAGTCGAGAGGGGTTTCCAGCCAGCTGCAGGGACCTGTCCACTCCAGATTCCAGCCAAGGACGTGTCTTGAAACCCTAGATCTCCCTTGTAGAGCGTGCTGCCCCACGTCTGGATGGTGCAAGACCCAGGGAGGCACATCAGTGCAGTGTGATTTGGCGCCAGCGTTTCAGCATTGGGGCGGAGAGTGAGTCCGCCTGGGAGACTCCACCATTTTACAGACGCAGCATACGAACAACCATTTCAAGATTTCAAACACCTCGAAACATCAAACATCTTGGTATCTGAGCAAAGTCAGAGACTACCTTGAGACCATCAACGACAGCTGAAGGAGCTAAATGCTACAGAATCTGAGGCAGTGCAGGTCCTTCATTGGCTACTGGCTCAGCTGTCTTCTACAAATGTTCTCAACATCTCCCCGATACCTGCTCATTCTTAGGGTCCTGTGCCCAAACTGTTGCCTGGTGCTTCCATTCCCGAGGTGAAGGTTGCAGAAGTATCTCTCTATAGTTTTCCCTATATTTCACACTGCTCTTCCACTTTCTGTTCTGAAGAGTGTAATGTCACAGACACACTACGCAACATTCAGATTAATCGGATCACTGTATTGTTCACACTACAGAAAGTGCTGTTTTGTAATCAGGAATCTTAAAGTTTGCACACCACATTTCTTACTGGTGACAGGGAAACACACAATTTCACCGTCCAAAAAGTTTGTTTGGTCTCATCTTTTCTCAAAAAAAAAACATGCAGGAAATGAAACAGAGAATGGCACAAAACCATGTGTGAGACTGATGCTGTTTTCCCTTTAAAGTAATTTCTTTACATTTAAGAGATCAACATATGAAGAACCAATATATATTTTTCACACACATATAAACACAGTCACATACATACTTGTATCCATGCATCCCGAAACCCCGGGTTTCCCCTCACTTGCAATCTGAGCAACACTCCTGAGCTCCTTTGAAAAGCAACCTGAGCTCCTTTGAAGAATTCACACAGCAACTGACGCAGAGTTTGCCGTGACCTGCCGTTTGACCCGGCAACCTCCAAAACATCCTCATTGAGGAGTTCAGTCCTATCATCTCTTTACCATAGATTATAAACCTTGACTGCAAGATTGTGATCCCTAACACTACAATAGATTTATAATTACAGTGTCTATGGAGTGGTGCTGTGCTCTGTATTTGTTTAGTGGCACCACAGCAGAACACCATCAACCAAAATCAAGCATTACCACTTCTTGTTTTATTGCCAAGTGCTCTGGGACTGCCACTCCTGCGATGCTCACAGTGCTGTGCATTGTATCGATGAGATGCCGGCTTCTTTGGCCAAGGAATAGAAGTGGCTCTTCTTCTCAAACAGCACGCTGGGGGAATCGAACTCCACTATTCTCCCAGCATCCAAAACCATCACCCTGTGCAGAGAAACAGAAATGGCTCAGGAACAATTCAAAATAAAAAGGGTTAGGATTTTTTTTTTTTCAGTTCAAGTTTTAAAATAATAGTCATTACTATTACCTTCATTATGGTATACAGAGATTTCTTATGACGGAGACAATATATGTGTTTACTTTTATATATTCCTGTAGAACCTTTACATATTACTGGTATGTTTTCAGATTGCTTTATAGAAAAATACACCAAACATACAAACATGTTTCTGAGAAAAAATAGTCTCCCATTGGCACCGTTAAAACATGATTCAGTGTCACCTGTTTTGCACAGTTAAAACAACTATGGACCTATGAATAAATGAATAAATAAATATTTTTTCAGCCTTCCTGGTAACTAAGGCTGTAACAAAGCTCCACCTTAGCTTGTTCAGTGCCATCAGTTCCACCAATCCACCAGTTACATGACACATTATGAAGCACCTCGCCCGGTTAATCTGTGACTTTGGGAACCACAACCACAACACAACTCTTAGGAAACACCCTTTAAAAATTTTAATTTAACAAATAGCAAAGTCCTCTACTCCTTATCTCTATAGGCCTAATAAGTTCTTGCCAGCATTGTTCCCTCACCTTAGAAACCAAGTATGCATATTTTAGTTTCTTCAGTTACATCCTTCAAATGGAATTGTTAGCTCAAGTATTAGGTCTCCCTCTAAATAAAGCTTCATATAAACTTTTGACGTACTTAATGCAATGCACCATGGATCCTGAACTTACCTACCTTCATCCATCTTTTACAGTCTCCTGCTTTATCTACTGCAAACTTGTGTTTGACCACTTTTGCCTGGTAGACACTTAACCTCTATGCACGTACTGTTCAGTAAATAATATGCCAAGGCATCTGATTATTATTTAAGCGCCCGATTATGATGTCAGTGTGAACAGAGGTGTTGAGGAGGTGATGGGTAAGTGGTAGGAGATGAACGTGGTAGGACAAATGGTTGTGGATTTCACAAAAAAAATGGAAAATGGAGCCCTGGTGAAGAAGGCAAGATTAAAAAGAAAGGTTGCTGTATGGAGTTCAGGGGAGAGTTAAGACTCTGGGCGGTAAAGAAGAGCCACTGGTTGACTGGGCAGCCTCTGCAAAACTGGTGAGGAAGACGGCTAGTAAGATACTTGGTGCATCATATTGATAGAAAAGGGAAGACCAAGAGACTTGGAGGCAGAACGAGGAAGTAGGAACATAGACGGGGATGCTGGGACGAGCGGGAAAAGAGGCAGCCGGCAAAGCAGTTATTGGATGTGCCTTTGCTTCTCTAGTCACCTTGATGAACAGATTTTGCAACGGTGTCAGTGCGGCAAGAAGAGATTTCTCAATACAATATCAGGGAAGAGGCCTCTCAAAAAGAAGTGGCAAGTGGGCCAATTAATTCAGTTAAAAACATAGTAGTAAAACTGCAGTTTAGGTAATCTCAAATAATCCATTAATCTCAAATAATCCAGATGGGCTTTATAATTTACTGAATAAATGTCTTTGTTATTCTGACAAAGCAAAATATTAAATGGGATTCAGTGATTGTGGTAACGCTGACCTTCCCATCAGTAGAAAAGGCAGGACTCACCCATCTACTAAAATGACAAGAGGTTTTATGTAATAATGGATCAGAACTGATTTTAATCAGGTCTTTCAGCCACAGTCGACTGTGAAAAAGAAGACTGGAAATTGTCTGACACCTGACAACTTCGACAAGGAACTAATCCTAATGAGACATTACACTCATCTGCCAGGGCTGGTCACATGTAAAAACGTACTGGCATAAACCATGACGTAATGTACAGAAATTTCAAAATGCTAGAAGTCAGTCTCCCTCTTTGTGGCAGTCGACAAAGGTCCTACAGCCAATCAGCAAAGGAGATGAGCCCTGCATTGAGCTTCTCTAAAGTGCAAAATATTCTGAAATGAGATCATTTGTTTGTATTTTGCACTGTAGATGTTTATATAAGAACTGACTCTACTTCTATAATAGTGTTTCCCAACCCATACTGTTTTGGAATTTTAAATAAATAGCACCATTCAGCCACACCCAACACCTTTTTGGCATCCAGAAAAATAGCAGCTACAGGGGACTAGTCCTCAGGTATAATATTAATCAGTGTCTGCCTCAGAGCTGATGCCAGCTTATTAATGCGTCTGTAAACAAACAAAACAAAACAAAACCAAACCAAAAAAAAAAACTCCAGCAGAGATGAATGCAATTCTAACACAAAGCTGCAAACAAATGTGCAGCAGTGATGACATCAGGCAACAGCACCTGACCTGCAGGCATGGCACAAATGATCTTGATATTAGCGCTATTTATTAGCGCTAATGAGCCTTACTCACCGTGAGCTGTCCAGGATGGTGTGGAGACGGTGGGCGATGGTGAGCACGGTGCAGCGGGCGAACTCGCGCCGGATGGTGTCCTGGATCAGTCTGTCCGTCTCCAGGTCCACGGCGGCCGTGGCCTCATCCAGGATCAGGATCCTGGACTTGCGCAGCAGAGCTCTGGCCAGGCAGAGCAGCTGCCTCTGCCCCACGCTGGGGAGGACAGCACAGGTTTGTTTCTCAGTCCAGTCCTCAGAACTCGCTGGCCGTTCCACTTTTTTTTTTTTGCTTTAACCTATCTCCTAGTAGACCTGTATCAGATATATACTGAACCTAAAGGCTTGGTTCAGGCACAGTGGGAGCTAGGTCTGAACAAAGACGTGGAGTGGCTACTGTGTCCCAAGGACTGGGTATAGAAATATTGGGTTAGGCTACTTCAGCCTCTGCAAAGGAGAACATTAATGCCTTTTTGGGTATTTTAGAAATAAAATGGTAAATAATGTAAAGAACCAGAAACAGAACATAGCAATGCTATGGCAAACAACATGGAAAACAGAATTGCAGCTCCATCTATAGATATATATCTCCAAGATAATCAGTGAATCTAAACATGATGATCCCTATAAAGTAAATCTAAAGTCCTTTTATTATATACCAAAATCAGTTCTATTTCGAGATTACAAATGCATTATTGTAGATGGCCAGAGACTGCAGAGTTAAATGCTGGTTACTGGGCAAACCAACCTGAGATTCTCTCCCTCCTCTGACACCTCATGTTGAAGCCCTGCTGCCAGACTCCCCACAAAGTCCTTCAGATGAGCCAGTTCTAGAACTCTCCAGATCTCTGCATCACTAAACTTCTCAAATGGGTCCAAATTCATCCGCAGAGTCCCAGAAAACAGCACCGGATCCTGAATATAAAACCAAATTGACCCAACCCAGTAACCTTTAGCATCACAAAAAAAGTGTAGATTGAAGAAACATTTGAGAAAAAAGGATCGTTACTTCTAGGATTATTTTTAGAAGTTTAAAAATCACAAACTCATCCACAGCAGGAGTTGTTAATGAGTTTATGGAGCAGTAACACATGGCTGCCACAGATACACCTCAGTTCGTTTGTGCACAGCATCTATGAACAAGTGGAAAGTGACAGGAAATGTATCCATCACCTGAGGAATGATGGTCAGCCTGTTCCTGAGGTCGTGGAGCCCCAAGCTGGCAATGTCGATCCCATCTATGAGGATTCGTCCATCGGCCGCCTCGATGATGCGAAACAGACAGTTGGTCAGGCTGGACTTTCCTGCGCCGGTACGTCCCACGATGCCGATCTGCAAATTAGAAGTCCCACCACAGGACATTGAAGTAACCACACACTATCTAAAAACACTAAAAATACCTGTGATTTACAACTTGAAATTCATTTGATTAATTTAGGTTAGATTAGGTCGGATTAGCCACAGCAAAAGAAAAATATATATAAAATATATATAAACAAAAGTGATGTAGAGATGTTGTTTCTAAAACTATTTTTGTTACTGAATATTTTGGACAGTTATAACCAAGCAATTCTGTTCTCTCTCACCCTTTAAGATCTTAAATATTTAGAACATGAAAGAATAAAGCAGATTGGAGACGTGCTAGAAGACCCATCTATGTATATGTCACGGTGGATCGGAGGAAGTAGACACAGATGCTACTGAGAACATGTTAGAAGGTTTATTAAAGCAGGGTTGCCAGTGGCACAAAAAGGCAGTCGATATGCAAAAGGAAACACACACACACAACATAGCATTCGATCTCCGGGTTTACCGGTGAGGCTGTATGGTTGCGGAGTGCCAGGTGCGCTCAATACACTGGCGATTGGTGGGCGTGGCCTATGGGCTGGGTGCCCGGCGAAACGTGACAGTATAAAATTGCAGTCCAAGCACAAAGCATAGCTATGGATCAGGTCACTGAAAATATGAGTGTTTAAAGAGTGAAACTTGTAGATTTACGTAGTTTCTGAGTAGGTAAGGCCTTCATATTCAAGCCAACCTTTTCTTCTGAAATGTGCAACTTGTGTAAAATATACATTTATTCATGTCCTCATCAACTGGGAAGGACGGGAACAAACTGAGGTGTAGCAACGCGGAGCAGAGATGGGGAAGTTATTCAGATAAGGGCGACAGTTATTCACAACATCTGCCCAGTGAACGTGGGTGGAATAGTGAAAGCAGTAAGTGGGAGGTGCTTTTATTTGCATTTATGGCATCTGGCTGACGCTTTTATCCAAAGGGACTTACAATTATGACTGAATACATCTTGAGCAGTTGAGGGTCAAGGGCTTTGCTCAGGGGGAACTTGGCAGAGGGGGGGGTTTGAATCAGCAACCTTCTGATTGCTAGTCAAGTGCCCTAACCAGTGAGCTACCACTGTCCCACAGTGAGCCGCCTCCCTCTTCACGCCATCCTTAAAAAAATTTCAGCCAATTTCAAAGTGAGCGACGCTCTTCACACTCGGCCTCTTAACTTTTTGCTCATGACAGCTCCTACAGGACCTCATGACAGCTCCTACAGGACGTGCTACTTGAAATGTGCTACTTGAAAGAAGAAGAATAGCTGTTTAATTTGGTCACTGGATTTTTGTTTCCCCTAAAGGTATTTTACTATTTTTTATTTCATTTGGCTTGTTATTTTTTTTTATTGTTTTTATATTTGACTATTTCTTTGATTTGAGACAACAGTTTTCTGTGGGCTCCTCATCCCTTGACCATGATAAGTAGCATTTGTTCCTATAGTTCTGCAGAGCAACTACTCTCCCCCACTGCCTGAGAGACAGCTCAATAAAATCAGAGCTTGCTATTAATTTGCGATCCACTCTCAGCTTTACATGCAACGAAACTTCCGCATCTTCGATGTCACCTTTCGTTTTTCTTGTTAACAGAGTGCAGTGAGGAGCACAAACACCCCCTTCCCCTTTAATAGCCTTTTGAATGAAAAATGTTCCCTTTCTATGTTGTATGATTTACACTCAGAAACGTGCCGACACTTCCCTGTTCTTGAGGCCCAGGTGCTATAACAAGGCTTTGATCGAGGCTTCACGTCGGCGTACCTTCTCGCTGCTTTCGATGTCACAGGTTATCCCGTGCAGAACCAGCTCCAGCTCTGGCCGGTAACGGACCTTGTAGTTCTCAAAGCGCACCTTCCCCTTTGTGGGCCAGTCGTCTGGAGGACGTTTCTCTGTGATCCACGGAGCCTAAAGGCACCACCGAGGAAGAAATAAAGAAGTGGTTAACAAAATAAGAGTCATTAAAAAACCAAATCCCTGATCCAAGTCTGGTCTCACATCCATAAAATACGGGATATGCCTGGGCTGACTTTGAGCAGTGAGGCATTTTAAAATAGTACATAAGTATTGCATTTATGAACAAGACAAAAAAAAAAATTGGTTTGATATAAGGAATGTCTGCGTCACCGTTGCTATGGAATTGTTATTATTTTGTAGCCTGCCACCACCTCCTCTCTTTGGAGGACTTGAAGTGTTTTGTTTTCAGTATTTTACAAATAAGGTAGGAGGTAGAACGGAAAGAACAGAGAAACAGACAATGAATTACTACAACGGAGACATAAAAAAGGTATAAGAATCAACAAGGGATAAAAATATGAATTATTTGGGAAAAAAACGGAGAATACAGAGGATATGGGTGTGTGTATGTTGATGTATGTGTGTTTGTAGGTGTTGGGGAGCGTTAGAGTGTTGGTTATGTAGCGTGATTAAATACGCATAAATTATGAGTTTATACATATAATTTACATACATTTAATTTAATTTGGGTAGTTGTTTGGCGTGAGTTTGCTCTTGAATGAGACTGACTGAATTTAAGGTGGGTTTAAAAGGTAGTTGTAAGAGATTAATGAGTGATAGTGGACAGTAATAGAGTATGGTCTTTAAATTTAAGGATTTAAATGTACGGAGATAGTTGCAGTACACATTTCAGAGCGTAACTTCACACTTCTTCAGTCACTCTAATCAAATTTGGGACTAACATGGTCCAATGTTTATAAAACTCAGCAGGAAATCCATCTAGTTCAAGTGCTTTCTTGTTAGATATTTGATTGAGGGACTCTGAAACTGTTCTAGTCGCGCAGGTTTGTCTAAAGTGTTTTTTTGTTGTTGTTCAGTCATTTTTGGTAGGCTGATATTACTGAGAAGGAAACTGATATCTTTTATTGCAGGACTGTGTTGAGTATAACTATGGAATTTTGAAAAAAAAAAAATTCTTCTGGGGTCTGTCTGACTTTTCTTTTCAAGTCTTGTATTGATGTGTTTTTTTCCTCTCTGTTGCGTGTGATAAGGTTTGCTAAATAAATACTTTCCAGTTTTGTTGATGTATTCAAAATGTTCATGTCTAAGTTTTACCAACAATTGTGTCTTGTTATTTACAGTCAGGCTGTATTATAATTTATATTTACTTCATTCTGGGTTTCAACTGAAGTGCTGTCCACAATCTTATTCTCCTTAATTATGCTAAATTGGCTTTTAATTTTGTGTCTGTTACTTGTAAGAAGTGTAGGATATTATTTTTCCTCTCAGCTTGGGAATCAGTCGACATCATAAATAAAACATATACCTCATTTGGAATTTCTGTGTACTCGCTAACCCTCTCCACTGCCACAATGTTGGTCTCCAGCTCTGAGCTCATTCGTACAAGCCAGTTCAAAGTCTGCGTCACCTAATGATATAAAACAGAACAGAGCGCAGCTACTTTTAAATTATTCATTTGTTGAAAATACTGAACATTTTTATGCATATACAAACAGATAAAAAAACAAGCAGAAACATTTTATTTTGAATGCACACTAAAATAACCCTCTCACCCTATACAACACCCGCTTTCCCAGTCCCGGTTATTAATTTATTAGTGATTCCCTTCCCCTGTGCTTTGTGTCTTTCTTCCCATTTAAACCCCACAGGTGCCCAAGTCCAGTACTCCACATTAATGGTCCCTAACCCTCCCTTATGGACTTAGCCAAGCCTGCTCCAGCTCAAAACTCCAGTAACGTTTTCTTATAGTGAATGACCCCAAATGTCTTTGTTTTCTTTTGCTTTGTTCTTCAGGCTCTGTGTGCTCTCAATAAACGAGTTTTGTTACTCCCGAGAGAGATGTTACAAATATTAGTTTCAAGACATATGTAGAATTATTTTCAAATGTGATATGAATTCAAATGAAGTAAACACAGTATATATAAAATTACTTGACTTGAATTGCATGATAGTTCAAAATGTCTGATATAGTGGAGACATTTCAAGAATAATACAAAATAATGAGACCTAGTACTGATTTCCACACTTGCCAGGACAAATTCCATTCATTTATTTCAATTTCGCTTTAATCAAGTAACCTAGTTTATCCTAAAAGGCAGCAATGAAATTCACTAGTACTAATGTCAGATTTTAAAGGGTGTACTCACATTTAATGCATAGGAGATAGAGAGTCCAACTAAACCACTGTCCAAGGTATCTCGGGATATAACAGCAAACAAGGCTGAGAAGAACACCACAAGATTACCCAGGAACTCCAGTCGGATGGCGAGCCACCTGCAGTTTAACAAGAAACAAGGCTTTGAGTAGAGCAAATATTCAGAAATGGAATTCAGTGGCTGAGATATTCAGCGGCTGAGACACAAGATTATTTGACAGAACATCTTGAAATGATCTGGTCCTACTGCCTTGCAAAATGGTGCAGACCTATTAGAAACAATCCAAGGATAGACAGTCTTGAGGTTATCATCAATGGTCGTCTTGTTTCTCTCCAGAAAGCGCTCCTGGTGCCCATATGCTCTGATGACGGAGAGGCCTGAAACAGTCTCTCCAAAGTGGGAGTAGATGGGAGAGCGAGAAATGGAGTCCAGTCGTCTCAGCTGCCGGGACGTGGCCACGTAGAACCTCTACAATGATGGAAACACATGGGTGATTGGCTCAGCACTGAGAAAAAAAAACATTTTTGAAATGTGAAGGACTGTTGCAAATGTTATACACCACAGATTTTCTTTCCATCACAGTAATGCTTTTACCAAAATGTAAAAAAAAAAAAAACCCTATGAAAAATAAGTTTAGTATCAAGACATTAGAACAGAGAAGCTTTTATATGCGACAGTGATTCGGCCTGGTTGTCATGGATATGGATATGGATATATCTTTAGCACCCAAAACTATAAAAAAAAATCTGGAGGGTGTAAATGGGACTCTCAGCTTTCAGTAAAACATAAAAAGTGAGGCCCGACTAGAATGAGCCAAAGACACTTTTGATATCAGGCTGCCTTGTAGGCTGATGCTGAAAAATGACCTGCACAAAGTAGTAAACCACAGCGAGGGGAACAATGACTGCAGTGAAGAGTGGAGTGGCGAGGCAGATGATGAACAGGGTCCCAAGCACGCCCAGCAGACACAGGACCCACGAACGAATAGACACGGGGATCATCTCATCCACCGTAAACATGTCCTGCAGGAGAACAGACAGGACTGCACTACATCTGTAGCATGCAGATGGCTCAAGGACAAAAGAGCTAAACTGCTAGCTGTTCGTGTAGGCTGCAGTTGTTATTTATATGCGAGCAGACAAGTTCTCGATATTCAGCTCAAAAGCCTAAATTCAATATGCAATATTAAAAGAATCCTTAGTTCTACAGTGCTATAAAAATGTAAAAAAATGGGTGACGTGAATGCTTGAAAGTTTTTTGAATAGGAAAGTCATTTGACTTCAGTACCACATTAATGTCTTCTGCATGCATGAAGTTTGAGTGGGAACATGCAGGTGGTTTTGTGTGTACCTTTGCAAAGCGATTGACCACCCTTCCTGATGGTGTAGTGTCAAAGAACAACATGGGCACTCTGAGGATGTTGGACAGTAGACGAGTGTGTAGGGTCCTGGAGGCACGTATACCTCCGTTAGCCAGGAGCAGAGTGCCCAGAAACACCAAGAAGCCTGACAGAGATAGGGATGAGAGTCACACCTGTCCATTAAGGCTTTTGTAAACACTCTTGTATGGATTTAGTCAATAAACAGAGAAAGTGATGACATCACAGATGCACTAATGGATTTTTTTTTTTTTTTTTTGCATTCTCAACAGGCGTTTTCTTGTTCTTCAGAATGTGACACACGGGCTCTACTGATAATGTACGGTGTCATTACATGAGGAAGACTGTGCTGCTGAAGTCTGCTTGGGATCATTTTGCGTTGTGTTCCAAGAGCTTTCTTTAAGAATGTCTTGTCGTCATGGAGTAAGTCTGTATTAATAAATCAATGGATGCTGCACTCAGTACCAAAGAGGAAACAGATGCAGACAGAGTGGCTTGATGTCGCGGCCGAGTCCAGTGGGCGGCTCCGTGCGTTTGGGCTTTGGGAGTCTGAGAGTAACATCTTGTTCTGCAAAGGTCTAGGACCATATTGCACAGCTCTGTGCCCCCCCCTGGTGTTCTGTCACATATGGTCCTTCATAACAAACGGGGACGTTGCCATGGTAAATGTGATTATCATTTCAGCACACGCGTCTGGTGAGGAACGGCTGCAAAGACCCTAGCGCATAACTGCTGGCCTCCTACGCCCACCTTCTGATTTGCTGGCTGCTGACCTGCATGTGAGGATTATTTCACAAATATGTTGTTATCTTCTAGATCTTTTACAGCTTCCCAGCTACTGGGTAAATGGTTATAAACCATTAAATTGACCACAGGCCATGTTTGTGTTGCTACTTGGTTAGCCTCCTTCATTCCATACAGTTATATTTTACTTCAGCCAAATAAGCTTTCCAGTATAAATACATCCCACCCTACATCACGATAATTACTATTAGTGAAAGCAAACTGTCAAATGTTTTTCTTTTCAAAAAAATCAAATAGCAAATAGATGCATGATAAAACAGATATAATTTATGTACGTGACATTTGTAGTGCATTTTTGATGAATGTATGGACACAAATCTGTTACATCTGTTACTGAGCAACTGATTAAATCCTACTTGGACTTCCTTAAATTTTATTACCTACACTTGAATCTATTATTTTTTTAAGTATTTCAGTGGCCCTATTACTACAGAACGCTGTACACAATATCTAAAATAAACATTTATTTCACTTTACTTGGCCAAGATTCATTTTATTGCCATAGCTTACGTTTGTAGAAGGGCAACGTAAGGCTCACTTTTTAAAGTACCTTTGTAATATCCGATACACTTACCTTGTGCCACTCCAAGAGCTCCAAAAACACCAATTCTCATATCTCTAATATGAGCCGGGTAGGTGCTTCCATTGGGATACTTCTCTGCATCATTCGTCCAGTCACTCAACCACAAGTTCTGGCCAATGAAGGCCACATTCTGGATGAAGTAGACCACGAAAAACATGGTGGAAAGACCCCAGCCCATTGCCCTCAGGTACTGCAGGTACAATGAGAACTTCACCTGGTGAAAGGAGACAATTGGTTAGCCAGGATAAGAATAGCTTGATGGGAGAAAGATGTGTTATAACCTCAGTCCATACTATAACCATCTCAAGAACTTCATTACAGTCTGTAAATCATTGGATAATGATGCGACTTGTCATTTTTGGTACTCTAGCTCTGTGCTTGACACTGTACCAGAACTCTACAGTAAAGTTCTATCAGAACTTTTATTCTGGATGTTTCATCAGAACTCTTATTCTGATGAAGTGACATTACATTGTCACCTGTGTGTCTTAGATTCGTTGGTTTTTACACACGGCTACGCATCAGTGTTGGTCAATTTTCATCTCACATATGCAATCGTCTGATATTTCTGAAAATACAGACCCTTTTGCCTAAAGGAGTAAAACAGTGGGCTTCGCACGTGGCAGAAGAAAACACACATTGTATTCAGGTGCATGTGTGAATAGAAAATATCATCAGTCTGGCATTTTCTATGCCATTCGTAGTAATAAAAACTTTTCAGATGTTGTCCTCTCCGAGCTGCATGAAGTGGTTTACACCCACAAACATCAACCTCTGAAAAATAGCATTTCCTCACTGAGCTTTACAAGTAGTATGGAGTTAAAGCATCATCTCCACGTTCATGTACAGCGTCATCTCCACATCCACTGATCTTAACGGCTCAGTGGATTGTTCCCGACTAAAGCCATATAGTGAAATTCTGCATGCACAAGAATTTAGAGGCTCTCACACAGCTGGTGCTTTGATCTCAGACTTTGACAACATGTCTCCACTGTGGACAATTCCAAAATGTAAAACACACATCATGTGAGACAATAGATGAAACATTACAAAAGCACTGCAAGATGCTTAATTACCAGGTTTGCTACGGTGCATAAAAATACAGCTAGTAGTTAATGAAGGGGTGTTGTCACAAAGCAGCAGAGACATTGTGTCAACTGACTTCAAACACTCAGCTTTGATTTATTCACACCTTCAGAGTATTCAAATGCAGCTGAGCCAGCCTGTCAAGAGGTTTCAACAGGATGTTCCGACAAGATGGAACACAGTTTATTGGAACAAAAACCTGTATTAGGTGCTCATGGAGTCGAATTTGACTTGCCAGCCATGTTTACTGCCAATCAGTGGGTTACTGTTGCATTCACCATTCAAAGAACTCGAGAAAATCTGTACTTCCCCTGCTATTGCAGCAGGTGCCATTCCCTCCATCAGAGCTTTGAAACGTTTTTAGAAACAATTTCTTCAAAAAGGTTCTGATAAGGATCATGGTGTCAAAACATCAAAGACTACTTTTGCAAGCAACAGAGTAGCATTTCAGTACAATTGAGACAGAGACCATGAACACGGCTATACTCCCTGGTGAATTCAAAACACTAGTGAGGAAACAGCTCATGGACGTGTTGAGCGCTCAAACAAGACAGGAGGAATGTTCTGATGAAGAAATGCAGACCGAGTCACTTCCACACAGTCAAGTCGTCAGAAGAAGCAGCACGACTAGATTCCTCATCTACCATGTACAGTGAAATACTGGAGGAAAACACAGAGAACTCGGATAGCGACAATCCGAACACATTTTAAATCGCAACTCGGTCTTTCGGAGGAAACCATCCCATAGAGTGCACAAGAAATGTTTTTCCATTTAAAAATAATCCAGGTTCTACATTTAATGCTTGCACAGCATGTTGACAATTTTTCATTTAATTTACTACTAGTATTGTTAAAGATGCGAGACCGATTATTAATGAGATCATAACAAATGGGGAAAAAAAAGTTAAGACCATGTGTTATGTCTTGATTGCACTGAAAGTGGCTTCCAGCCCCACCTTCAATTGCCAATCGATACTGGCTGAACGGCCATCGACATCAATCCCCATCAACCCCCAAACCCTCGATGAAGTAAGTATTCAGAGGGGGGATATCTTGTTTTGTTTGTTGTTTGGTGTAAGCCCATCCCAACATTTTACCCCATGTTTGAGTGCTTTTGGGGTTTTTTTTGTACAATTTTGTAAAATTGTGCATGGATAATTTGAGATGTGTCTCAGACCCACACACATGCTGTTGTATTTTTCATTAAATTGTATGCTGTTACATTTTTCTCTTTCTCTCCTGGACCGTATTCTTCGTGCGTTTAACAGGTTGTATAATTGAAAGTACTCTTTAGTTGAACAGTTCTAGGTTCTGCAAAGATTATTGCATCCCTGCTTACTTTGACACATTTTAGTTTTCTGATTAGTTAGAATTTGTAAGTTAAAACTGGTCAGCTTCATGATGGACTACTTTACTGGTTTTCGTATTGAGAGCAACGTACTCCACATTTGGGATAAGAACGTCATGGATTTCCCCTCTTTGATTTGTTTATCTAAAGACGTAAATACCACTGAATTAAAGGGAACATTCTGCACTTCAATCTCTCAAAGCCACTACCATTTTTTTAATCCAAAGTGGGTATAGATCCAAGAAAAAAAACGACAACCTACCAGTTGAAAAAGCTCAGATATCAGCATTCACTTCCTCACAGCACTGCTAAAGCTAAAGCTTGAAGAGCTCTTGATCTGAGAACGTCCTGCCAGTTAAAACATCGCCTGGCGTTCTGAACGTACTTTGAGATCATTCTTTGGAGAAAAAGAATTTTTTTTTTTTTTTTTACATACGTTTCCCGTCTCCATTGTCTCCTTCTCAATCAAGCGCTGGCCTTTCTTTGACTCTTCCAAGTCTTTTTTACTTCTGGCCGAACTGCTTCTTCTCAGTTTTATGCTTGGTTCAAAGGAAGAAAGCACTGTCACAACTAGCACACTTCAATAGCACTATGTTAATATGTACTCTGTGCTATAATCTCCATGACGCTCTTGCTGATTCACTAATAATTTGCAAAACACATTTCATTTATGGCCTTGCCATCCACGGCTGCTATGTATTCAATTAGCATTATGTCCTTAACAGCAGAATGTATGTTACAGCACAGTTACACAAGCTTTTAGACCATCAGTTGCAGAGGTTATTTGAGTGTGGAGTGCTAGGAGGACGTGGACTGTAATCGTACCTGCAGTTGGGCTGGGCGTCACGTTGGCTGTGACTCAAGCTGCTTTCTCTCTTAAGCATGACTGAGACCACGTCCTCGGGAGGGCTGTCGGCCTGGGGGTCCTCTCCCTCCGGCACCACGTCCACCTGCTCAGTATCTGAAGACAAAGCTAAAATCAGTAAAGCACCACGGGGCATTTCTTTCGAGACATACCGGAATGGCGCTCGAAGTCTAAATGGTACCACTCGAACGGGACACTGTGTTTTCACTCGAATTCTAAATGGTATCACTCGAACGGGACACTGTGTTTTCACTCTGTGTTGCCTCTTTGCGCTTGTTTTCATTTTGCGTCAAAGTCACGATGTGAAATCTTGCTACATTACACCCATCTCACCCATTCGAGCATCAGATTTATTGCTCTCCTTTTTAGAATACATGTCCAGGAACTCAGAGAAAGCTCCTTGGCTGGCCCGCAGACTGCTGAAAGATCCAACCTCTGATACAACGCCGTCCACCAACACAACGATCTCATCCATATAAGGCAGGAAGCTAATCCCGTGGGTTACCAGGATACGGGTCTGAGAAGCCAAACATAATGAACAGCTGATTACAGAATTTAATTTTAAACCCCATCAACAAACAGCTTGCAGTTTTAGCATCTAAATAATACGTGAATTGTATGCACAAATCTATTATCCCTTGTTAATCTGAACACCAATCACAACTACCAACTATAATTTCAGCTATTGTCATCTCTATCTTGCAGCACGTCTCAAATCAAAGCAAGAAAAACGGTTATCTTGGACTTCTATTTATCCCCCCTCCCCACACACACTAACACACACACACACACACACACACACGCACACATACGCACACACACACACACCATTTAATGTCCAGTGATGCATTAACTGAATGTGACGTTCAGCACGAATTTAAGCACAATGACTCATTAAATACAAGGAAGTGATATGAAAATGACTTACGTATTTACAGGACATAAAAAAATACTAAAGTGTGTGGTAAAATCTGTCTTTTATTGACCACATAGTTTAAATTCATGTCTAAATAAAAAAATAATCATTTGGGTAAATGACAGAAGCAACTTTTGTTTGCAAGAAAAAGAAATCAGAAGAATCTGTAAGCCACTAACTTTATCCTTAAGTAGGCCCTGGGGTCCGATCACTCTCTCAAACAGATGTTTTCCCACGTGGGAGTCCACGGCAGACAGCGGGTCGTCCAGCAGGTACACGTCTGCGGGGCTATAGACTGCTCGAGCCAGACTCAACCTCTGCTTCTGCCCTCCACTCAGGTTGATACCCTGTGGCAACAGAATGTGTTAGGCGATCGTTCTGAAGCTGGCTAATCATAATCTAAGATGGACCCTTTAAAGATACTCCACCAGTTAGGAACACATCACCACAGCATCACATTCCCACATTACTCTTGCTGC
Source organism: Sternarchorhynchus goeldii (assembly GCA_028565775.1). Taxonomy (NCBI): domain Eukaryota; kingdom Metazoa; phylum Chordata; class Actinopteri; order Gymnotiformes; family Apteronotidae; genus Sternarchorhynchus; species Sternarchorhynchus goeldii. Next base: position 13,653,192 of record JAOXYF010000006.1, read on the forward strand.
TGCAGCAAAACCTCACTTTTCCATAAAACTGTTCATGTTTAATCATATATATATACATACATACATAAAGCATGTTGGGGTCTGTTTGTTGTAGATGCAGGAAATTCTGTTAGCAATGCATTACAATACAAAGGAAACTTCTTTGCATGCTGCAGACACACATACAATCTCACCCATGATATATTCCTTGAATGACACAATGCAGTTTTCATATCTGAAGGCAGTAGTGGAGATAAGCTGCCACTATCTGCAAAATAGTCTAAAGGCACAAGACCTGAACTGATCAAAGTCCAAATCCTTGCCTTCTCAGGTGGGGCGGTGGAGAGAATCCTTTCCTTAAGTCTCCAAATGTCTGACTGGCCTGTGAATCTTGTAAGTGTGTATACTCCAACACTCCTTGCATGAGGCTAAGGACGACTGGCTGAATATCTACAGTTAAACCAGATAAACCGCACTGAACACCTACTCCTGCTTGGTGTGTTCAATGCCAGAGTGGGTGCCAACCAGGACTCTTGGCACAACAGCCTAAGCCAGTTTGAAACTGGCAGCATAAAGGTAAACGGACAGAGAATGAACACGTTATGTACCAAACTGCAGTACACAGTGTCCTGGAGACACCCACGGTCAAAACACTGGCATGAGTTAGACTTTATCATCACAGTGCCCTCCCACTCAGGAAATGTGCTCATCACACACTTCTGTCAGAGCATGGACTATGATACTAACCACGCCAAGGCAACGCATCGCTTCAAAACAGCAGGGAAGCTCTTCTGAGACTGATGGATATGATAAAAAAAAAAACACTGCCACTGATGCACTGTATAATCTATTCATTTATATTATATTAGCTGTTATATATTGTTACAATCAATGGTATTTTAACTTTCAGCGTAAATCTAGGCCCTAGTTGGAAATCATTCTCCTCCAGTGCATTTAGAACGAGTCACTTACCTTCTCCCCAATCTCGGTTTGGACTCCACCGGGTAGCAGCTCCAGGTCTGGCTCCAGAGCACAGGCCTCCACCACCCTCTGGAGCTTCTGCTCGTCCAGCTCAGAGCCAAACAGAATATTGTCCTGTAGAGTAGCATTCTGAATCCACGCCTGCTGAGGGACGTACGCCACACTTCCCTGACAGGACAAGAGACAGGAGAGGACAATACATGAAAAAGAAGGGAAGAGAACCATGATACAGACAGGAAACATACAGACAGGAAACATACAGACAGGAAACATACAGACAGGCAAAGCAAAGTAACTTATTTCATGATCTACTCTGCAGTAAAACTGTCCTCCTAGTGATCTGGTGCAGCTTTGGTTCATGTACTGAAAATTGGGGTTTTCAACCAGGTCAGAAGCTCAGTGGATTAAAATAACCTCCACGCCTGTACATGTATATACTTAACAATATAAACAATGCTTCTTGATATCAATATTTCACATTGATAGCCAGTGCTGGCATAATATAGATCTACCCACCCTCACCTTGATCAGAATCCTGGGAGCCCCATAAACTGCACTTTGGAATAAATAAGGATCATTTATCCAACCAATCCTGGTGCAGAGGATAAGTGGTCCACAAACCACAGCAGTCTATAGAATCTAGCAGGCCTACATCCGTCATTCATTTCTCTGATTACCTTGACATTGATGGTTCCCGAGAGGATGTACATTTCCCCCAGCAGAGCAGAGACGAGCGAGGACTTGCCCGAGCCTACCGCTCCCACCACTGCCACCAAACGACCTGGCTTAATGTCCAGCGAAACACTGAAGCAAAACACACAGAACCTTTTAAAATGTAAAGGCAAAGTGTAATAACTCTAACCGAGTAGCTAATACACACCCTCGTGTTGTACACTAACGTGCAAACACAAACGCAGCCAATGGATTGCAATTAGGCCGGCATTAATCAAATGTTGATCAGTTATTAAAAAAAAAATCCATTTATTACTTATATATTCACCTCATACAACATTCACAAATCATCCTTCATTTCAAATGATTGCTGTTCTCCCTATATATTTCCTAACGGGCTTCTTCTGCTTTGACATATAAATGAATGTGCCATAAACAACGACTGTGAAGGGGGAGATGAAGCACTGACTGAAGAACACCTTGATAACACTAAAAAGCAGGCAGCTACATAGCTCTTAGCAGGCATTCATAACATTTGAAGGTGCCTGGCAATAAGAGCTGGATGATTTAATTATATAGGTGCAGTGGAAAACAACCTGGGCTCATGCTGAGGCTTGGAAAGTGCTGGAAGGAACATGAACCAAACTGCTCAGCTGCAACTTTAACACGTCCATTAGCAGTGGTGAGAGCCAGACAAACAGACACTCCAATAGCCGTACAGACCTTCACAACGAATGTACGCGATAGAATACATTCATTTCAGTCCCACTTTCTTACTGCATCGCTGAAATATCAATCAGCTATAGAAAGCGTGAGTCACAGGAAGTAAACAGCTCTGACCGTCAGCCCACTCTCAGTGATGGGTAGAAACGAGAAAACTCACTTTTTTAGAGTTGGCTCGGTGTCGCTGCCCCAGGTAAAAGTCCCGTTGCAGATGCTCACTGCCGTACCTCGTCACGAAACAGAAAGAGCCATTTCAATTTATATGCGGTTAACTTTAAGCTCATAGCTAATGTGTGTTTATTTGTCTATGTAGGTTTCAGTAGGTTATTTCAGGTTGTTTCAGTAGGTTATTTCAGTAGGTTATTTCAGGTTGTTTCAGTAGGTTATTTCA
>JAOXYF010000006.1:13656037-13668898 GCA_028565775.1 Sternarchorhynchus goeldii
TTTCAGTAGGTTATTTCAGGTTGTTTCAGTAGGTTATTTCAGTAGGTTATTTCAGGTTGTTTCAGTAGGTTATTTCATATATGAACAAAACGCAGGAATTCAACAAGCACGGCTTTAGGAAAAGTGTGTATTTTCTAGTTAAAATCCAAAATAAGTGTGATCTGTAAAGACGAAGAGTGAATGAAGTTATTCTAATAATTAATTCCAGGGAAAAAAAAGTACGAGCTTTTGGTGAGACCTGCCCTTTTGGTGAGACCTGCCCTGTTGGTGAGACCTGCCTTTTTGGTGAGACCTGCCCTGTTGGTGAGACCTGCTACTTACTGTAGCTGTTATCATGCTGCACTGTCATGGTGTCCAAGTCATCTGCACCAAGAAACTTTTCCAGTCTCTTTTTGGATACAGTTGTCTACACGGACAGAAGAAGAGTGAAAGAACCTGACTGCGTGAAACATGTACGAAATGTTTGATGAAACACATGAAACAAACACGCAAATGATTGTTACAGTAGCATCTAAAAGAACAAGTTTACAAAAATATTTTTTATTCATCAGTGAACAGTTAAACAAATGTGTTTATGTGTGTGTGTGTGTGTTAAATACCTGAACCATAGAAGAGATCAACATCGGAAGCATACCAAGCGGAAAACGCAGGATGTTGAAGACAGAGATGGATGTGAAAGCTTTTTTCGCATCCAAGACGTTGTCTGAACCGACAGACACGAATATGGCGAAGGTGGCCAATGAGACCTACAGCAAGGTATAGTTTGTCTTTTATGATGGGTACAGTATCCTATTTATATAAGACAAACTCACATATCATTAAGCAATTCTGCATTCCTACATTATTACTACTGTAACTACTGTGAGCCTTTTATGAAATACAAGAATCATAAACACTGACAACAAACGAAGAAAACCTCTGAGAGTGCAAATAGTCTACATTTTCAACTGAAGAAAAACGTTTCTACAAACACGCCTACTCAACCAGAAAATAACTGTATGTCAGGGTTACTAAATCCTGAAAGAATGTTCTAGTTCCGATCCAGTTCTAGGCAGAAACATGCAGTAAAACCCAGTAATAATGAACTGGATAATGTCCTCATTTTATCACAACTTTGGCAATCTTTTCTTATGTTGTAACTATCACACTGTGCCAGATTATTCTTTCGTTTATTTGTTAGCATGTGCTGGATATAAATCACCTAAATAAATAAAGATTACCTGGCACTACAGGATGCCAAAATAATACAGATGTTAAAAACATATATCGTCAGAAGGACATTTGGTGTAGCGTTTAGAGACCGCAACTAACCATTTAGCATATCTATACTAGCCGTCCTTCAACTTTTCAGATCACGCGGCCATTGCTGGCAGTGCCACTCCACTCCACACAGTGGCGACAACACCTGTATAAGACTCCAGCAGAACCGCTCCGTCTAACACAGACACTCGTACCCGTGCAACACTCGTCACCGTAGCACTACAGCGTTAGTGTCACCACCGCTGGGCTCATGGTAACGTCCTCTTATCCCCTGCCAACACCCCATACATTCTTGGTAACTTATTTGATCTCCATGTTTTTTTTTTGTCGTGAATAAACATAAAGGAAGAAAGAAATGGACATGGAAATGTAAACAAGTGGGTAAAGGAACTTCTAGCTCAGCACATAAAACTGTAGCTCAGGAGATCAGGAACCCACCAGAGCTGGAGCACAAGTGAAGATGAAGGTGGAGACGGACGACAGGTATACGAACTTCCTCATCACCTTCAGCTCCTGCTCTCTGATGCCCTGAAGCTGGGCCTCAAAAGATGGCTCCCAGGCATAGAACTTCAGAATCTACAATAAGGTAAGGCAGAGAGTGGAGGGAAGGGGGCAAAAGAACAGAGAACCAAAAAAATGGAAGTTGAAAAAATAAGAACAAAGAAGTAGATAGTCTGGAATTACACAACGCCGGCAAAGCTGCAGGTGGCCTGGTTGCTTCAAAGGTAGCTCGCTCAGAAAAAAAAACAAACACAAAAAAAAAAAACATCTAGGCTTGATATTTTAAGCACAGAAAACAGGTCAATAAAATGCTTGGTGTGAGGTCACTGTAGGCCTCTGACTGCCAGGCTGTGTATTTGTATGTTGAAATAGACCTACTCATAACATGACTGACATGCAAACAATGTAACATGATATGGGAGTCTCAGTCGAAAGAAAGGGAAGTGAGTTATTGTTCATTTGAGTGACGCGTGATTTACTTATTGGGGGAAAGGGTTTAGAGCGGCTCACCTTGATGCCGTTCAAGATTTCGTTCATGATCTTCATGCGTTTGTCCTTTAACTTCATGTTTTTCATCTGGAAGAATGATAACGATGCATTGCGCAGTGGATAACGAGAAAGAAAGAAAGAAAGATTACACAAACTATATTATAGGTCTGTTTAGCAATAAACCTACTGTGCTGGTATAATACGAAGCATCACAATTTATCCAACAATGAAACCATTACTAAAGACACGCTGAGCTTGATTTGCATACATACATGTCTAATGTGCCACGTTTCCCATATAAGGTCACGTGCTTTGAATAACGAGCAGTGCTTTTTTTTTTTTCTTCTCGTCAACACTCTGCTTATCCAGTCTAACCTTGAGACTTTGTGTCAGACTTCCACAGTATTTTAATGCTTTTTTTGAAACGTGCCCTTTCTGATGTTGAGGCTTACTGTTTCGTTCTATGCCTCAAAGCCATTTCCATCTTACTTCATGACGATGATCATTCTACCTTTGCAGCCTCTTGGTGGCCTGCTTTACAGGTAATGCCACTGCTTTTCTCAACTGTTGAAAAGCATTTCCAAACTCCAGATGCACAGCTAGAAGATGGTTCTTCTAGCTTGTACTCAAGACCTCGGGTCCGTTATGCCTGAACACTTGGTTCTTTTGTGCAGTGACAGAGCCACTGTTTAGATCCACTAAACCAAATGAAAATTCTTTGATTGTTTCCTGAAATTGGGAAACTAAAAGCAAATACTAAAAATAACACAATTTGTCACTGTCCAATGATAAGGATTGGACCAACACAAAGCAAATCAAAACAGAAAGGACAACAAAGATAAAAATGTAGTAACATTCCAGAAGCATTGCAATAACAATTCACAAAGTTGCTAAACGAAGTACCTGGAGGACTTTAGATTTGGTTGCCAGTAGTCCATTAATGGGAACCATTAGCACCATGACCAGTAAGCCAGTCAGAACAGCAGGGCCCAGTTCGACCCACAGGAACACTATGGACAGGAGTATCTGAAGTGGACACGACCATAAAAGGTGGATGAAGTTTGTGACATCGTTGAAGCGCTGAGCATCAACTGACATCAGATTGACCGTCTCTCCTACGGTGGACTCTTTCCGAGCATCGTTGGACACGACCAAAGCCTAAAGGAGACGGTAGCACAAAATGACAATACAAGATTAAAGATTCATGAAAGGACAAACATCAAGATTATTGTGTTCTAGCACTCAATTGTTGGAATAAACTTCCATTGTATAATACCTTTCATACAAAATGTAAATTCAAAGTGATTCATATAAGATATGGAAGAATAATAAAGCTCATTACATCCCGAAATCTATTACCTCAGGAGGGTCTTTGACAACAAAAAATAAACAATTTATTAAGATAAAGTTAAAATGAACTAAATAAAACATTAAATTAAAATACATCTAATTAATGAAAAATATAAAGTGCATAAAATCAATTTCTAACACCGTAGATGATATCCAGCCAGGCCTCACTAAACACACACAAAAAATGGCCCTTGTTCATTTTCCTCTTCCCAATCACCCACTTATTCAATTATCACACACACCTGGTCCTCATTTTCTTCCCAATTGTAACGCCCCAGGTGGCCGAGTTCAGCGTTTTGCACTGGAGAAATGTTGCAAAGCTTGTTTTCTGTTTTAGCATTTTTTCCTCTCTTTTTTGTTTGCATATAAAATTAAGAACAAATAAAAAAATCCAAATAAGGACGTTTTTAATTTAGATTTAAATCAAGTTGGGGCTCTAATATTCTTTGACAACAGGTTCCTTTGAAAAACAGCATAATAGTTTAACACTACCTCTCCAGGCTTAGCTTTTCTTTAGGCAAGACTAACTCTAGTTCCTTATGATCTGAGGGTTTTCCTGACTCATAACACTGCAACATATCAGCTATACTGGTCCTACACCAGTTAGTGATTTATAGACCAGTAATAATACTTTGAAGTCGACTCTGGAGTATACTGGTAGCCAGTGTAAAGTCTTAAGAATGGGAGTGATGCATTCTTTTCTTTTGTTCCTTGTGAGCAGCATCATGGGTGAGCTTTAAGTCTGGTTTTGTCAGGAAATCTCTGATTTTATTGATAATTTTAAGGGGATAAGGTGATGATTTCTTGATGGGACTATTGAAAAGCTTTAGATTTTAAGGTCTTCAAGCCTAAAAAGGCTAAGATGCACCTTTAACATTAATGTTTTCATTGATGCAGAGTTTTGGCATATCCAGTTATTGTACTCAAGGCAAAAAGTGTCGTGTGCATAGCCATGGTAAATTACCCCCAAAACTTGTATAATCTGGCCAAGAAGAAGCTTGTATAAGTTAAATAACAGAATCTAACAGGAAATTTGTCTCGAGAGCTATCTGAAGATTCTGGACTGATAAACTGGATTCTGGACTCTGGAATGACAAAATATGATATAATCCTTGAACTTTTGTGCCACTGCATCACCACTGAATGAGGGTGGATCAATTACACATCGTTTTGACACCCCTCGTTTGTGAACAGTCCATCTCGCCTAAATAATTCCCTCTTCCAAATAAATAGGTTAAAGTTGTCAATAAACTTCAGGCCATCTGACCCTCAGCATTTGGTGTACCACACCGAGGCTTTGTAGTGGTTCAGATCTTTTCTGCAAATGAAGTGAAGTCTTGTTTTGCGATGCAGTCTCTGAGCGGCAGTGTTTGCTTTAGCATTAACAGCAGATGAACGGGCTAGCAGAGGTGTCTGCAAACAGACTACAGAGCTATACATAGCACAGTGTTTGGGTTTGGCTCCAGCTTGGGCCCTGATGCCCATTTCTGTCATCTGCAATCATGAAAGTTGCTCCGTTCACGTCTTATGCTTGCCCTCCCCTGCGCATCTCTGCTGCTCAGTGATTTTCTAACAGCACTCCCGCACTCTGATGGTGTTCATGCAGCATAGGAACTCAAACTCATTTCCGTCATTTTCATTTTCTATAGAAGACTGTAAAGGTTTTGCCAGTGCATGTGTTCTGAAACCTGAAGAGCCATTTTCTGATCAGTTTCTTTTGGTATCCAAAAAAAACCCCTTTTCCTGTTCATTTATCTGTACCATTAATTGTTAAAAATGTGAAAATCACATAGAAAAACAACTACTACTGGCTTGATAGTGTTGTTTGTAAATAATGAGCTCAGACACTGTACCTGGAACAAGGACAGAATGTTTAGTAAATAACACTAGGAGCTTATAGGAGCTTATAAGAGCTTATAAGAGCTTATAGGCTCAGAAAAATAAAAAAGGATCTTATGTACCTTTTTATAAACCGCTGCCATGATACTAGTGCGTACTTTCATTCCCAGCACAAAACATCGCTGGAAATACTGCTGGAGGAACAAAGACTGTAGAACTGCCACGATTAGGAACAGCACTGCATATAAGTACCCCCACCATTCATAAATGGATTTGTCCTGAGTGAAGGATATCATGATCCTGGGATAAACCAAACGAGATATTAAAAGAAAATTAGTGGAACATCAAAAATGAACATCAGTTGCTGAATAGAACCATATCTATAGTCGAACAGCAATTCAAACTTTAGAATACAGTAAAACAACCAACCAGCCAAACAACGGAAACTCACTTGAGGAGCTGTGGGCTCACAAAGGAAAGGAGGTCTTGGACCAGTTTGAAAACAGCAGACTCGATAAGTACCCATTTGAATGTTTTCATTATAGTGGGCACCAGCCAGGACTTGGGATAGTTTGAGTCATCATTCTTCTTTTTCTCTTTTTTCTTCTTCTTTTGGGTCTTTTCTCCTCTCTCCTCCTAATTGTGGAAATAAAAGAACTGTTCAGCAAAAGAAACTGGAACCTTTCGAAGCAGCATCATTGTACCTCACAGAGTATTCGGTTCGGGGGGGTGGGGTTAAAAATAGAAGCTGGTGCCAGTCGCATGGTTGGCAACGGAGCCCTGGTGACACAGAGAGTCGGCGGGCAGAGAGGCTCCGCCCTGCAACTGAAGCCCTGCCCACACAGGAGCAGAAGCGATTCACCACTGCTGCGTGCTGCTAGCCTTGAGGTTAGGGTTCTGTCATGACGCGGAGGTTTATCAAGTTGCATCATCAACTTCACGCAAGTTTATAAAAGCCGCCGTTATAAATCCACTTCTTGGGATAATCGTTTATAAATGTTTAGGTATAATTTTACGTATGAGCTACATCATTGATTATACAGCTCAGAAATACTTCTGCTTAAGGAAAACTCAGTGATGAAATGAAGACTTTGGAACAGGCATATGACCTATAAAGAACTTATAAGAAATAATCAGTTATATATGAAGTGAGCTTGACTATAGGCTTGAGTCATTTCAAGGAAGAAGCTTTTCTCACCACAAGCTCTTCTATTCATGCTGTCGTTATTCCCAACATTATATGAGTTCTCTCACCATAACCAGGAAGTCCTGACTGATTCCCTTCCTCATGCCTTTCTCATTGTGTTTCTCCAGCCTGATGTGAGCTTTTCTCAACTCATGCTTCATGATCTCCTCAAACTCCTGGCTGATGTAGCTGGTGGTGTCTTTCTCATTGAGCTCCCACATGTCCTCTTGAACCAAAGGCCTCTTGTAACCACTGACAACCATCCTTTAAGGAATAGATTGAGCATGATATGGTTTGTGACATAGGCACCCTTGCAGGCTACAGACTAACAAATATTTTTGGGAGGAGGGAAAAGAGGGAGGGGTATAAAAGAGTGGAGATCCTCTACTAACTTTAGCACATCACCGCCGTACTGGGCAACAGATGCTGACCACCCTTTACATTTAAACGGTCTGAACTCGTTTGTGTTTGTGGATGCAAAATTAAGTGCTAACAAGTACTGTCTCATTTGCACTTGTATCTCGCTTAATAACAAGAATGCAGTTCCATAATAATGCATTTTTACATTGAAAAACCCATTTAACTTGGATTTGATGAGACAGAACTGTAAAAGGTCACCACACAGTGGTTGGTTAACCTAACAAGCAGTAAGATCCCAACATAAGCAGGCTCTGTACCCTCTGAAGATATTAGTCCAATGAAGCAACAGTATCTTGTACTGCTGTTAGACGAAACCAATGTAGCACTTAAAATAATGTCCGTTCATGTGGGAGCCCATGATGTTAATGACCATTACTTTCTCCAGCAGGCGGCATTTAAATGTTTTTTTTGTTGTTGTTGTTGTTGTTTAAAAAAAAAAAAAAAAAACATGTTATTTCCCCATGTGATTAAGCAAAGTGTCAATCAGAACCCAACAGGTTACATGGTATGAGATGGTTATGTAGTGTATAGAGAAAAAAAGATTTCATACTACAAATAAAGAAGAAAATAAGCAGGAAAAACATACCAGTTAAACCAGTTAAATGTAATTCTGCTGAGAAATGCAGCACCAGCCTCTGGGTTCTATATGGGGGAACAAAGAAAAGAAAATCTACTGGATCTAGTGATCTACTGGACTTGTGTTTATACCAAATTACACATTGAATAGATCTTTCTTTACCTTTTTGACTACATTTTTGAGATCAAGTGGAACATCTGCTACGGCTGACAAGACCAGTGCGACAACCTGCAGCCCGTAAGTTATGTAGAAGAGACAGAACCTCGGTAGGTCTGATATCCGTTCCTGCGAGAAAATAAAAAGACACAGCATAAACACGTAGCACAAGTATTAAAGAAGAGCCACAGTGTGCTGAGCATCAGTACCTGCTGTAACGCCTCTCTCAGTTCGCTTTGGAAAGGGAAGATCTCACAGATGACCTTTAGTATCCAGAAGAGGAAGAGGCTCCCGGAGTCGACGGCTCGTTCCCTGTGTCTCACGGCCTCCTGGAGCAACAGCACCAGCATCTACAGACGGAACGAAAGTTTGGGCAACTCGCACTTTTGTAGTTGTGGCGTACAGTAGTTTGAAAAACCAATGGCTGTTCAAATCTCAATCTAGTCATTTTATTCAAAGGTTTTTAAATTTACTGAACATTTACATACAATGCCAGGGGTCTCTGACTCAAAACAATGTATCTTACACATAGCTACCTGAGTGTATTAATATGAAGGACAATAATGCTTTTGAAACTAAAATAACTAATGTTTTTATTGATAATCTCCAGATTTGGAGATGTTTATTAGGTTACCCAAGAGACTGCAGACAGCACAGGATTAGCATAAAACACTGCAGGATTTTTCTGAGCTGATGAATCACTTGATGGTCCATAATCTTCAGAAAGAGTGAGAGCCAGTCCAGCAATGGCTGTAAGGAACAAAAACCCTGCCAGGACCTGACAGGAAAATGGGACCGGATTAGTTCATTCTCTCGTAAAGGAAAACCAGGTCATTCAGCTCAAGTTTGAAGCTTGATCAGTTTATGAAACATAGATAGCGGAAAGACATATGCCTTCCATTTTCTCGTGGACTAAATTCAGAAATTCTAACTGGATTAGGAGCCCATCTGTCCTGTCTAATCGTGCAAATAAAATTCACATAATCAAGTTAATTAAAAAGGCAGCTCTAACTTTTACCTGCTTCCAGATGTAGAGCTTGGACAGAGGGGTTCTGGAAGGCTTTCTCCTGAAGAGAGTGGCCAGGTGCCAGGGCGAGCAGAGCCACAGAAAGCCCAACGGCACCCACACCAGCACTGTTCTCTCCACACACACCGGCAAGTCAGGATCCGGACGGTCCAGGAAAGATGCATTCTGAAACACACACACACCTTTCTAATTGGGTCTGAAATGTTAAAGTACATGATGCAGAAAGACTGACAGGTGAAAAAAATACAACAACAAAAATACAACAACAAGAAAAAAAAACTGCCATGTCATGATTACTAACGCAGCATGCGTCCAACAAACATGGGAAAACGAAAGTCATGCCGTGACGTCTTTCAAAGTTATTCTGAAACAGAACATTATTCTGTACTTTTAACTCTGTAATAACTAACAAGATCACGTAAAAATAAATAAATAAATAAATAAATAAAAAGAACGCATTTAAATAAAGTCATGTTGCATTTATAAAATACGTCTAGAGTAGCAGTAAAATTCGATTGTAGGTTTCCAGCGACAGAGAATTCATAAATGTTTAGTTAGTATATGTTAAATATATATACATATATGTTTGAAACCAACTTATGTATGATTTATGCGTGAAATGCTTCCTCACAGATGTATGCAGAAACATATTTTGTATGCACTACTTGTTTCCAAACTGAAGCTTCAAAACACTCAACTATTCTGTTCTTTCCAGTCCATTAACAAACATAAAAAAGTCTAGTTATATACCTCAAGGATTCATTCATACTCTACAGAAGGAGGATGGTCTCAAAACTCACCCAAAACTCTGAACCACAGTATTCGTCTAAGGCATGGGACATCTTTTCCGTCGGTTCACCTCTGTTCAAAAGCACAAATAAGGATGATGTTCCGTGTCCCAAGAACGAACCTGCAGTGATCTGTGGTCCCGTTTCCCACACGCTCTCTGTGGTGAATGCCAGGTAGAACGACTCCTCAGGGTGCCTCCTCAGGTTAATACTTAACTACAGTCTTCGGTTCTCTGTGTGATCTCTGTCTTTTCAATGGGTGTAGAAATCTAGAGTTATAAAAGAGCGCAAAAAAATTATTAAGGTCCGGACTCCAAACTGGTGTTATGTGGAAACTTCTGCTCAGAAGCGGGCAAATCTCTTAATCTGCAGATCGGCAGAGGAGCATCCCACGAGTCCGTGTTTGTCTTCATAGCTGTAATGGTTTAAAGTACAGAAACATGCTTTCGTGCAAGTATGAGAGGAAAGGGAAAAGGAGGGGGGGGGGTTTGTTTGTAATGGACTTCCTCTTCCTATGTGTACTGCAAGCCAGGCCAACATTCAAGGTTTTGGGTGGGGGCTCTCTCTCATTACTCAAAATATAACAATAAACATATCCTGCTACTTGAAGGGGTTTATCAGAAGGGGTTGATTTTTCTACAAGCAAGTCATGTCCGATGATTGTGAAGGAACTCGCTATACTGGGCAAGGAATAAAGAATTTTTTTTTTTTTTTTTTTTTTTTTTAAAGATTGCTAAAAACCATCAAGGTTTCTGGTCAAGTTAAATGGATAATAAATAAATAATTAAAGAATTACAACCACTGCTCTAAAAATGACAAATGCTGCTCTAAAATATTCATGGAAACAAAAGCTCTTCGTCTGTGACTGGATGTCTCTTATTAATTGGCCTTCAGCGCCCGGGTCCAGGTGTCATCTAGTGAGCTTCGGCACTAATGAAAGTCTGGTGACTTTAATGTTTGCTGTGTTTTCGAGCTCCTTGTATACACCTGGCACTTCAGTGCAATGCTTGGTCTGTAATAAATCCACTTTGATATCTCAGCTTTGAAAAAATGCTGACTTTTTGTGGACATTTCTACCCTTTGTCTTTCAATGTACAAGGTATTCGATTTTTATCATACATGTAATAAGTGGATACACATCCTGTTCCATGACATTCTCAAGTTTAAAAGTAAGATCCCTCCCCACTTGTCCAGAATATTACGGTAAGATCAAATGGGAAGTGCTTTTCCTCCTGTAGCAGGGCAGCTATAGCAGGTGTGCAAAGTCCTACTGGGACAGGTAGTGTTGATCTGACCAATAGCAACGTCAACCAACCTCTTGCATCCCTGCTCAAAAACTTCTTGTCAAATGGCTCTCACATGTTAAGCACATGCTTCCTGCGGAGAGAACTCTGCAGGCCTTGGGTGCATCAACCACATTTTATATGTCATAAAAAAAGAATAATGGCATGAAGGTATAACCATTACAGTAATACCTTCACAAATTATAAGAAGTTTGTTGCAGTAAACATTGATTTGAATGTAATCATGTGATGACATTAAATAAACACCAATATAATAAACACATTTACAGCATTTAGTAGGTGCTCGTCAGTGCCTAATTGCCTCAATAATCAATAAATTAACATCAATTAACAAGACATTGTTTATATCTATTCCGAAGAAAGACCATAGATTGCCTTACCATGGCCAATTTTCATGAATGCACATGAGTAAAACACACTGATTTCGTGGTAAGCGTGGAGGCTCGATGACAGCAGCGGTAACCTTCCGCACACTAGCAATGTTTGCTTTTAATCATTACATCAGACCCTGTAATGTCACATGACCGTGAGTTACTAAAGAATCAAGGACACAGAGAGACATGATACACCATTACTCAGCATTTTACTGGTTTGCTATTATGACACCTAAACAAATTAGATACATTTTCTTTAAAACCAAGAAGACTGGGATTGGGATTGTAAACCGTAATGGCGGATAATTTCCAGCTGTAAAGCACAGATACTACATAACCATCAGTGAAATATTATAAGTTATCAACTTTTTTTTTTAAAGCTAAACTAGAAATGTTTGCTTAAAATAGTTTAAAGTAAAGTTCTCAAAGTAAGTAATGTTAGCTACCCAGTGTAATCCAATCTAAAATTTTACATTTGCAATATGCTCACAGAATTCATCATAACCAATACAGTAAATTAAGAGATAATTTTGAACTAGAACACGGCTAAAATATAGGAATCAATTTTGATCTTAGAAGACGTACAAAAGTATAAGCTTTAGCAGACAATATCAGTGCAATAAAAAACTATTTGAGTTTGAGTTAGATCTTTTTCATCAGCTTGCTGCTCCATGAGCCTGCGAGTGCGACACAGGCAACAGCCAATGGACGACCCAAGCGATGATCCACAGAGTCACACGTCTGCATGTTGGCATTTCTAGAAGATGACAAGGTAGGATATATATGTGGCTGACAGGCCAGGGCAATCTGATGAGAAGTGGGCTACTGGAACAAATACAAGACACTCATGGACAAGAGTGGAGAACAAAGGACCTTCTGGAATGCTGCTAATCAAGCAACCCCAGAGTAAAAGGGTATAAGCAGAGAACGTGGGAACTATGGATCCTTCGATACCCAACATCTAGAGTAACACCTAAACTAGAAGCTCAGTGTTCCAACATCCGAAAGCAGCACCCGCCATCACAATCATTACGGAGAGATTCGTTTTTATCATTTTTCTGCTCCATGGTGGTGACAGGCTCGAACACCCTCTCAGTACAAGATCAAGAGGACCCCAGATGCAGACTGTGCAAAAGATGCCTCAGAGATGATCCAGCACTTAATGGCGGGGTGCAAGATGCTGGCAGGCAGAGCATACATGGAACGCCATAACCAAGTGGCTGGCATAGAAACGTCTATGCCGAATACGGGCTGAACAACATTGTGGTAATGGACAAACTGCAAAATCAGGCACAAGGTATACAAGAAGCTTGAAAATGATCAAGGGCTAAAAGAAGAGCTCAAAAAGATATGGAAGACAAAGGCAAAGATGGTTCTGGAGGTCATAGCACTAAGGGAGTGGGGGAGTGGCTCCAACAGATCCCAAGAAAACCACAAAGATCCCAGGAAAACCACAAAGATCCCAGGAAAGCCACAAAGATCCCAGGAAAGCCACAAAGATCCCAGGAAAACCACAAAGATCCCAGGAAAGCCACAAAGATCCCAGGAAAGCCACAAAGATCCCAGGAAAACCACAAAGATCCCAGGAAA
>JAOXYF010000006.1:13668998-13682215 GCA_028565775.1 Sternarchorhynchus goeldii
CCACAAAGATCCCAGGAAAGCCACAAAGATCCCAGGAAAACCACAAAGATCCCAGGAAAACCACAAAGATCCCAGGAAAACCACATACATATTTAATGTCCCTTTGTTTTACTGATGGAGGGAATGATTCCTTTAAGGTGTCCAAAGGTCATTCACCATGAGCACCACAACAACACAAAAAGGGGGAAAAAAACTAAGCTTCTTCAAAAGAGTTTTGTACCTCATGGTTTTTGAATGAAGTAAATATGTCAACATTTATCCTTGCTATGTGGCCCAGTGGCTCTATCAAAGACAAATAGGTTCATTTATAGATATTGATATATTTGGGTAAGAACTGATTCATTCATCCCCTGGGTGGATATTGAATGGAAAGTTCAAAGCACAGTCGTTTCAGCTATAAACATACCAACATCTTTAGCCAGAGCAAAGAGGAAGTTCTGTATTTATAAAATTATGGCCAGAGAATCAAACTATAAGCTTCTTTACCAGCTTACAGAACCATCACACTATGAAGAGTAAAGGCATGGATAACAACAGCATTTACCTCAAAGGTGTTATTTCAGCATGTTAAATACTGAACGGCCGAATAGCTGGTTTTATGTTTTACAACCACAAATAACAGTGCAGTGTAATGGACGAGTAACTAAACAACAAGGCTAACACAAGATTTAAATAGAGGAACAAAGTGATAGAACAAGTGCTCTCACAAAAAATAAAAAGCTCATAAAAAGCTCTCACAATAAACACTGCAAGAAAAAAAAAACATTTTATCCATTTCACGTACCATTATGACGTTGAAAAATGTGCAGGGAAAAAAAAACGATACAACGATAAGCTGTATTTAAGAATTATAAGCTTTGGGTATCTTTTTTCTGTTGGCAGTGGAACAAGGGAACAAGACACACGAGTTTAAATAAATTAAAAAAAAAAAAAAAACACTACACACATTCCCTACTCACCATGAGTTGTCCAGGACGGTGTGGAGAGAGTGGGTGTTGGTGAGCATCCGAAACTCAACCCAGATGGTGCCCCGAATCAGGGCCACCCGTCTCCAGGTCCACAGCAGCCGTGGCCTCATGCAGGATAGGAGACAAACAAGTTTAGCAGCGGGCTCCGAACCAGGCTGTGTGGTGCTCACTCAGCTGTAGAAACTTTACAGTCCTGAAGTTACTTGTTCTCCTTTACTAATTTCTAAACTTTTGTGATTTATACAACAGTTGTTCACCAAGACCGCTAATGTCCATATGGAAATTGAAGTACATGTAAAAATGTAATGGCTATTTAAATTAATTCAGACACATCCTACAAAAACAGTGCACCTATAAAATTAATTTAGCAAGTAATATTTGTCATTTTACAATGACGGTCCTGATATAATATTGGGTTCATAGGGATCTTGTTATTATATGTCTATATAATGTTACTATATGTATACTTATGAATTCCAGTTTGGGCGGATAGGAGGGAGCAGGAACAGACGCTACTGGTAACAAACTAAACTGTTTATTGACAGGGTTGCCAGCGGCGTAAAAGCAATCAACATGTAAAAAGACAAAGAACACGCAACATTGCAGTCGACTCCGGGTTTACCGACGAGGCTGTAACGAGGGCGGCTAGCACACGAACCGGCGGCAGCGTGTAACAGAGGCTGTGTGATCAGTCCCGCCAGCCAGGCCAAAAGAACAGACGATCTCCGGGGTTGCCGGGTTGCGGCCTGTATAAACGGGCCGGTAGCACCGTGTCCAAAACAGAGGCTGTGTGATCCGTCCAAAGGCGCAACGAGCGCACCCGAGCTGGAGGCAGCGTGTGTAAACAGAGGCTGTGTAATCCCTCCAACGATGCAGCTGGCGCACACGAACCGGAGACAGCGTGTGTGGACACAGGCCGTAGACGCGGCCCGACTGGTGCAGTCCAATGTACAGCACTGGTCGTGCTGTGCGGTGTCTTTTTATAGTCCTTCAAATAATGAGTGCCAGGTGCGCTCAATTCCTGGCGATTGGTGGGCGTGGCCTGCGGGCTGGCTGCCCGGCGAAACGTGACACTTAACCAATATAAAATAATTAAACATTGATTCTATATATAGACATTCCATAGGCAAGCTGATAAGCTTCAGTTTGAGCTAAAGATCCATAGAAAGTGTTTTTTGTTTTGATTTTTATGGTCTGATTCTGAGACATACTTCTGTAAGAGAGCCATTAATGATGGGAAATTCTTTTGTTTCAGACATTGCAAACCATCTAGCCTCTGAAATGACTCTATTTGGCGTTGACATCTTTGGAAATGTCTTGAAAGAAACAAATTTGCATCGCAGGATGTGCGTGCTCAATTACATTTCGGTGATTAAGGGCCAAAATTACTCAGGTTTTTTTTGACAACTGTGCCAACTTAGAAATGATTGTTAACCAATTTGTTCTGACAGCTGGCACCAATATTTTTCTTTAGCTGACCTTCACAAATCAGACTGAACCGTTTACCAATCAGAAAACTTTCCTCATCAATTCCCATAATTAGATTCACACAATGTGACTACTTTTGTATATATACATGATGGTATGGAGGGGGCGATATGCAAGTGAATATAAGAAGTGTCTATTATCCCTAAACCTAGAGCATAACAGCACAGTAGCAAGCAGAAAAAAATAAATTAGATTGCTAAAGCAAAACAGCAGGTATTTATAAACTCTTGTTGTAACTATATGGGCACAAGACACAGGTGAACACCTGTGGGCTACAGTAAGGGAAACAAATATAACACAGGTGCTACATATTAGTACTCAGTGACTGGCAGCAAGGAAGGTGAGTGTGTGTGTGTGTGTGTGTGTGTGTGTGTGTGTGTGTGTGTGTGTGTGTGTGTGTGTGAGAGAGAGTTAGAGGCAGTGGGTGTGTCACTGAGTGCTCTGTGCAGCGTGACTGTTTAATTACTGTTTGATTTTAAAAAAAAAAACAACCCTGAGAAGTTTTAGCTTTTCTACTACAGAACAGAAAAAAAGAACAGAAAACCTGCTAATTCTTGTCCATGGATTGATATTTTTTGCAGGTCTGCAGTCGTAATACTTGCTCAACTCACAGCTAAACATTACAACATTACGTTTGGTGATGTGAAGTTAACTAGACGAAAGGCAAAATGAACACGTTGTAATTGCTTATTGAGACTAACGATGGGGGTTTGACCATGGATGGAGATAATTATTACATAATTGATTCAGCACACAGTATTTTTAAAAGATGAAATAGGTTTAAAAAAAGCAACGTCCAACAATTTCTTAACACCTTCAGAGGAGAATGCAAACCACCTGACATTGCAAAAGTTTAATATTAATGTTTTACAACCTGCAGGAATAGAAGTGATAGAGAGATGCTTGGCCTTGCCATTCAAAATGAGCCAACAGCTTCCCAACAAATCTACAGTATTAGAATAATTTCCACTTTCCAGATACCATGTAAGGAAATGCATGAAAACATTTTCATGCACAAAATGTACTTAATGTTAACCCTTATTAGGCTTGGGATCATGTTGTGAATATTAACACATAACTTATTTTTGCTCTGTAAAATTACTGAATAATTACTATTATTATTTTTCCACCAACGCAAACCCTAATCACCATCCTGTTATGGGAGCACCAGACATGGGTGTGAGTCGTTGGAAATGTTGCACTGAATTATTCAGTTTTTGTATGATTATGCTCCCATGATGCCCTGCAAACTGATGTATAAACAAACATTTAAGCTTCGTCAGGGAATTGGGATGTTTATTTGCTTGGTCGTAAAGCTCTTAGAGAAATCTTTTCCCATAGCTAATTAAAATATAACCTTATAAACAATATAAATATGTTTAAAGCAGAGTTTAAACTTTAAATAATTTGATTTGATATGGTAACCATGGCCAACATGGCTATGTATTTAAATGTGAATAAGGTCACAATAACAGATAGAAAAGGAGTGAGATTAACAGGCAGGGTTATACAGATATACATCTATCTATAGATATATATATCTCCAAGATAATCAGTGAATCTAAACCCATATAAAGTAAATCTAAAATCATTTTATTACATACCAAAATTAGTTCTATTTGGAGGCTACAAATTCATTATTGTAGATGCTGGTTAATAGGCGAACCAACTTGAGAAGTTGGACCTCATGCTGCAACCCTGCTGCCAGACTCCCCATGAAGTCCATCAGATGAGCCAGCTCTAGAACTTTCCAGATCTCATCGCTAAACTTCATGCACAGAGCACTGGGTGCTCCAGAATTATTCAGCTGAGTACAGTACAGTTGGATTTTGTTTAGATGGTTATTTTTGGAGCAGATCAAACAGAACAAGCTTAAATAAGGAGAAACATAATGACAATGACCCTCAGATGGTGTGGCTAGTGATGGACAACACACATCACCCGAGAGTGTCAACATAAAGAATATAAAGTCTTTATATAAAGGATTTGTACAGAAGATTCCTACGCAATAATCAAATCACAGGAGAGCAAGAGTTAGGCTGAGAATCACCTGAGGAATGATGGTCAGCCTGTTCCTGAGGTCGTGGAGTCCCAAGCTGGCAACATCGACCCCATCTATGAGGATTCGTCCCTCGGTCGCCACGATGATGCGAAACATCTGTTATGATCTGATGAGTTCTTCATATTTGAATAACACAGAAACAGCCTTGTATCTCTTTCACAGTTCGGATAATCTTATGGGCCAAAATCACACAGTAATCAATCATCAAATAAAATGGTAACACTTTAAAAGTGGCAAAGTTGGTTAAGCAGTGGAAATAACAAATCACTGTAGTTGACATTTTAAAGATGACATGATTAAATCGAAGGTGATGACGAAGTGATTTAAATGACCTTGACAAAAGAAATACACACTGGACAGACAAACCCACAATATAAAACTCTGATGCCCACAACTGCTGATGTTTTTCCCAGTTCTTTTGAAGAAAATGGAATATTTTAATTATCTTAAAGCTATATAATTTAAAGACCTACCCTATTTGGGATCTCTGATTACTCCTTTACTCTCTTCACAGAGACCACATGCGTCTCCAGCTCTGAGGTCACCCTGACCAGTGCTTTTAGAGTCAACATTACCTATAGTAGGCAGTCAGTGCTTCAAACATCTGTTTCTTCTAGCATTTCAAGATAACAAATGAGAGTTCTTACGACATAACTGATGGCTGATTCTTTGTAGGGAAATTCGTGGACTCTATATGACATAAAAAAGCACATATCCATGGTTCTAGCCATAGTAAGTTAACTAAGCACATGACAAGCTTTATATGTAAAACACAGGAGATGGACAGCCCAACTAGCCCACTGTCCAATGAGCCGTGAGACAGCACTGCATACAATACTGAGAAAACCACCGCCAGATTACCAAGGGACTCCAGCTGGATTGCCATCCACCTGCACACCAGACAAGACCCACGTCAGGACAAATTATGATAATTAATGAAGGAACTGTAGCTCATTGCTATGCAACTATTAACATAAGGCTAACTGACCCCTGACTGGGTTCATTTATTGTAGCAATGCTACAGACCTGTTGGATACAGTCATCTTGCAGTTACTCTTGAGATTGTCATCAATGGTGATTTTATTGCGCTCCAGGAAACACTCCTTCTGGCCATAAGCTCTGATGACGAGGAGGCCTGAAACAGTTTCTCCAAAGTGGGAGTAGATGAGAGAACAGGAAATGGAATCCAGACACCTCAGCTGCAAGGATGTGGCTAAGTACACCCTCCAAAATTCAATAAAATACATAAAAATCCATAGTGATATTTAAATAATGGCTTCATAGTACTTAAATAGTAGTGAATATTTGTTTTGTGCTGGTTTGGAAAGCTCACCAGTGCTTGTCGTGCATGTCAGTCTAAAAATACTGCTGTAGCATCCCTTCAGCCCTTGTAACTGCATTTATTATCTGCACATTAACTGCACGTTATCATGGTGGTTTAGCTCCACAAAGTGGCGGCGCACAACAAGGGATCAACACAACAGTGAGAAGATGGATAGTCAGGAAGACAATCACCCAAGTGGCAATCGGCTCTAGCAATTTCTGGATGACCATATTCAGTGCTGTGGGGACCAGCTCTCGTCCCGTAGGTAGGCCACAGCACGAAAAACGCAAAGGAATCAACGGCTTACGGAGGATGTTCATTGTTTCATATTGTTTGTGGAAGCCCCCTTTGGTGCCTATTGCCCAGGATGATTATTATTGCTGGTTTATATGACAAAAGATCAGACTCACCCCTCACCTCACGTATCTTGATCAAAAGAAAAGTTATTTGTTACTAGGATTTAGTACACAAATATGAGAAAATATAAAAATACCTGGCTGAACTGTACAGAACAAATACAGAAAGGAGTCATCAGAAATGGCGACAATAAGCAGAAATATGTAATTACATGTCTGTCAATAAAGTATTCACAAAATACAGTAAAAAAAAATAAAAAAATGTTATTGTCCAATAACTAAGGAATTTATCGAGACTTTGGTATGAACTATTAATCATTAGTGGAACAGTACAGTAACAATTCCTTTCTAAATAATTCCTTTCTAAATAATTGCTTTCTAAATAAAAATGAACTTCCCAGAAACCATACGTTACCTACAGCCGTCTATGACATGTCGACACCACACACATATATTTTATACTTCTAATGGTATCTGTACCTTTGCAAAGCAGTTGATCACCCTTCCTGATGGGGTGGTGTCAAAGAAAATCATGGGCAACTCTGAGGATGGTGCACAGCAGATGAGTGTGTAGAGTCCTGGAAGCATGAATAACCGAGTCAGCCTGTTCTGCCTCCGAACCATTTCAGGCTTGTTGAACCCAATTGCAGAGTGAAGCCATCAGTCCAAGCAAGTCGAAGAACAGCATTCCAAAATATGTTTATGTTTTTGATTGTGTTTTGCTATATGTTGTTCTTCCATCACCCTCGTAATGATGCCTTGGGGTGGGGGAGTTAAGAATGTGCACTGTGACCACAAACACACTGCGATCGAGTTCTTTACTGGGTCTTAAAGAGCCAAAAGTTCCTACTTTCTCGGTTTGGACTCCACCGGGTAGCAGCTCCAGGTCTGGCTCCAGAGCACAGGCCTCCACCACCCTCTGGAGCTTCTGCTCTTCCAGCTCAGAGCCAAACAGAATATTGTCCAGTAGAGTAGCATTCTGAATCCGAGCCTGCTGAAGCCACATGTCCCTGACAGGACAAGACAATACAGGATAGGACAGAAGAGTTGAGATGACAGGACAGGACAGGGCAGGACTGTGTGGAGGACAGGACAGGACTTAGGATAAACAGGTCTGACAACTTACCCCTAACCCTGCACCTGAGCTGGTATAAGTGGTTTGCTCTTTTCAAGATTTGACTGCTTAAATTACAGGGCCAAAAGAAAATGGAGATAAGCATTCGCCAAGAAATTTCAATCACCCTTTCAAAAAGTCAAGGGAGACAGATTATGCAAAAAAAAAAAAAAAATGAAGTCCATTCACAGCTGAGGAAAAAAAGCTTAGTAAAGCCATTATCGTCCAATGCTAAAACAGCAGTAAGTGTTCAGAACAATTACCCTGAAATTGATGGACCCAGAGAGCCTGTACGTTTCCCCGAGCAGAGCAGAGACGAGTGAGGACTTGCCTGATCCTACTCCTCCCACCACTGCCACCAGACGACCTGGACTGATGTCCAGAGAAACACTGATGGAAAAGCTCAAACGCATGTTGCATAAACATCAGGAGCCACATTCACATCTGAACTGAACTGAAATTATTAGGCATGTATCATGTAGGCATGACGACACCCATCTGTAACTGGGGTTCAATGTTAATACTTTGACTTTGGGCCAAATGACTTTATATGACTATTGGTATTATACTATTGGTAATATATATTCAAACTTGGTTTAACTTGACATGGTGTTGTGTATAAACAAACACATTGCAGCACCATCCGACAAACAATATCAACAAAACCATGGAGAGATAAAAAAAAAGACATCACATTATCTCGAAGAACTAGATGAGAGCGACGGGCATAGGAAAGCGCATTGAAGGCGTATCACCAGAAAAATAAACAAACAAATTGCCAAAACATACCATTGTATCATGAAATGAATCAAAGTGTAGACAAATTATAACCACTTTTCAGAATCTTATCTGTTTTCAGTATAGGACCGTAATTGTGTTACACAGAACTCCCTCCTAAAGAAGTGGCTCCAGGGTAAATATCCCATCCATCACACTTACGGCAGCAGCTGATCACTGTCGTTAGAACAGAGTCTCGGTTTCAAGGCTGGTCGTGCAAACATGAAGCAGAATCCCACGTTCTGTCAAAAGACGCTGGATATATTTAGCTTCCGGCAACCTTATTCTGCCAAAGCTGCCTTGAAATACAGGTAAGAAAGGTGGGTTTTTTCCTCCCATTTTGCATGTGTGTGTGTGTTTGATTCTGAAACACACTATTTTTCTTTGACATAATGCTATAGTTTAAAGTGGCATTGTTTTGGTAGTGCTACATCAGAATGAAGTCTTTCACTATTATTCAGTCATGTTCGGACATGTTTAAAGGTCATTACAGCAGACAGTCCAGGACGAACACCTACTGTGGCTGTTGTCATAGTCCACTGCTTTTTTTTGTCGTCCTATTCAGAAACTTCTCCAGTCTTTTCTTAGGCAGTCATCTGAAAACATCATCATAAGGAACGAGTGAATTTCTGTTTGTGTGTGAGAGAGAGAGAGAGAGAGAGAGAGATAAAAGCTTGAATCCAAAGCTACTTAATAACTCACTGACCCTATAAAATATTAAATATGATTATTCATGTTTTTCTGGAGCACCATTTGAAATGTGTGGCAAGATAAAATGTCTGAATGCTCTTATTAGAGACCAACTAGGGCACCACCTCTCTCTAGATACCTCTTCCTCCTTGTGTCCTCTCCTCAGACTTTTCTCTTTCTTAACCTCTCTCGTACGCATTTCAGCACAAGACAATTAAAACCGCAGCAGCTCCCTTTAACGTTGCGTTTCATAACTCAATCACTGCCTCATGAATTTTATTTAATCTTCAAAGATGAGATTTTCAATGCAAATCAAAATGACTCAACTGCTTATGAGTGAACAAACGAACGAACATTCAACACAGCTGAGATCACCCGAGGCATTAATCCAAGAGGAACACGCAGGACGTTGAAGAGAGAGATGGACGCGAAACCCTTCACCGCATCCAAGGCGTTACCTGGATTGACAAACGCAAAAAAAAAAAAAAAAAAACCCCGCAAATGTGGCCAGCGACACCTGCAGAAGAAGAGCTCAAATCACTCAACGCAAATGTACAAGTTTACAGGTAAACGGCTGTAATTTCTGTCTCTATGAGCGCTGGATCTCTTGCCATCGTGAATTGACAATCATAAGCTCTTCAGACTGAAGGGCACTTTTACGGCAGGTGCTCGGACCTCCACAGCGCTCTGTGACCCCATCTCCAGACCCCATCTACTACATCTCCACTCACAGAATGAATGGAGCTTACAGTGACTAAATAAGCCATATAAAATTATGCAGAGCACCGATGGGGTTGTCTGTGGCTGCCTGTGTGTTCACTATACCTGCACTCATGTTAAAAGGATTACAGGTGGGCCTTGAATTTTTTTTTTTTTTTTTACTCTACCTGAATAACGGAAAAAAGGGGCTCACCGTCAACGTTTCAAAACACGTACGTCCGACAACATTACTAGCATCACTAATAATGATTAAAGCTCTGCCAGCCTTATAAAAGTCTCCTCTAACTTTTTGGAAGCATTATTTCTTTAATTCACAGTCTACATGATTTGTATTGTTCAGTAGATGGTAATACATATGGGTAAACACATCGATGAGCATATTGAAAAAAACTCACAAAAGTTGGAGCACAAAAGAAAACGAACGAGGAGATGGATGATGACACCTCGGCTGATTTCCTCATCGTCTCCAGCTCCTGCTCTCCGATTCCATGAAGCAGAGCCTCAAAAGGTGGCTCTCAGGCGTAGAACTTCAGAACCTGCCACAGAGGGACAGGGTAGAAGGTCCATTTTAAAAAACTTTTTACTTTCTTTTGAATTTTCCCCTGGAGGAACTAAACCGTCTACTGCATGTCAGTGGTGTAACGTTATAGGGCTCTGGCAGCACACAAGTGAAGCAGAGATGGGTATACTTGATTTTAATGGCAGAAACCCGAACAGGAGAACACAAAACAAAACATAAGACCACAAATACAAACACATGTAAGAAAGACAAAATCCACTGGTAGAAGACTCATTAAGAATTCCCATATCAAGCAACATACTAGAACATACTAGGAGGGGTAGTAACACAACACAGAATACACAAGGAACAACAAGGAAAGCAGAGACACACAGGGAACAGAGAAGAACAGGAAAATACAAGAAATAAAGTTAAACACTGACACAAACCAGATAAAGAATCAGGAAACCGTCATAAGAGCTCATCAAAAGTCTAACATTTAACTTTAAAATACGCACACATCCATGCACATGCACTTCCTAGATCATTTAATTGTTATATTACAGATTATTATTAGATGTTTCTTTGAAAAGTCTATTAAACATAAAAAAAATTGTGCAGTGATTTTCAATACGGAAAAAGTCATAAATGTTTGTAAATGTGACAACAAATGAATTTGAAAAGACAGATTAGGTTTAGTTGGCAAATCGACGTAATCTTAAAAAAATATGCAACTTCTAAAAGAAATGGAAATTGTTGAAATATTACCATACAAATGCCCTAATTATTTTTAAATGATTTTAACTAATTAAAAAAAAAGTGTGAGAAAGAACATTTAGAACTGATTACTAACAAGGCCCATAAAATTCTAACATAGAGAGTATTTCATTCAACATATTCATATGTCAAAGATATAACCATAACAACCTGCAGTAGGTGTGACCATAAGAGATGGATAAAGCTGGTGACCTCGTTGAAGCACTGAGCATCAGTGGACATCAGTGTGACCATCTGGCTGAGGTCTGATTCCTTCCAAGCATCGGTAGAGAACATGAGCGTTTAAGAGCCAGAGAGAAGGAAGAGCCTGTTCAAGATGATGCCAAACCCACCAGTCAGAAATGCCATCCTGACCAACAGTGGAAGGTTTGTGGAACCACAGTGCCACAAAAGTATTTTTCAGTACAAGATGCATTGCACATTAACATTTAGAAGGTCACGGTGTTCATCCTGGAACCCAAGTGCATTTGACTGTCTAACGGAGCATGAAGTGATAGTTGTTTACAATAGTCTGCTGTAGTTAATTATATACTGCGAATGCTATCAGACGTAACTTAACAATTAATTAACAGTAGTACCCTGGTTACAGTGAACCATGGGATGACTCTTTCTACTTGAGTAGAAACAAACAAAATCAAGAATTAAATGCACTACATTAGAACACTTGTACCAGAATTGTTTTTACACAAATTCACTGAGACATCAATATATGTTACGCTAAACTACCCGCACTAATTTTGATATAATCCCAGCCTATATTAACATTTGTTTGTAAGGTTTTTGTGTGTATCAATACTGAACAAAGGGAAAAGTAAAGATTCAGAAGAAGCAAATAATGTTACCTTTTTTATATACAGCTGTAATGATGGTAGGATGGTAGTATGGACCCTCATACTAAGCTTGAAACAGTGCTGAATGAACTGTTGCATGAACACTGTATGTGAAGCATACAGGTACCCCCACCAAGCGTACATGGTCTGTTCCTGAGTAAATATAACCTGTAACCTGGGACAAACCAAGCAACATTTTTAGAGAAGCGTGACAATTACAGTGGATTTGTGACAGTCACAAAAGAGTGACAAAAAGTGTGACTAACCATGCAAACTATTTGTGAAGAATAAAATACAACTCTGTAGAACAGTAAGAAAAAAATATGGAAAATATTAACTTTAATAACTGAGGTTAAGCATTCAAGTCATGAAGAAGAAGAAAAAAATCACTAATAATTGTTCGTGCAACTGCGCAACAAGCCAAGGTGACATAATGTTTTTAATTGGATTGATATTAGCTCAAAACAACAACAATTCCTGGATTTCTTCATTTTCTCATTGTGTTTCTCCAGTCTGCTGCGAGCTTTTCTCAGCTAATGGTTCATGATCTCCTCAAACTCCTGGCTGATGTAGCTGGTGGTGTCTTTCTTATTCAGATCCTCCATGTCCTCCTGCACAAGGGGTCTCTTATAAATCCTTTAATGACCACCCTGTGAATCAGTTTCGATTATACAATGTCAGTAGCACTGAAGCATGGTGCCTCTGCTTACAGATTCTGAACGGTGTAAATTAATAATGAAGAACACGTGCAGGAATAAGTTAATAGGTTATACTCGATAAACCAGTTAAACATAATCCTGCTGAGAAATGAAGCCCCAACTTCTGTGTTCTAAACGGAAACACCACAAGGTTCGTACAGACAAAATATGTGCAATAAAATAAATTATGTTTTAGAATGATTTATAAGGGTTGACACCCTTTTTTCATCAGCAATGGCTGACAAGACCAGAGCAATCAGATGCATCCTGTAGGCTAAGTAAAAAACAGAAGCGTGGATGATGGCCTATTTCTCCCTAAACATACAATGTAACAGAACCCCTTCATTTGGCCTCTTTGTCTTGGTATTTGGTATTCAAAGTGACCAGAAGTGTATTTTGTTTGGCGTCGTACTTGTTTTAATTCCTCTCTCAGTATGGTCTGGAAAGGGAAGATCTCGCAGATGACCTTCAATAGCCATGAAAAAAAAAAGACTTTTGGAGTCGACAAATCATTCCCTGTGTCTTACAGCCTCCTGGTGCATCAGCACCAGCATCTAGGAAGAGAACCTAGACTTTAGGTTACTTCACATGCTGTCTCTGACCAACAGACACGTTCGCTCAAACTTTACCCACGACAACGCAAAGAGTGATGGGTTAGCATTGAGCACCACTCGGTTCTTCTCATCTACAGCAGTGTAGTCTTCAACAAAAGTGGTAACCAGTTCAGCAACCGCAGTCAGAAGGATGGAGACCACAGTCTGAGGTAAGGAAAACAATTTAGAACTTAGACAGAGGGGTTCTGGGAGGCTTTTTCCTGAATAGAGTGGCCAAGTGCCAGGGTGAGCAGAACCACAGAAAGCCCAACGGCACCCACACCAGCACTGTTCTCTCCACACACACCGGCAAGTCAGGAT
>JAOXYF010000006.1:13686819-13714855 GCA_028565775.1 Sternarchorhynchus goeldii
TAACGTAGATAACTTAAATACGCTCCCTCAAACCTCGGGGGGGGGAAGTCCATTATCCTTTAGAGGTTTACCCTCCCGAGATCCATGTTAGCGCTCTCTGCCAGGTTCAAGCTGTGTGATATGTTCAAGCACAAACATATCATTATTATACCTGAAGCAGCTCATATTCGACACTCTCAGTCAACGCAAATCAATATTTATGTGGCTTTTTCATTTTTTCTCTCGTTATTCGGCTCCTACCCTCATTCACCACCTCCAGTTCTTCAGCTTTTTGTCATTTAGTATCAACACCTGTTTTGTGCTCCGGTTCCACTCGTACAATTCCATGAGTAGCAGTTAATAGAAAAGTATTCAATCTCTGACACCGAGCTCAGAGCGACTCCTACTAAACATTCTCTCCAGTGATCATCAGAGCCAAAGAAGGATGCACAGATTCTTCAGCTTGCCATCTTAGAATATAATAAAGTTTAGCCACCACTAAAACTGACTCTTGGCACGGAGCACAGAAGCCTTTGGGTGATAAAGGTAGATATGCTATTGACCTGTTCCACAAGGCGTTTGATGAGAGGTAATCCCTCCAACGCTGAGCTGTCACAGCCGCTGGTCAAAATCCTCTCAAAGCCCAGGGAGGCCAGCGTTTCTAGGGCAACCGAGGGATCATGGACCATATCAAATGCTGAAATGTGCACAAGAATACATCTGCAGTCAAATATTAATAATACATCAATCAGGAATGTCAAATATCTGAATCATTAAAAATCCTATTCAAAATCTACAAAAAAAACTAAGTTTTTTTTTTAATTAATAAAATAACCCTTTGCTTACCTCTGTGAAATGTAACTGGGAGAGGTCGACAGACAGCTATAGAGAAAAGAGATATTATGCCTAAAGCAGTACTTAAAATTAAAAATAATAAACTGCATAAAACTGTAATCTTGTATGACGTACTGTATAAAATATTAAACCTGTTTAAATATTTTTAAAAATATTTTTAAAAAATATAAAAAATATTTTTTTAAATATTTAAAATATTAAACCTGTATTAAACGAATTAATTCGCATTGCAGAAAGTGTCGGATTTCAATGTGCTAAGCAGCAAACTATTCCCAATACTGAATGGAACAGACGAAATAAATAAATAAAAACTATTCCCAATACTAAATGGGACAGATAAACATTTTTAAAACCAAACAGATTGACCTTCAACCTGTAATCATACCATCCAGCATTTAAAATTCAAATCAGTTTCAATCACCGTTTAAACACTGACCTCAAACTAACAGTTTATTAGTCACTGTTGGCCACATTAGAACTGAACACATAATCCCTCAAGTTTTACCCAACAGCTCCATGCAGAGCTCAGTATCCACCCGCCCGTCCTCCGTCAGAACACCGAGCACCAGGCCATCGGCTCTATGGCTCTTCATCAGCTCGATGTCCTTCCTCATCACCTCCACCTCCCGGTCCGTGTACAGGAAGTCACCCCCACGAGGACGGATCATCACGTAAACGGGGATCTGGACGTTCTCTTTGACCACCTGCAGAAGACCTGAAGGTAGAAGGTTAGGTATATTAAAGAAACAGCATAGTTTAACTTGGTACCATGCCTAGTGTAAATAGCAGCTTCCAGTTTTAAATCACTTGAAAAATGTTACGTGGTGACAGACAGAAAGTTCTAAAAATGTTCATCCATTTATGTAATCATGATTGTACAATGCCATGCCCAAAGTCATGGGACGAGGACTAGTATCGTGTAGGACCCCAAATAGCCCAGTGAAGTGCAGAAACTTGAAGAAGTATCAATTCCACAATTGGATGGAAGACATCTGGCAGGATGCTGAGCCATGACATCTGGACAGCAGCCCACAGTTTCAAATTATCTGGAGGAGCAGGATCTTGGGTGTGAATGCATCTCCACCACATCCCATAAATGTTTGATTGAGTTCATGTCAGGCAAATGTGCAGGGCCACGTCAACTCTCCAGAATGCTCCTCAAACCATGGCACAACTTATACAGTGTAATGGTGCATTATCCTGTTGGAATATCCAATCATTGTGGAGGTACATGAAATCCATGAAGGGCTACAAATGGTCTCCAAGTAGTGAAACATAGTGGACACTGGTCAATGACATGGACCAGTGGACCCAACCCATGCTAGGAGAACACAACCCCCACAGCAGTAAGGAACCACCATCAGCCTGCAGTGTCTTGTTGACAACCGGGGTCCATGCCTTTATGGCGTCTGCACCACAAATTACCGGTCAATCACAACTGATTGGCACCGTAACTCATCAGACCATGACACTTGTTGGCAGTCCTCTAGAATCCAGTTAGCAGCCTCACGAGCCCAGGAGAGGCACTGTGTCCAGGGTTTGTGGTGTTGAGAGAAGCACTCTGGCGGGTCTTTTGCTCCCATATCCCATGGAAGCTAAAGAGCACTGTACTAACCTGCAGGATACACATCTGGGGCTTCCTGCTTTGAACGTGGATGTAATTTCTCGCCTGTCTCTCGTCTGCTCGCACAGACAATTCTAGTCAAATGCTGACAGCCAAAATAATTATCACCTCTGGGCAGCTACTGTGCTGTCCACTGTGGCTGGTAATTACTTCTAGATCATATTCCTGGTACACACACACACACACACACACAAACACAACACTGCAAACCTGCCTGCACAACCTTGGAAGTGGAACATCCCATTCCTCTGGTGATCCCCATCAAAGCCTCGTTCAAACTTCAATAATTCACCTTGTTTTGCCAGGTCCATGATGGCCAGCGTCCAACCTCACACACAAGGTAACACCTCTCAACTTATACAGGTGTTCTCAAGCCACACCTGAGGTACCGTTAGGTCGTCTCAATCGATTTACAAACTGCTATCCCTTGACTTTTGACATGTCAGTGTATATCCAATCCTATAAATAACCATTTGGTCAAAAAGTATAACTTGTCTATAATTAAAAATGGCCCCAGACACTCAAACCATTACAACAATCATATATGTATAATGCAAACAAGCTCGTGTTCACTTTTTGTTCACAAGAAAAACTACTTATTTTGGCAGCAGTATTGCTTTGATACCCATTTTTTAAATAATTATTATTAAAATGTTTCAAAAATACAGAGCTATTTACACGAACCAATGCTTGGTGTGAGCCCACCCTCCAGCAGACTGGAACACAGCTCAAGACGACCAGCACCTACAAAGGAATCAAGAATATTTTTTTAAATGACACTTTCTTGGAACCAGGAATGGAGTGTCTAAAAAAATAAATAAATAAACATTCAAACGTCACACCAAAACACAGGCAGAACAATAGCAAGCTGCTGTCTGCCAGGTGGTTGAGTGAGGGTTGGGATGCTTTTGGCCATGCAATATTCACAGAGGTTAATCGAACGTTGGAAGTGATTTAGACGAGTTTGAGAATACATGTGATCGTACCTCCCCTTTCTGCGTTTATCGCCGACTCTACTGAATCCACACATACCTCCATCAGAAAGCCTTCTGACATCCTAGGGAACATTTAAAAATAGAAAAGCTTGATTCTTTTGCTCTTTTCCAGTCAGCACGCAGCTCAGCTTTTTAACCGTTACAGTCCTAGCTGGTCACTCAAATTAAAACATGTAATGTCTCAGCCAAACAGTGCAATTAAAAGTCAGCATGCGTGTGGAAAACATGGTCTGACATTATGAAATTAACGAATAATAAAACTCTAAAGCTTTCTTAAATTGAGAATAACACATAGGCTAGCTAAAACAAGCCATCTGTATGGCAGGCTCTCTCTTATATACACCGTGTCCTCTTCCTCCTCCTCCTCAGAAGACAAGGGTTGGGATTTGTCTGTATAGCTACTTCCCTCCTTTAAACATTTTCTCCTCCTCATATCAGCTTCGGTTAGATGTTTTGGACCGTTCTGGGCGTTTATCTCAACTTTAAAAAGTTAGGCGTCGTTACACAATTCGCAGCTTAACGTGTAGAAAAACGCGTAAAATAGTGACCTAACCGTGAATAACTTATTAGGCTACCAGTAAATTAATGACCAGGCAAGATGACGGACGTCTGTCGCGGACATATCACCTGTATGTTTTGCACGCAATAACCTTTCGTCTTTCGGATCACTTATAAAGGACCACAGCTTGAGAAATCATTTAAGTTACTCGCAGAACAGGACGTGTTCAAATTCGCTTACTTAGCTAGCTTGACAGATTTTACGGTGCTTAAAACGTTTATAAAGGCTGTAAATGACCCGCAAGTTCCTTAAGCATGTTGGTCGAATTAGAAAAGGCTTGTTTCTATTTGGTTTCTTTTTTCACACAGTTACCTTACAACCGTCTGATTTCACATCAGCGTCCAGAACTGTTTTCTTAACACGACCCAAATCAAAATGGCTTGGCTTTCATGCGATTGGTTACAAGTATGTATATATATAATTTTTTTTTTTACCTTAAGGAGTTTTCATCTAAATGGCATGTCGGTTGAAATATTACTCAAAAAAACATTATTTTAAAATTTTTATTTATTTATTTATTTTACAGTTTGCAGAACTATTAACGCTTCAATATGACGTCAAAGGGCAAAGTTGAACCTACGGAAAGTGTAAAGCAATATGGTGGTTCTGGGAGGACAACTCTCAATGAGAATTATACTCTAGTTAAGATAGATATCGAAGTAATATTTTTATATAAGACAACGGGCTGAACCATGCTTCTTCCGGCGCTGAGGCATGTGGTGGGGTGTGGTTATAGAAATGCGGGAAAAGGATTCCAACAAATCCAAGTAAGAAATGATTGCTAATGGGCTTGATTGCTAGATAGCCACCCAGGAAGGTGATAGCATTAGCTAGCTAGCCGTGTGCCACTGCTGTTCATGTATGTCTGTGCTCGTAAATACGTTAGCTAACTGTCAAGTGTTTGTTAATTAATAAAGCATTTATAAAGCATAATAAAGCAGTATTAATGTGTAATTAATAGACAAGACATGTAGCTGCTTAGCTATGTATCTGTCTTTTTTTTGTAAAATCAGTAGTTAAATAATATGCCAATGTGTGTTTATTCCCCTTATGAATGTGTGTATATGTATGTTTGAAGTAGCGTTTGCTAGAAGGTTGAGTATTGACCACAAGCACGCTAGTTGAAGTGACGTACGCAGTGACGTGTTTGAGTAGGATTTGTGTAATACTCACACGATTACTGTAGGTTGACTCTTGTCGTCTCTTTTTAGCGCACACCTTTCAGGCAGTGGGTTCTGCAAAGAGGACAAAATACAGTCGTCACCGAAACCGGGTCGACACACGTCACCGCAGCAAGGACGCCCAACACAGCGACAAATAGAATTGTAGGTCGATGGCTGGTAGGATGCAGCGGACTGGTTTTGGGGGCTGTTGTCTTGGGAGGCGTAACCAGGTGAGTAGGTAACGGAGACCCGTCTACGATGCTTTCATGTTGGTTTTTTTTTTCATTTTTGTAGTAGTTGTGAACGTGTTATTTTGTGTATTGCCTATCAATATTGTTGATACTGGTGTAATAGTGGTCCTGTAATGCAACAGTAATAAATGGTCTTGAATAAATCAGCTTTAGTATAGTTGTTTTTGCTGGAATTGAGTAACGCTAATTATAATGGATATGTTGAGCTTGTACACAGTGTTTGTTTGGTACCCATGAACAGTAAAGGGAAACAAAAGACCAACATATGTATTTATTTATCAGCCTGATTACGACGAGGACACTTTGATGGTCACGGTTTAACAGTGAAGGTAGTTGTGAATCGTGCCAATGTGCTTTTCAGGCTGACCGAGTCGGGCCTGTCCATGGTGGATTGGCACTTGGTGAAGGAGATGAAGCCGCCTCGGACGCAGGATGAGTGGGAAGCCGAGTTCTCCAAATACCAGCAGTTTCCCGAGTTTAAAATGTGTGTGAGAATTCTGTATGCTGGTAACCACGCTAACACATTACATTTTAGCATAACTGCATTTGCTGCGACAGCCGGCGTTGCACAACCAAGCTCTTGCTTTCTTAAACGAATTGTGAAGTTCCATTAAAACTAATGTCACTTTAGTCTTGTGCTGCCCGATCTCACGATTCGTCAAATTTCGTTTTCCTTACCCCAAGTGACCTCCACGTCTTCTGCTTATATTGAACCTGGTTATATTGAACTGAATAAGGAGCAGTGAAGGCACTAAATTAAACGGGGCAGGTCATTTCCTGGAGCAAAACTGAAAGAAACTCTGGTCACATTTCTGATCTGTTCGCTTGTTCCTTGTGGGTTTCAACAGAATGAACCGTGACATGACCCTGACTGAGTTCAAGTTCATCTTCTACATGGAGTGGGGGCATCGCATGTGGGGCAGGCTGGTGGGGTTGGCATACATCCTCCCCGCCACCTATTTCTGGAGGAAAGGTTACTTTAACCGTACGATGAAGCTGCAAGTCCTAGGCCTGTGTGGGTTTGTCTTCTTTCAGGTATGGAGAGCCAAGTGGTGTCCTGTTGTGAGTCTGGCTTCCAGGCACACCTTAGCCAAATGTACTAACATGGACAAAACGGACTGGGTGCAACTGTAGTAGCGATCGCTTGGTACTGTGTTGTTTGCTGGTATGCTAACTGGTGCCTCTTTGTGGTTAGTTTTTTGTTAGCAGTTTTAGCTATTTGGGTTTGGACTTTTGCTTTAGGAAGATAAAATTGGACTTTGTGTCATTCAAGTTGAACAGTAACTTTTAGTTGAGTATAAGACGTCCTTACTCTCAATCAGTTTTCTCACTAAACAGTGCATTCAGCTTCATAATTATAAAACATATTTTTTTTTTAATATGCCTCTCAGAATCCTTTTGGGCTTTTTGGTTTGCATTTCTCCAGTATATCCGTTTCTGATTGTGCTATGTTTGGTTTGCGTGATTATAAATTGGGGGAAAATGTCAGAAAACATAATGGTGTGTGTACAGGAGCTGTAATAGTAACATTTGTGGCTCATGGACAGGGACTTCTTGGCTGGTACATGGTGAAGAGCGGGCTGGAGGAGAAACCTGAGTCCTACGATGTTCCTCGCGTGAGCCAGTACAGACTGGCCTCGCACCTGGGATCCGCCCTGGCGCTCTACTGCGCCAGCCTGTGGACGGGCCTCACTCTCATGCTTCCCGCGAACAAGGTTTGCGACCCGCGAGGTTCTCGTTTCCTTTGCGCTCAGCTTTTTCCCGTTTAACCGGAGCTCTAAACGAAGACGTCAATTCTGCCTCCCGCAGCTTCCAGACACCAGGCGTATCGCGCTGCTGCGGACGTTTGCCAAGGGAACGGGTGCTCTGGTCTTCCTAACGGCCCTCTCAGGTGAAGCCACCTGCCGGCAGGCATGTGTTCACTTTTACTTTAGCTTTGATCGGTCTTCGCTTAAGATGCCACGATGTCTCGCAGGGGCCTTTGTCGCTGGACTCGACGCTGGCTTGGTGTACAACTCTTTCCCAAAGATGGGTGACTACTGGATCCCTGATGACCTGCTGGCCTTCTCCCCGGCAGTCAGGAACGCGTTTGAGAACCCCACCACCGTTCAGTTTGACCACCGTTTACTGGTGAGCCTGATGCTATATGGCCGAACCCCTTACTGCTGATGTCACAGTTGTTTTTGAGGTTAAAATCATAATCATCCAAAGCTTATAGATTTCTGCCGTTTTTGAGAAAGCTGACATGTATAGGTGTATACTTGAACCTCGTTAGTGTATACTTGTACCTCGTTAGTGTATACTTGAACCTCGTTAGTGTATACTTGAACCTCATTAGCCTCTTTATCTGCACGCTGATTAAACAAGTTCTGACATCAAAAGCAAGCACTTGACAATCCTTTCTGAATATGCCTTTGTTAAGCTTGTTCACCAACTCTGAGTGCATCCAAAAGTGTTATTCTCTGGCTGAGGCAGCAGGATGTGCATGAAGACAAGCATGACTGGAAACCCTGATTTTTCCTTCATCATTAGCCTCGCTGGCTTGTATGCCCTGGTGGTTTGGTACCAGAATGCTCAGGCTGCCTTTCTAATCTGGTCACCTTTCCCCACTGTTCAGTGAAAGCTTGCTTGTCTTCCTGCAGGGCATTGGATCGTTAGCAGCCATCACGGGCCTCTATTTCTTCTCTAGACGCATGCATCTGCCCAGGAGAGCCAGGATTGCCATTGGCTGTCTCACAGCGATGGCATACACACAGGTCGGTGCCCGCGCAGCCCACTGGCATATTTTTGCGTTCCCCTGAAATGCACAACGTGGTATTTGCAAAGGTAATTATTAGTCTTGCTTAGGAGCAAGCCGCAAAATTGCAGTGGTAACTTTTATTTAGAAGCTCTGCGTTGCGCCAGAGCGGAGATTAAAATAACAGGAAGTGAAAGCAGCGGGAGAAAGAGGCCCTTCGCACGTCGGCTGCCAGGAGCTTCTATGCGATAATGTGGCGGTGAAGTGTGTTTCAAGTGCACCCTGTTCTTTGTTCCCCAGGTGGTCCTTGGCATCAGCACCTTGCTCCTGTATGTGCCCACCTCCCTGGCGGCCACCCACCAATCCGGATCAGTCGCGCTGCTTACCTTCGTTATCTGGGTCGTCTCTGAACTACGTAAGGTGGCCAAGTAAAAGCACCTGGCGGACTTTCCACCTCGCTCACTCCTTTGATCCATAGGCACCCCGATCTGGTGTGCAGAGTCACTAAACTACAAGACTTGACCTCTGACACCGGGTTTAATCTATAGCCTTATTCAGAGCAGATACTCAAAGGGGTGAGGCGTGTTCTGTTGCTGCTGAGGTTATTCATTATAGGTAATGAACACAGCTTCCAGCTGCTGTGTTGTGACGGTGCCCGTGAGAGACCTTGTCCTGCAGAGCAAAGCTTTGAATACCGTATGTGTTTTTCGTATCGTCTCGACAACGAACCAGTCTAATGTTGTGCACATTGGCAGCTCATGGCTTATTGCTTCCCTGGAGAAAGACGAGAAAAAAAACCCTTCTGGCACTGGGAAGCGGATAATTAAGATGAACGCTGCTAGAACAAAAAGATGGTGTCACCCAGCAGAGCAGGAAGTCGTTATTGACGTCGCGGAATGACGATGAAAATCTGTTGGGTTTCTGTGAATATGCTCAGTCAAACTGGGACAGACTATGGCACTTGGATGGCCGTGTTTGGCAAGCTGCCAGAACAGCCTGACTGAAGGACCACCTGCAGTGTGCAGCCATTTTCTTTGAATAAATGTATGTGAGGTTATTGTTAATATTGTAATAATAAACAAACACTTCATTCGATCGTGTCTGTTGGGGGGGCAGTAACAAGAGGTGTTATAGTTTCGTTCCAGTTTGAGTTCACGTTTTTGATTTGGTTTTGTACAGTTTTGTATCTAAGCATTTCACAAAACGTTCCTAGTCAAACCAGTGAGTTGTTCTCGTAGTTCTCTCACCAGGACAAGGTATTGACTGGTACCTTCCTCCAGATTCTCAGATGGCTAACCCAGTTCATAAGCAAGTGTTCTCTAAGGGAATATAAAAGCATTAGGAGAAATGACACACTTCACATTTATTGCATAGCAACTGATATTTTCTTTTTATTGTCTCTGTACAAAATATACATGTTTTTGTTTTGAATGCAGTGCAACCAGTTGAGTCTAGCTAAAACGACAATACAACAGGTTATCAGTTTCTCGTTGCTCTAAACACGGTACATGCGAGTATGGATAGATACCATTGGTATGGTAACCTGCTAACCAATAATCAGAGCGAGGCTGCCACCCTTTTGATGCTAAACTGGGAAAAACCAAAATCTGCAGTTATGAAAAATCCAGAAAGTGGCACAGATTGCCGACCAAGGCCCTGACTATTATAGCACAAAGAGTCACCGTTGGGTGATCGAGCAGAAACTACTGCGGACATGGACTGACTTGTCTAAGGATTTCCAACAGAGGGTTGTTGTCATTTGCTATTGCGGTACATGGCACCTGTGATCAATTGTAGGTCTTTGCGCACATGTTAACACCTAATCTCTGACAGCCGCTACGTCCGCAAGTTAATTCCTGACCCATCACGTGGAGGCTGAAGGGACGAGTGTGAGACTGCAGAGCTCAGAAGTTCTTTTTTTAATTCTACATCCACCAACTATTTTGCTGCGCTTATTTCACTGGAAGGCATAGGCGTTGTTTTGGGTTTTTACTTTAGTACATACTGGAATAGATTTCATTATTAGCGGTGATTAAAACTCATCGTTACTTTTTGTCTATATGGCAGTGCTCGTTAATCGTCTCCTGGTTACATGGTTGGAGGTGGAGACGTTCACACTGGAGTCGCGCTTGATGGACCTGGTGCTGAAAAGCAGTGGAACGTATGAGATGGGCTCCACTTTGCTTTCATTTTGATAATGAAGGGGGAAGAAATAAATTAGTGTTCTGTGCTATGACAAGAACACTGTTAGGGGCCAGCCAGGAAAGGTGAGGTAGAATTACTCATATTTGAGAAACTCTTCACAAACATCTCTGTGAGTAACCACAGGTTCCCATCCAAATCAATGTGAGTGTTGCTTGTTTTACGTATTTCATTATACTTTAATTATATCCTGCCTTTTTGAAGTCTTGGTAATGCCATTGAAAGTCATTTGCAATATAAGAAAAATGTAATGCATTTCAACATCTACAGCTGCTGGACCATGAGCCAAGGGAAAGGCTCCTCTAATGACGGCAAAGATCTTCCATGGTATACGAACCTTTGAAGTCATTTAAATGAAGTCACTCGTGTTTCGCTGGGATCATTTGCATAAAATGAGCTGCTTTGAGCTTTGAATGCTGTGTGGTCGAAACTCAAGAAGCCATGTACAAAACACTTAGCGCTGAGAGCTGCCCGTTCAAAGGGAGTTTATATCATTGTATGTTTGGTGGCAATACAGGTAGACTTTAGTCAATACAGGTAGACTTTAGTCAAAAGTTGTTATTGCTTGTATCATTTAAGGTTATTTCACTGCACATCTAAATACTTGTAGGTTTTTAAATGGATGTTAGAAAATGTCAAATGTAAGATGAGTTCATTCTACATTTCATGTCTTGAGATGGCGTACAAGTTGTAGATCGCAATGCATAACGAGCAAAACCCAATACAATGGGTGCACTTGCAATATTCAACAATAATTATCACTGAACTGCTTAAACAGCTCATTATTGATAACTGCTAGCATGCATACCTAAACAGCACACCACATGTATAAGAGATTGTTCCAAAACAAGTGTTTATGACTTCTTAGTCATTGGTTAGAATTATGTATTAATACAAATGGTAAAGTATTTCTGTTAATGACATTTGTCTCACAAAGCAATTCACTTGGCTCTTTGTCCTAGTAGACAGTTTTTCCTTCTGTGCAACTGAATGACTCAGATTTTGACTCTTCATCGCAACTTTGGATTTGAACGAGCAAGGGTGCTATTTAACTAACAGCCAGTTGTTTGTCATGTGCTACTCCATTGTGGAAAGGCTCTTAACTAACTGGCGCTGTTGTATACACGAACGCTCCCTGTATCAAGTGCTCAGTCTAAATCTCCACACTGCAGACTTGTGGACCCAAGTCTGACGGACTTTGGATTTGCGTTCTGTGACATTGACTGAAGCGGTAACATATTGCATCAAATCTGTGAGGCCACCGGCATTTAAAAAGTGCTAAGGGCTTCAGCTTGTCACGGTTAACATCCACACCAAAATACGATACCGGAAACAAGATGTACACTGACACCTTTGCTCTAATTTATGTTATCAATAACTGCCATTGGCACTTCAAGAGGTTCATTACCTGATACAGGCTCTCCTGGACTGGTTAGAGGCATATAATTTATCTTAATACAGATTACAGAATATGTCATTGCCAGTGGATCTGTTGTTATCGAAGATCAGAAGTAATCAAATTTAAAACCGTTACAATTAAACACGCCTATCATTCCATATGTAACAAATGCTCATTTACATAAAAATATGTAATCACAGTCATTCTTCTCGTTTATCGCATTCACGTTTTAATAATTGCACAAGCAAGGCCTACTAAAGCCTTCATCTGAAGCAGACTCTTTCTAAGCAGAGTGCAACACCACCCTTATGACATAGATGACAGAATTAGAAAGCCCTTCAGCTTGTTGGCTTTCTCAGGAAAAAGAGCATTAAGTCCACGAGTCTGCAAACCCAGAGAAGATTGGAGATTTAGTTTTTACGAGATTTAGATCTAATATAATACCTTGGGTTTTTTTTCTGCAGCTTTTCCTTACCCCAAATGAACTCTTCAGTTGGGTCCTACTGTCTGTGTTGATTTCAGTACTGAAGATTCTTTTCAGTCTGGGCCTAGGTGGGTCTGTGGAGAGGCTGAGTGTTAGCAACTGAAAGAGGTGTTCTTCAACTGCCATGGTTAAACTTTCTTAAGTTTCTTTGGTGTCGGTGGGACAGTCATACCATGGAAAAGCTTGCAGGTCTCTATGCCACAGAGTGCGGACCTATCCTAACGTCATGCCTAAGATGATAAAATACTGGATAAAATACTTTTTTATGAGTAACATACAGCAAGAAGAATAGAAGCAAAAAACACTGCTTTTGCCACTTGCAGATACTACCATCTGTAACAATTTAAGATTCATCATTTTATGGGGAATCACAGTGAGAACATTGGGTAAGACTAATGCAACATAGTAGACTTTCCTCCATTTTTTTCCTCGGTAAATGGTAAATTCCTCTACATAATGGGTTAAAAAGAAAGAATTTCACTTCACAGCAAAGGAGCTATCAGAATCAGTAACAGCTAAGGACTTCACGGCCAAGGAGTTCCCTTGGGAGCTCTTCTGGAATGTAAAGGCATAGAAAGTTTCTCTATTGGCTGCTGTGGGAAGGTGAAGCCTAAGGGGCGGGGCTTAAGCCTGGAGTTCTTATTGAGGGCACACAACGAGAGCACACAGTCTGAGCGAGGCACGTGTGGATGTATGAGCAACGACAGACAGGCTTGGGACTAGCTCAGTAAATAGATATATTAAGTAGTGTAGGTTAGTCATGACATCATGCGTTAAGAAAAAACAGTCAGTTATTGGAAAAATGGCGGCACTTTGTGCGTGCGATGACTCTCCGGCGATTGTGACGGTTCCTTCCACACGCAGCCACAGTCCAAAGCCCCTCGGAGTCGTGCTCTACAAAGCCTGAGCCCCAAACATCAAAACATGTCCCTAACGTCAAGTCGGCTTCAGTGCGAGTCCAGCCGACCCAGTTAACTCTTTTGGGAATGTGACAAAAGAAGGTGAAGGGGTTGGGTGTGGAAGGTCTGGTGGTCTGGAAGCACCGACGTATCTTCCACTGTGTCTCTGGGAGAAAGAAGGAAACAAAATGATGGTGGGGGCCTCAGGTTGGATGGAGAGGAAGAAAGACGGGAGGCAGATGGCTGGATGGCCAGGTTGGAGGTCACTTTCCTTGACGCCCGTCACCTCCTCCTCTCCACCAGAACACGCTTTTAGATGACGTTGTCAAACAGCTGCATGGACTGCATGATGTTCTCATCCTGAACGTGAGTAAAAACAAATGGAGAACCAGCTGAGAAATGGGCGAAGCCTAAGAAACATTCGTATTTTTTTCTATTAATATTTTAGCATTAATTTT
The DNA here is from genome assembly GCA_028565775.1 of Sternarchorhynchus goeldii. Lineage (NCBI taxonomy): Eukaryota > Metazoa > Chordata > Actinopteri > Gymnotiformes > Apteronotidae > Sternarchorhynchus > Sternarchorhynchus goeldii. The sequence continues at coordinate 13,700,425 of JAOXYF010000006.1, forward strand.
TTAAAAGTCTTACACTACAATAAAACACTTTCTTATAAACACATGCCATATATAATAAGTGTGGATGAGGTAATGTCTTGCTGGAAAACCATACCTTTTGGCATGACTCAATGAACTCATCAATGGTGACAACACCGTCATTGTTACGGTCCATTTTCTAGAAAACAAAACATAGCCTGTCATAATTTGAAATTGGAATTGTGCCATTTATCTGTAACCATTTCACAGTTAAATAATTCAGTAATAATTAAACTCATCAGCTAAATGTCAAGCAGAGTGGAATTAATAAATAATTACGGAGTGGAACATTAATAAAAACATTTTATTAACGGCATTCCTTTTTGCCATTTGTCCCATTTGTGTATATATTAATATGCACAAACATAATGACCTGGTCAAGAACAAAACTTGGTATGAAGAACATAATAATTCCTGCTTTTAAAAGAGGTGCCATCAGCCTAGTAGGTTTAAAAAGCAATGAGTGATGGATGTCATGGATCCTGTATGATCACCTGAAAGAAGATCTCCACATGCTCTCGGGGCGCATCTTCTTGCATGCAGGGATATGTGTACTTGCCCATCATGTCGTAGATTGATTTCATGATGTCCAACATCTCCTGTAAGCCAGCAGACATGAGCACATGTAAAACCAGAGCCATGCTACAAATAACAACGATTTGTCAGCCCTTTGTCAGACCTCTTTGGTGATGCAACCATCTTTATTGAGATCGTAGAGGTTGAACGCCCAGTTCAACCTGTCGTTTATCGTTCCCCTGAGGATAATGGACAGGCCTATGACAAAGTCCTGCGAAAAAGCAATAGAACAGTGGTGAAAGCAGCTTTCAGCTACAACTCCAGTGAACGCCAAATTCACTGGAACTTGAGGGAGATAAACAATGACTAAACAGCGCTTACCTCAAAACTAACCGATCCATTCTTGTTAGTGTCAAATGCCTCGAAAAGGAAATGTGCGTACATACTCGAATCTGGAGGAAAACAGGTATTTAAATTATTAATATGTTGTGAAGATTTTAATAATTGGGTACCATAACAGAATCATCAAAACCAACGAGTTTTCCTAAGCTCTTGAGAAATGCTTGAGGTATCAGTGCCTCTGAATAAAAACCAGTTAGAGAAGAGACTGGGCAAGAGAATGCAGATGGTACGTGAGGGAGTGAAGTGTGTTTGCTCACCCCCCTGTGGGAAGAACTGGGAGTAGATGACTTTAAAGGTCTCCTCGTTCACAACACCACTGGGACATTCCTGAAACATAATACAGTAAAAATCACTGACATCTTGAAACGCAACAGACGATTCTATGAAACAAATTAACATTTGAAGATGACATGATGACATCATTTAGGTTATATACCTTTGTAGCTGATGGTATATCTAAAAAAACTGCTAAATGAACATTTTTTGTTAACTGATACAATATGCCAATTTAACTCCTTCGCTTCATTATCAAGTTCTCCTTTAAACCAGAGATTCTCTGTTCAGTCCTTGAGGACTCCTAGCCAATTATCTGTTCTTATTCCAGCTCTGAGAACACCTGAACTAAGCTGTGATTGGCTGGAGAGGTCTTGATTACTTGGCTCCGATTGGCTGGAAGCCAATGGTGAGAGTGAACGGCACAAACATGAGGGGCAGCTGTACGTTTTCACGTACTGGATGGAGAAGCTGTGACTTACAACTCCATGTCCTCTGAGTTTTTCCCATTGGGTTTAGTCACCTTCAGTCAGATCCCTATCGTTCTATTGCAGTCTCCCTTAGATAACTGCAGTTTTAAAGTACAGTTTGCTGTTATTACAGATGTATTGGATCAAACCATAGGAGCAATTTGTGATGCCTTAGCCACTTTGATACCTTTTAGATTTCGGTGCAGTCTTGCTCACTATATACTCACATGTATATATATTTCCTTATTGCAAACAGGATCTTGAGGGCCTTATTTCAGTCCCTTTCATGATGATGATGTAATGATGGTGTAAATCCAAATGCAATGTAAAACACTCTTTCTAGAGCTTTATTATTAAAAACTAGCGCAGGTGAATGGATTTGTGATCCCGACTGTCTGATATCCGATTATATGAAGTATAATCTGATGTTTTCACGATTCACTCCATGTCTGAACAATTTTGCTTCAAACTTTAGACTCACATAAAGGTAGATTAATTGAATACTGCCTGGTTAATTAAGCAATTTTTTGCAATTTATCAAGTACAAATGATGAATTTCATAATATCAGACTATCACCCAGCTTGGTTGCACCTGATTAAACAGTCATTGACGATATGGAGTGAATGATGAAGCACAGGGGGCACATGGCGTGTGAATCATGCATTACTCGTGCAGGTAATGGTCCCTCACGTTCTTGAAGCCCCTGTAAAGGACTTGCAGCTCCTTTCTGGTGAACTTGGTCAGCTGCTGCAGCTTCTCCAGGCCCTCCGGTCGCTGGCACACTGTGGACAGCTCGAAGTCATCCTCGATGCTGTCTGTGCGGGAGACATGAGCTCGTCAGGACCGGGGTGTCCCGTTACGTCAACAAGCAATGCCACGTTTAAAAACAATAGCTGTGTTGTAGCTGTCAAGTTCGAGGATCATGTCTTCGAAATACATAAGGCCTTATTGTGTAAAAACCTTAAAAAATGCAATTGTTCGAATGTTTATTAATGTTAAGAGTCACGTGATGTATTAAAAGTACATGCGTAAATTACGCATACAGGCAATCCATTCAAATGAATCGTTACAAGAATTCCACATCTTAAAATCCTTTCAAATGTAAAAGAGGCAGAAATATTAGAAGAGTATCCCTCCAAAGCAACAGAAGTGTTTTCGGCTTTAGTGTATTCACTCGGTCTTCACAGTGGCTTCAGCTGGTAACGACCCGTGAAACGTTCCCCATCAGACAGACACATTTCTCTCCAGCCACTGTCTTCTCTCTACCTCTGGAGCATCAGTGAAACTGACCTGATCCATCTCCTGACTCAATGCCCAAAGAACAGTGCCAGATAAAAGAAAGAAAGAAACATTAAGATTTCAAGAATAACAACACACGTTCAGTTTTTTTTCTTTCTTCGAGTAATAAGGAATGTGTGTGTGGGTGTGAGATTCAACTTTAAAAAGTATTTGCAAAATTTGCCTTTAATACATAATAGTGTTTATTTTGCACATTCAGTAGGTAGACAAAATAATGGAAAGAGTGGAGTACATGGCTATTGGCACTAACAAGGAGCTTTTCTATCTTCGGAGATATGTCAGTTCTTCCTGGTATACAGTTATATAGCACTACAGCAGTTTCCAGTGAGAAACAGGAACATTTCCTAAGCAAAATGGCGCTTGTTGTCATGCCACCGTCAACATGCAATTTGAAGTGAAGGCTTTCTCTGACTTTCCAAAACAAAAACAGGTGAAATAAATAAATAATAACCCAGAACCCCACATTTCTTTCCCCAGTGGTTTAAGTTTTGTTCTTGTGACACTGATTTGTAGTGTTTTAGCGTCTAAAATTGGCAGTGGTTTAATCAAAGGAATCCTTAGGTTAATATAGGCTCCCTGAAGCCAGTGCGAACCAGTGGCAGGATGAGAACTTTAAATGTTCATCCTGCGGTTCTTTTATAGGCTTAACGCGCAGCAACATTTTTCGGATTTTGCTTACACAACACAACACAACTGCGACAGTAGCAGTGATGTCCCTCTAATTACCCATGAACATTTTAAGAAGTGTTATTTTTTAGCAAATTGTGTTTTCCAGTTGTCTATTCCTCATTGAAAGTTTCTTTCTCAGTCAACCTTTCTCAGGCTGACTTGTATAGAGGGGATGTTTATATCCCTTGTGTTATTTAATATTGTTGTTTTATCTACTATTTTACCTCTACTATTTTATTTGCTATATGTTGCCAGTCTGTCTTATGTACTAATTAATTATTAATACGTCCTAACAATTAAATATGGGCATAAATACAAATATAAATATAAATATGAATGAATAATAAGCTTGTACATAATTTTGTCCTCCTGTTTCCATTATTGTGTCTACCTTCTTCAGTGTCTGCTTGCCCAAGGTAGCCTGTGCTGCCTGCTAGTGAGATTATGCGGAGTTACGGCGGGTAAGGGAGGGCGGAGTCACTTGCTTTGACTGACTGAGGGGGCGGGGCTAGGGCCGCAGCAGGGCAGCAGCTTGAGGAATCGCTGTTTAATGCTTTTTTTGCATTGGCTGGGAGTGTTACCTGCAAGTCACCAATCACAGCAGAGCGTTAGAGAGAGAGAGCAAACGAGAGAGAGAGAGAGAGAGAGAGAGAGAGAGACAGCGAAAGAACACCACGGGCATATGCGTCAGTCGCACACATGCGTGCACGCACACATGCATACACCATGCACCTGAGAGGACGTGACCATATATGGTAATGTCTGAGTTGTGTGTGCTAGTTTCCATTGAATTAAAAGTATTGGTTTAGGCACAGGCTTAATGTACAAAGGCCATATGAGGCAGTAAATAGGAATGTGATCTGGCTACGTTCCAAAGTCAGGGATTGAAGCTTTTTTTATTATGATTATTTTTTTGCAGTTTGTCTTGCAACCTGCTGCACTAAGAGTTGATATTCAGTATTAATATGGTAAATGGAGGCCTACTGATCTGTTAGCTATGGTGTCTTCCACTGTGTGGGCCACTGATTCGTTGCGTAAAGTAGCACTCACTGCACTGACATCTCTGAACGGGTGGTGTGTAGAGTCCCTCCCCAACACACACAGGTTACGAGTACTTCCACAGGTTATGAAAACATCATGCAACACAGCGCACTACAAAAAAGGGTTTCTGCTGACCTGGCTTCAAAGAGCACCGTCAAACACAGTCATGATTTTCCCCCCACTTTCAGAAACAACAGAAATGTGCTCAGCCTGTGGCAAAACGGGCAACGGAGACTCCAAAGAGAAGCTCACTGTCAGTTCGGTGGAGAAAACATCTACCACAATCACACTTTTTAGAACAGCGTGTAACTGGGTTCTTGGCCTCAGAGAAACCGTGCTCCCCTCTCATCACTACAGAAACAGTCATGATCCAAGTCACAAGCATCCAACTCTTCACTGCAGAGGAATCAACCAGACAAGCATCACAACTTAGTGAACTTCTGTTTGTCTCATTCTATAACTTCTATAAGCACATGGACACTTAAACACACACGTGAACGAGAGCAGTTTTCTCTTTTTGATCCACCGAGGCTCCTCCCGGGTGACTGCTGCAGCTTGAATTTAAAGAAAATAAAAACATTGCCTGACAATACAGATCTAGGATCAGATGCCTGCATCCAACAAATAGAGACCCATGTGCCGATACTTCAGCACTATCCAGCTTCACAACAAGCGAACTCCGACCTCGCACCCCCTTTGCTGCTCCGCCCCCCCTTGGGACTTCTCTGCCTCCTACACCCCCCACCTGCTCCGCCCCCCAAACGGCCACTCACCCTTGACCTTGGGGCTCCACGGCAGCAGAAGCTTCGCCTTCCTGAGTACCACCCCGGCCGCGCGGGAGATGACAGCCATGAGGGACTAGTATCGCTCGCGCAGCTCACTGTGCTCTCACTTGCTCTGACTCCACCCCCAACCTCACTCTCCCTCCCCAAGGACCCACCCACCCTCCACCCTGTGCACAGGCTCGGGTGCGTCATGCCTTCTTGCTGTCACCTGGAGTCTGACCAATGCCACTGTGTACTGCTGGGCATTAGAATAATGGTTCCAGAAGTCCAGCAGGGGCCTGGGACCCGGAGTTCTGAGTTTATTATATATATATATATATATATATGTCTGTGTGTGTGTGTGTGTGTGTGTGTGTGTGTGTGTGTGTGTGTGTGTTGTATACAAACATAATACAAAAAAGCATAGATACATATTATGGTATAAAATAATCTAGGCAAGGTGAATGATAGCGACTGTGGGCAGATCAGCGGTACACGTGTGGCACTAATCTCTCAGGGTGGATGTGCTGTAGAACGTCTCCTGTAGCTGTCTGCTAAGGACCAAGGTGCATAGCTAATGACCCCCGGAGGGGCGGATTTCTTGTGAACCGGAGACAGCGCTTTTTAGCTTTCAGCCTCCTAGACGAGAGACTTAAAAGCCTCCGCATGTACGAGTGAAAATCGAGCGTCCGGCTTCTCCTCTGGTGCCACCGCAGCGACCGGCCGAGGGGAACGAACGGGGAGGTGGCCGCAGACCGGGCCGTCTGACGCGAGAACAAAATATAAACAAGATCGGACAGGTGGGGCCGTGAGAACCAGACGTGATGCCAATCATCGAGTTCTGGCTGGCGTTCCGTACCGACCATATGGCCGTCACAGCTTATTCAGTGTCCGTGTTACCACGGAGATGCGCGGCCAATAAAGCGCGGAACGTCAAAAGCCCCCCCCGCCGGCTTGGCTTTTCACGCGGCGCGCCTGCTGTTGAGCTCGCCTGCAGACCGACGGCAGGTCAGCCGCACGCTTTGCGGCTCTGATCTCCGGCCTCTCTGTTTCCTTCCCTGCTTGGGGTGGGAGAAACGCTCAAAGAGCACAGGTGATTCATTTCTCACTCAGCATGCCTGCCTAATTTTTGTAACTTTTGTTTTTTTCCAGAGATAAAGATAGCATCTCTAAAGTACATTCCTATTATTCCTCGGCGGCCCTAGGGGTTTCTGAACACTTTTTTTTGCCATATTCCCTTCTGAACAGTGGTGTGTCTCAGGTGCAATATGTGATGCTTCCTAGAGCCACTTTAGGCAAAATAAATGAGACGCTCAGCTCATGAAAATAAAATGGTTAGTTTGTCCCCCAAGTGCAAACGGTCTGAGAACTTCACCGTATTCTATGATGCCCAGAATGATATTAACCTCTAAGATCCCAGTCACGTCGTTTTAGTTATTCATCTTGAGGCACAAGGGAGTGACTGTGAATTATTCAGTAATCTGCACTGACAGTAAAATGAAAGGTGTGTAGAGATGAGGCTGAGGAGTGGTTAAGACCACACTGACGGGGGAGTGGGGGTCATAACGCTCTGCAGCCTTCCACGGGAGTGCCCGGCAGGAGTGCTTCTATAAGAGTGCCCTGCAGTAGTGCTTCTACAGGAGTGCCCTGCAGGAGTGCTTCTACAGGAGTGCCTTTCAGGAGTGCTTCTACGGGGGTGCACTGCAGGGGCTCTACTCACTGTCTCTCACTGAAGTGCATGAGGAGGTAATGGCTCATGGTTGTACTGGGAGAGAAGCAGGGCGGTATTCTGCTCTACCCTGTTGCTATGTGAAATGAGTAACCATTTAGAGAGAAATAAAGAGCAAGAGAGATAGTGTGTGTGTACACGTGTGTGTGTGCACGTGTGTGTGTGTGTGTATATATATATACACACATATATATGTATATATATACACACATACTTACATACATAAATCACCATTTATTCTGGTATTTTGTACAAATTCCCCAAGGCCCAGGAGTCCACAGTGAGCTGTTGGGTCAGGAACACCAGCTCATCTCGATTCATCACGTATGACTAACCCTAACCTCATTAAAACCTTCACATAAAACACATCCTCACCAGCATTTGATCAGATGGAAAATCAGATGCTTAGACTTTGTTTGACTCCAATTTTGAACTCCAAAAAAATTTTTTTTTAAATAATTGGGTCTAACAGGTGACTTGGAAAATCTCAGAGGAGAACAAAAGCTATCAGGACACACAGCAGGGAGTGGCATTATTTTTTTCATGATGATCAATGGCTACTGGCAACCTGTCAGAAGGAGACTGTGGAAACAGAACAAAGGAATGCTTGTGCATCTGCCCATGTACTGGAAAGAATTGAACGTTAATTCCAGGAATGTAGGACTTGGAAATATGACGTGATGTTCAGTGAAAAGCTGAAGATTTTGTAAGTGATACAACCTGTTAACTTTGCATGGTATTTATTTGATCAGTCTTAAGATTTTTTTCTTTATCTTAAGTCTACAAACCAACTTTTCTTCTTACTAAACTTACTTTCACTGTCTTAAAGAGATTTATTCTGGTCTGAAATGCCATACAATATTTTTTTCTGTCATTTTGAAAATATTGATATTTCCTGTCCTCATGTTTTGAATAGGATTGAAAAGGAGTTTAACATTTCCTAGATAAAACATCTTTCACAGTACTAAAATATGATCAGTTTTATGCAGACACATTAGAAAACCCCCCAAAACAATAAAATAAGTTTCAGAATAGGTCTATGGACCAAGCTGCAAGAAGGTGTATAGAGAATCTAACTGTGTCTAACTGAATCTAACTGTATCTAACTGTGTCTAACTGAATCTAACTGTATCTAACTGTATCTAACTGTGTCTAACTGAATCCAACTGTCTAACTGAATCTAACTTTCAAAGTCTTACCTCCAGCAGAAAAGTCAATCAAGCCCAGAAAGTGCAGGAGTTTGATGGAGCTGCACACTACCAACAGGATGCCAACGGTCTGCAAGCCCTCCATCTCCCACTCCTCCCTGAAGAACGTCAACATGACGCTCGGTGCCTTCCTGCGAGCCAGGCAGCGCATGTCCCGCCGACGACAGCCGCCCTCATCACCTCCACGCCTCGCCACGTTTTCCCGGGATGCGCCTGCCACGGAGTCCCCGGTTTCCGTTCAGAATTCCTCCTACTGTTGACTCTGCTCCCCCTTTCTCTACTACAGACTTCCTTCCCCAATTTCGACAATGGATTTATTGCCCTTCAGTCATCCACGGCTCAAGACACTCCCGAAGCATGATGAGCTCTGTTCCTTGTCAAATAAGAGATCCCCCCTCTAGAAGAGCATCTCGTCACAAAACAGGGAGGAAAACTAGGGGAAAGGAACCGCGGTCCAAGAATCCCCAGGTCTCAGATCAGCAGCTACTTGCTCCTCATTAGTCTCTGCGAGCAAAAAAGATAGACGCCCGGCCCGCAAACTTATTCCTCCAAGCACTCTCTAACGATCCTTCAGTCACAATCAGCCAATTCTGTCCACACGCTGAGGAAGGGACGTGGGGAGTCCTTCCCTCCGGTGGGTCTGTGCCATGCCTGATGTCTTGCTTTTGTGATTTTCCGAGTCTCTCAATGAGCTTAATTGGGTCACTTGCGCGCGTTTTCTGAGCCACTGGGGCATTTGTCTGAGAAGGAGGCGGAGCTATGGGCAGGCAGCGGCGGGTAAAGTTGACAGATGTGACATATATTTGCCTCCCTTACTTCCCCTCTTGCTCTCTCTCTCTCTCTCTCTCTCTCTCTCTCTCTCTCTTTATTCTCTCGGTATCTCTGATTCTCTTTGTCTCTCTGGTCTGGCTACTTCCTGTCCTACCTGAAACCCCTCACCTCAGTGCCACTGCCGACACACATACTGGTCAACTTTTTTTTTTTTTTATGTCTCTCCCTCACACACACAAACACACACAAATCAGCAACCGCCCCCCTACATCCTGGCACTGTCATAGAGGCAGTGCCCACAGAGAGTGAGCATCGCCGTCAAAACGTGCCACCGATCCCCCCCGAGCAGAGAACGAGGCCTTCGCATCAGTCCAGAAATTCCTAGGACAGCCGCCCCCTCAAAACAACTCAAGAGTGAAACCCAAGCAGGCCTCAGTGAGCATCCATCCACAGGGATGTTATTCACACAGCAGCGCAGCTTTCACGGCACACAGCCCAGAACAACACGGGCTCCCATGTCAAGGTGGATGTTAGCTTTCTGGCTTCATGCAACAGGCTTGTTTTTTTAATCAGACTTAATAGATCAAGGCATGAATGGCAGAGAACGCCTGCCTAATGCCTGAACCAAAATGGTCAGAAGTGCCAAAAACAACTAGGGCCACTGCTGACTGCTGTCTGACAAACTTCTGAAGCTTTGTCAGAAACTGGTGTTTAATTACTCTGAAAGCTTCACAGAGGCAAAGAAGGACATGCCCATCAGAGAACAAAGACAAGGTGGCAAATCATTTTTCATTTTAGCCTCATTAAACACATACGAAGGGCCCCCCACCCCCTCCCCCTCCTCCCCACCTGCTAACTAGGACAGTCATATGTCAAGTTCACACCTGAAGCTCTTGTGCTCTGCAGTGGAGCACCTGAACCAGGCAGTTGGCTGCACGCCTCCCAGATCTCAGGCTAAATTTATGCTCTGGTGCTCCCGCCGCGCAAACCCTGGCTTGGGGGTGGGGGTGTCTGTCTCCGCTTTCCCATTCCTCTCGTCGTCAAGAACGAGAGTGACAAAATTAGACCACCTCATCGTCTGGGAACACGCGCTGGAATCCAAAATGGCCGCCGTCCCCGTCAGTGAATCCACGAATCGCCTTCAGAAAACTGTCCTTTGGCAGGAACATTGGGGCTGCACATGGCCCACAAGCACAGCCCTTTGCGTTGGGAAATGACCAGTGGGAACCTTTCGTTTTACGGCCAGCTTGTAACTGAATTGCAGTGGACCAGACTTGCGATCTGCTGCTAACACAATGAAAGCATTTAGCTTAGTAGCTTTTGTAGTTGTAATTATTTTGTTTTCTTTATTTACATGCATGTCTACATGTACCTTGGTGATGACAAGATGATATATTCAGTTAAATTTATAATATCTTCATATTAACGTTATATTCAGGTATGTGTAGTCCTTTCTAAGTAAGTGTTTCAGTTGAGACAGTAGTTAGGGTTACAAAGGAAAAACATGTGTGTGTGTGTGTGTGTGTGTGATGTGTGTGTGTGATGTGTGTGTGTGTGTGTGTGTGTGATGCGTGTGTGGGGAGTGCATGGGTATGTCTAAGGTTAATTAGTCAGGCACTCAGGATGAGTTATTTCTTTGCCTTAGGGGCAGAGAAATAATCATTTAACGGCTGCCGAATTTAGACTTCTACCTGCGCAATTATCACCCCCAAACTTGATTAAAATGACTGGAGTGGAGGTTGCAGAGCTGCAGGCTAACGAATGGGCCCTATCTACCCAGACCTGGGGAACTTGATTCCAGTTAACGCCACTGAGGGTTAGTTGGGGGGGGGTCCGGGGGGGCTCACTCCCATACTTCAATATCTCACCCTCATATTTTATCTTCTGAGCAGTTCTGGGATTGACTCTCGAGTCCAAACTGATCGGCGAGTCCTTTTTTCCAGCGCAACCTACACATATCAGGAAGCAGAATTCATCATCCACTCCTGCGCGCTCGCCCGAGCTGACAGCAAACCGAAAGGTCATTCTTGAATTCCTGCACTACAGTGGAAAAATATATTTAGTCGTCATCAGGTGGCATCTGTACAGTGAGTCAAAGAGGAATCTGTGGCCCCTGGAACCTCAATGATAAACAGGGCTGCCGGCATCCGGAAACAACCAGTTATAATAATAACTACCGTAATACAGCTTATGAGGGCAATGTGGCGATTAACCTGATTGCTCGCAATTTTACCCACTCACACTTTATTACGGTTAAAAGCATTAGCCATTAGGGCACTATGAAAAAGCCCTTGAATGTACTCGTTTAACCAAAACAACACATTCGACAGTAACTCATGAGCACTCATCTTTGTTTTTGTTTTTTTTCAGAAATTGGATGGGTGAAGGCCGGATGTGTTTTCACCCTTCGTTTCCATCTTCATGCATTAATGTAGAGGAAAAAGCCAATTTATTTTCTGCGTTTAGCTTCAAGGTCACCTGTTGCTCATCTCGCCTTCTGACTTCAGCAGCCGAGCTCTCGACTGCAGGCCAGCAGGGGGCACTAATAACCCATAAATCCACATGGCTGCCATGTTTCTGTTTTTAAATCTTAGGCATAAAATAACTCTGCACAATATCCACCCACACAGCCAGAAAAAGAACAAAGCCATATGAGAAAAAAAAGAACACAAGTGCCCTCTTTTCACTCTTCCCTGAGTCTCATAACTGCCCTTTGTTCGTAGGACAAACAAATAGGAACCAGTGACAAAAAGTCACAGTTGAAGTCCACTCAAGTATCAAGGACAGTATCAAGTCCACTTCATTCTGTTATTTTTTTTTACCATCTGATATGAAACATTATTTAGGGGCTTTTCTTTGCTGCTCTGTTTACAGCATTATGGAGGCATGTATGGGTCATAATTTGCTATTCTGAGGGTTTAAAAAAAAAAGTATCATTATAATGGTTGAGCCGGAGAGGCACCTCCCGTTCTATTGATTTCCTCTTTTCACGCCTCCTTCCTCCGGCTGGGCCAATGGATCACTGATAGGGTTGGGAATTCAGTCCCCATACGTTCTTAAGCCCCGCGGCCTGTCCTCCCCTGGCACAGAGGGACAGAGTGAGTAATGTTGGGGCTGTGTACAGTGAGCAGCGTTCCTGTAGTATCCACATGAGCCATGAAGACAGCCTGGGAAATCCGTGATCCAGGAAAACTGAGAATATCGCTTATTGCTTATGCTTATTACAGACAAATGTAGCCAAAGAGCCTTTAGTAACAGGTCTTAGAGCAGTCTGCACATTGGCTTTGAGAATGTGTGTGTTGTAGGCACAGCACGCAAAACTGACCTCAGATCTGATGTCACCCCTGCTATATCTGTCTGACGAGCTACCAGCTGCCAAACGAAAGCATTATTACTCCCCGTTGGAAGATTATAACCACCTCCTTTGCTCGGTGAATAAATGACAGAGTCCCCTTAAGCCTCCTTGACCACCTGCAAAATGAGCAATCTTTTAATTAGTCTGACCTCATATCCTGATGAGCTTCAGTTAGTAATAGGCGTGCGTGAATATATTGCCTATCCATAAATTATTAACCCCAATCTGGCTCCCTGTGTGAACCAGCAGTTGGGACTGAAACTCGGAATGTGATCTCATCCACCTGAAGATGGAATGGGTTTGATGATTAAATTGATGATTGGTTTAAATGGAATTTTAAATGAAGCTTTGAGACAGATCTTCAGTAAAGCCGCTACTAATCTGGGTGCTTAATTAAAATAAGGCAAATGCCAGACTCACCATCTATGTTTCCAAATCATCCTTAATGTTCTCTGTACACCCCCATGCATTGTCATGGTACAGTCCAAGTTAGAACCCAACACGGTCTCAAGCCCTGCGGTGTTTGTGTTCATGTTTATTGTTTATTTGGAGATTAATAATTGCTGGTTCCACAAAGTACTCATCATACAAAAGCTACAGTAAATGTCATGGAAACCTCTGGCCTCAAATCTCTGGCCTCATGTAACTTTCAGCACCAGACTTCAATGGCTACACCTGAGCAAATCCAAACAGTGCGAAACCCTATTAACGGCTGAATTCCACTCCACAGAGCAGGCCAACTTCTATCAGTTCCAGAACAGCAGAAGACACCCAGGTCCACATTGACTCCCTGCTGTCCATGCTGTCTGATATAACAGATCTTCAGCCACTGAATCAATAATCTTTGTTACATATAGGAGGTGAAGGAATCTTGAGTTGAAGAGTAGTGCATGGATAAAAAGCTCAGGCTCCTTTTTGTTGTTGTTGTCTTTTTGTTGTTGTTGTCTTTTTCGCTTTGACTTCAAGCTGAGGTTCCTCAATAGATTCAGAGAGCCCTAAAATTTCACTGGCACAAGCACAGCAGAGTTCTGCACTGACAATACAAACAGATTTTTTTTTTTTACTGGCAATGCAAGACGTGACCAGCAGTCAGAGTAAAACTCCACAGTAACCATCAACCAACATCACAGCCGGTGTCCATAACACATCACGCTTGGTCCTCGTACCAGATTCACTTAGCTTTGAGGACCAGTACAACCTGATCCTCCATCTGCACGTCTTAATCTCAGGGCAGACATCAAAACAGATCTTGGCATCGTCTACAAAAACCAGGCTATACTCGGCCATGAAGCACTACCCATGAGTGAAGACGACCACATGGATCAGACCGTCATGATGTCACCTCTCTGCAACTGCCATGGCGTTCAGAATGCTCTGGTTCAGTTCATACGAGACGTGGGGAGGTGCTTATGTCCTTGGTTACGCCCACGGTGGGTTTAAGCAGATATCAAACAGGCTTTGTGCGACAGAGCAGAATGACAAGAGCTTTTGAAGAGAGGAATTCAACCCTTTGCTGGCTAATGAGAGCCACGTGAATGAGTGGCATCAAACAAGAGGACAAGCAGCCCATTGGGTGATTTCGACAAGATACCTTCAAAACGCCACAGGGGGCAGACGGCCCACTGTGAGGTGAGCGGGAAGAATCTGATGATGCCCATCAAGCAGAGGAAATGGCAGAACAGCGCTGAAAAGATCTTACTATTGTATAAACCAGAATAATCTGATCAAATATTTCTAAAAGCACATTTGAGCTTAAGTAGTAAAATCTACTAAAAGGTATGCAGTTACTTGGTAGCATATAGACAACTTGTCCTTCAGTACCCTGAACCAGATGAGTTGCTTTAGTTTGGTAAGAGAGACCTATGAAAGCTGGTTCAAGTGTGTGAGGACCTGGACTAAAACAGTGGTGCAGGTG
>JAOXYF010000006.1:13731879-13747459 GCA_028565775.1 Sternarchorhynchus goeldii
ATATATATACACAAATTTCATAATAAGAGTTCCTGAGGTGTACTGCCCCAGTGTCCTGTTGGGCCTAATCAAAGCAATGGTCAAAAGACACTGAGAGCAGAGCAAAGGTCTCCAGAGGGATATGCTCATAAAGGAGATTTTGTGGTGCCACCTAAACACATTCATCTTAAAAGCATTTAAACCCGAGACTGCATTGCGAGGGTGTTCAAACTCTTAGACAGCTTGTGCTCTCTCGCTGTCTCCCTCTCGCCCCTCTCTCTCTCTCTCTCTGTTGATCTCTCTCTTTCTCGCTGCCTGCGAGGGTTTTATCCAGCTCCTACAGGCGGGCAGACGGCAGATCTCTTTTCGAATTCGACAGGGACACTGTCTCCTTATTCGTCACAGACTAATGAACAATTTCACACACTTGAAGTGGATGTGGGAGCACCCTCTTTCACATTTATCCTCTCTTGCTCCCACGTGCCAGGCCAGACACTAGTCACCTCCTCCTTCCTGGACTGCCCCGCCCCCCTTAAAGTGATTTTCTCTTTCATTTTATTATTTCCATTTTTGCAATGCATTAGATGTCATCTAAAAATGATAAGCAGTCTTAATAACAGCAGTAGTCTCCATTCTCTGTCAGATTTGTGTTTGTTTGATGGCTGACTTTAATAAAAAGTAGAGAAGGGTAAAAAACAACAACAATCCCAAAGAAACCATTTTATTTTGGTTTTGTATTTAAAAGGGTAAGGGTAATCTATTTTAAAGTATTACACACACACACACTACCATATTAACCTTGACAGCTGTAAACGCAGAGTAAACAAAGTATTTCCTGTGCGCAGGAAATGTTTCGGAGCATTGTGAACATCTGAAAAGCCTGCCTTCCACTTCAGTACGCTTCCACACTTGTGCCTGTGCACTGTGATGGTGAACACAGCATAGGACATAAGGAGTATGAGAGAAAGAGGAACAAGACTGGAGGTGGAGAGGTAAGCTAAGCATTCAGGCACTCTTTAACTGCTTTAGATATCCTAAAGAGTAAAGAGCAAAGGTGAGCTCCCTCACAACCCCACAGTAATTGAAGGCTAAGAGGAATTACATACCACTAATAGTTATTTAGTGCACTTTACAGTACCTTTTAAAAAGAGCAATCGATGTGTATGCAGTTCCCTCAGCTTATGGATATTTCCATGAATGGAACAGGTGCGTAACACTAAAAGTCGGAAAAAGCATCTCATGTGAACTCCGTTAGCTTAAAGTGTTCGCTGATCACTCTGCTGGACCGTCAACATACTGTGGTCTCATGAGGATTTTGCCAACGTGTTTTGGCCACGAAGAACTTGGTCAGTGCACAACACTGATATGTAAGCAGGATGTTTCCATGACTTTCTCTGCTTCAGCATCAACTTTGTGAAACAAAGTGCAGGTAATTACTCCAGTCAGAACTCCAGGTACGCTGAGACCCAGCTGATGTCACTGGGCATCTCCGAGGCAGTGTCAGTTTGGGAGGGATATTTCTGGGGAAGCTGACGTGAATGAACACTAATCGAGACTAGTTCCTTACCCAAACAAAACACGACGATTATGTATTCGACATGTAACATTTATCCACCACATTGGAAACGCAGCCCGTAACACACAATGACAGTCAACACAGCATGTCCACCAAGTTCACTGGCCTTAATCATGAGCGCAAAATGTCAGCAACGCAGGCAAAGAGACTCTCCAGGCTAATAATTACCTATACAAAAGGAGGCTCATTTTAATTAGCCTTCCTTTGGACATTTTAGTGTTATTTTTGAGACAGGAAGGGCCTTCCAGACTTTGACTGTAGGATCTCAGCCTCTACTGCCATTGAGTTTGAAAGAGTTTAAGGGTAGAATTCTACTTCCTGTTTGTCTACTCTTACAAGCATTTGTTTACCAGACCTCTAATAATTATAAGTTGGGCTATGTTTGCCCAAAATTTTAGGTAAATACCATGTAAATTTTAGGTCATACCATGTAATAATTTCCCTGGATAAGTGCTTTGAGTTACTGTAAAGTTACCATATTTATAAGTTTATATATGTAACCCCAACCATATAATAATATTGTGCTTTATTTCATAAATTGATAGTTTTGACCTTACATGAATTGAGACATTCCTGCAATTTGGTTGGTGACAATTCCCTGAATATGCAATTACCAAACGCTACGGGCTTAATAAGAAAGAGTGAAAACAGCATGATCGCAGTCCGTTTGATCTGTGAAGGCGGCTTCTTTATAAACGTTCGCTTTAATGCATTCAGTCAGACTAACATCAGACTTTTGTTTCGTTCGGACTTCTTTTTCTCGTTGCCGCACACGTCGCTTAAGATTCGTCACTTTCACTCTATCACTTACCAAGTCTTGTCACGAATACAGCAAAGCCTCTCCCTAGTTTTGTTTCCTAGACACAACTCCATGATATCGACTAGACTTGACAACCGGTATGTTGGCACGGCCACTTCTGACAACCACTTCCATCATAACAACTAAAAACAAACAAGACAGACAAGAATGCATCATTCTCCCTGTAGCTGTTTTTTTTCTTCTGCTGATCCTCAGTTTAAGATCTGTTCTTCTCTGTTCGCTGTAAGAATGCATTTGTAATTTAGCAAAACCTTTGCCCACAGGGTACAAATGACAGCATGCATTGCCTTGTGGTTTAGATTTAGTCTTTTGGAGTGACATCCATACTGCTACTGTTGGAAGGTGGGCTCCTGGGTCCACAGCTTATGTAGGAGCTTAAGTTAAACCCAGTTTTATCTCATGAATCAAGTTTATTGTAGTGTGTTACCATGGCTACAATGCCTGGGTTAAGCCTGTTACATTCTGATTGGCTAGATGCATTTTCAAGCATCGTTTTTTACTGGTCTGATGTGAAGTTCTGCTGATCCAGAGCAAATTATATCTGTGGGACTGAAAACATTTCAGGATCATTTGAAACTGGATCTCATTCAAAAGAAGTTCAAAAGCTTTGCTAGAAGCAGTTACCAATACGAGAGATTTTAACTGCAAGTTTGCTGATGGACGTATATTCCAAGCTTGGCCGACTCTGTGGACAGTTACCTGGGTTTCTAAGTCATCTGATTTAGTTGATTGTGTGTCTCCTTCTGTCAGTTTGCAAATGCCACAAACGAATAGCTGTGGCTTATGCAGGGGAAAAGGAAGATATTGACAAACACGTTGCTTCTGGGGGATTTAACATCGCATTTGAAAGTGCAGAACTGCTTGTGGGCACGAAAAAGGGGAACAACAATTATCAACAATTATCATGAATGCCTTATTGGACCGGCAGTCTGTATTTCCCCAAAGGACCATTTATGACGTGTCTTCGTTTTCAGAATCTCCTCCCTCTATTATGTCATATCAATATCAAGCTTGTGATTGGTGCGTGTCATATCAATATCAAGCTTTTGATTGGTGCGTGTCAGTCGGATTTCCTTTTATTACAATTGTAGGTGGGACTTGGCCAATCAAGTGGCAAAAGGCACTAGACTCTCGCTAGAGAGATTTCCCATACATGGGAACAAATGATACTTTTTCCCACTTGTTCAAACTGTACTTTTTAAAAACATTTATGAATACATTTCAAAGAACATATTTCACATGGCTTCTACAAACTAAGCGATGTACAAATGCCATTATTGTTAACTGTGAAACAAATCATTTTCAGGGCACTTTTAAAATGTCACTGCACAAGCTCTGAAAAAAACTGGAGTGAGGACGTGAGGTGCTCAAAAACACCCCAAAGCACAAATAAACAAAACAAACAACCTATAAGTTAATTCACCTATAAGGTCCATTTGATGTGGTGATTTATCCTATCATTTCAGTTTAGGACGGATCCTTCTCCAAGATGGACCAGTAAGAGCATCAAAACCAGGAACCAATGAAATGGGAGTACTGCCTTAAAAAAAAAAAAAATCTAACTATGGTGCTTGCGTCATAGTGGAAGGGCTAGAGGTACACTTTATGGCTGAAAGTATGCTGACACCACATGAATATGCAAATGTGAATAAGGAGATGAGCCAATCAGGTGCAGCGGCAGGGTCCCTGGTGGTCAGGCTGGACTGAAGGACGGACAGGCAGGAACTTTCCTTCAGGGTCAAGACTGCATTAGCATCCTTTGCAGCCCAATCAGCCTTCACTCCTTCAGCCTTCCCTCAGAAGTTTGAAGTGTCAGTGAGAATTTATACCTATTTTTTCAAAAGAGCATTTGTGAGATCAGGCACTGGTTTTAGACGAAAAAGCCAGGCCCACAATCCAAGATCAATTTCACCCCAAAAGGCATCAAGTGGGGTTGAGACCAGTGGTCTGTGCAGGAAACTGGAATTCCTAATTACGCACTGGAATCCCTTTATGCACCGGGGCACAGCAGTGTTGGAACAAGGACCTTCTCCAAATTGTTGCCACAAAGTCTGAAGCTTAAAGATGCCTTTGTATAAGGAGGCATTAACATGTTCCTTCATTAGAAGTAAAGAAGCTTAGACCAAACCCTGGAAAACAGCATCAGACCATCATCCCTTCTCCAACCAGATTTTATTGCTGGGACCATACATTCTGGTAGCTACTGTTATCCTGGCATTAGTCAAAAACAGATTTCTCCCAGTCAAACTGCCAGGTAATGAAGTGTGATTCATCACGCTAGGAAACACATTTCCATTGCTCCCAGTGGAGATGTGGGGGTTAGCTTTACACCGTTCAAACTGATGCTTAACATTGTACACAGTGATCTTAGGCTCGTGTGCTGCTGTTCGGCAAATGAAAACCATTTCAAGAAGCTTCAAACATACACTTCTTGCGCTGGTGTTCCTTCCAGAGGCGGGTTTGGAACTGTGTAATACGTGATGCAACAGGGGATGGGTGTTTTAATGCCCTATGTGTTTAAGCACTCAGGAGTCCCAGTTTGTGAGTCTGTGCTGCCTAGTGCTTCGTGGCTTAGCTGTTGCACTGCCTAGATGCTTCAATTTCACAATAATGCTTACAGGTGATTTAGCAGGGCTGAAATTTCACAAACTCACTTGTGGCAAAGATAGCATCCGATGACAACATCATCCTGCCAGTGTTTGCATATGTATGTGCCTGATGTCAAGAAATAGGTGTGGCCAAAATACCTGAACTCAGTAATTGAGAAGCCTGTCCACATATGAAGCATAGTGAGTGTGGTGGTTCTTTTGCATTTTTGGCTGATTCAGAGGATCTGGGCTCGACTCATTTTGCCTAGCCACTTCTAGTTGGGAAAATCCATGTGGTGGGGGTTCACTGATGCAGTAATGCAGTTTCTGTGACAGAATTCAGAGAGTGAATACATTTCAAAATAAAGATTCTTCACTAGTAAGGTACTATGCCAAATACCACAAAGTAGTATCATTTAAAGACCACAAAGTAGTATCATTTAAATACAGAAATTTGTTTAGTCCTGGGTTTGTAAAGTGGTACTGAGAATTGGATTACACTTTTTCTGAATGGAACTCCCTTACTGTCAGAAGGTGTTTATGGACATGGATTATATCTACACAGTGCACTGCCAAAAATGCACAGTTGCCCTGATAGAAAATGTAACTTTCAATAGTCAATTTGAGACATGAACCACAGCTGATGTATAAGTGAGAAGATTCTACTCACATGCTGTCCCAAGACTCAAACGAGTTGTACTTAATTTCTGTCACCACACCCAGTCCTCCTACCTGTTTCTAGCATCAAGTATTCGCTAGGAGACATAAAAACAAGATGCTATTATAATTCAATACTTCTCGTTCTCTCTCTCTCTGAATTCTGAAGGCCCTTCTGGAAGGATCAAGGCCTCCAGCGGCAACTGGCACCAGCACAGAGCTGTGATAATTACCCCCCCTCTGCACAACAACCATTGCCCCGCCATCCTGCAGCTCCATGCAAGGAAGATACAGAAGTGCAGCGAAGGGTAGATTTCTAGCGAGCGCCAGTTCTGACTTGGAGCCATTCTGTGAAGCTTCCTGGGCTCTTGCTCTTATGTATTCTCTCTCTCTTTTGGTCTCTCTCCCTCTCTCCTCACTTTGTCTCTTTGTGGAAAAATACTCTTGCATTCGCCACTCATCTGATCTCCTTTTCGATCGATTTCTCCAAATTGCTTTTTCAATATAAAGGAGGGGATATGAAGCCAGAGCTGTAGATCTTTCTGCTGGGGAGGAGTGAAGGAGAAAGAGCTTGATAAGAAGTGTTTAGGGGATACTGTGTCTTTTGAGCTGATAGATAATAATGCTGCCAGCCCCATATTAGGCTGTAGCGGAAGTTGTACTAAAATTAAGTTGTCATTAAAAGGGATGATACTGACCAAAGATGACTTTAAAAACAATAATCCCTATAAAACCCATGGGGAAATATGGTCTGGATTCAGTACTCCATTCTTCTTTAGACATGTATTTATTATACATATTTAATTCAGATATCTTGCATGGATAAACTTACAAGACTAAAACGTTTTTGCTGGGTTTTTTCATTCCATTGCCTTACTTTCAGTGTCTCTCAGTGAGTCTCTCAGTGAGTCTCTCAGTGTGTCTCTCAGCGAGTCTCTCAATGTGTCTCTCAGTGTGTCTCTCAGTGAGTCTCTCAGTGTGTCTCTCAGTGAGTCTCTCAGTGTGTCTCTCAGTGTGTCTCTCAGTGAGTCTCTCAGTGAGTCTCTCAGTGTGTCTCTCAGTGAGTCTCTCAGTGAGTCTCTCAGTGTTACCAGTTGACTTGCTCATCAACTTATTGGTTCTCAGCTGTACTGCACTCACCCCAAACACACACACACACACACACACACACACACACACACACACACACACACACACTCACTCTGTCTCTGTACAGTATGATTGCTCACTCACTCCTGAAAATTACATTACATTTTGTCTGCAGTTTTCCCTCATTTCTGTAATTCCACAGCAACTTAATACAGACCTTATAAATTGGTCTTCCTGTAAATTTCAGCAGCAAATTGCTGTTCTTCCCACTGCACACCAGAAACTAAGTGAGCAGACAGAGAGGATACCTGTACTCTCCTCCCCTGACCTTTGCTTAAAACCAATAGAAATTCAATATAATAACAATGTGATGGTTAGGGTTATTCCATGGTTATTCCAGTCCACCTTAAAACTCAGCAGGCTAATGGCAAACCGCAGTTTTTTTTTTCTTTATGAATCTAGAGAAGGACAATACTTTACTTATTCAGTATTTTTTTTTCCTCTCCAGATCAATTTGTCAGATTTCTGCTACTCTTTCTCCTTTCCCCAACTTTGAACTATATAAAAAAACCAAAACCCCTAACCCATCACAAGACAATACAGGGTCAAACCTTGTTTTCAGAGTCTAATGTTGCTGGGTGGGAGGAAGGGGGTCACTAGCTGCACCCAGTGATATCTTTGTAGAGCACTAAATAAAGAAACAAAGAATAAAATACTTATGTAAATACTACTTATGTAAAAAGGAATACTGGTAGATCTTTTCAAGCGTGAGTAGATCATTTAAGAAGTGTTGCAGTGGAAAAAGCTAAAATGTCCAACGCGCTGATTGTGGTGGACAAAGTCAATTTAGGTGCATCGTTTACTGGTTTGGCCTCATGGTTCAACCAGAACACAAAACTTTGTTGATATACATCCAAGAAAACTAAAGCAAAAAAAAGTGCTGTGTCAAATCCAGATGTTTCTGATGTTTCATACACTGTTACTGTGAGTCCAGATTGTATCACCACCATTTCACACTCCAAAATCGTTCATTAAAGTGTATGATAAATATCACTAATCAGATTCCCTTCACTTGGCTGCACAGTAAAATCATGTTGGATGGAATCCCCTCTCCTTGAGATAAAAACGTAAGCAACTGGTGTCATGTTTTCAATTTCAAATACTGTGTTTCAGGTGAAATGATGAGCCACAGTGGAGACCGCATGGGAAGCTGTGTAGATGTGCCCAACAAAAGCTCTGAACTCTCGGCGTGAACATGGGTGTATGAAAATGCATGCTGACTTTCCATGGGAGGAACAATGGAAGCACTCAGGCCATCTGTGCTCCAAAAGCCTCCCCATAAACTCAAAATGGCTGCACAAACGACTCTGCAAAGCACGTTCCAAAATGCAAAAGACCACAGCTTTCGTTTGCCAAATGCTCGGCTAAACGAGAGTGGACGTTTAGGCGATCCTCTTATTTTTGGATGAATATTTAAAAGAAGTGCCCTGTGATCAAAGATTTGGCCACCCGTCTCTAAAATGGAACTGCTTTCATAATCAGGATGCGGACGGAGTCGTACATTGGATAAATTTATGGCAATAGCAGTGGGAGTGACGGACCTTTGCTTCACCGCTAAATGTCTATAAGCAAGACATCTGTCTTCTAATATAAAAGACCCAGCCCCCCGCCCATTTCCAACCAGCCATTAAGAAGCGGTAACTGGTGATCTGAATATCTGTCAGATAGACGAGGCCCCCTAGTGGACAGTAGAAGAAGTGCATGAACATACAGCCTAAGAGAGAGGGCCTAAACGACACAGCAGCTCCCCATAAACCGAGTCTTTCTTTAAACAGCTAAACAACCTTTAAACAGCTAATAAAACGGCCTATTCCCATGGTGAATACCGGCTGTCGGTTTCTAATACCTTTCAAGAAACAGAAGGGATAGAGGATTAAGTGGAATAAATGTCAGAATACCAAGAGCTCACGTGAATCTTGTTCCTAGCATCACACCCTTTATTTTTTTTCAGAAACACCTTGTGTGCAGACTCCCTGACTCCTTGGTTAGACTTAAAAGTTATAAAAAAAATAACTATCCCATTATATATACCTACTTCCTGGCATGTACAACTTCAAATCAACCACTTTCCTCAATGTTTGACCACTGGACCACCGTGGACCATATAGTATTAGAGTGGCAGATCACACTAGACATATGAATTAGGTGTTTCGTGGGTACAAGGCACAGAAGGAGTTTTTACGAATCCGTGAATTTTACAAATCAGTGAATTTTACAAATCAGTGAATTTTACGAATATAAAATGAGTACTGATGATGTATTTAGATGCAGGCTGACACAAATTGTGTAGAGTAACACACAGCTGACTGCATTCTATAACTGTACACCTAGAAGGCGTTAAAGAGAATTTTAAATTTGGGTTTTTGCAACTCTAAAATAATTTAAACTGTTAAATTTGTATTTCTGGGTTTAGATGACCCATTATTCTAATCCAGAGCAGTACACACATCATTTTGAATTTATTTTACCCTAATATGGATGATGGTACATAATAACTTACAACAGCTTCCTTTTGTAAAATGCTAACTGGTATTAAATTAGTTTTTATAAGTTTAGCTGGTTAAAACATGCCTTTAAATAAATAGTTCACTGGTAAAGTTCAAAAAACATTTTTAAATCTTTCACAATCATTTTCAATTATTTCACAATGCTTATTTGTCAAATTCTTTGTTTTAGAGTATTGGCCAAGTATAATACTTATTGATTATTCACAAAACACCCCAAAATATTGCTAATCTGTATTTATGCTCATGGTTGTAAATAACCATTTCTTGACGCGATGCTCCATGGAACTACAGGAGTCCATTTCAGCACCTTCTAGAACTCTGTAACCAGGCATCGGACAAACAAACAGGTTTATTACAAAGAAAACATTTGAATTGTCCTACATAATGAACACAAATGTATATTTAGGAGGATTGGCACTGGTGGTATATTTCTTTAAAATATAGCCTGGTCGTAGGCTAAGTGAGCGCTCTGTCCAGGTACAAAGGGTGGGGTGGACTTCCAGTGTAAGGACTCACCCTTTCCAGAGAGCCAGTAGGACAGTGGGAAGAGGCAACACAGCACAAGCAGATAGACACCTTCTATGTTCTTCCCGACAGGAACGAGGATCTCCAGGAGGGCGTATAAGTTGCTACCGATCCTGGTAGTGTCTTCTCCTTTCTCTGGCATTGTTACAGCTATATGTGTATGTCAATGTGCTTACAAGTAACATAGCTGCTAACCTCCCTCCCCATGCCATGAAGACATTACACACACACACACACACACACACACACACACACACACACACACACACCTGTACAACTACCTCCTATTTTAACCATCACAGTTTATTTTGACTATCTTTCCCAGATGACATTTAGCAATGAGCCTTGCTGTTCAACAAAAGCCTTATTGAAGGCACATGCTGGGTTGTTTTGGAACTGGGGCCGGGGCTCTGAGAACCAGGCCTTTGTCTTACCCACGCTGCGTGTAGTGTACAACAACGGTCTCAACGACAGATGGGAAACGGGCCGTAAACTGGACTCCTCAAACACAGCTGGGCGGTGTGCTTGACTTTGTTTCTATCTTCCTTTTTATCAGTGGGCTTGGTCATGTTTGTGTGTGTGTGTGTGTGTGTGTGTGTGTGTGTGTGTGTGTGTGTGTGTTAACTTCCCTCAAACCATGTGACACCTTCAGATTTTAGCCTCTTGCTAGATCCCAATCAGTCGTGTTTATTTAGTCCATCAGATGGGACCTCACTAACAAAGAAAAGCATCCCAGTAAAAACTGTAAAAAACGCTTCCAAGATCTACCAAAAACAGAGAAAACTAGACATTTTAGTAATTCTCTAAACCTTTTTCATCAGTAATGTTTTTAAACCGTATAGTTAGTGTGGTTTTAATTTATTTAAGATGATGCATCCCAAAGACCAGACAAATAACTAAAAACATGAAATAAATGATGTATGAGGACTGATGAAACACTTCAGTAAAACTGAAAGAGTAACTTTCAGTAATAAATATAAAGCGGCCACTTTCTGAGATGCAGGTATCGTGGCTACATCCAGACTAAAAGATTGTCCAGTGCTGAATCCATGTTGGAAGTGCGGTTTGGTCCCCACCAAACATGGCATGGTTCAGTTTCAGGAAACCATCGCAGTAAGCCACTGACACACACACACACACACACACACACACACAGATATTGCTAATCTGTATTTATGCTCATGGTTGCAAACAACCATTTCTTGACATAATGCTCTATGGTGCTAGAGGAGACCATACATACACACACACATACACACTCCCCTAAAACAAACAAACAAACTCAGCTTCAGAAACATTCAGGTTCAGCATTTAGATAAAGCCGCTCAGATTCGAACACTTGCCCTCCTCAGGAGTGGTATCATTTCTGTTTTAGGGGTACACTGGTAACTTTACTCTTTTCCACAATCATCAGTGAGTGTCTTGTCTAAGCACCTCACTGTCAATCAATGGTGATTTCACCTTGCGGACACTAGGGGGCAGTACAGTCCTGATTATGCCACCACGAAAGCCTGAGAACTGACTGCTCAATAGTTATGTGTCTGAAATGGTACAGGAAAATATCTTGAACAACGCCACTAAGGCCTTATCAAACTGCCCAAAGCATGAAGAAGAGGAGGGCTAAGCACTGGGGATGAAGCACCATGGGTACCTTATTCCTCCACTCCAGACAAGTACACACTTATTCTAATAATCCCTCCACTAAACTCCAAAATCATCAAACAGCCATCAGTCTTCATAAATCACTGTAGTACCTGATTATTGCATATCTTCTATATCCGGAGAAGCAAATGCTGAAAAGACATCCCTGTTAACATTGTTAGTTACTGCTATGTTGACGGTGAAGACAGGAAACAGGAACTCATTGTCATACTAGACTATGGAATGAATGTTATACTTGAAAGGTTAAAAATGTTTCAAAAATAACCTGCTTCACTTCCTACACTTTCAGAAGAACGCTGGTCTTCAACCTGAAACATTTGCAAGAAAGTTAAGTTCTACAGTGGATAGATTTTCTCCCCCCACCTAACACTCCTGTTTCTGATTTCTTTTTTGTCCAAATGTAACTTGGTTGGCTGACAACATTATAACTGTTCAAACAGGCTATAAACACAGTGGAAAAGAGATAGAACAGTACAAATAAAAGGAGACAGTATAGCACAAATCTCCCCCTAGAAGTGTCCATTCTGAATATTTTTAACCACTTTTATATCACCATAAAGTCAACTGAAGAAATAACCTCTCCTGCATGTAGAGTACTTGTAGGACTCCTTACAAACTGCTGTGCGAGCATTTGAGCAATGTCCTTGAGTGTGTATATATGTGTGTGTGTGTGTGTGTGTGTGTGTGTGTGTGTCTGACACATTGTTCTATGAGCTCTGACACTGGAGAATAGGACATCCTAACCAGCACATCCCAATGAGCTAAAGCAGCTCTGTCCGAATGCCAATGAGAATACACAAACACACACACACACACACACACACACACACACACACACACACACACACACACACACACACACACACACACACAGAAGAATTCAGAGAACAGCCACAGAGCTTCATCCATGTGTCTAAAAATATAAGCTTGTTAGCATTATTTGCGCCAGAACCCGAAGACACTTCGCCAGTCATTTTTCATTCTTGAAAGTGATTGAGTTTAAGACATCTTCCAAGACTCTGGCATAAAAATAATGATTTCATAAATGTGATTACTGGTACCCACATCCCGTTATTTGAAGAACATGAAACCCCCCTGTGTTTTAACTGGCTGTGCACCTCATCCAGCTCCTCATTATCCCAGCGTTTAGACTTCACCATGATCCACAATGGTCTACAAGTCAGAGTTCGTCCGTGACGTGACATGCGGGTTCTGCGGACCTTGGTTACAGCTGAAGAAGGAACGCCGCGAAGATCCTTCATGATCAATGTCAGGCAGCGGTCATATTTACTGACAAGCACACGTAACAGGAACGATCAGAAATGGTAAAAAATAACCTTGTACATTAGATATAATATTTGAATCCATTTTGCAACAATTATTTGGAATCAGATAGTTTTCTTTCCTGCCTTTTATCTTGCAGATGAGTAGATGAAGTCAATAACCGGCTGCACGAAATTAATTAAAAGTATGTCTATTTTTAGAGGGCGGGCAATTAATGTTAATCACTTAGTTAGTCCCTAGCCAGCTTTCCACATGGAGATGTGTACTCACTCATTATTCATCACACTCACTCAACTACACACACACACACACACACAGCATGCACGTGTGTGTGTGTGTGCATGAACTATTTAATAAGCCTTTCTGGAGGATTATCAAAGTGTGCTTAGCAAAATCAAATAACAGGACTGGAATCTGACTTAATATAGCCCAGTAAAGATAATGTCAACTTGAAGTACCGAATATTGTTTTATGAATATTTTAGAATATTTCATTCATATGCGATTCTATATTAATATGGTATAATATTTAAGCAGTCATTAAACAGCACCCTTGTCAATTTGTTCGTGCGTAATTTCCAAATCCACCAGACACTGGATTTGTTAGTGTGCTGCTTCTACCAGGTGAACATCGGCGACAGCCGTGTTTTTAAGAAACAGAGGCAGCTTGGGGCACAGGGGAGTGATTTATGACAAAGGCTCATAGATTTGGATCAGGATGAATGAACTCATTCCCATAAACAGACTCACTCTCACTCTCTAGGTACGTGGGATCCAGTACGGTGTTGTGCAGTGTAATACAGTATGTGTCTAAAGATGACATTGTTATAATGTAGGGACTGGGCTCATACTGGTGTGTGATGCTGGTAGTGATGCTCTCAGTGATTCTTACACTTCATGGAACTACATGGGCAAAAGGGATGATGCCTTCCCTTTACAAAGGCACATGTGTGCTTGAAGAAACACACACACACTCACACACACACACACACTCACACAAATAAATTATGATTCAAATTTTCTCATCGGATGCTCTCCATCTGTGCTGTACTGATTCAAATAGTATTGACACTAGAGAGAACCTGGAGAGAGAACATTCTGGCAAGAGTCTGCTTCATTCTAATGCTGTATTCTTTAAATTAGTCTTCTCATGAATCCTGCACTGGAGTCTCTCTTATGCTGGTCTTCAGTCCTGTCCCATGTCCCTCGTGGCCCCATCAGCCATGCTGAAACTGGACAGCCAGACAGCCGTGTCTGGAAGCTTCAGACTAGTCTCCTTATCTCACCGCTTCTTTCAGCTGATTTTGCCGAAAGAGGTTAGAGGTTAAAAGTTGCACCTTTACTAAACCTTGTCAAGGAAAATGACTTTGTGTGTGTGTGTGTGTGAGTGGAGGGGTGACCTTGGTCGTCATCTAACATTGGACAGATTCGACAGAAGGAGGGAGTGAGGGAGGGTGTGAAAAGGAGAGCTGTGATTCACTGGGACAATCAGGCACTCCGTTGTGGGCAGCACGCTGGAGATGGTCGTCACCATGGCGACGGCAGAGACGCCCTGGAGCCCGTGGTGACACAGCGTCCTGACACTCTCTCGCTGTCTCGCTCAGGCAGAGAGCGAGAGTGGTCCAGCCCGCTGCTGTCTTGTCTTCTGGGGGGGCGAGTTTGATGTAAGACACCTTTAGTAACTGAACCGGCTCAAACTTTTTTTTTTTTTTGATTTCTTAGGCTGGGGTCCTAGAGCACATATCAATGGCTTGATTAGAACAGAACGATCTATACTGCCAGTGGAGAACTACAACAATCCTTTATAAATTGTTGAAGGTACCGAATCAAAGTAATATCAGTCTTTCCATTAAAAACCATGGCAACAGGGAATAATCGAAAACCAATAATCACTAAGCAACATAATTACAAACAAAACTAATTAGCAAGAGGGAGAAACAAAGCCCTTAAGTCTCTCTCTCTGTCTCTCTCTCTCTCTCTCTCTCTCTGTCTCTCTCTATATATGAATTTATAGTGGAAAATACTGGATATGTTAAAGTTGTTGCAGTCTAACAATGCCACTAAGGCCCAATCAAACTGCCCAAAGCATGAGGAAGAGGAGGGCTAAGCATTGGGGATGAAGCACCAGAGGTACCTTATTCTTCCACATACATGTAAGCACTCCTTCTAATGATCCCCCACTGGTCTTCATCTCCTCTGATCTCCATCTCTCCTCACAGTGTTGTTTCACTTCTATGTTCCTCATTCGACACCCTCCATTCCTTCTCCTCCGTGTCTTAATTTGGCAGCTTTGCTTTCATCCCTCGGGGGGTGGTGGGGCGGTGGAGGAGGAGGAGGAGGGGGGGGGGGATTAAAGAAGAAACGTGAATAATCCTCGTTTCAGCATCTCTCTCGTAAACACTGCCCGAGAAGGGCACCTCACAGAAGCCAAGCGCACCAGAGGGCAGAGTTAGTGACCCTCTGGACCTCAGCCCTGAGATGCACCTCACCCCGATAACGAATTTCCACTGATAATTGCATGGGATAAGATAACGGGGGTGGGGGCTGTTCGGCCCGACAGAGATGTTCCGACGTCGGCCCCGCTGGCAAGAGAGATTGGGTCATGGTGTACTGATGTACTGAGGGAGTGAAAGAGAGTGATGGTGAAAGAGTGAGAGAGAGAGAGAGAGAGAGAGAGAGAGAGAGAGAGAGAAGTAGAGTTACAATTACCTCCCTGGCGCTGGTGCTCCTGCCGGAAGCTTATCAAGCCGCCAGCCCCTGCCGAACGTCTCAGGGGCCGGGCCCCGCGCAGCTAAAAATAACCACATCTGGGATCAGGTTTGAGCGGCCAACCG
>JAOXYF010000006.1:13756623-13772281 GCA_028565775.1 Sternarchorhynchus goeldii
ATTTAATGGGGAACAAGAGCAAAAAAAAAGAAGCTGTACATGTTCCCTTGTTCCCCTCCTTGCAATTACATGCTTTGTGTGAATATTACAGTTTTTTTAAGCCTCTTGGAAAAGCTTTATTTAGGCTGTCATGTGTTTCTGGCGACAAACGGCACGTTGAACGGACTCCGATGTTCGAGAGCTGCGATGTTGCAAATCAGGGCGGGCGGGGTGTCGGGGGCGAGGATTGGAGGAGAAAGAGAGGAAAGCAATTAACACGGCGAATATTCGTAGCATCACGCCAGACGGCAAGAAATTCCTAAAAATAAGATCCGTGGCCTTCGTGGCTCTCGTTGCCATTTTTAGGCTACGAGAGTGACGTGCAGAATAAAGACGTGAGGATCAGAGCGAAGGAGCACGTGTACAAGAGCCTGACAAAAATAAAAAATAAAAATCTAAAAAATGTCCCAGTAGCCAAATCTGGTAAAGTCTTCAAGCTGTCAAAAGCACAGCTTCTAAGAGAGCCTTGAGAATACGTTTATAAAAAAAGATTTGTTGCATCATCAAACAAGCGAATTTTTATAAGATGTAAAATTCACGTTCGATATTTGATTAATTATATTCCTAACATATAAACAGGTCCTGCATGTGTGCACTGAACAGGCTCCAGCCGTCAGATACAGAACACAGAACTGACCCACCATGAAGATGTGTCATTATTAGTCACGTCAGCTTCAAATCGGTCAAAGGGAAAAACATCATTGATCTTGCATAACACTAAGGCGTCATCCTTGTAGAACGAAATGTACTAACAGCATGAAAAACTTAGAGATCTTAGTCAAACAAATTAGTGATCTGACTGCTTCTCGTACTTTTTTTTTTAAAGAAATTATGTGCTGCCTGTGTTTAAAATGATGACGGTTATTTAGCCCTCGCCTGTAAAAGTGTATACATGATAAAACATGGCTTCTAAGAAAGTAAGCAAAAATACAGCTGACCTTTTTCTGAATGTATGTCTGGGGGATTATGGGTAATGGGTAAAGGTTTGAATCACCTTATTTATTTACTGACCTTTCAAGCCTGGCAGCCTGTTTACTGTAAAAAAAAAAACCCAACTAATTCATACATTACAACTCTACTGAGTTAATTTAATAAAAACACGTATTATAAAAACTGAGGTTCACATTAAATCATCACAGGATCACATTTATACCATAAGATCAAACATAGACCATAGGATTACAAGTAGACCATAGAGCTCACTTTTCACGAGGGGAAATAACTCTAGCTGTGTGCCACTCCACCAAATCCCTTTCTGTTTTGCTAACTGAACAATCGAAGGAACGATTCATCAAGCCGTTTTGAAGATGAACAACTCCTGCTGTGTTCACGGCTTCCCCTACATGGGACTGGGGATGCGTCATTCCCTCTGAAGAGTGACCCCACCTCGCCACCACCAACCCTCCCCCAAACTACAGATGAGCTCCTTTCTTTGCTTAATGTTTTATTCATGCTTTCACAGTTGGTGAAAGATTCATAAATGAAAATAATAAATAATAACAATGCCAAAACTAATTACTCAGTTGTTGGCAAAAGAGTACCAAGAGAGTTCTGGATATCTACAGTGATGTCTTGTCTTGACTTAAATCAGGCATAGCTGGACCTGGGACTGAGAGTAAGAGATATTTAGTATATGCAGAGATGTTTAGTAAAAATGCGGACTTGACGTGTAATTTGCTAATTGTCTTGGGTGGAGCATCCTTGCTAGTAACTGTTGTACATACTCTGGTTCTCACAGGTTCCTTGAACTCCCAGATGTTCATGGTGAAACAGACAGCTGCTGATTCAACCTTTACCTTCCACCTTTACAGTGGGTCAACGTAACGTGCACAGTATCATTTTCTGGATGAGGTCGTAAAATATCTGTCTATGGTCCATAATATTTCCAAATGGCAGTGTTACCCTACATTTTTTGGACTACATTCCCCATTGAGATCTTCTTCAGACTTGGTCATGTTTACATTTCTCTCTTCACTCACCAGCTAATGGTTTTGTAGTATCTCCAAAATAATGTATAATCGCTTTAGCAAAATTAGCTCAGTTCCAAGGAAGCTCATTGTTTCAACTCCCTCCTTTAGCTGGTGTAAGATGGACATTTTGTCCAGGAAAGGGGTTAAACAGAAGTACAACAGTAATCTGCTTGTGCTACCTCTACAAATACTTACATGCCGTGTTTCTAATCAATCTTGAACACAGTAACATACCATCCATATTCCACTTACAATGTCTGGGCAGGTTTAAGGCACACCGGTCCACAGCTGAGTCTCTGATCCATCCACAACCCAACAGGTTTCCTGATTCTACTTCTAGCAACAGATGTTTGATGACATTCTTGCTCTCTACAGTGGCACTTGCTATCCTTAGGATTTCAACACTCACATATTTTTTTAGAGTGAGTGAATAATTGCTTAACTCAAAGTTACAATTCTTTAGCATAGTTTATCAGGAATATAATCTCTATAGGTGATTTGGTAGTAACATTACTATTGGTACTTTTTTTTACTAATCTTTTCCATGGGAAAGACTTCATATTTGACAAAAAGTGCTATTTATATAAAGATTTATTGTTATTTTCGTTGTTGTTATAGCTAAATCCACATTAATACAAGCACAAGAGTTGCTGCTTTATCCTAAATCTCTAGTGCTTAGGTAATCTCTAGTGCTTTCATTGCCTGTTAGAAAGTCTCCTCACAAAAATGAGCCTTTGAGTCTTTGAGGAGCTGGCAGTTACATCTGGTGCTCTGATCCTCTGAACGGGAAATGAAAGCAAGAGGACAAAAGCCACTTAACTCAAAGCGTCCAGAAAATGTTTAAAGGGGCTATGTTGAGAAATTCTTCGGGTCCCCAGTTCCTGGCTGGAGAAAAACCTCACAGCGAAGCATTTCCCCTTCAGGGAGTGCCGGCGCTCGACACTTCTCTGTGTCCGTCACGCGTCCACCCTTTCTCAAGGGTCACGCTCATTTTCCTCTTAGCTGGGTGGTGGTAGTGGTGCTGGGGTTCTTAACCAAGGGTGATGCTCCCAAAGGCCTTGCAGTACCAGACCTTATTTGGCTACAACAAGCATAAAAGAAAGCTGTTTTTATTAATATTAATTAGTTTAGATCAAACCTGGGAAACGTGGGTTATTCTAGACACAGAGGAGAAGTAGACCTTCATGCATTCCATCATACAATAGCATGAATAAGTCCAAACCAGGCTTGAATTCAAATAAAAATTATAGGCTGAACGCAATGCTGAGATTGCATTAGAGTTGGACCACATTGTAATTGGTGTGCCAATAACACCTTTCTCGCACAGGCAGTACGTTATTGGTGAACTGTAAACTCAAGGTTGAGCCACGTTATAGTTCCTAGCTCTTTGCTATGTCATTGAAAAGGACACGTTTGTCTGAAGCCAAAATAAATCACCTTTTCAGTTTCATGTAAGGTCCAACATTGGGTAGAATGGTTTGTTAGCCACCTCCAACGTGCTTTAAAAATGTTCTGTGCTTATGGATTTGATGAACAAACCTATCAGCAATGAGATCCAATGCACTGGTTTTATCAGAAATGTAGCGCACATAGTACATCATGATCCAGCTGTGTTCAAATTCCACTTTTTAGCGCGATTCCTAAATCGTGTGCACAACTCAGAATCACTTCGATTATCATTCATTTCTAAGAGGAACTTTTAAATGGCAAATATTAAATATTAAACATCTCCGACAAGTGTAAAACTGGTGGCATATTTATACCGGAAATAGTCAGGAAAAAAAGTGATCACCCCCTTCCCCCATTTCCAGAAGTGACATTCATTTACTCTAAACTGCCCCCCTCACACAGGGCACCATTTTGGCCCTGCTTTAAAGCCTCTAGCACTCAAACATGGCTTGCGTCTCTCTCAAAACACCGATTGGCCCCTTCACGTGAAAATAAACAAGCTTTTTTACTTTTCATCACTTGGAGACAGTTAGTGCTGCTTACAGGTTTTAATAGGACCAGGTGTTGTTTATAGAATGAGGCATGTGGAGCTGTTTTTTTGTTTTTTTTTAGTTCTTGAACTAAAGTTTTGTTGCCAGCGTGGTTGTCATGGCTGCTTTCGGAGTGCATGCATGCGGCCATTCGCGTGCAAATGAGCATCGTTTCCCATTCAACTGCATCCAGCCTCTAACGGTGGAAAAATGCAAAACTTGGCTTTATGAAATTTGACTGAGATCAGGCCATTTGTATGAACATAATGTTATTTAGACAGTGCGGTCCAGAAAATGCCATCGCTGATGTGGTATGGATGAGTCTAGTAAATGTCAACACCACACACAGCAAGCGTGGAGCCAAGCAGAAGGCTCAGAAAACTCCAAATGATTCCACTTCAGGTGTAGTGTTTGGGAAACTTGACAAATTTCACTTGAGGAATAAAACCTGTATCTTATATTCTGCAATTTGTGACGACAGCAAAAATGTCAGACTGTGCTCTTCCCCTGTTTCTCACACAGCCACATAACAAAGTTTAAAGTTTTAAGTTTATTTCTCACGTACACTGAATATCAGGGACAGTCGTCCATTGAAGTGCATACGTGAGGCCTTGCTACTCTACAGCTGTGCAGTATGAAATACACTATATACACTTATGAAGAGGAGGGGGAAGAAAAGCGCAAAAAGCAGATGAAGCAGCAGTACAAAGTGGTTTAACACGTTTACACAATAGGATATATTAAATGTATTGGGTGTGTAATAAATATGGTAATGTGTTGCCTGGAAACAGGAGTGGTTAGCAACAATACCGTTCCAACACTCTTTTTTGGAATATGCCTAAAATTGACATAGTTGGATAGAGTTTGTGAGTGTCTGTGAGGTCATCGATGTGAGTGGAGGCAGGAGAGAGGGAGAATAAGTGATGACTGGCTTATTTAGGGTCCTGATGGCCTGCAGGTATATACAGTTATTCAATCTAACTGGGCGTTGGTTGCCTTGGTAGTTCAGCTGCCCTTTTGACTCTATCATGGTCACAGAGCGAGCAGCTGCCAAGTTAGACACCCATGCCCCAAGTCAGGACATCTTCTATGATGCATTGATAGAAGTTGGTCGAGATGTTGGTGGGAGGACTAAACTTCTAGAACCTCTGCCTAGAAAGTAGAGTCGCTGATAGGTAGATTTCACCTCATTTCTGAGGCTGTTTTTCATAAATTCTTTTTGAGCATTATATTCATAACGACACAGTTGTGTGAACAGGGAGTACAAGCGGGAGATAAGAATGTACCCCTGAGGAACTCCGGTGTTCCGTCCAAAGTCCTTAAGTTTTTTTGGTGAGTTTGGCTGGTTTTATGGTGTTGAAAATAGAGTTGTAGTCAATCAACAACACTGTCAAATTATCTCAAATTATAAAAAGTGAGATTGTAGTTCACCAGAACCATTGCAGTTCACCAGATGTTTTTAATGCGCAGGTGTTGTTTGTCTCAAATCAAGCTTGGAAGTTTAACCTATCTGGTAGTGATAGTCCCATATGACAGATTGTCACACTTTGTGGTGTGTAAAAGAATGCAAAATCATTCCACATGTGCTTAATGTCCGACCCTTGGTAGTTCAACAGCACTCTATAAGCTCTCTTTGCCATATTGATGGCCATTTGACAGTCATATCTGGCTTTACTGTATGCCACCAGGCCTCCGATATTTGGTTCTGGCATCATAACTTACCCAGGGTTTTTGGTTTGGGAAGGATTTGATACCAGTGCACATACTGATGTAATCTGTGACAGAGTTTGTGTATGCATTCATGTATGTGTCTACAACCTGTCAGGGGAAAAAAAAAAACTCTGCCAATCTGTGGATTGGAAACATTCCTGAAGTTTGTAGGGAGCCACCTTATTCCGTTGATAGACTGACCTGAGACCAGTTTTAACCTGCTTGAGTTTTGTCTGTATGCAGGCAGGAGAAGAATGGAGGTGTGATCAGCGTCAGGGTGGGGGAGGAGCTTGTAGCTGTCTTAGCGTGCAGTGCAGGAACGCAGTATGGGGGATGATCTGTTCAGATCCGCTCTGCTGAAATCGCCAACAACAACAAATGCACTGTCTGGATACACTGTGTGGAGTTTGCTAGACCATTAATAGCTTTGGTACCCAAGCTTTGTCTCCTTGAGGTGGGAACGTAAGTCACTGTTAGAAAGACAGAACGGAAAATCATACCTTAACGCGAGCAAGCACATCCTCACTACTCCTGAGATATTTAACAGGAACGGTTGGCACAGTATAGCAGGTTGCAGTGAGTAATAATGCAAGAGATACGAGGAGTTGACTGCAAACCACAACAACAACAATCAAACATAACTGTTCTTCAGTAGAAGGATAGCAATGGTTTGCTAGGGATGCCTATTTACGTTTAAGAACCAACCACCACTGACTCTGTTGACCAATATTTCAGATCCTCTTTTCAATCCCTGCAGTCCTCTACTGAGACGCACAGTTACTTTTAATAGAGAACTCTCATTAAGAGTCATATTTCACAAGCTCGGCAGTCAAAACAAATTTCAGCAGAGAAATCCCACCCATAGTCCTGCCCTCGTTTTAATGTGCACTCTAAAGCAAGGCCTGGAGGAATCGCCACTCTCAAACTTAACAGTCAAAGCTCAACACGAGAAGCGGCAATTTGAAGAAATAATCCCTCATTTTAATGCACAGAGTGGACCCGCTTGGCCGAACGACGCAAAATACTGCCCGAGGCAGCCGATGCGCACCACACCCGTAGGAACGGGAGAGGGAGCGATTGAAGGTAAAAAAAAAAAAAGCAAACTAATTGCAAAACATGACTGGAGTGAGGATCAAGCCTGGATGTAATTATTAACATCCAGTGGTACATCATGGCAGTAATCACTGTTATGGAAGGAGACATGCGTATTCGTTTCACTGACACACACACACACGCACGCGAGTGCGTCTATCCACATGTACGTCACACACACACATCCACACACACTTTCTCTCTCTCTCTAAAGTCTTGCTTGAAAGGAACCATGTCTTAATTATTGTTTTTATTGACGGAGCGGATTTTCACCTCAGATAGGTTATTTATCTCTTCTCTTCACCCAAGGGATGATGGGACATGTTTATTGTCTGAATCACACTGCGCTGCACCTCTGCTACATTCAGATTACTCCACATTTTGAATTTCTGTCCTTGAATTTCTGACTTTAGAAAGTACTTTTTTTAGGGTAGTACTTTTTTTTAGACCAAAATGTGCTTCAGCTTCACGCAGCGTGAGACTGCAAAATGAAAGAGCTAAATTCTTATGTTGCTTCCTATGGTTTCCAATACAACCAAAGATAAAATACATCAAAGGGGGATTTGCAGCTGCCACATGCTTACAGACTATAGTCTGTATTACTGGTTAAATGTAAATGAAGTTACTGTTATATTGGAACAGCTCAGAAATCCCTTAAACCACCTGTTAATGCCACATTCAGCAGTAATTGGAAAGACTCTCTGGCTTAACTGAGAAGTGCCAGTCAGGCCCTGCTTTCCCAACAGGCTATGAGCTTTACCAGCCAGCGGAGGCTACCGAAAGCCAAAGAACCCAGAATAAAAACACAAAGAAACACAAAACAACCGCTGCTTACCAACAAATAGTACGTTAACGCTCCGGTAAACAAAAAGACCGCAAGACTGAGGATGCTACAGGTGATCAGAGAGCCTCTTGAAAACTGACGTTAGGGGATAGCTCAACCAAGCTAATGCTAATGTGGCTAAAAGCAAATCTAAACTATTAAGCGCGTCGCTTCGTTTATTGTTGTGAAAGGGTTCCACTTTGTTGTGGCGATGTGTGTCCAACCTGGGACATTTTTTTGTTTGCTGTTCAAACAGAGTACGAGTAACAACGTACAAATGAACTGCATTTACCGTCAAAGGGCCCAAAGGTCATGTGACAGTGGTTCAAGTTTCAAGTTTATTTGCCATGTGCACAGAAAGTCACAACATAGAATCAGGGGCTCTACAGCTGTGCAAATTACAAGTACAAATATATGAGGATGTGGGACCTATAAACTGTCGGTGGGGGGTGGGGGGGGGGTGGATTCCCCAATAATCACTGAAAAATCATTTCTTTAATATTATCTGTTTATTAGTGCTTGCTAACCCATAAACTGAGCCACAAGATGGCTTTGGTCAGTACAGTACAGCACTATGGGCTTTATTTTCACCCACACGGCAAAGTCACACGGCTGAAGCATCTTCTCTTGGTTCGGGAAAAGCCAAGCCTGGCCCGTGTGTTTGACGTTCGATGGGAGAGGAGGCTCACTCTCTGTACCCCACAGCTCTAACCAGACAGCACCGTTTTAACCACCAAAGACTCTTCCCAAGAGTAGAGCAAAGCCACCGTTCATTTAACGCCGGTGGTTGTATCTGGCAGTGCTTTGGGGTAAGTTGTTAGCGCGGGGCATTGTGCCTGTATCCGCAACAGGCAGCTTGACCTCAGAAACAAGTAGAGCGTAACATTCTCTGGTTAAGAGCAGGTCTGGGGTCAGCCTTGCAAGATGCGGACAGTTATTACTCCAAACAGAGCTTTAGCAAGAGCAATATACCAAGAGCAGGGACTGTAAAATTCATCGCACCTACTGGAACAGTGGTACAATGGTGCATAATGATTACAACGGGGGAAAAATGATGCAGTAAAAAAAATGGCTTGATGCAGGGACAGAGATGTGGAAAGGGACAGAGACAGAGTCAGGAACAGAGGCAGAGACAGAGTCAGGAACAGAGACAGAGTCAGGGACAGAGTCAGGGACAGCAATACACACTTAGTTGCAGATTCTAAAGTGCATCATACCAGGTTTAGCAAAAACGTTAGTGCAACAGTTTGCTGCTGTTCTACAGGATGGACATCACTACATGCAACAACGCATTAGGTAAAAATAAATAAATAAATAAATAAATAAATAAATAATGGCATCAGAGTCAAGGCAGAGGAAACGAGTGCAGGTTTTAACCAATCACTGCTCAGGTCTATGAGAAACTACCGGAACAACATGCACCTCCTCCAGCCACGTCTATCCTAAGTTATATTTGAGACCTACCAAAGATCTGTTCACTTGGTGAGTATGTTCAGAGTCTCCTCCGTGCCACCACAAACCTGTAAGATCTGACCTGATGCTGGACACAAACCGACGACTGGAGGGAGTAAACATGAACGATCCACGCTGGGTGATACTAATGAAATCACTCTCTCTCTCTTTTCTCAGAAGGCCACGGCCGTGCCAGTGCCGGAGCCGTATCCATGGCAACTGCCGAGCCGGTAAACTTCCAGCTTTTTTGCCAGTTGACTGTTGGTTAATGCTTTATTGGTGTTTAAAATGAGACCTCCTCCTCCCCAAGGCAAGACCTTTTTTTTTTAAAATGTATAATATTAATATTTAGCACTTTGTCAGCGCAACAACCATCAGTATCACAGTTCTGAAGTCCAAGTGAAGTGAAATTTGAGCACCACAGGTGCGCGGCTAACACCAGGGAATTGCGGAAGTAAAGTTTTGTGGTAAACATGAACAATTCGTTGAGACATTGGTTGGATGTTAAAACGTGATAATGCACTCCAGAAGTAGTGGATTTCCCACCATTTCTCTGAAACAAAATTTTCTTTAATATGATATGTTCTTTTAACAGGATATGTTCAATTCCCTTACTCCCTCTACCAAAAGAACTGACAGTAAAATGTGCTTTGTGTGGTGAAAGAAAGACCGGTTTCTAAAGAACTAAATGTATCCTTGCATCTTTAAACAAGAAAGATTTATTTTAAAAATTCAGAGAGTCTATTTCATTTCCTATATAGCTAAGCTTTGTATATGAGCAGTATTACCAACCAACACTGACCTCTTTCCATTACAGTGCCTGGTAATGTAAATGGAAGGGAAATGAAAAATCCAACCTGCATATCAACCAGTAACTATAACGACCAGCAAGGTCATATTACTGACATACCCAGCAAGCACATGCTGACATCACCTCCCAGTACAGATTTATAATCACATCTACCCTTTAAACGTTTCATAATTTCATTATTATGCAAGTGAGGGTTAGTTTTGCTCTGTCGAGTAAAATCCGTACACAGAATCAACCCCTAGAGAGCCAAAATCAGAGGCAAATCTCTCCCAGACCACCAAAAATATAAATAAAAACGTTACCACTGTTCTTTTTAAAGTGCAGCAGGAATGATGATGGTATGCACCAAGGCAGCGCTGTCAGCCAGACCGTGTTAGTACATCGAGAGAAGAAGTTTTCCATCCTGCTGCCTCTCAGCGAATTTTATAGACCGGTAAGAGAGATGAGAAAGAAGCTAAAAACTTCTCCGAAGGAGAAGAAGCGGGAGGCTGAAGTAGCCCTACCTTGGGTCAAGGTGCCAGTGAGGAACCTGTAGAAGTAGTGGGCCACTTTGGTCAGCTGCCGCTTACACCTCTTCCTGCAGTGGCTCATCGCGACTCGTCGGAGGGGGTCAGGCGCTCGTCGGGAAGGTGCCCCGGGGCGGGGAGGGAGGGAAGGGGGGGGTGGGGGTTGAGGAGAGTGGGGGGGTAAAAAAATAAACTTGTGAAAGAGGGGAAGGGAAGAGGTGTGAAATGGCAGCCGCCGCCGCAGCCTTGTCCCGCTCTCCTCCGGTGGGTCTTCTTCTCCTCCTCCTCCTCCTCCTCCTTCTCCCGTCTCTGGCGAGTGTCTCTCTCGTGCTTCTCCGACCTTTTCTCCGCTCCACCTGTGGGGCGCTAGCTGTCGGGCTACGGCTGAGGGGCTGCCTCCTCCCTCTCTAGCGTGTGCGAGAGCTCTTCCCACTGGCTCTGCCTCCTGCGCCGGCGGGGGGAAGGAGACGCACAGGCACACGTTTGCTGCTACTACGAGTCACCGGTGCACGTTCTTCCCTCAGCCCTCCGTCGCGTGTTCGAAACCCACCCCCCCCCACCCCACGCACACACGCACATTTTTTTTCAAACCTCCCTTTTTCTTTCCGTGTTTGCTTGTGAACAGTGTGAATAGAGGTTGACTGTTGTAGCAGAGAAGTGTGAAATTATTGGGGGGGGGGCTGTTGAGGGGGGAAAGTTGAGGCGGGGTCAAAACCAAACAGTGTAATTAGCAAACAGCTTCGTGCACATGTCATAATGGCCCTTGGAGAGCTGAGGAGACGGCTGGGTTGAGCCCATCCTCACTGCAGAAAGAGTGTGTGTGTGTGTGTGTGTGTGTGTGTGTGTGTGTGAGTGTGTGTGACATGAAGATACTACAGACACCAGTTCACCTTAGCAGGACAGGAGAACAAGGTGCTAGAGCTCTCCTTTATCGTCTGAGCTTCTCTATCTTCTGTGCTTCTCAAGATGTTTCCTCTGTTTCTTCTGCCTTGAACACTGTTTGAGGTCGTATGAGTTGCATAAGCGACTAGAAAACAGTGCTGCTGTACGGCTGGCTGGCTTTGAGGAAGCTGCTTCAGGTTGC
Organism: Sternarchorhynchus goeldii; assembly: GCA_028565775.1. Taxonomy (NCBI): domain Eukaryota; kingdom Metazoa; phylum Chordata; class Actinopteri; order Gymnotiformes; family Apteronotidae; genus Sternarchorhynchus; species Sternarchorhynchus goeldii. The sequence continues at coordinate 13,768,090 of JAOXYF010000006.1, forward strand.
AGAAGAGAGGATCTGTCAGGCGGGGTCTTCAGGGTGCAGGAGTCCCACGGGGAGCTGGGCTGCGTGCGTCCTCCTCTATCCATCAGCAAAAGGAGAAGCAGCACTTTTAGTCAACATCGTTTCTTTCTTCCGTGCTCTGCGCTGGGGTTTCAAGGCAGCTCGTTCCATAGACACACACACGCTCACGCGCACACACGCTCATGCACGCGCGCGCACACACGCTCATGCACGCGCGCGCATGTGCACACGCACGTTTTGTCTCATGCATGGTTTTACTACACAACGCATGTACACTCTTGGCTTGTTTGCTCTGCCACACTCTCTCATTTCATTTGTTTTCCCAGTGCATTGATCTATAGTAAGTAAAGCTCGCTCTCGCTCTCTCTCTCTCTCTCTCTCTCTCTCTCTCTCTCTCTCTCTCCTCTGCCTCACCAACTGCTCGCCTACTTTGCTGAATGCTGTGAATTAGAAGTGATTATGGTTGTCCGGGCAACCACGTACTCTGTCGATTTTCTGTCTGCCAATCACATGTGCCTGCAAATACACTTCCTTTTTACTCTCTCTGAACAAACCAAAACAAACATCCATCTCCGCCGGGTCTCTGTGCTATACGGCACATCATCCTCACTCAGTGTGCAGTGTGTGTGTGTGTGTGTGTGTGTGTGTGTACATATTACCATCAATAAAAAAAACTATGGGCAAAACATCACTGGCCCACAAACCAAACACTCTCTCTACCACTTTTCCGTCACAAAGATCTCCTCCATAAATCGTAATTCTTCTCTTCGCGTGTGTAAAACCGGCAAAAATGAACGCAGCCTGGCGTCCACGCACACCTGTGACCTCGACAAGACCCGCTCACATTGCCCCGCCCCTTGCCCCGCCCCCTCCTTCTCTCTCCTCCTCCGGGCATCCGTTTGAGAGGCTCGGATAAACGTCATCGTGATAGCGTTTATGCCGATATGCAAATCGTGCACATTTTTCTCCTTGCCAATATACGGACTATGCAAATATTTGCACTGAAATATTTGCAAATAAAGGTAGAGGTGTGGTAGAATAACTTTAGAATGGTGGTGCAAAGTGAGGCTAGATGGACAGTAACAGATGCATTTCTGTAGTATGGAGGGTAGTGCTGGTAATTTCTCAATAAATTCCAATCCAATTATCTATGTGGAGCATCAAAAAATCCAGATATCTTGACGCTTGACGCTCAGATCTTCACATGCAGGCCTCTGTTGACTTGAGATGATGGGGGAGGGTTAGTGCATTTTCGTTGCTGGAACTGCATTACGAAAATCTGCTTAAAATCTGAGGAAAGCAACACAATGGAAAGGACTATTAATGAATGTTTGCTTTTTGTTTGGAAGATTATTTTGTTGTCTTGCTTTTCTTGTCTGGAACCGTACTGTCTAATTCAGTCTCAGCGGGAGGCGGTAAGCATGTGTTTCTCATCTCGAAAAATAAATATTCAAATCGTCATTTGTTAGGCTGTTCGAGGATTCCATCACCTGCAGTAAGGGTATCAGGCCACAAATACACACACACACACACACACACACACACACAGACAGTTCCTATCCCCTGACATGAAAGTGATCATCTGACAGTACCCAAACCAGGAGTGTAGCCACACAGGAAAAGAGAAAAAAAAAAGGACTGTGACAGCCTGCAGGTGTGAAATCGAGCCGAAAATGTGGAGTTGGAAAGGCATCGCCTCCTGGAGGCGGCCCACAGACACGCGGCCGCACGTCCGGGTTGGAGGAGGGCTGGTGGTGGGAGAGCTCAGGCCAGGCATCGCCGACATCGCTGCCAGAACAAGACAACCCTTCACCAGGGGTTCGCCAGGCCCCGGGTGGAAGGCACCCGAGCAGGCCGAGCCGCCGGGGCCGCGATGGGAGCGGCCGGTAGAGCGGCCGCGCAGACCAAGAGGCTTCAACATCTAAACCCCCACGTGGTTCGTTAAGCCAGCGCCACGAAAGAGAGAAGCAACCGGGTGGGGGTGCGGGTGGGGGTGGCTCGTGGGTGTAGTGGATGGCACTCTCAGCCCCATACAGCAGCCTTCATATTCAGTGTACATCTGTGTGGCATATGTGCACAAAGGGTCACTAAAGGGGACCATTAAAACTCCCCGCTTGAGCTCCTCAAGGCACCAGCTGTGTCTTCAGCATTAGTGCTTCATTTCCATAGACAGAGAGCTGAAGCGGAGGCAGTGGTGTCTGAAAGGCGTTTGGCACCTGCTAGGTAACATCTCTCTCTCTCTCTCTCTCTCTCTCTCTTTCTCTCTCTCTTTATTTATTTATTTTTTGTAACGTATGATGTCGTCTCCGTGATGAAGGTCTGATAGGTAAATGGATGTTAACGTAGATGATCATACCTCTAAAACGTCCTTATCACCAGAGAGAGAGAGAGAGAGAGGGAGAGAGAGAGAGAGAGAGAGCACCTACTGATTTAAGCACCTACTGATTTACAGCAGGTGCTTCGACATATTACATCCTTTTGATGTCAGAAATGCCCCTTACTTTCCCCAGACAAACACGGCCTCACACAAAGCCCTCTCACCTGATGACAGCATATGATATTCGGTGCCAAAGCCCCAAGGGCCGCAGCGCTCATCCCCTGTCCGTCATTCCCCGTCGCTCTCCCTGTCTGTCGCACCGCCCGCCCCACCTTGCTGGTACAAAACTCCGCATGCGTGCCGGGATGCCGGCAGCGTCCCTGGCCGGTGTTCCTCAGCCGGGCTGTGCGGCCATATGTCTGGGTCCTGACGCGGGTCGGCGTCAGCACCGTTACACCCAGAGACCCTGTTTTTACTCTGACGCACCGCTTCCCGGCTGGTCCCTGGTCCTGTAGCTCGTGGTCAGAGCGGCTGTGGCGTTATGAAGAGCCCTGAACTGGAAGCACACCTTCCAGGGTGCTAGCAGTGGTTTACAGACTTCCAACCCAAGTACAGTCTTTTCCAAACCCTCCGTTCATCTATAGACGCACTTGTGGATACATCAGTAATGGTGTGTTCTAGAGCTGGAGTCGAGATTCTACAGTGAAATGAAACCTCCAGACAACTTTAGGAACATTAGCACTTGGCTTTTGTCCTGCTGAAGTTTTCCATTTTTTTAAATTTTATTTTGTGAGCGTCTAAGCAATTTCCAAGAGATGTAAAGTTAATTTATTCTTTAAAAGCAAGAGAATAATGTTACTCTGTTCTCTTAAAGCAAGAATAATACCTCAATAAGATCAGAGCAGTGCAGAGCAAATGTGGTATGCCCATAAAACCTTTCACCACAGTCCTTGAGAGACTGTCAGTTCAAACAGAATGGCTGATATTAGTAGCCAGATGAAATGTGCATCGATGCATGTGCACGAGAACTTGAAAAGGTTTTTGCGGGTTAGAAACACACAGAGAAATACACAGACGCAGGCCTGCACCTCCAATGAGGAGGAGAGGCCCACACCTCCACTGAGGAGGAGAGGTCCACACCTCCAATGAGGAGTCTAATCTCCACTTCCATCAGAATCTTCAAGCAGCCCTCTAGGCCTCTTCAACCACCATGGGCTTTAAAAACAAACCCTACACACACACACATTCACACCTCGAGAACACACTGAGGCTCGTGAAGGCCAGAGATTCCTGAAATTCCAAAATAAGGTCTACAAGAGGGCTGGACTGCAAAAAGACAGTAAAAGCTACAGTCAGAATGAAATATGCAGGCACGTGCACATGCACACACACACACACGTGCGCAAACATACCGTCACACACACTCACAAAAAGAAAAGGCCTGAAAACAAGACTCAGAAAGAACAGAAGAGAAGCGTGCCCAGCTAAGAGACACATGGGGACAGACAAAGAGAGAAAGACACTTTGTCTTTTGTGCATTTCTCTTCTCCTCTCAGCAGCACCTAAGGCAGCTTTGCTCATTGGCTTATATTTGCATAATGCAAATCACCCCAATTACCCATCCTTCATTAACAGTAAAGTTTGTTATACTTTCTGGTCTCTCATCTGTCCAGTACTCATATATGCAAGTTATTCTTCTTGATGTATTCTAGTCCAAAAAAACGAAGCTCAACTCTCTTCACTCCACAGGTGTGACCCAAAATCGAGAGACGCCGGGGTGTCCCTCAGTGGGGGGGGGGGGGGGGGGGGGGGGGGGGGGGGGGGGGGGGGGGGGGGGGGGGGGGGGGGGGGGGGGGG
>JAOXYF010000006.1:13782703-13797048 GCA_028565775.1 Sternarchorhynchus goeldii
CTCCTGTGTTCAGAGGGAGTGGCTCCTGTGTTCAGAGGGAGTGGCTCCTGTGTTCAGAGGGAGTGGCTCCTGTGTTCAGAGGGAGTGGCTCCTGTGTTCTTACTCAGATGCAAACACACACAGCCATTACACTTGTGGACCTTTTCTAGTGCTTCCTCAGAAATTTCTTTTGAGCAAGTCATATAGAAAATGAAAGGAATTCTGCCATGAAAGGCTGGCAATCAAAAAAAAATGTATATATTATATATAAAATTATATTATATATATATATATATATATACACACACACACACACACACACACACACACACATAGAGCTGTGTGTGTGTGTAAGACCTGAGTTCTTTTACTCTTTTTTTCAAGAGTTTTCTTGAATAAATAAGGATACAAAAATACATAATTATTTATCTTTTATCTGACCCTAGTTTGTTAGACGAGATCTACTTAGTTTTATTACTTGAGCTAAAGATCAAATCACATTGTGGAGAAATTCGTGCTGAGATCCAGATAGTTCCAAAGGTTTCACAAACTGGTTTTTCCAACTGTATATTCACGTTTGATTCGTGCTTTGTTCAAACCCGAAATGAAATGACAGGCTATGTAGCTCTCAAGCTGCTACTGGACAGATTTAGAGTTATAATGGCAGCATACAGGTTCCACTAAGACCTCACACAGAGAGCAAGAGCTGATCCACTCATACCTTCAGTGAAAACAGTGGAAATCACACCTAAAGTGGTTGACTACACATGACCCATTTTACCTCTGTTGTTTCATTTAATCAGTAATGGTTGACTGACTAAGTGCTCCGCTTTATAATTTAGATCTATTTGGACATTTATTACACTGGCTGCTAAAAGGCATGGATAGTATCAAAATGCCAGTACAAAAATGTGTGTGTGTCTCATTCCATGCTTGATGCACGCTTCTGGAAGCACCAATAAGCTTACAGCCTGAGTAACACTGAGTAATGACCTCTGACTCTTGCGCACCTTCTGTAGGTGCTGGCTCTTGCATAACCAGCACAGATTGGAAGGCTGGGCCACTCAGCGTTTTTTTTTTTGCTTTATCGATGCCAGGCGCGTGTAATCAATAAGAGCTCTGGGTAAGGGCACAAGCAAAGTATAAGAACGAGGGCAGTGGGGTGACTTGGTGGTCTGTTAGCCAAGCTTCACGAGACACTTGATAAAACATCCAACATGTAAGACTCTTCGTCTTTTTCAATTGCTTTCTGCTTTCCTCCTCTCTAAGGCCCTTGTTGGATGAATTGCCCGAAATCTCGATGCGACTCTCTGGATGGGACTCTCCTGCGCGCGTAAAGCGTACCTCGCCAACTGAGAGTCGACTGATGACAGCTTTGATCGGGGAACGTGAAGCGCTTACGTTCGACCTGCCCCCCTTCAATCCTTCCACGTTGTTGAAGGACGTTTTTTAACGCGCGCTTCTCGCCGACTCCATCCCGCTGTCTGCCTTCTCCGTCCCATAGATCTTCGCCGTGAAGTGCTTCGTTCTTGTAGTTCGCCGGCCGGTGACACGCGCTCGTTAACAGCCGTCGCCGCTCCCTCGGCCGGGTCGGGGTTTGGGTGGCGTGGGGTAGATGGGGCCAAAGGATTGGGTGGAGCGCCTCTGATGAAGCAGGCGAAGCAAGAAAAACGAAGTTGTGAGGGGATGGAGAGCCTGTCTGTGCTCACGCCGGTGTAACCAAGCACCGTCGAGCCCCTGGGGACTGGTGAGAAAGAGAGCGTGAAGGAAGCAATAAACGCAGGCTTATGAAAGTGCCTGCTATAACGGGAGGCCCACACACTTGTTTTTGGCTTCAGTCAAAACTGCAGAATATCCGTTTGATGTTTCACACACGTTCCTTATCTGGCCGTTTGTTTAATGGGAGTGAAAAAAGAAGCGAATTAACACCAGAAACGTGTTTATTGGCGCGGACATTAGGACTACCGTACACACAACAAATGTCTGGTTTTTCTATGCAGCAGGGTTTGGTCAACAAGCCAGAATTAATTTGATCTGTTGAGCGAAACTGGAGCCGAAACTGGACCGGTATCAGAATGTGATCTGAGTTCTTGTTCACTTTGTCGAGCTTTTCTGTGATGCTCAGAGCTCACTGCTTCAACCACTGAGCTTTCCCAAAGGGACATGCAGGTTAGACATCGGGGGTGAGTTTTATTTCTCTGCTTGTGATGGAGCAATGGTTGGACTCCTCCCTGCGCCAAACACCAAACCATAGGTGTGGGTTGAGCCTGCTTAACAGGACAAGCAGGCAAGTGGTTCTCTTGGGACTATGGGTGTAACCATACACATTTTCAGGGTTTTTAATTGTGAGTTCAATTTTTAATTGTGAGTTCAAGATTTACTTTGGTATTTATGGGCTAAAAAATGCACAGATTCTACAGAGCTCTACACAATCTACACAATCACAACAAAATAGCAAATCCTTGTGCAAACTTCTTCTAAAACATTTGAATATTTGAATGTATTTGAACTAAACAATACAAAAACTGAGCTAACTGACATAAAACATTTCGAAATGTATATAATAGTAATATATAATGTTTTGAAATGTTTTAGTTTCATGATGCTGTAATGAAATTATTGCCCATTAACTTTGCACATTATCTCTGGACCACTGGCTAACATGTTGTCCCAGAATTCCTTGAAGCAATGCATCGTCTTTGCATGCCAGCATGTTGAAGTTCTGCTGTTGAGTTCTGCTAGAGAGAGCTGCTGATATGACCCAAATCTGCTCACCAATTTGTTCTGCTTATTGGAGAGAGGGCCTGCTGGGAAGATCACGGCATGCAGATCAAGGGAGGAGGGGCTATGGAGAGCGTGAGCGAATCAGGCAATGCCTGAGCTGTCGACACGTCAGGGAGGCCAGGCTAGGCACCTGTTTTAACAAGGCTTAAGTAGAAGCAGCCTTGGAATTGTAGCAAAGCAGAAATGGGACAATGTGTGTGTGTGTGTGTGTGTGTGTGTGTGTGTGTGTGTGTGTGTGTGTGTGTGTGTGTGTGTGTGTGTGTGTGTGTGAGAGGCAGAGAGAGAAGGTGTGATAGAGAAAAAGGGGCAGAGAGAGAGCAAAAGCGATCGATCTAGGTATGAGCCTTGATGAAAGTCCAACGGTGAACTTTTAAATCCTGCCAGGGAACAAGAAGCAATCGAGTTTTCTAGGGTCATAGTGTAGGTTACCTGGTGTAGATTCTATAGCAGATCCAGTGGCCAAGTAACGAGGGCCCAAGTTTGCCCAGTTCCCACTATCTCCTGAGGACTCTTGAGAAATCAAAGGTTGGACAAGTATGGATCACTGGTAAGAAGGAGCCCCCAGCTTCAAACTCTCTCTATATGTATTTGTCTCTCTATCTTTCTAATAGGCTGTTCTTAAAAAAGGCAAATGCTCACATTCAGAACCTTAATGAGTGTGTGTTTTTGTCCACTGGTGACCGTCCAGCACACAAGGGCTAGCACAATACCAATCCTTCAGGCCTATCACAATACCAGGTCTCAGGAGAATCATAGTCTGTCTTGCACACAAGTCTCGCACCCAGACACAGATTTCTTAAACAACCTTTGAAAGCAAATTTGTATGCTCGCATGCCAGTTCTTGACCTCATCTTGTGTGTTGCTACATGCCCTCCAAACACACAAAATGGATTATCCTTCCTGATCGTAAACATCTTCTTAATATGACAGAGCACCATTGAGAACTCACAGCTTGAAGCAGTACAGCCATATTACACAGTAATCCCCCTTCAGCCCAAAGGGCTGGCTTCCAGTCAGTCACAGTCTTTAAGACCATACCACCGAGACTCTCCTCGGGGGGGGGCAAAGCCGAAAAGAATATGAGAAATATAAAGTTGCGAATATATTTTCTGGAGGGAGAGAAAAATAGGGTAGAAAACTCCATTTATAGTGTAACCTCTCTCCGGGTGATGGTGTCATTACTAATCCGCCCATTTACTGCTTCACCCATCCAAACCCCTGCCCCTGGAGTCACGTTTGATTAGGTTTCCTGTTGTGACATATTACAATGCCTGCCATTCCATTTCTGACAAGAACTGATACACAAACCAAATCATGGAATTTCTAATAAGGTTCTGGCTGTACCTGTCACTTCTGAATTATGTTGACCTTTGTGTCAATTAAGTTTATTTTTCTAAACCTCAGAGGAGCTTCAGTAAGCAGACCCGTCCTCAGTTATATCTTCTGAGTGATTCAGTCATTCTGGATGCTTTCATATACTCAGAATCCATGCAGTTGTTTATGTGTGTGTTTGTGTGAAAGAATTTTGTATGCATGTGTGTGTTCCGCTATGAGATAATGCATAAAGAACTTAAAAGGAGGAGAACCATAATTTATTCCAAAAATAACTTTTAGATTTTCCATGAAATGAAAGGCAGCTTTGCCCCTCCTCTCTCTCCTCTCCTCTCTTTCTCTCTGTCCCTCTCTCTTTGCTCTCTCTTTCCTCTCTCATACACTCCTTCTCTCCTTTATCTGTTTCTCTCTAGTCCCCCCCCCCCCCTCTCTTTTTCCCAATCCATCACTCTGCTTTGAAGTCCTGGCAGGCGGCAGCTTATTTACTCCTTCTCCAGTCACTCGCTCCAGCGCTCGCCTGCAACACCTGCTGGCTCTGGTCACACGCGCACATCCTTCGTCTGCGCCGGTGTCTCAGAGGAGAGCCACGGTCACTACCACAGCCACACACCTCATCACAACAGCAGGGTCATCATCTCACGATGATTTTATCGTGGCTATTTTTCAAATGTTTTCTTATGTATTGGGGGTTTCTTGTACTTATTAGCAACTGTTTCCAGGTCGCCAGTAGATCTCAGGTCTTTTGTCCAGATGTTGCAACATTAATTACATTTTAACTGCCAATTTTAAGCTTCTGTATACTTGCCAGGGCTAATAACTAGTGTTTAGCGTTCTTCATAAAGCAAACATCTTCCATAGTCTGAGGTAAAACAGGGTATGTCCAAGATTTTTAAAAGTTATAACAATGTTTTATTTTATTAACCTTGTACATGGACAGAAAGAACCAGAGTGGCTGGGATGTGACGTCCAATACAAACCTTAATAAATCCATCAAACTAAGAAGGTTTAAGGAAAAATAAACAGCTTTCATAAATTGTAGCTTGCTAGAGAAAATTTCAGGTTCTTTTAACAGTCAACCAACGGTATTACAGAGCTATTCCCTCACAAAGCAAAGAAGCAGGTAGAACTCTGTAAAATCCATAAACACAATGTGGCGAGAACTAATAGGAGTTGCTGATGCTCTTAGTCACTCTCAGACAACTATCAGACCTTCTTCACCGTCCTCCCTTCCATTCACTCCATCGAATAATAAAACATTGTTTTATAAAATAACTATAACCTTAGGATACTTTTGAGGTAGTTTAGCAGGGATGTGCCTTTCTACGTCACTTTTATGACAGCTCTACATATCACGCTTTCAAGGTACAGCAGATTAATGGTGAAAGTTCAGGAACATTGGGTTGAGAACTACGTGCCGATGTTATGCTAAACAGGTATGATGTATATTTTCAGGCACTTTATAAATTATTTATCCTTTGTAAAACTACAAAAATGCACTAAAAAGGGAATATTCTAATACTGTCCTTATCATTGAGAAATTAAATGCACCCATTGGGTGTGAAAACAGAGTCGAGTTTAGCCAAACTAAAGTAATAATTTCTCCATCCATAAGTTCATCCATATATTGTCACTGGGATATATGGTTGTTAATTATGACTACTTTTTTGAGTGATAATAGGTTAGAAAACCGAACAGAAGACGAAACCGAACAGAAAAACAGACATAACTATAATGGGAGAAAACCAGCGAGTTACAAACTGGGCCTTTAAATAATGACGAACATTAATACAAAATAATCCTGAGGTGGTCAGCAAATTAGTGGATAACGCCAACCACCCGAGGAAAGCATGGACAACATCAACAAAGGAAGAGAAGCAATAACAAAACAATCCTTCCTGTTCATGTGCTTCCTGCTCCCACTTGCTCCCAAATTTGAATATAGCGAACAGAAAACAATAGTAATGAATGCATTTTAAGTCATTTTGTTCATATTTTGTAACATGGATATTTGTCTGACCATGGAATATCACTATTCCACAAACTATAAACAACAAATCCCAGACATTTCAACCTCTTCACAGTTTGCGAACTGTAGTTCTCTCGAACCCTCTGACATGGCAGCTCCAACTAGGCCCTGACAGTTCATGCAAAGCATCATGGTCATACCCTCACCCAGCGGGTGTGTTTAGTACCGCCCGTATTACGAAGTTAGAGGTGACACATTTAACATATGCAAATGTGCTAAATTGACATCCAAAAAAAAAAAAAAAGATTGGTGATCTTTGACATTTGAAATTACCTTATTTTGTCTCATTATGTATCATCCTAATCTCATTTTAACATGGATAACGGTTGCGAGCATCCCACAATGGCCCAAACGAGTTTTGAAGGTTACTTTGAAAGGTACTCTTGTGGTCATGTTCCAGGCCTCCTACCAGCCTGCAGCTGCTTCCCTGGCTGGGTGAAAGCCTGGAGGGCATTTCCATTCATCAGACCAGAAGTGTTCTATCATGCGTGGCTTTTGCTGCTAACTCCAAACACATGCAGAAGCAACATCTGGCGCTGTTTGGACGACAGATTCAGCTCCTCCTGAAAACGCTGCCGATTGCAGTTTGAAGACCTGTGGTGCCGCATCTTGGAAACATCTCTGAGGTTAATGTACAAATAAAAGACTGCTTTTTTAGTAGAGGAAACCATAAAGTATGTTTAGTCCAGTCTGTTGTGATTTATAATGGCTGTTGTGAAACATGCTGCCACAGACTAAGGGTATGATATATGATTTCCCACTGACAGGAACCAGTCATTGTAGTTACACTGTAGTTACAATTTAGTTACATTTAGATACATTGTAGTTACACTGTAACTAACTAACTCACTAGTAGCATATATCTGGTAACTTGTAGGGATTGACATTAAGCGTACGAGTAACATACAGTGCCAGTAAGTAACTTCAAAATCCACAGTTTACATTTCAGGACGACCACAGCCAATAGTGTTTCAAGAACATGTTACATGTTCCGTTTCTTCATACTGGAAGAGTAGAACCCTCAACTGATTTCTTGCACTATGGCAGGACTGGTGAGACTGGAGAAATCACTGCACGAGTCGAGATGGAATGGGAGCGTCTCGGCTAGCCTGGCTGTCACGGGGCTGTGCCTAAAGAGCTGAACAGCACATTTACTGTACAAAAACTAGTCAGACACTTTATACACTTCTCACCAACTTTTGTGTGAGTCGCTGTCTTCCCAACAACACGTACTTTACTGAACTGGCAGGGGTGACTGTGTTTATTTATTGGAATTTATTTCAAATTCAGGCTGACATGGTGATGCGCAAAATGGAACCCTGGGACTGTATATATACATATATTTATCTATATCTTTTTTTTCTACACTACAAACTAATGTTGCTTCACAGAGACAAAGGACTTTCCACACATCATATAAAAACTTCAATAAAATGAAAATGTATTTCATCTTATATATGTAACTTTTTTACATATGTGCTTTTAGTCCCTAGAATAACCAGGCAATTTTCATAAGCTTTAGTTCACAGCAGTCTTTCCATCCATAAAGCAGGCTGGTAGAAACATTATACAAGACTCCTGTTTGGGCACTTGTAGACATTATGGGTCCCCACTTGTAGACATTATGGGTCCCCACTTGTAGACATTATGGGTCCCCACTTGAGTCTTATAGCCTTACCTTACCCACTTGAAGCTTCCCACCCTACGATTTAGAAAGCTATGAATACTCTTAACAATAGTGGCCGTCTCTGTGTCACAGAGACATAAGTACGTAATGTAGGGCATTAACAAATGACAGATAAGGGAGAGCAAAAGCAGGGAGAGAGACTGCAAGATAAAACAGTTAAGTGTATATATTTTTACGTGTTTGCTGATGCTAGAAGGTGAGATTTGACTACTGTTTCCTGTTTGGTTTCATAGCAGCAACATGTACTTCCTTATATATGTACTGCTCAATATAACGGATGCTGTCCATTTATTTCATGTTCATAGTATAGATATGTCTGGTCTAAAGTTTTATTACTTAGAATAGGGTTCTACTTTATAGTCACTATTCAAAATCGCAAAACCAGAACTGCTAGAGAATTCTGTGCCAGAAATAAACTCATGGTTGTGCATACTGCCGCATCTTAGCTGACTTGGTTTTATAACTTTGTTGTGATTTGAAGGTGGCTTGCAGTCACAGAGACGACTTACTGGATGCCAATATCTCATATGTGGTGAGATAGATGAAAACTCTGGCTTAAGAGATAAGGCAGAAAATGCAGCACCTCCCCCCCCCCCCACACACACACACACACTACCCAGGCGCTCAACAACAGCAGGTGTCCAAGTAACACGCACAACCGAGCAAGCTGAGACCTTAACGTCTACGCGAAGCTCAGTGCATTGTCTCTCCCTCTCAGGAAGTCCTCAGCCATTCCCTCCCACAAATGCAGAGAGACACAAGGGAAGAAAGCCAGGCCCACTCCCCCTTCCCCCGAAAGAAAAGTGTAGGGAACAGTATATGCCAACAGAGAGTGAGGTACGCAGTGGCAGATTCCCGTTGTCTGTGTTCGCGAGGACAGGAGGTCATGGAGCGCAGTCAACTGTAGCTCCAATAGGCTTCGGAAGCAGCGAACTGTTGAAGCTGTGTGCCAACATGCAGACTATGGAGATGAAGACCTGGTGATCCCCCAAGCCTGAGGCATGTGTGGCAATATAGACCCATTTTGATGAAAAAGTGCCTCGCTCCACACGTAGCTTTAATGGCATAGCTGTTATAGACCAAGGTGCTAGATCAAGTCGTTTGAACCTTAAAAAAAACCCCAAAACATTCAGAATATAATCTGCCCTCAGAATCACATCTTCTTTGTCTCCTGTTTGGCTCATGAATAGCATGGGCAGTGCATACTGCAAATAAACAGCCTGAATATTGATGCAGTGGGAGGTTATTATTCATATTTCACTACTGGCTGTTGAGGTTTGCTGAGAGGACAGGCAACGACAGGGACCAAACAAAGATACATGGTTTGTGGAGAGCAGGTGCTCGTCCCCTTCCGTGGGGGGGAGGGGGGTGTCCTTTCACATTCGCGCTGGATGAAATGGCTCGTTTGCGCACGTTAATCCTAATGCATGGTGGGTAAATGCACTCCCTGAAGTCAAAACCATAATTAGCCCTGCAAACTGGGTGCTCATACCAAACAGCCTACTTCAGCATACCGTGCCTAAGTATACAGGAGTATTTATGTCTGTTTGACTGGCTGGGTTTTTACCTCAAAGGGGAATCCAGGACAGGCAGGCGACCTAACGACGAGGCAACACATCCTTGCTGCTGTGACAACAGGAATAACATTTAACAAAGGGAATGGGGCAGTTCCAACAGTTTACATTCAGCTTGCTAAATGAAGCCATGTTTTCCTAAGAGGACTAGCCAGATATGTGCGACTGCCTCTCCAAACATCTCCAATGCAGCCGCTGTGTGTTTAATTATAGATTAATTGTATTGTTTTTCCTCTCTGGTAGCTGGAAGCTGGGATGTGTTTCTGGAGATGCTTCCTTAACACTGCAGACTTCAAAAGAGAAAGGCAGCGTGAACGGGATTGACGGAAGCCCAGACAGGAAGGAGCAGTAGTTTTATTTCTCTGAGAGTGGGTCGGCCATAGTCCAGAGGGAGATGGTGGTGGTGGTGGGGGGGACTTAACGGAGGGGCTGAGAGGTACGCGGCACAGGAAAGATGAACAGGAGAAACAGCAGGTTGGGATTCCCTTGGGATTCTTTCCTTCAAGTTTGGAAAACATAAGTCCCCTTGGTCAGGTTGCGATTAACACCAGTACGAAGCCTCTGGCGAGCACAGCACACACCAGGGGGATTTTTTTACAGCACGTTCTCACCAGAAGAGACAGAAAATTGATAGCCAACTGCTTAACTCCTTAAAGGGGTGTCTTAACAAGTTAATCAGTTCTTTGTCAATAGTACTGTGGAGTCATCAACAGTGTGTAGACTAGCTAGTTTATGGACCCTTTATATGATCTAATGTACTTCCTAAGTTAATAAACACTGCTAAAGAAATTCACAAGAATGCCTTACTTGAGCTCGTCAACTCAAGTACTTGCCGCTTCACTAACTCAGTACCTTACAACCCTGATACAAATCAATAATCCATCTAGTCAACTCAAAGAATTTGGCCCTCAGAATGGAGACAGTGGTGTGGACTAATGTAGAACACAGACAAGACACTCTATTCATCAGTTTTTCTGAGCAAAGCCAACTTCATGCATTTAGTACAATCCACTACTGAAAAAATACCAGAATTCATTTGGTGGATTAAACCACCACATTTAAAAATTATTCAAATTATGTGTGTACTTAATGTTGGTTTCAACATTATCTACTGTTAAAGACCCTCTCCCGTCACTGATAAAACCATTTAAAAATTGCCTGTTCAAATTCACATATTTTTCCAAGAAAAACCCCTAATGCCCTAAAATTGGCTGAGATGTAACTGTGCACATTTGCCTTCATTCACTATGCCTGTATGAATATGCAAATAGGCCCCGCCCCAAACTCCACCCACTCTTGGCTATAGGTCACGCCCACCTGATCACCTTCAGCTCTGCTCATCGAACACACAAACCTCTTCTTGTTTTCTGCACTGCCCTCTACTGTACAGAACACTAACACTGGACTACTTCAGCCATTCATGTTCAAAAAGGAAATAGTACTGGGTCCCCTACAAGTCAGTTATTAAACACACAGTTATTAACGTTAGACAACCTTGGTCCCAATCACTAGCTCTGACAAATAAGCTACCTTGTAAAATGATGCAAAAGCAATTTTAAAATAAAAAAAAAAAACTTACCAGTTGACTAAAATGGTTTGCACTCACTGTGTCCCCAGGATAAATGGATAAAATAACATTGGACTGTTTAGTTGGTTTCTTTGAGTAAAAATTTCAAACCAGTCCTCTGTAAAATGAGGGCTACAAACCAGAGTTTGCTCTTAAAGTTGGACTGGGACGGTTCAAGTTTCACACCTATTTCTCTGATGATCTTACGAAACACAATAAACTACTATTCACTGATATATGGAAAGCCCCGCCCACCAAACTAATGGGATTGGTTGTTTAGATTGGTCATGTATGAAAACCTGGCTGTCTGAATTTGTCTTTTTAAGACGGTCACTGGTACACCACAGTTGCGGAGCAGAAACACGGTTTTAACTGTTTATTTTGCTTCTGATTTCTCTTCTAGCATATAACAAAATGTTAACAAGGTTAAAAAGGAATCTTTTACATTATTATTACTATTATATCAGATATCATTATGTTTGTTATGTTTACGGATTCTCTGGACATAGCTGCTGTTATTCTACCAATAAATCAGTCGCTAATTGTGACAGCCAACTCCTCTATGACCTCATCACCATGCAGCATCACACTGATATTATAATTAAATGCTTCAAAAATCCCCCAGAAAAGAACATCCCTTTGTAAGGATCCTCCACTAATCTCCTACAAACGAGACAAAAACATCAAAGACATACTCGTCAGGAGTGAGATAATTGACCAATGGAATAATAACTGTGGTCCTGTAGCCTGCAGCCACTCTAGATGTGCTACAAGTACATTTATTAACACAGCTACTAAATTAATTAACATGAAAGGATTAGCTGCTATCACCAATTCCTTCTCATTTTTTTTTACTGCAGGAGTTGTATATGGTATATGCAGATAATTAGGGAATAATTAGCTACAGCTAGAGAAGGCTTGCAGATTAGCCATAAGAATTAAGGATTTGTCCTATCCAGTGGAATAGCATTTTAAAGCTAATGGGCACTCCATTAATGAAATATCCGTTTGTATGATCAGTTGTTGCTATGGAAGCAGGGAAGTTAAGATTGTAAAGCAAAAAGAACTAATCCATACTCTGTGATCTATATAACTGGATATTGTCATTTAAACAACCAGAAACTGTTTGGACCTTCTGTAGAACTTCTGTACCCAGCTGATGGAACTCTGGTCAAAATGTCCTGTTTATGTAAGACACTACAGTATCACACACACACACACACACACACACACACACACACTCACCGGCCACTTTATTAGGTACACCTGCTCATTAACGCAAATGTCGAATCAGCCAATCACATGGCAGCAAGTCAATGCATTTAGGCATGTAGACATGGCCAAGACGATCTGCTGCAGTTCAAACCGAGTATCAGAATGGGGAAGAAAGGTGATTTAAGTGACTTTGAACGTGGCATGGTTGTCGGTGTGAGACGGGCTGGTCTGAGTATTTCAGAAACTGCTGATCTACTGGGATTTTCACGCACAACCATCTCTAGGGTTTACAGAGATTGGTCCGAAAAAGAGAAAACATCCAGTGAGCGGCAGTTCTGTGGGCGCAAATGCCTTGTTGATGCCAGAGGTCAGAGGAAAATGGCCAGACTGGTTCGAGTCGATACAACCGAGGCATGCAGAAGAGCACCTTGTTGAATCTGTGCCACGAAGGATTAAGGCAGTTCTGAAGGAAAAAGGGGGTCCAACCCGGTACTAGCAAGATGCACCTAATAAAGTGGCTGGTGAGTGCGTGTATGAGAGAGTGAGAGAGAGAGAGAGAGAGAGAGAATAATATATCAGTGATAAAATAAATATAAAAAATCGGATATAGCATCGGATATATAGGAAGTCCAGTTCTAATGAAGGGCGAAGGATAGTCTAGATGTATATATTATGTCTTTATGTGCATGTATTCATGTTTGTGCACAGGCATGTATATATTACAGATTATGACAGATTATGTATATATTACAGATTATGATACATCACACGGACTAACAAAGATCAAAAAAGCCAGTCAAAGCCAGCGAACTTCACATAGAGAGATTAAAGCATGGTCATAAAGCAAAGAGCAAAAGGGGGGACAGTCTGTGCAAATGTGTGTGTGTGTGTGTGTGTGTGTGTGTAACTGAAGATGAGAGAAGATGAGAGACATGAGTGTCAGGAGGGACCGTAAGTGTCTTCAGTCATGCTTCTCACACACACACACACACACACACACACACACACACACACACACACCCGTCACCCAGCCGGGAAGCCAGCAGAAAGGCCTTAAAGAAAGTGGCGGACGGATCGCAACCAGCTATGGCGATAATACCAGGCTTTTTTCAGGAACAGAGAGGCAAGCGTTGACCTGTAACCCGTACTCACGCTTTCAGGAGACACCTGTCGGTGTTATTGCCAAATAACAGCACGGCTCGAATACAAATTCCATGCTGTGGATTTTCATGTTTGCAGGCATGACTGGAAGTAAATTGTTCTTTAAATGAAGAGTCTTTAAAATGATTCAAATAGAAATGATTTAACATTATTATGCGTTCATGTACAGATATACAAACTGGGCTTCCTGTCACGTTCAAGTACAGACAAAGATACAGAGCTGCTTGTACTTCACCATTAAGGTTTCTTCTGTAGTAATTGCTAAACAATCGTACACTTCTCTAGGTTGTCTGA
Source organism: Sternarchorhynchus goeldii (assembly GCA_028565775.1). NCBI lineage: Eukaryota > Metazoa > Chordata > Actinopteri > Gymnotiformes > Apteronotidae > Sternarchorhynchus > Sternarchorhynchus goeldii. The sequence continues at coordinate 13,796,323 of JAOXYF010000006.1, forward strand.
ACTGTTCGGGAGATGATCTTGGCATCAGTTTTGATCAGTTTCTTGCAGAAAAGCCATCGGCCAAAATGTCAGTACATGTGCACCACACGAGCGGCAAATTAAACACAGGCCTGTTTGTCCAAATATCGGGATGCCCCTCTATATGAGAACACTGAAGTGCAATTTTTACAGGTCAAAATGTATTTGATGGCAATCTGTTTTTAGTTTCCTTTATCAGATCTTGCAAAGATTAGTCAAAAGTATCCAAGGTGTACATTATTAATCGCAGTTTACTTGACCAGAAAGGTCTTAGAAGTGATGTTTAAAGGGTTGATCGAAGAAGTGATGTTGACTAGGAGCTCAGCAGATGTGACTTTGCCATGATGCGCGGTTTTATGTTACGGCTGTACGTGCATCGGGAAAATGCAAAACTTGGCCACGCTATTTTAAGCACGGTTTTGTTTATCTTAATGCTGCCGCTACCCGCTAAACTGCACATAGATGTAGCTTAGCAGCAGGGCGGCGAATACGTCCAGCAGAGCGCTAATTGGAGTGAGGTTTTTGCGCGGCGCTGGAACAGTTCTTTGTTCGATGCCATTTACAAAGGGGTAAAAAAAAATCACACAGCACAAGCAGGAGGTGAGATTGAATAGAGGGGTATCGGGATTACCGCGATCAAACTACTTGTCTTTAAGGAGGAATACACACACACACACACACACACACACACACATACACATATTATAT
>JAOXYF010000006.1:13797148-13813716 GCA_028565775.1 Sternarchorhynchus goeldii
TGACGGTCACACACGCTTCTCCCTGCTCTCGCTTGGCTTGCGTATGGCACTGGTGACGAGCTTGTTTGCGTTCATTAATTTCGCAATGGTCTTCACACACAGAGTCTCAAGTTTCGTCGTTCCCAACATCTGGGTTTGGCCCCATCACACAGCGGAAATGGACACGCCCCTGTTTCATTGGCAAGGAGTCCCGCAGCCCACGGCTGGCCCCAGGCCATCTCCCCATCAGTTTGGCCCCCCCCCCCCCAGTTTGTCCCATTGATATCTCACTACACAAAATACAGCACAACAACTCCACTACACAAAGCCTACCCAGTGAGAGACATATTTAGACAAACACGAGTCATTAAACAGACAAATGTCAGCCTTTGCTCTTTATTGGCTATTTATTCTGTTGCTGCCAGACCACTGGTATATATATTTACAGCTCTATCTGTGCTAGTTGTTTACTGATCAACTAACGAAAATACTGAGGAGGGCATCTGATGGCATTTAATTGGCCGATGAATCGGTCGCCCACTAATATGTGCTGTGGATATGTGCTTTGGACCAGCTTATCAAGTCGTTCAGTACAGCTGCCACAGTCGCCGTTACAGGGAGTTATTTGGAAACCCTACACAGCAGTACATTTTGTTGAGTCATTGCAATTAATCTGCTATGACAGCAATGGTACACTTTAATAGCACTTTAAAATTATGTGTACTGCACACACACACACACACACACACAAACAAAGCATCAAGTCTGTGTAAGAACTCAAGTGCCCTAAAGGGTGGGCTTGTGTATCGATCACTTTAGCTCAACCAAGTGCTGGTTCTTTTTAAGGCTGGGAGCTTCGTTTAACATTTACATGTTAACTGAAACCTAATAAGATAAGTCTTAATAACACACAACCTATATAAATATATAATATTTAGATGTTTGGGATTTCCATGCAATAAACGTCAGTGGAACTCCAAAAATCAAAAAAGACATTTGGCTTTTATTCCTAACGCAATTGCTTCTCACACAAAAGTCTTTTCCCCCCCACGTAGCCCGTCCTAATTGGCCATATTTCAGGCCTGAGACAGGAAGCCTGAGGCCTAAAACCACCAAGCAGCAAAAAAACAGCAGGAAAAAAAATGGCTGACTATGTCATTTCTCCACTAAACGACAGGTAGTTTGAGTCGGATGTCAGTCTGCTACCATACTTAGCAGCCGAGCCGCCCACCAGGCTCAGTCTTAACCCAGGTAATACACGCCGGTTCTGCCTTCTCCATACCGACCCTACAGCTAGGGTCCATGATGCACCTTAATCAGATGTCTGTGAGGTTCTACACCAGTGAAAAAATAAAGGTCGGGCACAAATCTTCACACGTCAGCTAAACTATTTCAGTGGCGTTAAAAGTTCCTCTGGTGGAGGCAGAAGAGGAGCAGTTTAAGAATGGGTCAAAGTGGTTGTTCAGACTGTAAAAAGCAAAGATATCTGACAGATCCTCTCAAACAGCCTCAGTCCCCTGACGCTCACACCACTGGTAAGCAAGACGGCAGTCATTCTACACCGCTACCTCAGGGTGTCAAATAAACTCAAGCACGTACACACTAAGGCCATATGTGATATTCTCTAGAAAAAGATATGTGTGTCTCTCTCTCTCTCATTCCTTCTCAATTTCTGTCTGTTTCTCTCTCTCTCTCTCTAAGAACAGAGATTACAAAGACACCAGCGTACTGACTTTTTTCAGCCCATTCCAGAGAGAAGCTTGTATCACAGACAGGTGCTGCCAGCCTCGTGCCTAGGAAGCACGGCATCGCTGACACAGCTGTGCTGCAAGTTTAGAAGCTGGAACTGAACAGAATCAGGGTGGCTGTGGACTGGAACGTAGTCAGGTCAGCTCCGCTGCAGTACTGAGTGCTTTTGGATGATCTCACCTTCTGGTTTGGTTCAGTTTCACCCATGTATCTTTTGACTAGACGTGAATGCACACATCCCCACAATGATTTGGGGAATAATCATCTATTAGGTAAAAAACTGTGAGCCTACTATGAAGTGGATCTAGCGAATTATCATGAACAGTTGGTTTTCTAGTAATTCCTGAAGCCCTTCTATTAATACTTTGTTGATTACAGGATCTGGGAATTTATTATTCATATTCAGAAGCCAATCTGTTGAGACAAATCCCTGTGATTTTAAAAGAATGTTGGGCATTGCAGAATGTACGGACTGGAGTGCGGACCGTAATAAATCTGATGATAAACGGATGTGGTTCAACAACACAGGTGTGTACGAAAACAGAGAATAAATAAATAAATATATGTACCGCGAGGAAGTAGGGGACAGTCTGCGAAAATATGCAGAGTAAAAGAAAACCACATCACAAAACAGACAACAACCACAACGACCAGTAGGAATCTGAAGGAATTCAGATTGTCTGCTTCTGAAGGAAGAGATAGGAAGTCCTATCTGGGTTATCAAGTGCTACAGACGCATAGCAAAAATGCTTCTGTATGGTATATGGTTGTGTGGTATTATGGAGGACATAGTGGTGTTTGCTGAAAATAAATAGCAATTCGAAGAATGTAAGAAAACTGGAAAAAAAAAGTCTATTTTTGGCCCTGCAGCAAGTCGAGATGCTGTATCATTCGATCACTTCAAAAGGCATTAAATGAGAACATTTGGAAAAGCTGAGGCGGAGTAGAAAGAACTTAGAACCCCACATGTGGAGCAGTTGAGATCATTTTTGGTGCTTGTGGATAGTGAGTCAAGTTTGTATAAAAACTATGCAAACATGTCAGAGTTATACAAGCAAATCACTAGACAAGGTGAAGAGTGGAATCTGAAGTTTCATTCACAGATATAAAACCAGCCTTAACAAGTGAACGTGGTATGGTATATTTTCAACTAATTGCACCCACAGTGTTGATAAACAATGTAAGTCCAACTTGGGGCAAACCAGATGTTAGACTGTAGAATGTGCAAAATAAGTCCAGTTGCAAATGCCAGTTGTCCACTAACCACCATGGAGTGGTGCTACTCTCATCTAAAGTGAGAAGTTGATTGCATGTGAGCAGTTTACCGTTTCGGAGAACACTTGTGGGAAGGTAGCACCATTTAGCAAACTGATCATAAGCCAAATCCTTCACATGCTGAATCTTGAAAAAGAAACTCCGCTTCCACCATGTATTTTAACGCTTAGGTTTGAATTACTTCTGACTCTGTTCAGACTTCCCCTTCTGGAAACAGAATCAGGTGACTAGAAGGATATGTATAGAAGGTGATGTGTGTACACGAACGTGGCTTACAAGCAGTGACAAACGGTGAGATGATTAGAGAACAAGCGGGACAAGACTTCAAAAACTACAGCAATGCTTCCATGTTCACTGGGGAGTCAAGTGCTGAAACTAGCCCGAAACATATCAGGGAGTAGTCAGAAATAAACCGAGTGCTTAAGAAGCAAGTTTTACTGGCCACAAGTTGATTTAGATGTGGAGAGGTTGGTAGGAAATTGTTCAGCATGCATTTTCAACCCTCCGTTGAAAATCTGCAGTTGCAATCTATAGAGCTACCATCCAGGCCATAGACAACAATGGAATTGTTTCAGTGGATCCTTTTCAAGGAGAACATATCTTGTCAGTGATTATTATTGTTATTTTCCTGAGGCAGCAATTATTTCTAATATACAGACTATGATGTCAGAGTTTCCAGTTTTGGGCTAGAGTTGTCATAGACGATGGCAGAACATTTGTTGGCCAGGGTTTTAGGACTTTCTTAAAGAACGGTGGTGTCGAGCATGTGTGTGCCTCTTCCTGTTATCGTTCAACTACATGCAAGTCAACTACAGTTCCCATTGCTGGTCATTGTGGTTTGTTTGGTGTTTTCGATCGTTTGGTATGTTGGAGTGTTTAATGCTATTTACCCTGTCTTTACCCTGTGTTTACCTTGTCTGTTGTTTGAGTTTACTTGACTCTGGACTCTCTACCTGACTATGATCTTGGATTTGCCCTTAATAAATCTCGCTCATCTCAGCACTTGCATCCTCCTCACTAACGCCTCTCCTTGCACCTCTGGGACAAAGTTACTCAATACTGAATTGATGAAGGAGGATAATGCACAACTAGTCAGAAATCACCATCAGAGCTATGTAAGGAAAATGTGTAAAAACAGACCAGGCCAACAGGGCAAATGAACACACATTAAAAGCAGGAGATGCAGTGGTAGTGGACAGTGATAGCTCAATGGTTAAGGCACTTGAACTATGACTATCCAGTCACAATTGTAAGTCGCTTTGGATAAAAGCGTCAGCCAAATGCCATCAATGTAAATGTAAAATGCAGATGCAGGGTTTGCTGCCAACATAAAACCAGGAAATTTGGAGATGAGATACAAAAACACAAGATATATCCTCAACAATTGGTGAATACATGGGACGGATCAAGGATTCTCAGGAATGTGCTTACACATTCAGAGTGTAGTGTCTCTGTATTAGAAAATAGATGGACGTTGGCGACTGTCCAAACACACCTGCACAGGGAGACCTGAATCTGAAGGGCAACATGACGAATTATTATTGCTAGAAAGAACCTGTGGAGAAACAGCTGACCACGTGGAAGAGCTGCAAAAAAAACTTGCTAGGTTTAAGAACATGGTATTAAAAAAGAATGATATAATGGAGACAAGTCAGTTTATTGAATTCGTGTTTAAGTCATTTAAATAACTTATTTATGGGCTTCCTAAAGAAATATTTAAACTTGATTTTTTGCAGAAGAGAGAAAGACAGATTGGATGTAGTGTAGTTATATGGTATTTAACATCTTGTGAGATCGGATAAACCCTGTGTGACCGGAAGAGAGGAGAGAGGAGATAGTTTCTGAATAACCAGGACACACATTGTCATGGATGTGTGGCATCATTGTGACAGCACCACCTTGTGCCATTACATATTTTCTTGCTAAACGTGAGTGAGTGAGTGAGTGAGTTACATTCCAGTTCCGTGCTTCACATCTAAAAATGTTTGAACTGGAATGGATTGGCATCTTTGCTATAATACAGAGTACAATTCAAATGTAACAGTGGTTTATAGTATAGTCCAATTTTGACTGACAATAAGCTTTGACTGAGTAATACTATGAATAATACATATTTTATGTAAATATATTTTAAAAACGTCAAGGTTACCATGGCGCACGTGTGGGTGGGGTGGGCAAGGGGGTGTAGATCCCCGTTTTTATATATTTGAACACCCACCTCCACACTCTCACTCTATTATCTGCACAAGACAATACACACACACCTGCACACTGAATGCAGGGGACATCCTTAGGCATGTTGTGGACGGTAAACAGCTCACACGCAGGCATGCCACGTCACCTGGAATTCACTTTGAGTTAAGAGGGTCCCGTTTGTCAAGGCCATCAAAAAGGTCTTTAAAAAAGTTGACTTCATGCCCTTTTTTTTTAATCTTGTTTGCACTTTCTAACACTCAACTGATAACATGAGAGATGTGTTTACATAAAACAAAATGTCAGCCCAAGAGCATTCCTTTTCCAACTCTGAGACGAGAGAGGAGGTCCATTATGTAACTCCTGTAGGAGGCACTGAGCTGAGAGCTCCTGCTGTTCTACCAAGAGCCTGTACACCCGAACGAAAGGCAACACGCATTTTCTGTGTTATGTTAACGGTAATATTTTCGGTTTCATGTTAGCAATAAGCATATTTGCATAGTACGAGCATATCAATAATTCACATTCAGATTTTTTCTGGTTTATCTCTCTTCAGATTACCAAGATGTAACATTCAGCATTAACGAAAATAACCACTTCAGATCCAAACTCTAGTGTTTTGAGAGATTCTGGTTGCCCAGTGCAATAAAACAGTGATAAAAGACTTCCAAGGTTTTTTCAGACTTTCTCACCCAACCCAAAGTACACCCTTCTGATCCCATGTCAGTGAATCACCACACCTTTGGTCCAAGGGACAACAGCAGAGGAACACCAACTTTTCCCCAGGCAGCCCTAAAACCACAGCTCTGTTTCGTCAGTGGCCAAGACAGCGAGGTGTCCCGGTTATCACAAAAACAGTTCAGTCTTAACTGGTTTAAATGTGGGTGTACAGCTCACCTGTGGAGAACCATGGAGTGAGCCAAAGCTCACTGTCTACATCTGCGTACAAGTGAGGGGGAAGGTGCTCAAAGATTCCTTAGAGGTCCACTACTGCCATTGTTACCATCTAATGAGACTCTACATGTGTGAGTTGCACGGTGGAACAGTTTGTGATGATCATTAAGCTGGTCCGTTACACATTCCCCTCATTCTGAGTTCACATATTTACATATAATTTGATTATAATTTTGCACTGAAGTCCTGGAAGCACAGATTATGCATTTCACTGCTGGCAATTCATTGGTGTTAATCTTTAGAGCATCAGTAGATTAAATTGCTAACTTCTCGCTTTTTCTAACATCAAAAGTGAATATAGTATTTATGCTCAAAAATGCACTTAGTGCTGCCTTCTGATCTAGTTGGCAGTAATCCCCATGCCACAAGATCTGTGAGACAAACAGGACCACAATTAAGAGGCTCTGCATGACGCAACATGGCTGATTAAATGACCCAGCAAAACAGCAGGTCTATGCCTTCCTCCAAAACATCCTTTTAAAATCAAACTTTCCAAGCCCAGTACTCCAAACTCAAAGGATTTCACTCAGGCAAAGTGGTGTTTTACTGGAACTGGGGAGATTCAAGAGGAGTCAACATTTAATTGGCCTCCACTAATGATTAAAAATCTATATATCGAAAGCTATGTTACAGCATAATCTGTATTAATGAGAGAATAATTAAAGCAAGGTTACTGAGAGTGGACAAGAAAGCTTTCAGTAACACTCACTATGAATATACTGTAAAACATTATCCAAGGAGGAGTGATTGGTCCAGAGGTATGCAGTGTAAAAGTGGATTATGTTAGACATATAATACATCTTGCTGTGACAGATTAAGCATTAGGAAAATACAGTACCAAAAAAACAACATCAGTGGTGCAAAAAATAAAACTTCAAGATGTCTTGCCTTCCAGTTTCGACATGCAATAATTTATCGCAATGCTATTCTGTTTCAGCACAGATCCCACACTATTAAATAACAAGCCTTTACAAAACCCTTCTAAAAATGTCTGATGAAGAAGCAGTAAATATGGTACATAAAGGTAAGACACTGAACACCTTGAACTGGTAGGCTAGCATGAGGGTACTATTTAGCTGAGGTTGTTAGCTTGTTTAGCTGAGGTTGTTAGCTCGTTTAGCTGAGGTTGTTAGCTCGTTTAGCTGAGGTTGTTAGCTCGTTTAGCTGAGGTTGTTAGCTCATTTAGCTGAAATATTAGTGACAGATAGTATTGTTTTTAAATGCAGAACTTCCGCTGATGTAACCATTACAATACGTAGCTAGCAAATCTGCAACACAAATAACACATTTCTTTTAAATGCACCATTTATCGGCATATAGTATTTCAGTTCTTTCATTGAAACAGATTTTGTATAATAAATGTATGTATTTATTTATTTTTATCATTTCACAGCACTGGCATGAAGAAGGAGGTGTAAAATATCACAGATCCAGTGAGGGTGTTAGTTACAACAAAAAGTATAGCCACAACACAAGAACTGGAACTAACTAGTCAAGGAACGTGGGGAGGGAATACCTAAAATCAAACACACACACACACACACCGCATGAGTAACACTCTAATAACAGCTAATAAAGTCAAAGACCAAGCTCATTAAATTCCAACACACACAACCACTCTTTTAAACATTAATTCTTCACTAAGTTACTGGCTGCTGAGAGGAGCATGGCATCCTGGGAAAACTCACTGCACGAAGTCCGCCCCCCCCCCCCTCTCAGACCCGTGACCCACCGCCTCAAGCTTACATTGTTAATAATGTGTTAATAACGTGTTAATAACAAGATCAAACTAATAAAGGCTCAGAAGACACCTTGTACTCGTATCAGAATTGAGATTCAACTCTTAGTCTCAACTCACAGCATTACGTCTCGCCGGATTCTGAATGATACTCTTATTTCTCTTATTATTATTGACCTTCCTCTGTGGTCTTACTGCAATTCTGCCACTGGAGATATAATTCAAACTCGGTGTAAGGTTACAGACGCACTGACCCGACTTGTCGGCCGTCAGATGGTGCCAGGCTATTGGAGGGCATCAGCGACTGTCCGTCCGTTTTGGCTGACTGTGTGCGCTGAATTGGCATTGGTGGATGGCCGTGAGGGACAGTTTTCTGATTGGCTGTAATACAGGCATAAATTGCAGGGGTTTTTTTGTCTTGTTACACTGTAGCTTGCTTTACCCAGGCAGCTTACTGAAAAAGTAGTTTTGTTGTGTTTACTATTAGAGAACAGGTGGAACGTTTGTCACTCTCTTGATGTTACAGAATACAGTTTTATGGATGACAAAATGGTCAGAGCTCAAAATGGTTCTTATACGAAGTCTGGATACGAAGTTATACGAAGTTTCCTTTTGAATCATTTTCATGTATGCAGACGCAGAGCATACGTCCATTTGGTGTGTTGGCACGGGCAGTGAGGAGCACCAGTCAGCTGACCGAAGCCGCTCGGCAGTTGATCACTGTTATTTCTTTAGTGTTAATTAAAAAAATAACAATTAAAAAAATAACGATTAAAAAAAATAATAAACCTTTTGTTTCCATTGTTGTATTTGACAACTACACTTTTTTCCTTTGTGGACTTGGACCCCTAAAGTCGTCCAATGGCTGCCCCATTTATAAACACATCGACACTGTTCAAGATGACCTGGAACAGATACCACTGCTGGTGATGGTGCTGCACTATGCTGACACATTACACAAAGAAGCATCTTCAACGTGGTATTCCAGAATAACATTAGCATTCTAAACGCAGCTGTTCTATGCAAATAAACCCTCATTTCTACTTTGCATTTAATTGCACTGTTCTGTTGATTTCTAATATTACCATTTATATATATGTTGCTTAACTTGAAATTTATCAGACTGCATTTTCTGAATCATTAGATGCCTTGAATCAAGAACCTATTTATCATTCCTATCTATACAAACACCCGCTTAATCACTACTGGATGGATGTTTCTGATATCGTACTGCAGATTAAAAGTTTCTGGAACCAGTAATTACTCATTAAATGTGCCCACACACAATTAAAAAACATTAAATGCACCAATGTCTTTGGTCAGTAGCATTTACTTTAATTGCCCACTAGAATTGTTAAATACATTTCTGCGAGTTGCTTCTATGAGCTTTAGAATCTCTCAAAGTAAACAATGTGAATGTAAAAATAAACTAAGCCCCAAGTTCCCACTGTAGCGTTTCCAATACAGGATCTACACAGAATGCATAGGTTGAGCTCATTCTGATGAGCTGGAAATAAACAGGTCTATACGGCTTCCTGTTGTGGGCGGGACGTACTTTAAGTCTGCAGCCCTGTTGAATTCTTACGCAATGAAGCACCAGTTAAAGGTAAATTGAGTCTAATGTCACAGTGCTGGTCAGCGTGTCACTAAATTTAGTCAGGGTGTGCATTGGTTTCTCATTTCTATGTGATTATCTATATGCTCTTGAGGGTTACGACTTCTTCCAGCGACTTAAAATGATAAGTGTGAGCACGCCAACCTCCACCACCCACGCCTCCAGCTACTGTAATTACCAGCTGGTAATTACTTTCCCAGTGAGAAGGTATTGAAATTAACGTGCGGTATGTTCACGCTTGCCCTTATTCTTATGCGTCGCGCGCACCTGTTTGTCTCTCCCGCCGGATAGCGTCTCGTGTCAGCCCACCCTCGCGCTAATTTCATTGACACCGCGCTGCTGGGCACTGCCGTCGCTTAAAGCACTCCGACGATCAATCAGTCGGCACCCAGCGCTCTGCTCTCTGCGTCCATTGGCGTCGTTTGAACTGCGGCGACACCGACAAGTGTGACCTAAACACTGATGCCGTAGGAGAGGACCTCTGCACGGGAGAGTTTGGTATAATCATTTAAAAGAACCAATAACGCTGAAACAGGATTTCTCAACTCCTGTAACTCTGGAACTAGGCCTCGTATGATCCAAAGAAAGAAGCTGATGATTGCTTTTTTTTATATATCGATTGTTTTTGCTTATGGTACTTCGTGTGATATTGTTTACATCGATCGCTTTGCTTAGGATACTTCATGATATATCTCCAATAAGCCATAATTCGTCAGGGTTCATGACAGACAAACTATTGTAGACACAAAGCATAGAGAATGTTTTCCTGTAACTGCCATCATTTCTACCATTGCCACATTAAAAGGCAATGCAAGTGCTTCAAAAAGCTGTCTAAAGTAGTTTGGCTTTTTTTAATCGTTCAATTATTCAAGGAATAAGGAAGCACATTTAAAAAACTAATGGGCTTTCAAAGAACCCGTTTTCTCTATGCCAGAGTTAACTTCATTTCATGTTTTCGAGTTTATCGCTCGCAATATTAATTTTGTGTCACTGCCGATACTTACAAATACGTATGATAAGAAGTAACTATTCATTAATTCAACTACTTCAGCTCCCTGATCTCATGAATTCATAGGAGCTATGACACAAACAAATGATTTTGTTGTATTTGGATAAAAACTAATAGACTAGGTGACTAGGGGAAATAAACTGATCACGTGTGTGCATATGATTAAGTGTGAAATACAAATAAACTTGCCTTGCTGTGCCTTTGCTTCACCTTAAAAAGAACTGCATCATTCAAGAGCTATAAAGAGCTAGATCTATTCTAGATCTATTCTAGATCTATTCTAGGCGTACTCCTTGCCTTAACTTTAACCATTTGCAATTCTGTATCCATGTTTCATACAGCTTCACTAGCAGTAACAGCAAACCTAACTTTAGCTGCTGTTCCCACAAGCTTGTATGTTTGCCCGGCAAAACATCTCTCTCATCTGCTTCATCCTGGCACCCCTGACAATTACTTCTTCCGCCACTGGATTTCCGGCACCGGGCAGATTCAGCGCAGCACACCGCAGCCCCCTTTCCGGGCATCCGTGACGTAACGAGCTGACTCCGGAAACAACCGGGCCGGGAGCCGACAAGCTGAAAGTGTCGTCCTGGGTTCCACCACGATGGAGGACGAATGCGACGTTAAAATAATAATAACAATAATAGTCAGTGCTATTACGGTATTAGAAGACATTTCCTTTTTTGCATTCTAGAAATGGCTCACGGTATTCAGGAAGTCAGGGCATTCTCAATAGAACGTCAGCGTAACTGGCTTATTGGATCACCTTCTCTTCTTGTGTGACATCTTCCCTTGTTTTTATAATTGACCCTAAGGTTTTGTGATTGAACACACCAGACCGAGCCACTTAAGTGCAGCTGAGGTGTGGAACACAGGAGTCCGCTGTGATTCATCAATGAATGGAGGTGCTCCTACAAACGGGACTGGAAACTATTCCTTGTGCGTCCTTCAAAACAGCAGCCTGTATGCTCGCACCTGCCCCCTGCACCTTTGCCTGGTTTCCAGCTGGTAATTGCTTCTACTAGCACACTTTGTTCCACCTCACTTGCTTCAATCACAAAGTACAGGGATTTTGCTTTCAACGAATAGAATGGTGAAAACAGCAGAGAGACGGTTCACAGAACCCTCTAACTACGGAGCTGCCTTGCTGGTAAAGCACACATCTCAGACACTACATATTGCTTAGTCAGGTGCATAATTATCTATTATGAAACTCACGTGAGCCTACATAGTGTCAGTGTCAAGTTGGCCAGTGCTGAACTCTGCTTGAGAAACAGGACAGCTCCTATAGCTGGTACCTCATTAGCGATAATAGCTGTAGAGGACAAAAAAAGAAAAAAGTGAAACGTGTCAACCTGGTCCATGTGGTGCTAACATAAAATTTAATTGCTCAGGGACCACGTAGTGATGCTTATACCTACCTCAGACTGGCTGTAGTCTTATAGTTAAATACCTAGAGTTTGGACAATGAGTATGCAATTGTTTCAGTGATAGTCCACAGTTTAACTATAAAGTGACTGTAACTAACAATATCAGCAGTTAGTCTTCTTCGGGACTGTTCAGTGTAATTCGGTTCCCATAGAGACCTGGTTCCCATAGAGACCTGGTTCCTGAATCAATTAATAAATATCCAGAAGGTCATTTGAACTTTTTTAGTTTCCCTTTTAAACTTGTAAGAATACTTGTTATTCTGGACATCCAACAGCGAATACAACATAGGTCAGCAGAAGTATAAAACCATTTAGGACAGAAAAAACAGACCTATCTTTGGTCTTAAGCAATCAAGCCCAGCATATAATTCACCCCTCCATATAATTACGGCTAACTCTAACTAACTCCGCTTAACCATTGTTTATAATCAGCCACATTCCTACTGCCAACCCACCAGAAACATTTTACACAGCCCACTATTTGTGGCATATTACATCACCTCACCTGTCCTTCACAGCTACATGAACTAGACTTTAGCCTACAGTAAGCTGACATTTGTCATGACATTTGTACTTAATATTAAAATAGGATGAGGTGCATGTTGCAGCAACTGACTCTTTGTGCATTTAAAACTAAATACTGGGAGTTCCAGAAGCAAAGTTGGCACCTAAAATCAAAGAATTGCTTCATTTCGATGCATTTGAAGACCCATTAGGAATATATCAAAGATTTGACATACAATATAAATGATTTTTACATATTCTTCACTCGGGCATTTAATTATCTATCTTTGCAGTTGCTACACACTTGAGCAAGAAAATTCACCCAGAGCAAAAAACGAGGGCACTTATCCTCTAGCATTCCACCGCCAGCAATTTAAGACATGTCTCAATTTACTTCTTGTCAAAATAATTGGTCAGGGAATTTGGAGTGCACAGTGAAACAGACAATTGATGTGACTTCCTTGCTCTGCCGTGCGGTTCCTGTGTTGAATGACTGAGAGGGGAAGACACAGGAAGGTTGTTCTTGCTCTTGCCAATTGCAGAGGCTCCCTGTGATCCTGGCCTTTCCGCCCGCTCCGACTGACAGCCGGAGCGCTAGTTCAGTCAGGGTTGAATAGTCTGAAGCTCCCCGTGCTTCCCGCACCGTCCGATAACCTCTGGTTCCATTAAGGTGTTACGCTCCCTCTCTGCGGCACTAACAATGGGTTCAACAACAGTAAGATGCAGGTGGACAGAGCAATGAAGGGTGGGTGTGTAGAGGAGGGTGGAGGTCAGAGCAGGGGCAAAGGGGGGGGGGGGGGGCAGTGGAAAAGAAACAGGCAAAACTGAAGTAAACTTAGTTTTAACGTGGCCAACACTGTTCTTCACCAGTAATACACTTCGATGGAGACGCAGTAAGCTGTAATGTAAACAACCTCTGTGGGTCTTTTACGAACCTACTGCCAAAGCTGGTTAAAGGCAAAGTATAATAGAGGTGTTTAGAGATTTGATACGCTTGGCCAACTTTAGACATGATTCTTGGAGGGACCGAGGTGCGAACCGTGCCGGGCCATGCTAACCCCGTTAGCGCCACCTGGTGCCCGTTTCCTGGCCCATGCTGCTTCAAAGCCGCCTCCCACTCATGTTGTTCACAACGAGGGGTAAAAAAGAAGACGCCCATGACGCCGGAAAGTCAGCTGGATGCCGAGTGGCCCTTACACTTCCCATCCCATCAGTTAAAGTGGATGCTGGGTTGGAAAGACCAATGTCAGAGTTAGCCACACACACACATATATATATATATATATATATATATATATATATGTAAACACCAGTATAAGTATGTTCTCTGTGTTGTGGGTGTGTGTGTGTATGCACGCACATTTCCTCTGAAAGCCGGCACTTGAAGAACATGCAAGAGGCAGACAGGTCTGTCAAAGGCAGAGTTAAGAGTATTGATTTCCCTCTGCTACTGGGGGTAAAAGTCCTCACTCCACGGTCTGCATTAGCACAATATCCATGGGACTCATTAGCCATGTTTGGTCCTCACCTACCCACAAAAGCACTGGGGAGGGAGAATAGGGGGGACGGGGGTGGTGGTTCCAGGAGCCCAAATTCTGCACTCTAAATCTTTGTGGAGAGCAGGAGCGTAAAGTACAGCTGGACACGCTCCAGACACCGATCAGACCACCGCAAGGCGGAGAGAGATGCCCTAAAGGTGAGCGCCTTGATGGTCTGTCCTCAAAAGCCTCCTCCAAAGCGCTTAAGCTGATGAGACGAGACATGATTCAACGTGACCCCAGGTTTAGCGTGGCTTGAGGTGCCTCACTTCCCTGATAGGAGGGATATTGGAAAGGCAAAAAAGAACACAGAGGCCCTATTCTACACAAGGGACTGCAATGTTTTTTTTGTAATGTAATGTTTTTTTTGTGCACTGAATGAAATACAGCTTTGCATAGTTACATAATAATAAGCTATAATCAAGAACCTATTATAAATAACCAGTGATTGCCTACAGACAAAAGCTAAAAGGAGAAAGCGTAAATTAAATTCTAGATGATCGTAGGGTCTTAAGCCGAATGTGAAAATGCTGTGTCCATAGACATTGATTTCTAAATACCAGCAGCATGTAATGAACTGTACGTAATACACTATTAAAAAACAACATCGTTTATGAAAAGCTTTCCCATATTTGACGATGCAGTGCCGCCGCACACAGTATAATCATGTCCCAACCAGGAAGCCGGTGTTTAGTCCTGCAAGAATCAGAGCTTCCCGATAAAGACCATGACCACATTCTAATGAACCACAACCTCATTCCATCAGCTCTCTATGATTACACTCACTTATTACATTCAGTCATCTGGCTTTTTTCAGCTGTAACCAACTCTGGTTTTAAGTACCAAAAGTAGTGGTTATGCTTGGCAGTTCAATCAGACCTTGTTTATGGACTCACCAAAGCAGCAAAGCGTTAAACTGGATAAAATTACTACAATAGATACAGTAAATGTGTAGTGTAAACTGAACATGTCCAAGTAATGCAAATTCTTGAAAAATTTTTTTAGTGTGGGAGTGTGGCACTTTTTGCTGGTTTCCTACCAGAATGCATTCAGAAATAAAAATGGTGCACAGCTGCATTTGCAAAATGATCCATCCGAATATCTACATGAGTTTAGCACATCAACTGAGAACTCAGCTATCGTGAAGCACATCTGCATTATGGAACAGAAAAAGCCATAGTGGAGAAGAGTAACTGCATCAGATTATACTGGACAATCACGGATTACGAATGTAACAACATTACATCAATTACCAATATAACATGGGCAATGTTTATTTATTTATTTATCGGTTAGATCTTACTCAGTAAAAGGCCCAGTAATATAATAACACCTACAGTGTACCTACTGTGTTAAATCAGCATTGGGGCTGAATGTTAAGTTTGAAATTGATTGGAAGGAGGTTTTATTTTTTGCAGCAGCCCGAGTGAGAATTGCCAGCTGTTTATCTGTAACTGGCTTCAGAAGAGGGAGGAGATTTACAAACCGCAAAGATAATTATGATTCGTTGCATTATAAAGAGAGTATCTGTCATGCAGCGAATACTGACAATCTGCTGTCCTCAAGACAGCTGTCTAGATATTCAATTCTCTTTTTACCTGCATATCCTGATCCTTAGAAACTGCCCCTCACAAGCCCTCCAGGTACAGTTTCTAACTGGAGCTCTGTCCCAAAAGCCCAGTATTAATCCCAATTCAGGCCCAATCCTCATGTACTGCCCATCGATTTGGCAGGGAAGACAGCTTTCTTGTACCCCTTGAGATGTACATTCTGTTGTTGTCTCTCTCTACTCTACGAAAGGTCCAACATGGAATGAACTGTCATTGTCACTTGAGGATATCACAGACCGTTTTCCTTTAGAACCTCGAAACACAGCAAAAGGGATCGCTTTGCTTTTCTGGCCATTTGCCAACTTCGGCTCTTCGATCAGTCATAGTACATTCTGTCACACTTAATGAAAACGGATCCTGCTAATGAGTGATCGTCTGTCAGCTTTCGTCTTTTATATGCCAGAGCTGACATAAAGAGTGGTATAAGGACGCTGCATTCCTTCGCAACCATATGTTACTCTTCCCTCCAAATTAGTCCACTGAGCAAACAGTGATGTTGCATTTTCTTTACCTTTTTAGCATTAACTTTCTATTTCATTTTATCCACAACCATATTTTTCCCCAGGAGGAGGCCCTTCCCTAATGAAATTTTGTGCGCGTGTTTAAAATATCGCTACACTACCAGCCTCTGTACTACAAAGTACATGTCAGTAATGAACATATATTTATAGGAATGGCAGAGGTCTTTAAATGAACGTCTCTGACCTGCTAAAGGGCCTGAAAGCGATTAAAGTTCATTTGGATTGATTAAGGCTCTCTGGCAGATGAGAGGACACTGTAGACACCTTTTACTATTAAGTTAGGAACATATTAGGTCTCGAGAAACAATGATCTATGTTAAAGAAATACATGACCCCCAAAATTTTAATGTTGTTAAAAATTTATGGAAGATACGAGTGATCAGTTATCATTAGGCCTTTGTCCACTGCTGCCATGTTAGTACTATAGAGTAATAATAATTAGAACAACTGTCA
>JAOXYF010000006.1:13821820-13853955 GCA_028565775.1 Sternarchorhynchus goeldii
AATATTTAATGATAGTATATAATGGTAGTATATAATGATAATATTTAATGATAGTATATAATGGTAGTATATAATGAATGTATATAATAAAGATGCAGAACACAGAACTGTGCTTGCATAACCCATATGGTATTTAAATCAGATGAATCAGACTACACATGGGCCAAAGTGAATCAAACACACCGAGAGGTAATTTTCTGGCTTTGTTACTCATCTTGCATTCCACTCCATGAGTGTTATGAGTGTCACTCCAAGTTAAGGTGAGAGACACTTTTAAATCTTTACACTGTACCTTCCTAACTGTCGACTGAAAACTGAATCTCTCTTTTGTCCATTTACTTTGTAGACATTGGTTACCGTCACAGAATGCACAGCAGGATGGGATGTGTTTGCTCTCAGCCTAATTCAGCTTTGTGCCTATACTTGCATCTTCCAGAGCAGCAATGTCTCTCTTACTCAAGATGAACATACTATCAGACCATGGCCAAAATATTGTGTACTATGATTCCATTGGGGGGGGGATCTTAGGATTGGTACTGAGATTCATGTCTGATCATCTCAATCACTGGTGTCATAGATCATTGGTGTCATAGACCCAGTTTAATGGGGAATGTGCTCCAGTAGTATGGTTCCATGCCCCACTGTAATCACGGGAGTAACACGTCAATACGAATGCCTTGTTTTAACCTAGACTCTTGAGCAAAACTACCCAATGTAAACATTAGCACCACGTAAACTTAATACAGATACTACATTTCCCATAATGACCCTGAATCTTTTCAAACGCTTGAGCAACTAACACTCACTCGGAGCCGATTTCTTTCAGTTTCTCTGTTCACTGTGTTGAACTAGCAGCAGAAACTGACCTAATCAAGTAAACTCAACTTAGCCACGCAGAAGACAAAACATATTAGACCACTAGAGCACAGGCATTCATTTACCAATGGGGGCACTGTTAACTAGATAACATAAGTCTGTAAAATGGAAAAATATAACCAGTAGCATGACCATTTTGTACATTTTATCTTGCTGGCTAGCATGAACTGAAGATGCAAAAGCAGCTCTCATGTAGTGTCTCAAAGGAATTATTTCACATATACATGTGTGGCAATATTTTTTTTGGGTGTGAAATACAAATAATTAACAAAAAGTTACTCTTTCTCATGACAGAAATAAGTCAAGAGCAAAATCAGATGCAGAAGAGACTTAAGCAGTAAAGGGAGGGGGGGGGGCAGTAACTGTACAGGGAAGGGTTAGCCTTTTAAAAACAGCATGTGCACAGTTCTGCCCCTATGGCTGACCTGGAAACAAAAGGGTATTGGGTTATGCCCCCTTAACTGTAATATAACATATAGTCTAGAAATGCCCCTGCTTGAACTGGCTTTAAGGTCTCCTTGACTGAAAGGCAGTTTTCCCATTAAGCTTTAAGGATGGAGGTTTCAAAAACACAGTAAACCTGATTTCAGTTTGTTCGTTTTTTTTCCCAGACACTCCGTATTCCAGTCAGTGCTTCCTAATCCCCTGGGATCCAGATGCGCCAACGATATTGCAGACAATCTTATTTATTCTTGAATGAGAAACCGACATCATTGCTTTCTCATTTTCCGTCTTGTTTTCTACAATATAATCCACTAATTCTCCAGCAGGATCTCACTCTCATTCAGAATTATCCCGCTATGATTTGCTTTTTTAACTATCAAGCGCACAAGAACCTTGCGTTTCATACCTTCCTCTTCGAAGTAGGCAACCGTCCACCTGCCTGGCCACTAATATATTAATCAAGGTAGACATTGTGGGGGATATGCGTTATCCTTTGGCACGTGAATGTGCTGGACGAGCTTAAGAAACCGATTTGAAAGATTAGTAAGTGAAAAGAGTTCCAGCTCCAATATAAATCAAAAAACACATCGCGCACATACAGCTATTACGAGAACATAATTCGGCTACGAACACGACGAGCAACCCATTAAAACGCGCGGTCAAGACAGATGTGTTAACAGGTGCAATCATCAAACTCTGCTAAAAGCCAGGTCAGCAAAGGAAAACCCAATAAATATATTAAAAGACGTCTCAGCATGCCAGAAGCGGCAGCAACAAAACATGCAGTTTATTTTCGCATGTAAATCTAATAAAATGTTTTATTAGTTACGCATTGACAAGCCATGCGTATAGAGATAAATGTAGGCAAAACCTGAATATATAATTTTAACACACTGCATGTTTTATTGTTGGTTAAAAAAACCTAAAAAAAAAAACAAACCCAAACTTACCAGTAAGCTGGTCATAGGATCCGTCTAGTTCTCTAGAATCAGACAAGCTTTGGTCCATATTTTTAGTCTTCATTTCTAACTCCTGCAAAATGACCTCCCAAAAAGCTTTAAAAAGGATAACTCGGTGTCGTGTATGTCTAGAAACCGAGCTAAAAGCTTGTAAAGTTTCACAACAACATAAGACTGAGCGTAAAGCAGTTTGCCTTCACTGCTCTCCAGTTTGGTATGTTCTCTTCGCTATGTGAGGCGCTGTACAAACGAGCTATCCCTCGCTCTCTTGATGTGGTTATCAGAAAACAGAGTTGAACCATCGAAAATAGTCCTTAATCGGCTATCTTAACGTCGTATGCAAAAAAAAAAATGTGTATTGGTGAAGGCGCCCTGGTTTTTCAGTTCGCGGAGGCGAGATATGTTATGAGGTGGGTTTGCAATAAGGTTACCTATCGTCTGCCAACCGACGCGCAAAGATTATACTTTCGTAAGCTGCGCGCGCGGGCTGGAGCTCGACCTCTCGCTCGTGCGCTTAAAAGTCAACAGATTTTTTTTTAAATTATAAACTGAATACATGTTTAATAACAAAAATGTATAGATATCCGTAGTCACTTTATGAGAAACATCTTCCGTGTATTTGTATGTATCTACCCAGTGACGGCTATATTAAGGCGCAGCTCTCTTATGGTTCATATATTAACTGTAGCAAGCAGCCTTGCCCAGTATTATGAAGACTCACGTCTTGCAATTACACACACACATACACGCGCACACACTCATACACACATACGCACACACTCATACACACTCTCATACACACACCAAACACACATTCATCAGCCTTTTTTTCAAATTCTCTTCTATAAGATTGTATAAAATTGTATAAGTGAAGAATAAGAAGATCTGTACATTATGAACAGTTTGAAGGGAATGTGTAACTTAAAACTGGAAACTGGTAACTTATTGTCCAAGTTAACCAAGTGGCTTTTCTAAGCCACTTAGAAATCAGCTGAGAACTGAATGGTAACTCAACACAAGCAGTTATAATAAACATACTGTAAATCAAGTGTTTATTTTTCTGATAAGTACTGCTTTACGTTAGCAATAGAATTTAGCAGCATCTAAGAGGCTCTGGAACAAGCAGAGGCCAGAAGCAGAGGCTTGTTCTAAGGCTTTTACTGACAGAAGAGAAACAGAAAGCTTGATGAACTTATCCTTGATCAGGACCCTTTATCAGACCCTCAACACCCCCCCTCCCACAGCCCCCAAAAAAGCCCTGTGAATTTATCATTAAGTATCCATCATCTCCTATCCCTCCACAGCCTGGAAGGAGTTCTCTTGTTAGCAGTGCACTCAGACTGAGTTGCTAAAATTTCTGCTGCAGGTACAAACAGTTCAGTGGTGCCAGGAGGCTTCCGAGGACGACTCAGACCTTCTGTATCTCAGGTAGAAACAATGGCACAACCATACTGCAAGGCCCAATCCAGCTGTTATAGAATTTGGAGTGGGGCTCTGGGTCTCTGATTTGAAAATTCCATACTTTCATACTATACAGTACGCGAAAGCAGTATGCGAGAAAGGGGAGTGTGTTTGAATACTTAGTATTCATTAAACAGTACTCAAAGCTCCATACTATATACTACATACTGAGACATTTTGAAGTATGCAACAGCAGCACACTCTCCTCTGCCGTAATTCTACGGGAATAGCGGAGGCTATCGAAACTGAGAAAGAAAAAATGACGGAAAGCTGGGAGTTTACAAGTGTAGTAATGTTATGCCCCGAGTAATGTTATGAGTAGCATTGTGGAGAACGATATTTATGTTTGTCTGATTTTAAAATTGTTTTTAACATTTTGAAGGCTATTAGTGAATGCAAGATAAGGTTATCATATTAGCTAGCTATTGTTGTAACTATTGTACAACTACTCATATGTAGATATTTCCTGGAACAATGTAGAAACTGAAAATCCAAGCTCAAAAGGCTAACTAGGTTAATTATACCCTGTTGTTTTGGTCGTTGTTGTTTTGTTCTTTATTGCTTTGGTCGTTGTTGTTTTGTTCATTGTTGTTTTGGTCATTTTGGTCATTGTTGTTTTGTGCATTGTTGTTCTGGTCATTGTTTTGGTCGTTGTTTTGTTCATTATTGCTTTGATCGTTGTTGTTTCGATCACTGTTGTTTTGGTCATTTTGGTCATTGTTGTTCTGGTCATTGTTTTGGTCGTTGTTTTTATGGTCATTGTTTTGGTCGTTGTTTTGCATGATATGGAACTACCATTTCTGAACCTGTAAGTAATATGTATGTGTATGTAATTATACAAATACAATTGCAAAAATATAATCAAAGGAATTTGCAAAAAATTTTATGCCAAGTTGTTCACTGTTTGCTCAAATGTTTAGTTATAAAATGTATGTATTGTAGTTGTACTGAATGTCAGATAAAGAAATTTATCTCAATTCCCCAACAACACAAAATAAAATGTTAGAGTAGGTTAAATGTGTGGATTGATGTCGGTGTTGTTAGATTTACATGTCTGAACATTCCTGTGCATTTTGCAAATGTAAAATTAACTGACTGAAAATAAAACGCTTTGTACATCCTCATCCAGAAGCTATTATTTTATTTTTGTACTGTAACTGTTATTAAAATGTGACTGATCTGCCATTTTGTCATTTATTATCACTGTATTGCTGTCTAATCATAGTAACTGTATGTAATAAGGCAACTGTTCCTAAACACATTAAGCAGTAATGACATTTATTTTGAGGTAAAAAAAAAAAAAAAATTAATGAATTCCTCAGAATTTGTCGTCTCCAAATTACTGCTTAATACCATTAGGATACAGGTCACGTGAACCGGTAAATTCCACAAAAACTAATGTTAGGGTTTTTAGTGAATGGCTGTTTTGTAGTGGGTGAAAGTACTACTGAGCAGAATATACTGAATTAAATCCAATGCGTACTGCTTAAGTACGGCATTTTGGATGCGGCCTGTCTCTTGACTGTTAAGTCAAGTTAAATTTATTTATATAGCGCTTTTTACGACTGCCGTTGTCGCAAAGCAGCTTTACAGATGTCCAAGTTCAAGCCCCCAGTAAACAAGCCAAGAGCATCAATGGCAAGGATAAAGTGCCTGAGAGCATGAAAAAGAAACCTTGAGAGGAAGGGGGTGGGCATCCTCCCTTGGCCAACACCACGCACCATAATAACAATAGTATAAACAGAGAAGCACAAAAATTAAGTATCCAGGACATAAAGCATCCAGTCAATCACTATCACAAACTTAAGTAAACTTGAGAAATTGGAATGCAACGGCATCCAAACTTCCCGGTTCACCAAAACACTCTCTGACCATGATTCTGCCAGCCCCCTGTCTTCAACTACCAAATATTATCAACAAAATCCCTTTGTAAACAAATTGGTTTTCAGTCTAGTCTTAAAAACTGTGACTGAGTCCCAAACACTAGTTGGAAGGTTTGTTCCATAACTGGGGGCC
Source organism: Sternarchorhynchus goeldii (assembly GCA_028565775.1). Classification (NCBI taxonomy): domain Eukaryota; kingdom Metazoa; phylum Chordata; class Actinopteri; order Gymnotiformes; family Apteronotidae; genus Sternarchorhynchus; species Sternarchorhynchus goeldii. The sequence continues at coordinate 13,827,577 of JAOXYF010000006.1, forward strand.
TTTGTAAGAGAAATATATGCTTCTTGTTGTAGTTTTTATAATCTGAGGTACAGAGAGCCACCACTGTTTGAACAAAGTAGGCGAGTCGGATCCTAAGAAACCAAATGTTTGCTCGGTTATCTGTGGAGCGAGACCATTCATTTCTTTATAGGTCAATGGTAGTATTTTATAATCAATGTGAAATTTGACAGGGAGCCAATGTAGTGAGGATAAGATAGGTGTGATGTGTTTATATCTTCTAGCTCTAATAAGGACTCTAGCTGCTGCATTCTGGACTAACTGAAGCTTGTTTATGCTCCTACTGGACACCGAGGTTTTTGTGTGACATTTAGATTATCATTATAAATGATGAATGTAATTGTATCCAGGTCACTTCAGCCTGCTCCATCCAGATGATTCTGGGCAAGGCATTGAGCTGCTCCAGCCTGGTGAGAACTTCAAAATTCAAGATCTAATGGAGTGCAGCATTCTCTTCTAATACCTAAGCTAAGCTGAGACCTGAATCCCAGAGTGCACACTGGTAAGCACACAGGTTGAGGAGAGAATCAGATCGATCTGATGTTTGATAGTGAGGCAATATATTAATTAAGGCTATAATCTGTTAACGTAAATATTAACCAATGGTTTACACATCTGGTTCTCAGGTGTCCTTAGAGAAGATGGTAGCTACAGATATAAGTAAGTTTCTCTTTGTCATGCATTGTTATTTATACTTAGTTGCTTAGCTAAAACTGGTCTCACACATAAATTTTCTGCAGACTGTCCAGTCAGACCCTGAACTGTATTTAGCAGTAATACCTGTAAACATAAATGTAAGGTTTATGTTGATATTATTACTGAACAAATATTCTCCCTAAAATAATTTCCAAAAATAGTATTTCATTCATTCATTCATTCATACTTTTATGTGTTTGTTTGTTTGTTATTTATTTGGGGGTGATATAATAGCTTTAAACACAAAGGCAATGGTAGAATGGCTACATGATCCAGGTTAAAATTGGTAAAAATTAGAGTAAGAACATTTACATCAAAACCAGAGAGAAACAGTATGTAACAAAACTGCTAAGTTCAGGAAGAAAGTGTGAGTGGTGATTAGAATATTATTATAGGATCAAGATTGATCAGCAGCAAACTAGGGCAGGCAAAAAGCATAGTTAAAAAAAAAACAGAGAGATTCATTCAGGGATAAACAGGATGTTAAGAGGGAGGCAGGAAGAATGACTAACAACACTAGGAAAAGCTGCCCAGAAACTCAGATAAAGCTCACGAGAAAGTCACAACACGTCTAAGAACAAAACAGAATATCAAGGCTTCAGGTAACATCCCTCACGTCTGTGATGAGGAGGCGTGGCTTGTGATTAACAGACCAATGAGACAAAACAATTGGCTCTGCCACAGGGCATAGCAGGGGGTGTGACACTGTACATGGATTTAACGTAGGCTTCAGTCTGTAATTTTCAGATAAAAAAAAAATGTAAGTCAATAATTAACTAAATAATCAATAAAACCAAGCAGCCAAACTTGTGCAATTTGTGGAAAAGTAATAACGCCTTTATGAAAGACTGGTGAAATGGGAAATGAACCGTCAACCACATGGTAGCAGGCCTCCACATGTTCAGCACTGTGGTTTATTGCTGTATGAGAAGTAGGCCATATTACAGTATGGGCTTCAGACCTTATTTCAATCCTGGTTACAGCCTCAGCACTTGGGTTCAGCCTGAGGGCATTTCATGGATAACTCGTGTCTGTTTTAACTGCTCCATGGTAGCCCCTGGCTGGACAGTTTAAACTAGGCCTGTGGGGCGTCCACCAGGAGCTTTTCCCACTGTACAGTGCTGAATTTGTTGTAGTTTTTTGTTGATAACCCAATTCACATTTCATGGCCAGGGGCAAGCAGACACACCATTCTAAAGAGAATGATAGTGTATAAGTTTTCAGTAGTTGTTCCTCTATGTTGACTCAACACCCATACAGCCACATAACTATTAAGGGAACTTTGGCATTGTGTCTGGTAACACTGGCCCAGTCAATGCTAAGATACTGAGAGGCATAAAATCTCGACAAGATTTCGTCAGCAGGCTTCATGGCAGTAGCTACACAGTACTCCATCCTGTTGAAAGATTCTTTGCTGTCCTCCAACACACACACACACACACACACACACACACACACACACAAGTGCTGACACAGCACAGGAAGTCACTGAGCACCTCTAGGCTCTCCTGTTAGGAACCGTCCAACTTCACAGCCAGCTCCCAGGACACAATAGGAGCGCCCCTGGCGTTAACCACATGCCCCAAGTTCTCTCATCATCAGAGGAGGTTTACACCTGTCCAGGTTCAGTTTTAACCCAGTCTCTCAGATTGCAGACACAGGCACCAACAAATCACTCAAGTAACTAACACAGTGGCACTCAATCCCACTTTCAATTAGCCTGTCAAAGGCGACAGGGCCATTATTCATTCCGAAAAACTGTGAACTGCCTTACGTCCACTTCTTAAAGTGAATGGCATTTCCTCTTTAGCGTCTGGGAGCAAGGCTACTTGCCAGCAGCCACTGCACAAGTGGTTGAAGGTGCTGGATGCGGTGCTGTAGTGTAGCTCGTCATCGCTGGAGCGGAGCTGTGGGTATGAATCCGGCCTGGCCTCAGATCTCGCTGGCTGCCGGTACGCTGTGCAGGCTGCTCAGAGCCGCCGCTACTGACTCCTCCGCAGAGCTGAGCTGGCATCATCTCCGAAGCTGGCGTCATCTCCGACGCAGCGGTGTCTAGCAGCTGGCAGGCGCAGGAACAAGCAGAGGACAACCTTTTTTTTTCTACTGACAGGCCAGAAAGATGGCAGTTCGAAGAACTTGAACTTAAGGACAAGTAACTAAACTGGCCAGGAAAGTATACCTTTATTCATTATCACCCCTCACTGACTCTAAGGATAAGTATCAGTACCAGTAAAACAAAGCAAAAATCTGTGTAAATTGCATATAAATTGTCCTCAATATGGAAATCAGATAAAAACCCATTTTAAACACTGTTTTTTTAATATTAAACAGTGCATATGTGCTGTACAGCCTTCGTACTATGCTACTGACAGTTTTCTCTGTTCTTGTAAATTAAATTATTTTGGTCCACTTAAAACAATATTTCCACTGAACTAAACCTACAAATGTCAAATTCCATTAAAGTCACCAATTGGGATAAAAGTATCATTAATATTAATGAAGTCAAGACATAAAATCTTCATGATTTTAGTTCTTTAAAGGAATGGTTTACGGGAAAAAATTTCACTCACCTTAAATGCCATTACATACTTGCTGTGCAAACTTTGTGCTTTTGGTTAGCTGCTTTGCAGTAACAAGGATAGCATAGTTAACAAGGCTAACATAGCTAACAAGTAATGGGAGATTATTGTGTCTGATTTAGTCACAATCATACAAACCTCAGCTTTTATGCTCCATTTAAAATCCCATGCTGATAGATTGTGTAAAGATCAAATTGTAGAGAGAAGAATGCAAATGTAATTTTAGCTTTCAATTCTCCTGTCTAAAGGACTGTGTTTTTTTTTCCTCTTTATCCGACTGAAGAACAGGTACATTTTCAGTTCACATCAAATATGATATTACTCAGTCACTTCTGAGAGACCTATCTGGAGACAAGTATGGGCACTAAATTATAGCAAGGTATTTCACACATAATACGGTATTTCAATGTCAGAAAAGCTACCACCAGGGCATTCTAACCATCAAGCAAACTTTAACTTTCATCGGTTAGACTACATGAAAGCAACTTAGCCTTATTTTCCCCACTATCAAACTAATGCTCGTTCAGAGAGAAAAATGCCCCCATCTCACATTTTTTTGCCATCCTAGAAATATAGCCTGATACAATCTTTTCCTTCAGACTTTAGCCGATGTTGCCGTGATCCATTTTTAAAGTCAGTTCAATCAACTGACACATGCAAACCCGAGCAAAACAGCTTTTTGACATCTAGCATTTAGTAATAGCCTTACAATTATCTGCATATGGTGGATTTATGGCTTTTTCTGCTCCAATAGTTCACATTTCCAAAATAATTCATTTTAGCTCTCTAATGTTGCAAAACCACTTCCAGTCACAATGCTGCTGAGTTCTAGAAGCCTCTCAATTATACGTGGAGATTACAGTTTATCACACATTTGTTGTATACATTCAAAAACCACTGTGCCTCGACTGTAATGGGGTAAAAATAAGTCAGTTAAATCAGAGAAGGGCATTTTACATTTATTTTCAGGTTTAACGTGACTGTGGTCTTCTATATTAACCATAGAATAAACTGTAAAGTAAAAGATGGGGAAAATACCATTATTTATTACCCATTACAGCTAAATACCTCCATTACGCTGAAGTTAAATTCTCAAATTATTTAAAAAATACACATTGTTTGATATCATGTCACGTATCTTTTTTTTTAACTAAATTCCTTTACAATCTATGTCCAGTCTGGTCTTTTAACAAGTGTTGCTCTGTACAAATTTCCAATATGCTGAAATGAACTATTAGCATTAGACTGAAATCATCCAGGTCAGATCAGTCCACTTGAAGACTTTCCCATTACTACTGAAGTTTCTACTGACAGAACATCAATACAATAATCTGCATTGTTTTCATTGTATATAGCAATAGAGTATCTCGCATATGTCAGGTGATTGGATAATCACTGCATTTCAGTGGGTGGCAAATGCAAGGAAGGCAGAGGGGGGAAAAAAAATCAATAGCGTGAATGAGTAAGTGGAATTCATCATCAGTATGGCTTCGCGATAAGGGAGAGCACATTTCACGTCACACAGATCGCCTCTAGCTCGAAATGGCTGCTGTAAAGAGGCCCTGGGCCCTCATAAAATACCGAATCAGTGGAAGCCAAAATACACTCCGTTCTGGTGCTGCAATGATGATCTCAGAAATGCGGCGATTTGATGTAACGCTACGGCCGACTTTAGGCAGGGTCCCCACACTGCCGTTCTGAAATGGGCTTCAGGCTCTGGGCTCACGAGGACACAGCCCAGAGACTCGGGGCGGTAAACACCAAACTGCCGGTTTATGTTTGAGGATTACAGCTGCGGATAGCAGATGATGCTTTCAAAGTCATCCGTGCAGTCGACATCGCTCTTCACGATCCGTGATGCAGATTAATAATCGCACACATACACACTGACACACACACACACACACACACACACGACAAGGAAAAACAGAACACAGGCTACCACAAGCAAGTGCAATTAAGGATAAGGGGCAATATTAAAGAGTGACTTCCGTTGTCTGAGAGGTTGCGTGAAGCGTACATACATCTGTCTCACCCACTTATTACTCCTATTCATGAATGACCATTAAGTTTTCAACAAGCAGCCCAACCCCTGAACAGTCTGCTGAAATATTTAGTGCAACACCAAAATCACAAACATTCTGTAACTAAAATACTTACACAGTGAAAAAGTTGTTTGAAAGAACAAAACAACTGGTTTCAAGAAGTGACAGCTATATCTCTTAAATGGGAAGAAACCGGGGGGTGGGGGGGGGTCTGGTCTGTCTACCCATTCCTCCATCTCCCTCTCCACCCCTGTCTGCTTTCCCTCTCACTCTCTCATTCCTCCGGGGCACGTCGATTGCCCTTGGTTGTGCTGCTTGCATCCTTAATGAACTGTGCTCATTGCAAATTTCGAGAGAGTCCCACACTGCTTGTGTGTGAGTGTCCGTCTTTGTCCGTGTGTGTGTGTGTGTGTGTGTGTGTGTGAGGGTGAATGTGCTGTTCTGAGCAATGCGCCTTCCTGTGATTTAAGAGCTCGGCTTTTACTACAGATGTACCAAACGGACAAAAACATTTGAAACTGTACTGAATGTAATTGTTAACAGCATTAAAATTAAAAAGTGATTAAGAACCCAGTTATTGTGAAAGAGCCTTTGGATGGTTGTTAAAGCAAATGGCTGTATATCATATATTCACACTGCCATCTTGTAAAGGTCACTTGTTGCCTTCAACATGGTTTATAACCCTGATTGTCACTACAATCCTCAGAGACCCCAGGCTTAATTACACCTCCCGTCTCATAATTAGAATTCTACTTACCTGGTGAGGAGCTCATGAAGTACAATGTACGTGTGAACAGCCAGAGAAGCCTTTGTCTGAAACCAAATGCAAAGTGTATTAAAGTGAAAAAATATTTTAGGGTAAAGATCTTATTAATATATAATTAGTAAGTCATAATTAATAGACAGAAATGTTTTACATTTGCTTTATAAACAAAATTTTAGGAAAAATGCATGAAGTAGTGAGTAATGACTATACAATGTTCCTCTTTAAAAACATCTGTGACTTTTCCGTAGCAGGAGTAACCTTTAAAAGCTTTTTTATGCTTCAGATTCTGATGAAAACTAAATCCTGAGAACAACGATTGCTTTTTCTCAGGGATACTGCACTTCCAGTTTACCTTTGCTCCGTCACATTGGCTCTTTTGAAAGCTCTTTCGGCGAGGCAAATCCCTTCCCAGCATTTGTGTGGCCCTCGTTCCTTCTCCAGTCTCAGCCATTGTTACCATAATCCATGCTGACTGTTCACCATCTCATCACTGATCACATCTGGTGCCTGGGCCGGATGGTTCTAGAAGAACACAATGGCCAAGGACATGCAGGTTAATGAGGATCTCTATCTCTGTCATCTCATCATCTAGCATCTTGCCCTATGTGTCTCATACTTACAAACACACACACACACACACACACACACACACACGGAGAATACAAAAAGAAAAGCATTTTAAGCTCTTTAAGTGCAACAGACTGTAGTCAGAAAGAGTTCCACTCTCTTCAAATACAAACGACAAAGTTTACTTTGAAACTGACGTAAATACATTGGGCTGTATGTTGTATGTTTGAGTTCCCCTAAGATGTGAAATACATCCATACATACACCTCCAGGAGGATTACACACTAGAGATATTGAATCTCTGTCTGATTATTCAAAGCAAGATGTATTAGAATGTCAAATGTCACACTGCCATCTGCCCCTTCAGGTTAGCCTGTGTAATATTTCAGCATCCAGTCTAGACTAACATGAAGCCACGTGTTGAAGGAAAATCTTGTTCCTAGTCTGTGACAGCCATTTGCCATTTGTGACAGAAATTAATAATGTTACTTGGGAAACGACCACACAACAAACTGCTTAAATTCCACCTGCTTGCAAAAAATCAGCCCCACCGGCCCTCCCAGAAGTTGCTTTGCAGGAACAGTACGTTTCATGACACCCAGTCTACGTGGTTCTAGCGAAACTGAGCCGTACCTTCTAAAACTAATTTCAGAATCAACCATTGTTGCCGATGGCCTCACAGTAACATCCACAGGCATCACCACCCCCCCTCCACTTCCTGTCTCCTGAGCATTTTAAAACCTACTGAGCGGAGAGACTGGAAACTGTCGCTTATGGCACCACAGTGAGTAATTTGCCATACCACCACCTTCATTTCTGCCTCTGATGAGCATTTCCTAAAGTGGTTGGCCATGAGTGAAAGTGATTAGCAAGAGCCCTATGCACCTTGCCACCTGTTCACCTTGACAACGGCTTGATTCACAGCCAACAGTAAAAGAGGCAGGCTTACAGAAACGCAGCGCCATTATCTCGGTGAAAGTTAGCTCGTTTTTTACGGCAGATAGAGCTGAACTGAACGCCTACCTGGCTACACGCATCTAAAGTTTAACCCTGCTCTGACACAAACAGGTATCAGACGGGTTTTGAAAAGTGCGCTTAGAATACTTTTGAAAGCAACATTGTTCAGAAGGAAAACTGAACCAGTGCTCAAGCTTCAGTAAGTAAAGGCAACTGCTTTAAAGTTCTATAGTGTCCACTTTAATGTGGTTCAGTTTGCCCAGCTCATTTAGAACTAATTTACAATGATGTACAATCCCCCACAGCAGGGCTCTGTTTTGGTAAAGTGAGAGGGGCCACAGTAATACCTGGCACTTGTCCAGGTGATGAGTCATAAAATGGGAACACTTTTTGTTGTTGTTGTTGTTGTTGTTGTTGTTGTTGTTTTGGTCAGAAGGGAGACAAGCTAATGATGCATCTTTTTAACGTTATTACCTACTCCGGAGCAAAAGACAACAAGGACTTAAATATGAACACACTACCAAAAAACAAAGTATGGATGTATTATCTATCTTCCTTCTCTCCCTCTCTCTCTCTCTCTCTCACTCTCCGTTTCTCTGTACGCCTCTCAGCCTTTCTGTTTACATCTGCAGACAACTGAAGGTGACTCTCGGACCAGATGACTTTGTTATGCTTGGCTCAGATGGTCCTGCAGGACAGTCTAATCAGTGACTCCTTATGGAAGCTTCTAGATGACGAATGTCTCCTGCGCATGTGCTGCGTTTCTCCGTCCTTCAGCTATTTACCACAAGCCAAGCTTAAACATGAAAACAAAAACACACATTTACAGATACAAACTATTATATCTAATAAATAATAACATAATTCAGTACCTCATTGGCCTTTGTGGTACTAAGTTTTGGGGGGTTTTTAAGAATATGCGGTTCATTAGGCAACGTCTTCTGAAAAACAGTCTATCCCACCTGAGGCCTCTGTAATAGAACCCCGTGTTAGTTTGTTTTTACTCTGCAATCCATCTGGGTTCTCTCACCTTCAGAATAGCCATCGGGATCAGGCTGATGGGAGGAGGATCCCAGCACAGAACTCAACACCAATTAAAGGGAGTGACAAAGTTTAGTGGGAAATAATTCACGGTGGCTGAGTCATGAATCGCAGCTCTAGGGGAAAAGTTTTCAAGGATTTTACTTTTATGCCCCCCTTTGAAATATTAGCTGCCTCAGAGGTTATCCAAACCACAGAAAGCTGCTATTAAATGTGGGTAATTTTTTATGTTTCAGCCCTTTAACTGTAACTTACACAGACATCACGTGTTCCACTGCATACCTTTAATGACTTGTTCTTGTCTATTGGGTTTTCTACAGTTTCTGTGCACATAGACATATTTTAACAGCATGGCGGTTTGGACACTATTCTCTGATGGATGGGATCATAATTAAATTTGAAACTACCACCTCTACCTGGGCAATCTTAGCTGAGTTAAACCCAAAATTCAGTTCATGAATCACATTTCATGCGATTCAGTACAGACTACATACACAGAAGCATTGCTGTGGAATTTACCTTCATAATCTGGCTGGGCCCTTCATAATAAAAGCTGGGCCCACACCCTTTTTACCAAAGGCCTTTACAACAAATCCATTAGCCTGGAAATCAAAAGTAGATTATCTTTTTCATTGAGACAAATAAATACCTCTGACATACAGGGAAAACAGAAACAGTAGACTTAAACTCTGTGTTGAGAATCCATGGTCGTTAATGCTACATGCTAGCCAACAGCTAACTTCTCCTGTGGAGGCAACAATACACTACACAGCAGTGGTATTGTGACATGCACAGATATGCCAGAACCGACTTTGAGAGCCATTCATTCAAGACAAAAACAGATGAAGGATTAAAACCAACACATAAACTAAATGTAGAATTAATGCATTATGAACAGAATTGTAGCCTTTGGTTGAGACTATATTAAAAGTAATGTACTCCAATCTATTTGAAATGTAACAATGTAGTCATGTAAACTTTACCAAATAGTTTCATTTTTATGTGTAAACACTTTGAATCTTCAGAATCCAAAAAAAAAGGTTTTTATTTAAATAAGCTTATTATTTTTATCCACCCACTACATCTGCTCCAGTGGATGTAAATACAGCTTGCCAGTGGAGCAGTCGAAACGCCTATACTCCTACTGGCTACATGGATTAGATGTAATTAAAGCATTAGATGTAATTAAAGCATAGATTTTTAAAAGCTGAGCCACTCAAGGAGAATAGGTTCCTTCTTGAGTCTCGGTCCTCTCAAGGTTTCTTCCTGAATTCCACACAGTGAGCTGAAGAATGAATTCTCGCCCCAAGTGGAGAAGTTCAAGTATCTTGGGAGCTTGTTCACAATGGGAGGGCTGAGCAAGAGGTTCAAAGACGGATCGGTTCAGCATCTGCAGTGCTATGGACTCTGTACCGGTCTGTTATGGTGAAGAGGGAGCTGAGCCAGTTCACGCAAGTTCTTGCACTGACAGAGCAACACATGGTGCGTTTCACAGTGCCATGGATGATGGTGACACATAAGACAAATTCTTATACTTTTAAATAAAACTGCTCTGCATAGTACTTAGTGCTGAGTGCTGTTTAGTACTGCTCTGTTCAGTACCTTACAGCAGGTTCAGCAAAGGTGTCATGTAATACAGATATTTTCAGCCTTGTCACATGATTTAGTTCCATCTAATCCGTCCACAGAACTCTGGCCCCTGGTCTTTCTGTTTGCGATGCTACCAACAGCAAATCTTCTATATTCCCGTCCCCACCAGGGCAGTCCTTGAATATTTCATGGCAAGTATTGTGCCATATTAAACCATAGATAATGTACTTCATAAACGGAGACGTGTGGGGAGAGACATAATCCCAGGCCTGCAGTCATCTGAACCAACCCATCAGCAAACTGCAAACACGGGCTTCAAAGACTGAAACAAACTCCATCACCCTCAGCATTTTTAACACTCGTCCTGCTGCAAGAGGACGAACCCCTTGGTGCCGAAAGGTTCGCAGATTAAGGGGTGTTTTCAAGTCTCGGTAAACACTGCGCCAGGCCTGCTAGTTAACTGAGCGCATTTTGGTATTATAGTGAGGTAAACTATAGTGAGGCTTCAAAAAACTGCTTTCCTATGACTTATGGTTCATTTACGATTTTCACTCCTGTATTCATTTAGGATTTTAATATTTATTTTTTTCCAACAAAAGGAACAAATAAGCCACTATACATGTACTGCAAGTGTATTATATGTATAGTGCCTCATTTATTGTACTTACCTTATCACCCTACATATATATTTGATCATTTAATCTATTCAGATTCAGTTATTCTGAAAAAAGCAAAGAAAAAAATTAAATTACAATTAAAAAAAACCCCCAGTGGAAACAAAATACATATTTAAATGAGTATTAGTCCTGTGCATTAATCTGTATACAATTTTAAACTTTTTACTTCCTTTTTTACTTCCTACTTAAGGAAACCTTATTTACGTCTGTTACCATTTTAATGGCTCCCACGAGCACACCTTCCTTCCTATCAAAGAACCATCCGATAAACCCTGGAACGTTTGCTGTTGAGTAACTAAGAAGTGAAGCACAGAGGCAGTTGAGGCACTGCACATCAGCGCAGAGTGAAGAACCCATTTTAATTACAGGCCGCATCTTTTATTCTAGCGAGGAGAAACAGAGGAAAGGGAGAGGAGTCTATTTTGAACAGAAGTTTTCAGCACAGCAGTATTATGGGTAAAGAACTCTCAGTTCCTCAAGGGAACAGGATGAACAAAAGCACTGGAACTGCCAGCAGGCAACTGATGAATGAGGAGACATTGTTTCTCCTAGTCATGATGTCTGTTTCTTTTGATTGGCCGTACAGAATTAGTGATGGTCTCAGTTCTTGAGTTCTCCTTGATCACCCCGTCACCAGTTCACTGGTTCGGATGTGTGTGTAGGATTGTTTGTGAATGCCAACAGGTAATATTTCTTTTTACATCCCGCTGCAAAAACTGCGTTAAGGCAGATTTGTTTTAGCTTGTGATTGTTTTGTTTTGTTGTTTCCGTTGGACGAGCGCCTACACCAGCACTCGGCACCGACCCTTCAGGAGATGAATGAGCAATCATGGAGGTGTCTGATAAAAGACTCATAAAGCGCCTCTGACAGGTAGCGAGGGAGCTCCAATCAGCCAACTTTACGGATGCGCGAGGTGTTCCGCCGCAATGATGACAGGAGATGACTCAGCTACATCGGGCGCAGAGCGTGTGAGAAACGGGCCCCTCCGTTCTGAGTCTGCAGGCCCGGTACGATGCCTGGTGATCGTTCTTTTAAGATTTGCAGACTGATGGGAGAGAGGCTCCACATGGCACCCAAATGCACTTCCATACAACCAAAATTAAAAGTGAGCAAAATATTGTTTGAACCTAAACGAGTCTTGTTTGACCTTTAAATTTGTACTTTTAAGCAGAACTGTGTTTACATGAGTTCTCTGTTATACCATCTAAACACAGCTGACTAAACTATGTCCATTAAAACAAAGCAAGACTTGCAAGCCTGTATATTTATGCATACATGTACTTCTCTAAGGAAGATTTATTATAAATCTCTGACGACCCCTTTATAAGAACTTAAAATATGAAATTCTCCAAAGGTTTATATACTTGAATATCCCTTAAAGATGTTCACATATTTCATTGCCACAGTATCCATGTCCTATTTCATTCTTTACAGATAATCTACTGCATAGGTATGAGTTACCATCCAGTGAGTTACCTCCCAGTGAGTTACCATCCAGTGAGTTACCTCCCAGTGAGTTACCATCCAGTGAGTTACCATCCAGTGAGTTACCATCCAGTGAGTTAACATCCTGAAGATTAATTGACAAAAAGCTCCTTTTAAAAAAAACTATATTGTATCCGAACACAGATGTGCTTAGGTATGCTAATCTTAACCAAGTGAACCGTTTGGACCAGCTCCTTTATTTATTTGTTTGTTTGTTTGTTTACAATGCTGAAGTTTTTTGACAACAGCTCTACCATTGACAGCGAGGTCGCACCAAATCCCACCTGCTGCTCTGTTGTTGTGTCCGTCATCTCATTTCCACCAGGAGTGGTGCTAACAGCTGCTGCTCAGACTCTTCGACTTCCTCGTCCAGGAAAACCGGCTTTTCCAAATGTCACCGGTGATCTCAGTATGGTTCCCTTGCAGCACGGTATGCTAATAACCATAGAGCAGCACGGACACGGCTGCCCTGGAGCTCTGGGGTGTTGCTCTCTGTAGAGCACCGCATGCCAGAGATGAGAAGGTCAGGAAAAAATTCAGGGCGACACACTTCATGCCATCTGATGTGTTTCACTCAGACCGAAGAACAAAACAAGCGACCTTGTATAATGATCTCCTGCCAAAGTCCTCCAGATGGAAGACAATATATGAAAACATAGTACTCGAGCTTTGTGACGAGGAGCTGCTGGAAAGCACTCAGAAGCATAGATTACCATTCTGAAAAGGTTCTTCCTCAACCTATCTCAGTGAGGTTCCTCCCACACGTTTTGTGATAAAGCCAGCATCCCCAGATCAAAGCTTTGCAAGCATATTCTGAATCTCTCTGTTCCAGGAGTCCCCAGTTGTCATGGCGCCAAGACAACTCCCTTTTGCCATCCACACAGACTGGCTTTTAATAAGCAGGCTTAATGTAATACAGGCCATCTGGAAGCTGGACGTTTAGAAGCAATTAAAAGCCAGAACTCCCAAGTCTAATTAGGATGCATAAACATATCATTGTTACTTTTTAAGTGCAGAAAAGTTACATTATTACCAACGTGTCAGGTTTGGTTGATTGATTTAGCATTTCTGCTGCCTGGAATAACAAAGCTTATTGCCTGCTGGTATATTGATAAACCATAAAATGTTTGGTAGAAAACTATGTCATCACCGAAGGTCGAAAGGCACACTCAGCGCTCGTACATCTCGCATCAGATCTCATTAAACCACCGTGACAGTCCCTGACATGATAACACACTATAGGCCTCATCAATGTATCTCCAAGGGATTCCTGTGTGCTCATGAACTGAAAGGAAACTCTGTCAGTTTATGAAACATGAGGAAACACACACTAATACAAGTATATTCTTTATTTATTGCTAAGTTGGCAATCCTCTATGGAACCCATTGCTTTGTGCCATTAGACAGTCTCTGGTGGGCATAGCACCTCACGCGATTAAACTGTCTACAATGGATACTGCACCTTGTAACATTCACCAAGTCTACAACTGGCTCAACATCCAGTTTCAGTTCAGGCACTTAGCTTTGGGATTAAAATAACTTTGGTAGGCATTAAACTCACTGGAAGATCCATAGTTTTCATCAAAACTGCTGACACTACTTGATACTTAATGGCCACAACTGCTTATGGGTAAGTGCTAAAACTATATGCTGGATAATGAAATATATATTAATTCCACTGTTCATTTTTGCTTATTTATAGTTATGAAGCTGCTGCCAGTACTGCAGTCCTACCTTGTGAATTTTTAATTGTGCTACTCATTTCACTGCTGCATTGGACTGCAATTATATTTCAATTCCTGAATTCACCTGCTAGGATCAGTAAGGTAAGATCAGGATATCTCATTTTAATGCTGGTGCAATAATTAGATGCATTCATAATGAAATCTGCATTGAAATAAATAAATAAAAAAAAAACTTTGTCCCACAACATTTCAACCGACCCTTTCCCGTGGGTCTAAAACTCTTCCACTCCATGCTCAGATGATGGCTGAAATTACACCAGTCAAGGGTATTCAACATCGTTCTATTTTCATGCATGTAAAGTAGACCAAATGATTGGGGTTTGTATGCGCTTAGAGCTTTAGCTGTATTCACAGGGATGGCAATTACCCAGTGCTATTGCAGCCTAAAGAGAAATGAACATGGTGCTTGAATTTGACAGATCTCATTGGCTCCAAATCAACCGGCAAGGCCCCTATAGAAGACATCCTCATTCTGCTACAATATAGCGCACTATTTGGACCATGTCTCATTAATGAAGCGAATTGCAGAGAGGTTGTCGTCCCTCATGATAAACAGGTACATCAGAGCCTGCCAATAAACAGACATGCTGTAAATACTAATGAAGGTCATCTCTCAGTTCGAAGCGAGGAACATTTCGTTTAACTGAGGTGTTGTTAGCCAGTGTGAGATCAAGATCGCTCTCAGCCTTGGCACAAGGATGAATATCATGGTTAAAATACTTAACAGAGATTCAAAACTCAGAACAGCGGCAGCATCGCTACTAAACGTACAATGTAAAATGGGTTTCGTTAGAAATTTGATTAAAAAACATTTTAAAGGTGACAAATGCAACCAAAGTCTTGGAAGAATGAAAACTTCAGGGTGCTAAAAAGTCGTGAAATACTTTGCTTGAAATATGTGGTTAAGTACAAGTTATCTGAATATTTTCACATGCAAAGCATTTTGATATTCATCTATATAAGACGAGCACTCAAGGCGATATATTATTGCCTCAAAGGAGTTAATTGCTTTTGACAAGATAATTTTTCATAGTTGAATACAGATACCTGTAGCCTTGAAGCATTGTGCACGAGCAAAGATCTGGAGCACAACAGGCTTCAACCTACCGGCTGCGCTCGAGAACTACATTCGACTCGCTTCGGCGTGTGTGCGTTCACTACCGCTCGTTAATTTTGGAAGAAAAAAAAATAAGCGTGCCTGCAAAATATAAGTGTAACCCGTCAGCACTTTGCACAAATGGAAGTACATTTCTTTTCACTTCAAGAAGGAACATAAAGGTCCAGTTTTGACCATGAGTATCACCCCACTGAAATTATTTCAGCTATGAGATAATATATGTCATATATATTACTGAGTAATTAAGATTTTTTTAAACAAGGGAAAATATGAGTCGCACATGTGAATCAGACGGGCATGTCCTTGGAACATGGAAAATTACATCATTTAAATAATTTGTCATATAACTATTATATGTCCAACTCAAATTCAAATTTATTTTACAATACAAATGTATGGTCCAGACCTCTAATGAGCAAGCTGAGGTCGACCCCCACACGGACACGCCCACACAGAAACGAGACAGGGGAGGCGGCCAGGGTGGCCACCGCGACACAAGCAAAATGATCCTTTTGGTTCTCCGTTCATCCGATGAAATGTTCTTTAACAAATATCAACGAAAGGTCTGTGCTTCAATCAATTTTTTTTTTCCTCTTGTGAATCGAGTCTTTTAAACTGGCATTTAGATTCCGCAGTCGATACAATTATAAGTGTCATCACACCCGTTCATGTGTAGCAATGTCCAATACTTCCCCTGGCAAACAGGATGTTGTTCATCTTATTTTATAAAGTTCTGAAACACCAGGATTCTATCAGGTCTTTGAATGCCTCTGTTTCTGCTTAGATGGTATCGCAGTTTAAGTGTTTACAAAGCCCACTGCAATAAAATGATTAAAACAGGACTTACACTTACAAAAAGACTGCGAGTTTTGAGCTGTGGTCTATGTCTCAGAAACGATATGGTTTCTTGTCCTTCTGTGAAGCGCTTGCGTGAGGAGAAGAGGCAGGAGGTGAGGGTATCAGAGGCACGTCTTTACTTTCCATAGTAACCCCAAATACTCAAAAAAAGAGAGCAAAAGACACTGGATGCTTATCAACTTAGACGATTGTTGAGAAGAGCAATCACGCAAGCAGTCTGTCTGTAAGAGCTCTGTGGGGGTTGGCTGTGGTGGCTTGTGAAGAAGGATGTGAAATAAGGAACAGGTGTGTGATTAATAGCAGGGAAATTGGAAACGAGGGAGTGGTTTGGGCCTATGTGACGTGTGAAAAATGGGCATTTCCCTGGAGCTGCAGGGCTGGACTCCCATGACACCTTTATGCTGTCGTTTTCAAGCATTACCCGACAGTTTACATTGACAACAACACTGGAAGGAGCAACATTAGTGCTTCTTACAGCAAGATTAAACTTTCTTGGCTCTTGGCTAAACTGACTTTGAAATCTCACTGCTCTGGACTTTCCTTAAAGTGCCAGTAGGCACATGGTATTAGACAGCAAATCTATGCCAAGAAACAATAAAAATAAATAAATAAATAAAATCCATAAGACAATCGTTGTGTAATACTTTTTCACATTTTACTTGCATGCATAATTAAAATAATAATACAGATATATAAGTGCATTATAAACTGCAATTCAAGTTCACAGAACTAATGCATATAAGAAGTACATATAATGTGGTGAAACAAATGCAAGCAACTCTACAAGCACCAGTATACAGTCACGCCCACCTCGTCCACTCTCTTCACAACACTAGATACTTCCACCTCGTCCACTCTCTTCACAACACTAGATACTTCCACCTCGTCCACTCTCTTCACAACACTAGATACCACCTGTTACCTCTTTCATGTTCCTTATTCAAACCCTATTCTCTCACTTCCTCATCACAAGTACAGCCTCAGTCTACCCTAAGCCTATCGACCGTTCCTTTATCTCTTTGAATTTCCATTTGGTATTTTTGGCTTCTGTTTTTGCCAGATTTTTTTTGTGTGTGTGTACCTCTGCTCTCTTTTCCGGGCTCCTGAACTGTGCATGCCTTTGGTTCGGAGTTTTTTTTTGGACCACCCCACTGTACTGCCTCTATCTCCTAACGCCAAGTTTGAAAGTTTGTCGCCTCGTGACTGGATCAGTTTGTCTTAACGAGACGAGGAGAAGCTAAAGCAGGACTGCATCTCTCATTTCACACAAGCATTTTTTTCTTCCTTCCACGTGCAGCATCTGTGTTGGTCACATTTAACTGTTTCATATGAATACAGCTGAAGTCTATCATAAAACTAAACTCATATTAAATTTACAATAAACCAGCAGCTGAATCATTCTGCCAGTGCAGTGAAGTGAGTGTCTTAGAATACCCATATCATTTTATCACTTAAGAGGAATGACAGCATTAACATCCAGGCTCTTCCACACCGTCCTTGTTGCCAGGGGTAACTATCGTCATTTGGAATGTTTTAAAGGAGCAATAACAGAGCCCTTGAATTAAATCCAGGTTTATTTGTTAAGCACGTACTGCCATAAGCACAATAATGAAATTCATGCCCATTACTCAAACAGACCATTAGCCAGCCAGGTTGGCAGAAAAAAAAAAACCCAGCCTGGTCAGTGATGAAAAAATTGTGTAAATCAATGACCTTCCACCAGTGCTAAGCTTTTAAATCACGAAATTTCCACAGACATGGGAAGAGCAACGTCAAGGCTGTTTATTAGAGATGCGTACCTTTTAGAATCAGGAACACATCCTGCCAAAAGAGAAAGGAAGCCCTCACAGAGGAAAATGAGAAATTTATTCAACAAACTGTAACAGTATGTCATCATGGTTTTATAATGAGTTTAACCGAGTAGTAGATATTATCGTGATTTCAAACTGGAGACCAAAATTGTTAAATTTTATATAGCATAATATTTCAATTAAACCACTCCAGCATATAGCTGTCCTCCTAAAAAGAACAAAGATTAGTGTGTGGAGTTTGACTTCAGGGGACAGACATTAAACTGAGTACATTGACAAATACTAGCAATCATTCAGTAATGAAGCTGTGCTGTTTCTCCACTTCCCATGTGTCTAAACCACCGGAGCAGATCGACTCACATTTTTATCACTTAGCTACTGAAACAGCAACTCTGCACTTACCCACAAACTCTCTTTCACACAAAACAACACAGACAGAAATCATTTTCTGACAAATGAAAAAGCGTTCCACTAACTTTCTACTTAATAACATTTGAAAACTTGCCTTTAGATGTCCAAAACGTTTACTATTGGTACTAATTAATAATGGATACTTTTACCTAATTTATCTCACTGATAAATATTTCATATATTCATATATTCTATTGTCTAAGAACACAATAACATTTATTAGACCAGTGTAAGACCCACACGTTTTCATAGTCTTTTTTTTGCTTATCTTTACCAAGTCCAGTTCTGGAGGACGTTGCATGTGTCTCCTCAGTTCTTGTGAGGAAGCTGACAGAAATTTCAATCTCAACAGGATAATCCATCATAAGAACAAAAATGCACAAACCCATTAAAAAGGCAGTCTTGCCTCTGGAGAACATCCGGCAATTTGGTTGTTGGATTTGTTCTGCAAATAAATCAGTCATTTGCGGTTGAGCGATCTGTTCCTCCAGATAAATGAAATTTGGCAGCTTGAGTCTTCGTATACACCATGACTGGCATTGTGGAAACAGATGGAAAAAAATCCCCTTAATCCTCAGAGCAATTGAAGTTCTTATGTGCTTTGAGAATAAAATCAAAGTGAGTAAAATGGGAAGATGAAAAGAAGCAAAAAGAATAATCTGTCCTCAAAGCTTTTATTTTTCTATTGTGAGAGAGATATGTTGTCCAAGATTTATCTGAAATTAGGTAGGTTTCAATATATAGTCCTGTTTATTGTTTACTGCAGCTGCAAAACAAAGACTTGCCTGCTACAATCAGGCAATATTACAAAAGTCCTGATTAAGAATCACTAGAGCTTCTAGAGAGGCCAAAACAGAGACTTCTAAACTCACTTTAAAGTCACGTCTGTAAAAATGTGCAGAATATCCTGCCTGGAAACTCAATTTCAACTCAACTTTGGACTGTTCTTGACAGACACTTTAACCACCTGAAATTCTCCTTAATTATACAGTACTTGTACCAGGCTTCCTAAGAGTTCTTGCCACAAGCAATATGCATTATTAACGAGCAGAAGTCATTAGTCATTTAGACACTAATAGGTCTGGCTGTAATACTCACTCAACATACCTAACTCTCCACTGTAACCCATTCCAAAAAACTGGCTGCCTTGTGCTGATGTATATACAACTACACCAATGCTGTGTTACTGTTGATTTAAAAGTATTATTTTCAGACAAGCACTGTTTTTGTTTTGTTTACACAGCAGCAAAAAAAAAGCCTTATGTTGTCTATGCAGTCTGCAATGTTTTTCTTTTTTTTTTTAGATCATCCATGAATATTGTCTGTGTGGACTACACATTCAGAGTAGTTTGCTCTGCACGAATACAGTAGGACCCAAGTGCTGGTTCGCTTATGAGTGATCAAAAAAGAAGAGTCAGAAAACAGAGTCAAAAGCGGAGCTGAAAATGGAATGGTGTAGAAAGTGGAAAACATGAGAACAAGCATATCCAAGCAAACAAAGTAGAGCCACAGATGAAAGCCTTAAAACTAGGAACAGCAAACAGCGCGACGCTTGAAGGAAATGCTCAAAATTGCAGCATGAACATTGCAAGACTTTGCAAGGGCTGACTGAGGCAGGATGGTAATATAGATGCTGACCTATATAACAAATGTGTCAGGACAAGGGATAGTGGAAATTCTGGGTTCTGTGGCTACAGGGGCCTTGTATGTTGAACATTACAGTGATTACCATTTATATATTATGTATGTTGTCAGATATGATTTTGTATGCAAAGAATTGTTGTTGGATTATAATCTGGATATTGCATTTTCTGTACTGACCAGGAAATAAACTTTGAAGCCATGAAACATCAACTGGAAATAGTTTTAACTTCTAATCGAATCTTCTCCGCAGAGAACTCTCTCTGTGCTACTCACTATCAACCTTGAGGGGGATAAAACAGAAGCAAACGAACGTCCAACAGGACGTACATTAAAAGTCAAGGGACTTCAGTGAAATTTGCTGCAAGCTGGCCAATCCCCTTAAGTGCCATTATTGCTTTGGCTGAGTCAAGTACTGTGATGAACAGACTTTGATATTGTTTTAGTGGCTGGATCTCAGCTCACGGCCACAGGGAAAAGTCAGGAGAAACGCCGAGAGAGAACAACGGGAATGAAACTTTGGCCTCGGGCCCATGTACATGATGGAATTGGGTCTAGAAGCTATTTATTTCATTTGGGCTATGAAGGTTATTGTGGTGTGATCTGTGGGGTGAGGCATGAGGTGTCAGTGTGAAAACCTAGGATGAGTTAAATGGAAGTTATTACCAGATTTACAGATTCTAAGAATTAGATTTGATTTTACCATTTCTTGACTATGATATTATTATTGGCACAAGGCTATTCTTTCTCTCCTCACTCTAAAACGAGTTAATTCAAAATGCTGAACATTATAAATGATCCCTCATTTATGGGCCTAATCGCAGATGGTGAAGGAGAACAATGGAGGGAGATGGGTCGCTTCACCTCTTC
Source organism: Sternarchorhynchus goeldii (assembly GCA_028565775.1). Taxonomy (NCBI): domain Eukaryota; kingdom Metazoa; phylum Chordata; class Actinopteri; order Gymnotiformes; family Apteronotidae; genus Sternarchorhynchus; species Sternarchorhynchus goeldii. Next base: position 13,848,452 of record JAOXYF010000006.1, read on the forward strand.
TGACCATCTGGAACCATATGGAGATCAATGCTGCTGAAAGAGTGGAAACATCAGCTGGCAGTCTGGCTACACCCGACGGCAGATCTCCTGTACACTCTGAGACACAAGCATCATCTCCATCAGACAGGAGAAACCATATTACTTTCATCATCAAGATGTTTATATAACAAAAATACTAATATATTCAATACATTTACAGCGTTTTAATAACCCATAGACACAAAACATGACAGAGAATCACAAAATACACACAATACCAACAAAAACATAACAAGGTGAGAAAAAACAGCATAGCAGCACAGATACGGACAAAAACAGAGACAGGGCAACAAACAGAGTAGATGAACTGAGGATAGGGACACAAAGGTGAACCAAAAGGATTAGGCATGGGATAGGTTTGTACGCAAGAGAAAAGAGATGAGCTTTGATGTTGGGTTTAAATGTAGAAAGGAATCCAGATAGTATGTCTTGGGAGAGGGGGAGGTACCATAGATGGGGAGAAGACCCACTGTGGAAGATCTGGGATCTGACAGAGTGGAATCAAGGATGTCTGAACCAGGTTGGAAGGGGAAACACATTGTCAATGGAAAGATTTAGCCAACAAATGTGTCTAAGATTTGATTTAGAGTCAATGAGAGTTCAGTCTTATCCTATGAGAAAAAATATGTTTCCTTCATCATTTCTAATAGCATTCCAGTTGTGTGATAGGTGGGTTATAAATGGATTTTGTCCTTAAGTAAATCTGAGTGTCATCCAAGGATAAATGAAAATTCATTTTAAAGTGATATATGATATGACCAAGTCGATGGATGTGACGGATGGATGCATAGATGAATGAATGGATGGATAGATGGATGGATGTATAGATGAATGAATGGATGGATAGATGGATGGATGGATGGAGTATAATAAAGCACAGAACCATGAAGGACACCCCTGAGACAACCTTATTGTTGTCTACATAGATTTGAAGCTAGGTAACAACTATCTCAAGAACTTCGGAGAACAAAGGAAGATTGGAGATGGGGTGATAGTGATATTATGAGGGTTTAAGTCAGGTCTTTAAGAATGCAGGTGATTGTTGCAATGTTAAAAACAGATGAAACGTAATCGAGGAGAAGCGATGATTAATAAAAAGTGTAGTGGAATGTGGTACTGAGGACAGGCAGACGGATTTTAATATGAACCATGGAGACAGGATCAAGAGAACAGGTGGTGGTAAAAGAAGTAGTAATGATATCATAAATGTGCGAATGGTCAGACATACTGAGAGATGAGATGCAGAATGTTGAACAGTTATTAGGTAAAGAGAGAAAAACCAAAGAGGAAGGGGTATAAGTCTGACCCGTACGGGCTGCTAGAGAACTATAGATGTTAGAGATTCTCTTTTCAGAAACCTGTAGAAAGGAATAGAGCTAATATAGCTTGGCGACTGTAGAAAAGTGACAAATGTTTGAATTCTGGATGCGCTTGGAAAGATTCATTTTGCTGGCATGCAACGCATCTTTAAAAGCTGATAGATTGTTTATAAGCTCCAGCATAAACGCAGAGTCTTTCCAAATGACAACCTTCCTGTTTCATATCACAGATCTCTGTTGTGAACCGGGGAGAGTGAGTGGTAAAGTTTTTACAATAAATGCATCAAGTAGGCCCACAACAGCAATATTAAGCATTGTAGCACACACTTCAGATGAAGGAGTATTGTCTAAAGAAAAAACAGAGGAGAAAAACCGGCAATGGCCGCTGGGTCAATGGTGCAGAAAGATATTAGTCTGCCAGCCGAATAATGATGGAAAGGCATAAGGGCGGTAAACAAAGTAAACATCTGGTCTGAAAGGAGTAAGGAGAGAGAGTGAGAATTCAAAAGAGGAAGAGAAGCCAAGTGAGTGTCCCTTAACATGAGTTAGATAATCTACCAACTGGATGAGATGAAAATAATCAAGGAGTGTGAAAAAATCTTTAAAGAATTTACAGTCGGGGTCATTTACATGAATTCTAAGATTGCCAGTTCGAAGTGGGGAGATACAGAATTAGCCAATGGAGTTCAGATCATTCACTTAAAAACGACGAGCTGTGCTTTGTTGGGCTGTGGAGGAAAAGAGCAAATGATGGACAGGACAATTTAATAGCCAGGTGCTCAGAGGATGTATTGCTTGACATCAACAACTTGATGACGAGTTTCAGTTAGAGAGAATGGATGGACAGAATTATTGAGTATTAATTCTTGAAATATGGATGACTTGTGGGAAAGGGAACCGGCATTCAACAAAGCAGATGATGAGTTAACAGAGGCAGAAGGAACAGTAGAAGACAAACCATGTAATGCTATAGAGATTTACACCACAAGCTTTATTGTGTGCAGGATGGAGATTGGTAGTAAACAAGTGTATGCTGATGTCAGCAGAGGGATGGATGGTTTTATGACTTCCTCGAATCGCGGTGGGCGTAGTAGCATTGTTTGGGGATACCAGCTTTACTGATGGTTACAAGTTCTGGGGAGAAGGTGAAAGTTATTAAAGTTGCACAAATCAGAGGTTGATGTTGTTATGTGGTGTAAATAAAAATCAAGTTCAGGCCAGCACAGGGAGTCGGTGTTGGTGATGATGATAATAATAACTGCTCAGGTGATCAGCAGAAACATTGTGCTCGAAACTGGGAGAAGGCAAAAAGTTTAAAAAATGATCAGCCAGCAGTAAATCCAAGCACACGCAGACGGCTGTTAACGGCCCAGGGCATCAGCAGAGTGAATCGACACCCGAAGCTGCAGAGGAATGAAGCCCCAGTCATCCAGCAGCTCGGTCTTAGTCAAACCCAACCGGCAGAGCATCAAAAACGTCGGCCGGCTCCAGCGAACGCTACGGAGGTGGATACTCGGCTGGAGGAGCAACAGCGGGTGTAGGTCAGTACGGGAATCGGCTGCCACAGTCAAGGTCCGCTTGATGGTTGAAACTGCAGTGAAACCAGGCGTTCTCGGCTGATATGTACCATGTGGACAAAAGTATTGGGACACACCTTATAATAATTGATTTGGGGGGAGCAGCAACTTCATATTAATGCCTATGGATTTAGAATGGTATAGGGGTACTAATACTTTTAGGTGTCCCAATACTTTTGTCCGTACAGTGTAACAGTGTACAAAGGCCCAGGTCAGCTGAGCGGGTGCAGCAGAGGTGAAAGGTCGTCTGTTCATCCCACAAAAACATCCAACAAAGCAGCAGCGAAAAACAACAACAACGGCACGTCCGCGCGCGCGCTCTGTCGAGTCCAAACAAAAACACATTTGCTCAAGCCCTATGTATGAAACGGTGAAAAGAAAGGACCAAAAAAAGACCTTAAACTTAAACCAGCCAACAGGAAGTCGGAGGGAGAAGTGAAACGACACGCCAACGATACTCTCCTTCCCAGGTAGGACAACAGGAATGGGATGCTGATAAACTACATCTCATTATATCTTCTTTATATCTTATGTACGAAGACAGTAAACTCACTGCATTCTGATTATTTTCTTTGCTAGTAGAAAGCATTTGAGTTACATTCTGAAATTCACTCCACTTTCCCAAACAGAATCACCACAATCATCTCAGACATATCACTGCAAATCAGTTTCATTGTAAATAGGGTGAGTGCCACATAGAACACCACTCAAATGATCATACAAAAGAAAATACTGCCAGCGGGGAGTGTTGGGCGAACAGCTGACTAATCAGAAATCGAGAGCTCACAATGTGCATGAAAGTATCACTTATCCAGGTATATCAAATGCATTGTGAACACCTTCTGTAAATGTTTGATCCCAGTGCACTGGTATAGGGTTATCTTTGAAAACACGTTTTGATTCCTTTTACCCGTTTTCCTCTTTGTAAGAAGGAAAAGCAGCCAGAGCAACAGCTTAATATTGTGCTAAAAATGAACTGTATGTGGAAGACGAATGAGTGGTGTACCCGTGGTGAATGATGAAAGTCAATCAGTCTCGTGTGCTGCACTGGGAGAGAGGGGTATATGATGGGATCAGGGAGTCTGGGTCCACTGGTGAAGTTCTGACAGAATGAAATAGCTGGCGTTACGGATGAGATCGGTCGGTAGCCTGTGAAATACTGAACGACGAGCGCCAGTAATTGTTCACATATCTCACGCACTCTTTATCCGAGACCATCAGTCCTCCACGCCAATGTGTCTTCAACAATAAAGAAGCTTAGATGGACATGGCAGCCCAGATGCGACCTGGACATCCACAAGCCACGGCACTAAAAAACGTTGATAGCAACTTAAGGGGACGGTGATCGGCGCAACAGTCAAGAACTGGAGACCAGTATAGATTTAGGGAAGGTTGAGACTTGGCAGCTTTGGATGGATTAAACTGAACCCCATAGTACTGTTGCTCTGTTAGTGTGGGTTGTTTACGCAAGGGAGGACACGTCCTTCCGTGCTTCGTTGTTCACCAAATAGGCGGACCAAAACTCTCTGAGCAGGCTGGTATCCACCCACCTTTAACCAAACTCCAGTAGAACCGCATAATGTTGTGCCAAATTACAACAAATGTGGAGCCACCACAAGAAAATGCAATTTTCTTTTTGGTGCTAAAGCAAAAGCCCTACATCACTGGTTTACCACTTAAGTTTATGTGCCGTACCACTTATCCCTAGGTAACTCTCTTGAGGCAGGAGAAAGCTTGTTTGGCTGAGCAGGTCAGGTTAAGGCTGGCTGCACTAATTAGCAGATAACCTTTACCCCACAATGGGAAGATGAGCTGTGTATAAATTCAACATGCTGTCAGGCTCCCCCTTCTGTCTATTCCAGTCATTTTCTGTGATAAACCAGTCATCATAAGAATACAGAAACTTTTTAGGAGGGGAGAGGCTTAGGGAGCCTTCATAAAGTCTATCACTATTACTTCAGGTATATCAGTCTCTGTGAGATGCTTTACCTTGTTCCAAGCTTTTTGTATGGAGCAAGTTTACTTGCAATCCTCAGAGGTTCTTCTATACTACTAGAGGATAGCAAAGGTAATTAACAAATAAGGTAGGCCCTCACTTCCCCTCAGGCTTCTAATGAAGATACGACTCGGTCAATTTCAATTTCCCTTCTGTGCTATCAATAACCTGCTATCTTTCTGGAACTGATCAAAGAGCTTGTTTTTTGCTTCTTCGTTTGTTTTCAAATGTGTTTTATTTTTTGTGTTTGTGTTTTCTGACCATGGAGGTCGATATGAAGTGATAAGTTGAGGACCATTCGATCAGGTTCTCTTTAAAGATTTAACTGTAGCAATGGAATGAAAGTTTATTGCAATGTGAAAATAAAAACACATATATAAATGCTATATACATACATTTGACTTAACATCTTTCACACCTGTCTGCATGCAGTGATTACAGATCCTTACATGTTTTAATGCCAGTACAGGGGAGCAAGTAGGCTGCTTCTAGGAGTCTCCCAGTGCAAAAAAAAACAGATCGTTCACCATAATAACAGGGTCATGGATCACAACAGTAATGGTAATGCTATCT
>JAOXYF010000006.1:13858321-13871076 GCA_028565775.1 Sternarchorhynchus goeldii
TAACTGATTAGCTGTGATATCATTTTTAATAGTGACATGATGTAACAGCATATAAGATACATGTAACAGCATATAAGACTTATGTAACAGCATATAAGACTTATGTAACAGCATATAAGACTTATGTAACAGCATATAAGACATACGTAACAGCATATGTTTGGTGTAAGAGCACATGATGAACCACCAAGTTTGGTGTTTAATTGCCACTCATAAGGGAGGGTGATATATGTTCTAAAATAACCAAAAGAAATGAAACCAAGTGATACAGAGACTGTGAAAGTAAAAAAAACCAAAAACGCTCGTCTTATTATTTGCCAAGTTCTGTATTGCTTTCACAGGTGCAAGTCATTCCGTAATTACCTGTTGTTCCTTTCCAGAACTTCCCTTCTCCTACAGCCTTAGTCCATACACTAAAGTGAAGTTATTATAGATGGTCTGAAATGAATACACACGAAATGAATCTTGGTCTGTATTTGCTGGGAGACTGACTATTTGTCTGCCATGTTTGCCTACTCAGGTTGTTAGCTGCTAGAGGCACAACAGTAAAATGAAAAAACTGAGTTGCATGAAGCCCTGTTAGCATCTTCTGACAATAAATGAGGAGCTTAGCAGCAGTGTTCACAGTCTGTAAAATGAAGTGCTTCTCAAAACATGACAGATTTAAACTAAAATATTGAAACCCTTTTTATTTCTTTTTTTGAAATCACCAAAAAAAAAGTGCTAACAACACTCCTGAGTTTGAGCTCGTTTGCATATATATATATTCCATTACAATATAAACATTTGGATTTAACTTGAACTTTTTCTCCAGACCATTCTATTGAAAGTTTATTGAATTATCAGATGAAAGCTTTTTTATTTGGTCATTTGGAAGAAAAGACTAGAAAAGCTTTGAAATGTCTTTGGAAGCTCCTTCAAAAAACGAGACTGGAGAGAGAGAGTGTACACAGAATCAGAACTTTTTAATGTTGGCCCAAAGGAAGCTGAAAATCGGTTTAAAATTGACAATATTAATGGAGACTAAATGCAACAATGGCTGTTAAGGAGCACATGAAAGTGTTTTCCGTGTTGAGTGGCATTTTATTTGGCAGCTCACGCAGCCTGCTGGATCTTTAAAACTGCTTTGCTCAAGTTAATGATTGTTGGATTATGCATGTAGATTTCTGTCTTTGCAGGCAGTTTTCCCAAATCAAAGAAAAAATATTGCTGAAGCTCATTGTAAACACTCAAACATCAACGGTCTCTTACCGAAAGACTTGATTTGCTGCATTCTAACTTTGTCCTAAATCATTGTAGTTATATATTGCGTCACTGATGGGACTTTATTTATGCAGCTGATATACATATATTCTTAAAATATTCAATACAGAGCAACAGATCATAACACCTCTCTGCCAACAAATTATTCTTTAGAGGTCTCACATCAAAAGCGAACCCAGCAACAATTGCTGGGCGTGAAGACACAGTTTTTACTCCAAGAACCGTTTGGCACTCAAGGGAAAAGTCAAAATGATTACATCGAGATGGGTGCACACGTGGCATTGCATGGCACTATTCATTCCTGTCCCCTGCATGTGTCAGATTTCACTGCACGTTTAAAATTCTGAAAAGCAGACGAGGGTTACGACTGTCACTTGGCCCTTATAACCGTCCTAAAGGTGACTACATTTCCCAGAATGCCCAGGAACCCCATCACCATGTCATGATATAATCATCCCCAGAGCACTAATCAGCCTCCCCTGTTCTTCATTAGTCATTCCTATAAAAAAAAACCAAGTCTCCCCCCAAGTTTAGAAAAAGGGTTGATGCAGAACCTTCACTGAGGCCTGCTTACATTACTTACACTGCTGCTTCCTCCAGGATCAAGTGTTCCTCAAGTGTTCTCTTATCTTTACCTTATCTTAAATTATCTTAAGTTAAGTATCTGGTGAAAAAGATTGTTACAGAGGTATTAGCGGGAACGGACTCTGCCCTAAACAAGAAAACTGAATCCGCCAGGATAAAACCAATTCTCCACATTTATCACGGACATACGGAGCAGGATAACAACAGCTGAAATTCGGTAGCATTGAGGAACGCTTGCATTAAAGCTAGCCGGCAACCAACAGCACTGAAGACCAGTGTTTCACCAGCCCTCAAGAAAACAGAAAGTGTCAAAACCCATGGAAGGTGATAGAACATAAAGACCATTGGTATGACGGAGAGAGAAAAGACCACAAATCCCTTCTCATTTCTCTCGCCCCCCCCAAAAAACCAAAACAAAACAAAAAAAACTGCCCACTCTGCCGTCACAAGCAGAATGGTTGTGTGAAAACTAACTGTGCACACTGGGCATTATTGATTGGTCTTGAAAACTTGGTGAGAGGCCCTGTAGTCATCAAAAAACTGCAGAACTTCCAAGATATGGGAATATTACAGGCACAGGAATATGATAGGCTGTGAGGGCCACCAGCCGTCTGAGCCACAAATGTCGCAGCATCTCTAGCTACATAGATTTCCCAGTCTCTGTCACTCAAAAGCATCACACATTACCTCCAAAGATTCAGCTCTGAGCTAAAGGTATAACTATAGCTCTGAGCTAAAGGAAGACGTACATGGTCTTCAGTAGGGTAACGTCATCTGACATCTGATTGCGATTTGTTCCCGCATCAAATGTTAAATCAGCTATACTGAATGTTAAGGGAATACATACTCCTGTTATTAGTAGCAAAATTGTTATGTGAGATCATGCAGCAGATTTTCCATAGTTGTGAACAATATGATCCCGAGTGTCAGCGCTTTGGCCATACAGTGCTTTTCTTTTACATGACCCTGATTTTGAGAGACATCTTTAGACCGTATTAAGTGTTAATATTATCTTTAGAGAACCAAAACCCTGACGCATCTCCTCTAATTTGTTAGGTGACACAGTAAAAGCTTATATAAGAGGAATAATGATCACTTATGCCTAGTCAGATGAAAGAGAGAGTGGCTGAGCACAGACAAGTCGAATTATCCTTACATCGTCATGCAAAGCATAACATGAGCCCTTCTGAAGATATACTGAATTAAAATTCACCATTCTAAGAACCTCCTTGGATGGTACTGACCACAAAGGCAGAGGTATCTTTTTTGCTAAGCATGAGTTTGCAGAAAGCCCAGCAGTTACATAGTTAGATAAATCTTTTGCACAATATGTCATGCATAAGCTATTTCTTTAACTAAAGCTCAGAATAAGGAGTTCAAATATGAGTAAATACCACCTTTTAAAACATTTTTTTTTTGAGCAGCAATATGCGTCACAATTTAAATTTCATTGTTCAGGGGGCATTTCTGACTTCTTTCTTTCGTTTCTGTCTCTCCTTTCCTTGTATAACAAACCCACTGGAATTGGTGAAGTTTTACTGATTTACTGCTGAATATTACAAAACAAACAAAAAAAATTAATATGTTACAATTTCCACTTAATACTGGCCGACTCATTATGATGCAGGCTAATATATCATTGTTGTTGATCAAAGGTAAACCCTAAAGAATTATCATCTTATCAATAACTATTAACTCTAAATTCCAGCAAAGATTCCAGAAAAATTCCAGAAGCTACATTACTGGATACAGCTCCCCTTCAGAACCTGTTTGTCCATCACAGCCCAAGGTGTCCTTACTAATTAAGGATAATACACTGCTCAGAAACATGGTGTCTACGTAGAAGCAGATTCAGACACGTGAAGGATGTCTTAAATCCTGTTTACAACAATCCAGGCTTATCCTCAGGCAGGTGCGGTTGCTTTTCTGAATGGGCAAAGAAAGGTATTCACACTACTGGTGATGTAGGTGAGGATAGGAAATTTGATTAACTGATATATTTACAATGAATAAAAAAAAAAGACTTTTTGAAATACATGCAAATCCGTCATTTTGTAACCACTCTATTAAAATAATTTCCCAGTGGATTCTCCATATCCCCAGTGAAACAATTACTGAAGGAAGGATGCCAGACTACGTCAGCGATTTAGCACTTGTATCTGTTGCTGATTAACTGTAGTATGTTGGTAAAACTAAGGGACTGTGAGGAAAAAAGGTTTGGACGTGTAGCTGAAGCAGCAGACTGGGAGGGTTTGTGAATGTCCCTCACATAATTACATTTCAGCTTAGAAAACAGCTCAAAGTACTGCATCATTTACATATCGCTCTAATATCTCAGTGTAGAATGAATTCTACTTTATCTAACATTTGGGATTAATGTAAAAAACTTGATTTGTTGTTTTTGGGACTGTTTGTTGCTCCAGATATTCTGGGTAAATATTGTTCAAGAAATAAAAAGGAATTTTGATTGATCATTAAAGCCCTAAATCATGTCTACATGACTAACAACAACTGCTCCTTCCATCACTCCCTCAGTTATAACAAATACTCTTACACTGCATATATACTCTGTCACTGTATTCCAGTCCCACAGTTTCCCCAGTAGAACTCAGGTCATTTGTTTAATTCCTTGTGAAGCCATAATTGGCAGTTTTAAATGTGAAAGACTGCATTAAATGCCGGTTTGCAAACGTGTATTGAATGTTCTAATTATTTTTTATAATACCAGCTTCCCCAAATCCAAGATTTCACATACCTACATTCCCCATTAATCAAAATAAAATAATAAACCGTGCATGCAACTCCTCTAATAGCGTCTTTCTCAAATTACGATAACGTATTGCACTACAAAACCACTTTTGCTATCTTTGGCAAAAAAAAACAAAAAAAACATGTTTTGTAGGTAAAACGTTAAATGTTTACAGACATACGCTACTAATGCTAAGTTAGCAAGCTAATGAGCTGATTAGTCTCGAACTAATCTAGTCTCCATTGCGGTTACCATTAAATTAGTAAGAGACATACAAAACATTCGTGACCAATACAAACACAATAAAACATCGCTAAAACACTTCACAAATGTTTCCTGAACTACTCGTATTAAAGTGGATATTAGCTAATACGTCTGAAAATTATCATAAAGGCTATTAAGACAATTCTAATATAAAAAAATAGGGTGCTGGTTTGTTTAATGCAAACTCCTAATACAAGCGGCTCCCAATAAAGGCCATTACTTAACCTTCTACATCAGCTTATTAAAACGTATGTAGATCTCCACTTCCTCCATCTCATTTGACGTAATGAAGCAAACAGGCTCTCCTGAGTTTGAACTGCAGTTCAGTAGTTGTCACACTTCACACCTTTAAAGCTCCATTAATAATGATCAACAACACATGATATACACTGTTTAACATGCTAAAGCCTACTGCTGTATCTCTAACAGTACTGTTGGGCTTTAACTAACGTTACCTCTCCCCATGTGCAGATCTTAAGGAACCATCACGGCGCTGTCGCAAGCAAATGCGCGGCGTAGTCAAACAACGAGAAAAACATACACGTTCTACAGAAAAAAAACTTACATGTACCACAGAAAACTAGTTTACTTTAAATATGTTTAATCATCTGAAAAAAGGAATAAATGGGAAGACAATGACCCAGGGGAAATCAATGCGGTGTAGCTGTGTAAAATGTAAAGTAAGATAGCTTATCTGTGTGAGGCAGTATGGCTGCCTGTAATACCCTCCTCTGTACATTCCCCCCTAACATCCCTCCTCTCACACAAATACTGCTGGTCAGTCGTACTGCTAGTCAATAGAACAGTAACAGGCATGATAGACAAAATGGACATTTTATACAGAAAAATATTGAATTTGCCTCAGGAAAACTTCTAGTAATTTAAAACATTTCTTACACAATGGAACTGATTAAAACATAGTTAATGGTCTATTGACTCCATCCTAAGAGAAAATCTTACCATTTGTGCTTTTAGGAAAGAAACTGCTGTGAATGACTCATTACTGGTACTCACAACACTTTTAGGTCACGCCCTGGCATTGAAATGGTTAAAGTCATAATCAATACGTAATATGCAGAATTGTGTTACTTGCACAATCATTGCAACATCAGCATGAAATGTTGAAAACATTTCAATTGATCCATTTTACACAATTTTACAATTCTCCCACTTAGGCCAGTGCAGTCAGAAGCATTTTTAAAGTGGGGGTGGTATTTCTTTGTTTAGTTGAACATTCATTTAATGTGGCCTAGGTTTCGTTTTGGCCTAGGGTTGGCGGACGTTACCTCCTCCAGGTTCGAGCAGCAAGTACCTTTACTGTCTATGCATTGACCATTCACTTCACTTGCATGCCCAGAAAACCCAAACTTTCAGTTGTATGTGTATAGAAACAGCACTGGGTGAACTAATATTTTATGTTAAATGTGGGGTGAATGAATAATTATGAAGCGGACGCGTCCCCCATGGATTTAACGACTGCAACATCCATGAACCAGTGAGCAGCCTGAACAGCTAGTCGAGGTGTTCAAATAAGGCCACACACAAGAACGTCATCTCTGCAGCAAATCACTGAAGCTACGGTGATCACGGAATTATCAATCCCCCACCCACCGTCCCTTTTTTTCTTAGATGATAGTAATTACTCTCACAGCAGAGTACAGCCAATAAGGGAGGAATATCAAGGAAATTCCAAGGACAAAGAGAGAATCATTTCTGGAAGATCTTTGGTATCAGTAGCCAATTATAATTCAGTTTGTCCCCTTATCACATGACCACCTTTCACATCTTGTTGTTGAAAGGGAATAACAGCAACAAGGCTTGCATGACTGTTACCTGCAAGAAATGGCATTTATTAGCAAAAAAATTTAAAAACAATGACATTAAAATGAATACAAGAAAGCCGCGTTGGTGCCTAACTGCCTATTGATATCCTTTTGTGAATGTAGAGTGTTCGATTTCTCGTGCGCCAAAGTCATTGATGCTTAAAGCAAAAGAAACAAAAAAACAAACTTGGTTGAAGCACAGACCATGAGATTTAAAAATAATGTTACTAAAAATATTCTGTAATGATGACATAATAGTCTTGCGGTCCTTTGTGTTAATTGCAATGTTTTCTTTAGTAAAAAGTGAAAGTGCATGTAGAATAAAAGGGGGAAAACTTAAGTCATTAGGCACATTGACGCACTTTACGTCAAGACTACCTTTATAAAGACTTTGTGAATGGTTTAAAATTGGTCTCTTAATGGTTATTAATTAGACCCCTTGAATCTTTGACTACCTGCATATTATTATTCAGCCAACAGGAACAGAATCTTTTCTAATCTATAAGTCACCATGAATCAGAATGTCCTGAGGATCGTTCTGCTTCCAGAGCTCCTCGCAAGTGTAATTACATCTCCGAAACGGAAGCGTCAGCCGTACGCAGCCTGCGCCAAACACAGTTTCGCCGGAGCGTCGTGACAGCGGCGGGAATTAAAGTGCGCCGATGGCGCGATCCAACTTATTACATCGCGTCTCAGCCCTCGCGTCTCCCCGCCGCACGTAATAAGTCAATAATAATGAGTGACTGGGCTGAGCGGATCCTATTAGCAGAGAGTCTGGTTCTAGAGCAAGCAGACTTCCTCACCTCACAGAGCAGGTGAGGAACTTCAGAGACATGACGTCACTTTGTCTGTTTGCCACAGCAAAATCCTGAATGGGTTCTACTGCATTTTTTCCCCTAACTCTCCATGAATTAGATTTCCTGGAGAAACAACTGTCTTGCATTGGTAGGTGAAGCGGTGTTACTTTATTGGTAGGTGAAGCAGTGTTACTTTATTGGTAGGTGAAGCCGTGTTACTTTATTGGTAGGTGAAGCGGTGTTACTTTATTGGTAGGTGAAGCGGTGTTACTTTATGTGTCGGTAACAAATATCCAGCCAGCAGTGGTCAGAAACTGTGCTCCAACACACTAGATGGACAACAGCTTCAATCTGTACTCCTCTGAGACCTTTCTAATAAAGTGGTCTTCTTAATAAATGTGTTTTTGCGAGTGCACTTGTTGCATAAGAAAGTAAATTAAGGCCCAGTCATTCCTGTTAATCGTCCAATGGACGATTGGTCCGATCTGTTCAGAAAGAAATGCATTTTGCTAGGGATAGAACCCCAGCCACAGCCACACCCAGACGCAAACATATATAAAATAAACGCAGACAGAAACAGATATGCTTTGTGCAGTGAATCTAAGTTCAGTGATGTACAAGAGGCGATAGCAGTATATAAAAAATGTTCCTTCTCTTTGTTCCTTCTGAGGAGAAAAAATTATATATCCAGCAAGGTAGTAATATACAGTTGTATCTGACAGTGTTCTTGTGACACCGACAAGTTATTGAACCAACTTTTAAAAAGCTTTTTAAAACAATATCCATATAAGTAATAGCCAGCAGAAACCCTCTGCACCAAGGGTTGGTGTGCTTTTATAAAATCACAACTTTTGTCCATCCATTCAAGAATACCAACTACAACATTAATAAATGATGATCATGAATAATAAATAACCAGCTCCTATAAAAGCGCTTTACTCAACATTTTTACATAATTTGGTGCATTAGATTAAGTGGTAAATTAAACCATATCAATTTTACAACAGCCACAGCTAACAAGCTGGATACCTGTTACAGTACATAAACGGATTTATAGAGTAACGCCTCAAAATGAGGTGTGGTGTTTGAGTTACCACTCGGGTGGAGAGGAGCTCTGCTTTCATTCTTAACTAGGGTCAATCATCAGAGAGACTCAGGGTCACTCTTTAAGACCTCGTTTCCCCACTAAATTCTGCGTTTAGTGCTAAACCCATCCTACCGTTTAATAATGATAGTAGTTCAGTCTTAATGGAGTAAGTGTGTCTATCCTGACAAAAGCCTAGAAAGGAAGAAACTGTGATAAAGAATAAAAGGTTCCTGATAGAGTCTTTGTCATTCGGGATGCAAGCAATTAAGCATATAAACACTGCCAACTAAACTGAGCATTTCACAGTTACACAGTCTGATGTCCAGCACCAAAGACTAGCAGGTCTTTCAAAAGAGATTTTATGAAAAAGCAATGTAATATATCTAATACATTTCAGCTATTTTTAATTGCCAATTGCTGTACAATGAAATGCACTATCTAGTACTGTTTGTGAGTCTCCTTAACATGCGATAGATTAAAAAATGGTCTGAAAGCGAATCCTTTGTCTGCTGTGAGTCTTTTCATGTCTGCTTTATGGGAGTCTCAAAGCTGATTACTGATTACCACAAAAGTCACACGCCTTTTTCATCAAATAATGTCTATCTGCTTTTAAGCCTATTAAACCAATGCATGCACACCAGACGAGAAGTCTCACTGGCAAAGCTGCCTGGTTGACACATGACGACTCGTAAGATGATGTCCCATGACCCAGTCTTCCAAGCTCAGGGGCAAATGGTGAGGCAGTGTTTACCACCCAACCCCACCCCACCCCACCCAATCAATTCCAGGGCAAACGCTGCACCGGTGGGCTTCGGTTTGGCAGAAACGTCACTCCCACCAGCCAATCATGGCGTTTGAAGGAGGAGGGATAGGATGTTACCTCTTGCCTGTCCGTTATGGAATATGACATCCTCGAGGCCCCAAGCCAGCATGTGTTCAGGAGCTGCAGATGCAAACTTCCCTCTGCCAGCCAAGCTATCAGACCACAAGGTTCACAAGGGTACACAAGGGTACTGGAGTGAGTGCTTTTACACACTGCTATCCTGAAGGTATCAGCTTCCAAATACTGATCAGCGCCACGATCCAGAATTCTGCACATTGTTAAAAGTCCATTCAGTAAAAGGTTTTTTTTATTACTTTTATTTTTAATAAAAGCCTTTGAATAAATCAATGCTAAATTATTTACTCACTTCATGGAAAAATGATCAAACTTGCTCATATGAAAATGTGGTATTCATGATGTCTTCTATTATAAACAACAGAACAGCCTAAAGGAGATATTCAAAAGACGCACAAAACATATCCTACGAATTTATTGGTCTTGAACTGCATATATAGATTTAGTCTAATTAAGACAATAAACACAGATAGTGTGTGATGGACGTGACACACTTGATAAGTGAAGTTAATAACACTCCTACCATTTTTTTCTCTTTTTTCTAAGATTACACCTTATTTATTTATAAATGCATTATTTTGCTTTATTATTTTAATACTAAATATTAAATTATTCATTAAATATTCGTGTTCTGAACAGCCAGGTTCTGCCAGTGGACTGCTGTATTAAAACAGCATCTTCCACCAGCATTTCACCAGAGAAACCGTAATCTGTCTATTAATTCAACAGTAATGTATGCAATGCAATTCTAGGGCTCAAGTAATTACTTCACTAATACATCACTTCACTAATATATAACCACAAAAGTTAAAGGCTATTTACCAGCAGTTGGGAATTTTACAGGCCAAAAATGATGCCTCTGACTTTTTTCAGTGAAGTCTGTGAACGTGGCTAGAGGTCATTAAAAGTTGATAGGAATTATCTCTCGAATACAGACACTACGCAATGCAGAGAGGTCGATGAATCAAGAGAGCCCCGAGGGACAGGACCCGTCACTCATGGCTGGCTTATCGTAGCATTTATTGCCGTTAACATTCGTACAGCCGCAGTGCCGCAGGCCAAAGCATATCAGTGGCTTTTGGTGGCAATTAATAGGACCGCTGACAACGGCTATTAGTTAACAAAGAGTTCGTAGACGAGCGGTATTGGACTCGTGCTGACAGACATTCACGACGTTCGCAACACTCATATTCAGTGTGAATACTCGCGACCCGTTATCAAAGGGTCTGAGTAACGCATCTTTCCCGATAAATACGGCCCGTTATCAAAGGGCCTGGGTAACGCATCATTCCTGGTAAACGTGCTCCAGATCGGCAGAGCGGGTTTAAATGAGGACACTGTAAGAGTGAATAATAATAACAATAAGTGAAATAATGATGATTAAATGATGATTATCTTAAAAGACATGCGTGATCACAGGGGCCATTTTTATTTTTGTTAAACCTATGGGTATATTGGCTTTATCATCAGCAAGAGTTGAGGACACCTTAAGTCTGAAATCTAAGCAAGTCTTCTCAAAGTTCTTTTCCATAGGTTTCTTATCTATTTTTAATATAGTCAGTATATCACACCAACATACACTATATGTTCAGTGGTATGTGGACAAGTGTCCTAATCACTGAGATCAAGTGCTTGGTCTTCACCCACTGCTCTTACTAACAGTTTTATATAAATAAAGCCCAGTACATAGTGATCCCCACAGACAAAGATTGGCAGCAGAGCTCAGTAACTCTAAATATGGCACCGCCACATTGTCACCTGTGCCACAAGTCTGTTCGTGACTTCTAGATATGCCCCTGTCAACTGTAAGTGCTATTATTGTGAAATGGAAGTGTCCAGGAGATGCAGCACTTCAGCCACGAGGCAGCAGAGGCCACACAAACTCGCAGAAGGAGGGGCCGTTGGGAGCTGAAGCGAGTAGCATGCAAGAATCGCCTGTCCTCTGTTGCATCACTCACTAGAAAGTTCCATAACGCCTCTGGAAACATCAGTACAAGAACTGTGTGTTGGGAACTTCATGATGTGGGTTTCAGTGGTCAAGAAGCGGCACACAAGCCTAAAATCATTATCTGTGACACCAAGTGTTGGTTGGAGAGGTGTAAAGCACACTGCTACTGGGTCCTAGAGGAGTGGAAACATGTTCTCTGGAGTGACGAATCACACTTCACTATCTGGCAATCTGTTGGGCAAATCTGGGTTTGGCGAATGTCAGGAGAACACTGTCTACCGGAATGCACAGTGCCAATGGGTAAAGTTTGGTAGAGAAGGGTTTATGGTCTTGGGTTATTATATCAGGGGTTGACACAGGCTTTTTAGTTCCACTAAAGGCCAATGTTTATATATCAGCCAACAAAAACAGCCACCAGGCTTCCTCATCCAACATCAGTGCTGATGACAAACGCTGATTGATTGATTGATTGATTGGAAACAAATTCTCCAAGACACCTTCCAAAATCTTGTGGAAAGCCTTCCAAGAAGAGTTGAGACCATTATAGTCACAAAGGGTGGGTAACTCCATATTAGTGCTCATGGTTTTGGAATGGGATATCCAACAAACTCATACAGGCCTAATGGTCAGGTGTCCACATAAGTTTAGCCCTGCAGTGTAGAAATAATAATAATAATAATAATAATAATAATAATAATAATAATACAATTAAATATTCATTGTTCAGAAAGAAATCAGTTATTTGGAAGCACTGAGTTTTTTGCTTGCATGCTTCCATGTTCTTAATACATTTTCGATTGGTTTGTAACAGGAAGAGATTTCTAAGGGAATCATTTTGTCCTTTTTGTCTATAGGGAAATCTGAGGATAATGAGACATTCAGATTATTCAGAGCTGAAACAATGATATTCTGTCAATTTAGTTGAGAGGAAAAGCCACTGCAGTTTCCCTACTTTCCTAATGGAGAAGCCAGACTCTTTCAGTAAATGTGACGTGCATAAGTAAGTGAGCGTGAAGTACAGTTACATGTAGATTATAATCCGCTTCAGCAAAACTCAGTCAAACTGCTTACAAAAAAAATGACCACGGAGGGGAGATTCAGGCATTAAACAAGTCAGTTTAGAAAGGTGAGAAGAACAGCAGCAAAGCATCATGGGACAAGACCTGGGAGCAAACGCGGAGTGGAAGGAGCAGAAGCTTTGAAATGTATGAAACAGATTTGGGCCATGAATTTTTTTTTTTTGATAGATTCTAGATATTTCATCACTAGTAGAACACTTGAGTGAATGAGACTAAAAGTCTAAACGACACTCACTCACAACCACCCCCCCCCCCCACCAAC
>JAOXYF010000006.1:13871493-13912140 GCA_028565775.1 Sternarchorhynchus goeldii
TGTACATCTGCCTGTCTGCCTTTGGTTTTGTGCTTGATGACGCACTAGGCATTTGTCTGTTTCCTATCGCTTTGCCATGACATAAACACACTACCAGAAAGGCACAGGAGAAGTGCCAACATCGGCGGGGAAGGGCATTCCTAGTTTATTAAAAGTGAGACTCCAGGAAGCACGGAGAGGCTGAAATGCCAGTGAGACACAGGTGACAAAAGCGAAGACATAGCTTCCCGGTTACAAGTGACGGTACCTGTGACTTTTTCGTCAACGCGCTAAATACATGAAACAAAAGCACAGCGCTTTGATAAAACATATGATAAAAACCAATGCCAAGTTTCGGTTTGAGGTTGTGGGGTTTTTTTTTGTTTTTTTTTGCGAGAATATGCAGTGTGTAGCCGCGTCTCCGTTCTCTTCTCTGTGAGTGGGGGAGGAAGAAGCAGGGGAACATGGGAGTTCAGCTCAGCTGTCAAGCCTCAGAGAACACGTGTAGGCAGACAGCTGAGCAAGTAGGGCGAATTCAGCACTATGGCTGCGGGAAGTTAGGAATGACACAGCCTGTTCTCAGTTCATCGGTGGAGATGCGCGCGCGCGCACACACACGTGGACGGACCATCTATCAAGAGGGTCATTATGTCGTTGTTGTTGTTGTTGTTGTTGCCATCTTCCGAATCTCCTCTTATGGCTGAAAGTCCCACTATGAATTTATGATGAGTTGTTCTGTTGAAGCTCAGCAATTAAGTACTGATTTAAGGCTCACTAAGCATTTCAGAGCACTGGAGATTATATATATATACATTTGTTATATAATAGATAGACAAATAGATAGATTGCCGTGCAGATGATACCCAGATGATCCTCCAGTATACCCAACTTAGATCCTCCACCATGTCTAGCACAGCATCCAACAAACAGCAAACGGTTACCATTACTGCATATCATTCGAGAGGTCTTAGACTAAAATTCTTTATTCGGCGCAGAAAAGCTATAAACTGACGCAAGCCTGGGAAACCCCTATCTTTTCTGCATCATTTCGAAGCACATAACTTATAGACTACTTATTTTTCAAGGGGAAGAGGATATGGGGTGTGAACGCTTTTAAAAAATGTTTCTCAAAAAGACACAATGGGGTGACGCGCGTTCAGAGAGAAGCTCGACGCAACGCGACAGACAGACACTTTAGCTGTCGAGTCAGCGCGCGGCGCAGAAATCGCAGTATTTATGGTTCGCGGCTTTAATAGAGCATGATCCCGGTTCCTGACACCTGTGTAGGTTGAATTCGGCTGGGTTGGCAAGCTGTAGTTATCACAGAACTGAAAAAGAAACGGTGAGCCCAGCCTTAACAATGTGAAGTGGTTAGGAAAGGATTCGTAGCATTCCTTATGAAGTAAAAACGCATGTTTTTTAGGGAACAAGCCATTGGAAATAGTTTAGCGGTTGGGGGGAAATAAAGGGCCGTTCTAGTTCTTGAGGTGTTATATAATCAGTCAAATGTGGAGAAAGCAAGAGGCATGGGGGGAGATTAGTCACGTTTAAATGGGCTTGCTGTCATCCATCATTGTTTTTTATTTATTTCGAATAATACCATACATTATAACTAATCAGCAAATAAACTTGTGTAATTAAGATAAAAACAAGAGCTTTATCGCATTACTGTTTGGACTTTAGCGAAGCACTTAATGGAGAGTGTGAGTGTCTTTGAGGGAGACAGTTCCAGCGTGCCACGTTTCAATGATGCATTAGAACCTGTGTTTGCACCGTGCATATTGAACCTCCTAACTTCCTAAATTAGCGACTCTTTGTCTTGCATGGCGTGGCCAGGTTTTTATCGCCTTTCTGAATTACGCCTCCCGTCATTTCTCAGCCACTCCTTCTGCAGCGCTGATACTTCTTTCCACCCACATACTGCCTTGCGTTTTGCCATCCTTCTCAGCTGAACTGAAGACGTTAAAAGAGGAAAATGTGTTTATTTGAAAAGCACGAGCATGTTTTCTTGATTGTGTATTGTAACAGGTGCTGTTTTTGCACTGCAATGAAGTGGTTTGAATGTATTGACATTCGGTTTAATGTAGTAGCCAACATTATGAATGCAGCTCTGGTAGGCTAGTTAAATGTAATCAGCACTAATAGAACTGCAATCGATAACTTTAAACAAGACCTTTCAGGAGTGATTACGTTTGTAAATTCAACACAGTTAATGAGTCAACGGCACTTTTAAATTATCAAATGCTAATGTAAAAAAATCCCAAACAAATGGCAACACTGAATTATTTCGCACCTTTGATCATCGACCCATATATTTTCTCCTGCATCTGTCTTGTAGGAGTTATAGGTAGTACATGTATAAATCACGATTATTGAGAACCTTCGCCCACTTGCTGGTCTCTTTCGAACTTTCGAACCGCCCACACACCGCAGTACCAACTGAGGCTAAAATTAATCCGCCAACCACGAACACCTTTGCATTCTGCTTTAAGATGAAAAGAAGCATAATAGCATACTGATTTGTCAAAATGCTCAACGTTAAAGAGAAAAAAAAATCAACGACACCTAAATAAACGTTAATAACTGCTCTTTGCCAGACTTTCTAAAGCACAACGGTACTCGGCTCTTGAGAGGTTTTTCAACCTACAGATGGTATTGGGGATAAAGAATGTACCGTAGGTGTGTATCCATGGCAACTTTTACACTTTAAGTAATTAAGAAACCTCAAGTAGGCCAACGCGCAAATATCTTAAAGGTATGACACGAAAATACAAACTGGAGCCAAAGTACGTTGGCAGTTTAAAATATTTAATGCTCTTGTCTTTGCAGAACTGATTCCCACAATCACTCTTCATTAACGCCAACATTATATGCCCAGTGAAGATAATCATAACACGTCTTCAAAAAAAGCCTTATTGCCGTGCAGTTATAGCCTTGTTTTGTGTTGTACATTGGACTAAAACGGTTAGCCCCAGCTGTGTCTTAAAGATCCTCTGTATGGCCAAGACTTACAGCAGCTGTAATATAGCTGAGTTCAAGGCAGCTGGAAATAAACATTAAATCTGCTCATTAGGGAATGAATAATTATGGTCATAACCATAAAGAAGGGTCAATAGGATACAGGGTTGGCAGGGTTAGTATAGGCCAGTCCACACTCATAAAAAACTTAAGCTTACATGCCAAGTTATGTAATCTAGACCAAGGATCTTTGAAATGTAGAAACGAGGAGCTTTGAGAAGATGCCACTGCCAACACAAAAGAGTTACATAAACACATACAAAAAGACAGCGTTCAGGGAAGGAACGATGACAAGAGTGTTTCAGGAGAGGTGTCCTGCCGGAAATCTGCTCCCTCAGCAGTGAATACACAAAGGTCTCGAAGCCAACAGGGTCCGGTGTTCCACCACCTGGCAGTGTCAGTAAGGAAATACTGTGCCTCCTTCTGCAAAGACTCCAAGTACAAAGACTCCCAGTACAAAGTCTCTTGTCAGAACAAGAAGCATTGCCTTAAATATTCCACGTCCTCCTCAAACTCCATAACCCTCCCCATGCTCTTGTGTGGTCTGTGCTTTCGGTAATTAAGACTCCCCCTGAAAAAAATACAAACAAGCAAACATAAAAGTACTGATTTCAATGTTAAATTTCCTAATAAACAGCTAAGAGGCCTAATTGGCCAGTAATGGATTGCACCTTTAACCAGAAGAACAGCAGAAATTTAGCATTCAGTAAAACAAGGAAGTAGTGCACATATGTGCCGTTCCCAAACCATCTTCCTGGTTCGGACGCCAATTAACGAGGACCATTTAGGAGAGGCGCAGATACAGAGTCTGACTGGCACATGCTTCATCTTAAAACATCACGGATGCTTTTAAACCCAGGAGCGGTGGGGGGGTTGGGTTGTCGGAGAGATACATCAGTGCAGTCGGGAGGCGCCCGAAACAGTGAAGCTAGGGTTAAGATGGTTTGGAAACGCCGCATCTCATTCGAAGCAGCAGACAAATTGGCTCCTGCGGGGGTCTGTGCTGAGGCCGTTTCTAGCATCTGACACTTGTCCATCACGCGCAGGACAGTTCTGAGAGCAGCCTTCGGACAGGGCAGCTACGGTGAAGGGTTAGCGGTTTGTGTTATGAGGATGGATGCGAGCACAGACACAAGCACACGGTCTTTGATTGCTTTCCCTATTAATCTTCTTGCTGACCAGATTAAATTTATAATCCCCAATTCAATTTAAGTCAAGGAGGGAAGTAAAAAAAAAAAGTTGTCATTAAACTGCTGATGCCATTTTTACCTCCTTTAATTCAATTGATAGTATTTTCAGTTCAGTGTGTGTTTCCCAAACAGCAAAAATGCCTCCAATTTAATGAGGTTCACGATCATGGTGAGTGATGATCATCAGTTATCAATACACAGTGGCTCTTAGTCCAGAGGGAAGCAGAAAAAGAAAACAAACACGTAATGGCAAAAGTAATCAGCCAGCTCTGACAATAAAGGATCAGCACATTACTCTACAGCCAGATCGATAGAGATCTATTAATCAAACGTGAGCCTTTAACAGTCCCACAGTGTTAAATCACAAGTCTCCTTTTTCAGCATCATTGTCTAGCTCACACTAATCACTGTCCAGCACTGTAATTAGTTTGCTCCCACAAGATCTTAAATTTGCAAAAGATTAAACTGATTAGTAAGGTCCAGTTATTGAATTTGTTGAAAGAAAGAAAGAAATATGTGTATAACAACATTTGTGCAACATAAAATGGCAGGAGAGCACCAAACTTTCTCGACTGCAGTGAATGATACAGCTTTGGCCTGGTATCGCTGCATACAGTAAATCATTTGTCAGCTTTAGTACCCTTTGACACAGACCCAAGATTGTGCCAGTCACAGTGATTCAGAGAAGGACGTTAGAGGGAAAACACCGGCGTGCCCAACCAACACTGACGAGCCACACCGCAGGATTCTGGATGCCAGCGAAACAGGTCGCTTTAACCATAACAGCCAATCGGGTCTTAATAAGCACAAGTCCCTTGAAGAAAAATGTAGCCAGGGCCTTAAATTCGGTATAAAATGGGGCTTTAAGTGACACCTCACTGATTGACGCAGGGAGCTGAGCAGAATCTATTTCCTTGGCCGAGTGTAGGAGAGAGGGCTGAAAGCTTTTAGTCCGCCCACGATTTCTCCAAAGACCGCGAGGAGGAGGGCTGGGGAAAGCAGCCGTGTGAGTCCAGGGAAAGGGCTGGGAGTGGAGAGATCCATATATCGCAGGTTCCAAAGCCCAGATGAGGAATTGCTGGCAGAGATCTTGGAACAACAACCACTGCACCACACCCCAGGGGCACGGCGGTAAATCCGAACATCCTCTCAGTGCGTCTAGCCTGGAAATAACAGTCCCTTTTTTCTGTGGAGGTTACAGTTGTGCTGGTTATAAATGTAACCTTCAAATATTTATCTTGGCATTTGATGCCTTTTAATCTACAAATGTATTATTCTTCCATTCATGTGCTTAGGATCCTTAAGGTAATTTCTATATTGTGGAAAAAACATTTCTCTCAAGAATTAACATTTAGTAGTTTTTGTCTAAACATTTACAGAGTAAAAATCTGCCACAAAACAAATGCAGTACTGCTTGTCGTTGAGCCAAGTGTAATGGGGCAGGGAGTTGAAACATGGAGTGTTATGGATTCTGCTTAAAATCGTACGTTACATACATCTCAAAGTACGGCAGCCTGAATACATGCGTACTGTGTACCTAATTTCAAAGTGAGGCTGTGAATAAAGCCTCTTGATCTGGACATTATCTATGCTGCACTGAGTCATTCTGGCGATTTCATTACATTTGAATGGGGCGGCACGTAATTCAGCAGTATGTAATTCTGGCGAGTTCAGTATTTTATATGGGCAGTGAAGCACTCCTGAATGAGCTGGGCGGGTCGCTGTCGGCCGCGGAAGCATCATCCTTCCTTGACGCGTGTTTATGACAGCAGGAATCCGACCGATACACGCCACACTAATCGCACCAGGCTGTCGGTAAAAGCACTTGCTCAAAGTCACCATATTACATCGTCTTTCATATTCACTAACAAGATACGTAAATAAATACATGCTAAATAGAGAATAGTAAATAAAGAATGAAGAAATAAAGAGAAGTAAACGGAGAGATCTGCTCCCATGTACAAATAACTTCTCCAAACAAACCATGCAGTCCATATTTGTTCCGTAAGTGAATGAACTTAAATGTAAGTAGAGGTAATACTAAACGAGATTTCTTAGGAAGCAAGCGAGCTTTATATAAGGTCGTGCTCACTGGTCTCCATTAGCTCTCATCTTCACCCCACATTATGTGTATATAGTATTCTTTTTAATAAAACTCCATTAAAAAATGTCTAAAAAAACCCCACAAAAAACGCAGCTGAGTCAAAATGCGAACGTACTAACGGGAGCGTGCCCTCCTTCATCTCTCGCCACTCTCAGGTCACATGCTCTTGTTTGTTTGCACTTAGAGAAGAGATCTTGGGAATTTGTCGAGATTAAGTAACCCGGGCTAAGGCCGGTTTGAGCCTGCTGCATATACAGTAATTGTTTTCCTCATGGGAGCCCTGTCACTTTGTATAATGGCTCTTGCAGTTCCAAGGTAAACGCTGTCCCCGCGTCAGATGTGGTTTTAATGCTCTTTCGCACTAGGACGCCCAAAGTGTGAGCTAAATTGTAAGAACATAACGGTCTGAACCTGTGAGATGCCCAGATAAACAATATCAAAACCGTACGAGTTTGCGTAGCGCCGCTGCTGATTTAAGCCCCTTAGGATCAACATAAAAGACATTTCTCCTCACAATTTGTTCAACTACTCAGCTTCCCTCTTCCCTGTAGTACCCTTATTTAAAACAAATAATTCCTATAAAGCATATCTGGTCTGTTAGATCTACAGGTCTCCTGAAAGCCTGTAATGTTGGACTACAAAAATAAAGTTGCGGTGATGGTCATCTTACTCACCCTGGTGTAATCATCCATTCAAAATAATGGGAAACTCTTTGTGAGTTGTGTATAATTCAGTCAGCAGTAGAGGAGTCTGAGGAGTATTATAATCAAAATGGATTATCTCATTATGAGATCACAATCACCTGATTCATCACAAGCCGTTCAATTACAATGATAGCCTATTCATCTTGTGCATTACACCCTCTGTCTCTTTTGTATTAGGAATGGGGAAATACACTGTTCACTGGGATCTGGCTCTGCCTCGATTGTGTCCAGCGTTGAGGGTGTTCCATAGTCTCTTTGTGTTATAAATTGGACCAAGACTCAAACCCTATTCAAGTTACCATATGAAAAACAGTTCAGCCAAAGTCTCAGAATCTCTCTCTCTCTGTTTCTTTTCACCTGGTCTGGAACCTACTTCCCTCGATACGTAGTGGCGCATGGCCGCTTTTAAAACCCCAGGCTGAGTTGTGCCTCATGCATATTTCCGTGTGCCTTTGTAGCTGACGCTCACCAGGAACCTTCTGGAGCCAGAGGTTCTCCAGCTAGACTTACTGTAAGTCAAGCCAACAGTATCAGTCAGCACTGCCGTACAGTAGCCAGTGCTGGCCTATATGATTTTTGTTCTTTTCATTCGAATTGATTGTTGTTTGCATTTGTGTTGCACCATGATCCTGGAGGAACATTGTTTCATTTCACTGTATTCTTCTATAATGCTTGAATTATTGCCAGTTACTGAGAGGAGGAGAAACATGTCACTTGTATCCATTTATCAAGAAAAGAAAAAAGCAAAGAACTGAAATGCAGTAAAATTTACTGCCCGACGACCCTTTAATGATTTTCATTGTGAACGCCGTCAGTAAATTACTCTCAGCAAAACTATACCTACTCAAACCACCAAGGCAGAAACTCAAAGCAGTCGCAGACTGACAGCAGGACATGACTACAAAAGCCCCACTGGCTGTTGATCACAGAAAAGACCGACTGTCACTCACATTAAAGAGACGACACCTGGGTTCTACCTGAGAGATGCCACTGAGATTAATGACAACTAAACCTGAATAATTTCAAGTCCTCTAGAAGCCCCCAGAGTGGATGAATAGCAAACTCATTAACCTTTCAGTTCAATATTTATGAATAGAATAATATGAACATTACAGAGCGACGTGTATGATGTGTATCTTTCTTTTACATTAGTTTTTATTTAGTTGTTCTGGCTCTGTACCTTTTAAAATTGCTACGTACATCCGCTATTCGTGCTAGCTGCTGTTCCACTGCCGAGATGTGGGTTTTTCAGCATTTAACATGAGGCTGTTGGCAGTACATTCCACTTTTGCAGTAACAAAACGTCCCATTGAAATCGTCAGTCATCAGCATTTTAATGAACCGAGTCATTGCGGGTGGGAGTGGGTGCTGATTGGTAACTTTTTGTTAAGGCATCATCTTTCTGAAAAGCCAAGCTGACATATTCAGAGAGGCTAGTTAATATATTTCTATCTGCCCCCCCCCCTGTACATGTTATGCTGGAAATAAAAAACTCACCTTGAAAACCCAGACAAAACAACAAATACAAGGTCACATGTATATGGTGCTGGAGAACATCTTCTAATAGTCCTTTATTTTCATAACAAAGCCATGACAGCATGGGTTTGTGTAGGTTCATTTATTGATTGAAAAAAGCAATTTGTTCCTTGAATGTCACAGGAAACCTTCCATTCAACTAATCTATATACATAGTTCCAGAAGTAAATACCATCCTTCATGATCAGTTGGTAAGTTTCTCCGCAAAGGTTCCCCTGTTCCTCTTAAATACTCCTGACTTAGTTTCAGCAAAACCTCCGTCAGCTACCCAGAAAATTCACTGTAAAGTTTCCCTTGCTCATTACAGTCCATTACAGTCCAAAAGTCAGGGCCGCTGTCATCATAACAACGTTCGCTTTCTGACACCAGGCCACGTGTTGAAAAGCCTCAGGGGGGGAAGACCCTGCTTCTTTTGCACACAGCGCAGCAAAAGTGCTCACGGTGTGGAATGAAAAAGTGGTAATACGGTAACACCAGCAGCCTGGCTCTGATGATCCCAGCGAGACCAATAAGCAGAGAGGTGGTGAGCTGGAGGCACATCAATGAGGGCAAACTGATAGAATAATATTTAAACTTCTTATTGGGGTATTATAGAGAAAAATGCCTGTAGAATGAAGCCTGACCCCATTTAGAGTTGGATGTGTGGCTATATTATAATTCTAATAAACCTGATATGTCAGAAAGCTCTGAATCCTTAGCAGTAGCAAAGAAGTGCTATTCATTATTGTAATGTGAGAAATATGTCTAACTAATCAAAAATCGAAAAAGCTGAAAAATCATCTGAATGATTTTCATCATCTGAATGTGTCCAATAGTGCTTCCTTATATTACGTAAACTCATTCCTGAGCTGTATGCATAAGTGAGAGTCTGAATGTTCAAACCCAGGTGAAGCATGTTTTGTACTGTGACTGCCTGAGCTCTCCTGCTCTCTGTCCAGGTTTATTTGGTTTATTTTGGGGCGGGCAGTAGCATCCATGGGTTCACATTTGCCTGTTAATCTAGTTGATTGGCGCAGAAGCTGTACAGTCTGTCGGCAAGCACCGCCTCCCACGTGTGCACAGGTACTGGCCTTCACCAGTTAATCCGTGCGGAGAGGAAGCCCTGAGGCACTTCCAATACCCCTTTCCTCCCTCACCCTACCCTGTGCTCCCTTCAGCTGATGAGTGAAAACGGTGGCCGTTCCTGCCTGCCACAGAAGAGGCTGTGACGTTCAGCAAGCCAGACCATCAGCGTGGCACAAACAAAAACACTACAGGGGTTGCGCCCTCGTCGCCACACGCGACAGACGTGACGAAGGCCTGGGGTACCGCTGCGGAATTATGGAGTGGTTCAGAGGAGTTATTGAACCACGACATCCTGCAGTGTGTGTGTGTGTGTGTGTGTGTGCGCCTGTATTCTGAAGGTCATGCTTAAGAGAATGAGTGGGAGGGGATGGAGGGGATGGTTCTGCAAAGCTGCTTGCAAAGTTTAAAAGAATAATAGAATCCCTAGGGGGGGGGGGGGGAAAGAAGGAATTGGAGGGAAAAGGAAGAGAGACAGAGAAAAAATCTACTGCCACACACACAAGCAGAAGATCATTCTACTTCAGTCCTCATTAGGTTCTATTGAGCTGCCTACAGTTTGTCCTCAGATAACACTTATAGAGTGCTGGAGGGCGGTTGACAAGACTGCTCTCAGACAACAGACCAGGAAAGGACCAGCAGCGACCAAAACAACCGTGCAGGCATGTGGATATATAATTGTATGGTTTTACGGCTCATGAAAGGAGCTTCTCTAGAGGTTTTTTTTTTCATTCTCTTGGCTCAACCACTGTAATTTAATTCAACACACAAAATAATTAGAAAGACCCGTAACCTCCAAAATTACCTTGAGTAGTCCTTCAGAATAACTCAGTACATCAGACTTTGATATACAGTACAGGATGAATCGTTTATTTCATAATTGTTTTTTTTTTTCAGTTTCAGGGTTTCTTGCATAAACTGGAAGCCTAAATAAAGGTCAAATAATAATTAACAAGAAACTCACAAAATGGCCAGTTGCTGCTGAAGTTTTGATTGGCCGTTCTAGGTACCTCGATACTGTTAAATGTAGTTTTCTTCCCACTATAATCACTGTAATTATTGACTGAGAGAGGACGCATGAACGTGCAGGTCACATTTACATGTTCAAGGTATGACCATGAACGGTCAGGTTACTAATTCTCTACTACAGATGCCACTAATATCAAGCAAAGCATCAGGCTACCAATTATGAAAGATTATGTCAGTTTTCAACTGGATCTGAAACTATACAGGTGTGATTACGAATATTCTCTTGAGTACTAAGCTTACAAACCAGCTCTACCAAATGGGCTACAAGCAATCCTAGAGGTTTGTAATTTTGATTTGGCTTGTTATTACAGAAATAAATAATACAAGCTTACATTTTCCATGACAAGGTCTGCTTCTCTGTTGTTTCATTGGATGTTCCATCCCCTGCCCAGCACCAAGTGGTTTGACCTTCCATCGTTCATATTGCATAAAGAATAGTCACTGGTTCTTATGTGGGTGAAATTAATCCAAAATCAGGATTTCAGAAACTTGAGAAAGAGAATCCAAGAAACTTCTAGGCAACCTCTGACCTATTTCATTATAAAATGGATAAATCTAAAGCCTCAAACAGTATGCCGTGTTGTAATAACACAAGTTTTGCAATCAGTTTTAAAGTGTAAGCTGATAACATGGCACAATAATCCCAAATAATAGGTTGATAATGTAATAGTCTATGTTCTCTTGGAGACCTACTTCATGTGGGCATCACATAGGAATACATCTCATTCATGTATTTTGCTTTTATGATGAGTTTGGTGGCAACAGTAAAACATCCCACCTGCATAACACAGCCTGGTTCAGCATTCAGCATATCTTAATACACGGTGTCAGAAGCAAAACCAGATAAATGGTAACGTTCAATCCTAACTGAAAGTTCAACTTCAGTTGCCCTGGGCAGTGTCCAGGATAGCAACAATGCTTTCAAATGTATCAAACTGCAGCACGATTGGTCTAAGAAACGGGTGGGGTACTGGCACTTTGCCTTGTGTGCTTGGAAAAAAAAAAGCTGAACAGGTTTTTCTTACATTTGTTCCAGGTGAAGATAAGGATAAATGTGAAAACGTGGAGAATCAATGGAGTTTGAAAGGTCATAGGAAACCTTGTGACATAAACATGCAAGACCTCAGGTCAAGGGAAAAATTAGCCAAAAAGAAAGATAATGTCCAGTAAGAGATCCATCTTAATAAAATGGTGTGGAAATGTAGATTCACTGGCAGCAGCACTTGAGCACAGCAGCACTTGAGCACAGCAGCACTTGAGCAGACTACAACAAAAACAGAAACATGAAAGAATACATGAGACAAACTGGTACGGTGACAGGGAGTCTAAAAAGAAATGCAAATGTGGTTGTTGCACAAAGTATCACCCATCACAGGGCTACTGTGCAGGTAGATGGGCCCAGCGTAGAAAATGTGGGAAGATGAGACATTTTGTTGTGAAGTGGAAAATGGCAGCTGGGAATGAAATCACAGAGATGGCAGCACCGTGGTCCAACCAGACAGATGCTCTTCACTTCCAGGGAGGAGACAAGACATTTTACGTTTACGTTTTATGGCATTTGGCTGGTGCTTTTATCCAAAGCATTTATGACTGCATACATACAACGATTAAGTGTGAAAACTGAATCACTTTATGTCAAGGTAGAGAAAGAATGTCTAGCTGCTATTTGGACCTGTAAGAAGTTTTCTACATGCCTCTATGGCACTGACATTCACACTGACATTCACACTAATACAGATGATGAGGTTTAACCCCACTGCAAAGTATGTGCCTGGGAATGAATTGGTCATTGCAGACCTGCTAACAAGGCAGCCAGTGAAGATGCTGTAGCATAATGTGGCAGAACTCAGCAAAGGAATTACAGCATGTGAAGGAATTCACTCGGCATGGCCTCTCCAAACCTGACCGCATCAGGCAGCAAACATTTGAAGATGAAGAACTGGTTGTAGTTGGTGACCTTGTATTCCAAGGATGGAGAATTTATCTGTAAGTTTCTAAAGAACACTTACTGTATGGTGATGGAACAGTCATACCTTGAAGCTTAGGAACTGAAGTCCTCTAGTGCTTGCAGGATGGGCACCAGGGCATCCTCCAAGTGGCACAGTAGGGTTCAGATGAGTGCGTGACAGGAATTTGTACACGGATCAAGACCATGGTGGATCAGTGTACTGACTGTAGGGAAGTAAAGTCTACATAGAGGATGGATCCCCTTTTACTGATCCTACTGCCAGCAAAACCAAGGTAGATCAATCGCAGCAGGCATATGTGAGTATAACATGAAACTGTACTAGAGGTCACTATTTCTTCTGCTTTCTGGAAATTGCTTATCTTCCAGACTTGACCAGCAAAGTAGTGTGGTGTTATCTGAAGAACAACCAGATGGAGCTGCCCCGACAAGATGCAATAGAACAGTAGAACCATACACAGACACATACATTCACAGCGACTGCCACAAATGATTTCAAGCAAATTACCTCTATCCATTACTACCCCCATTCAAATGCTGAGGTAGAGAGAGCTGTGTAGACAGCCAAACACATTTTAGCCTCTTCTTGCTGTTGATTCTAGAAGGGCCAAGGAAGACAGACTGGATAAAGCATTTGTATTACTGATCCTTGGAGGAGACATGTCTTTCCAAATGGATTATGAGAGGGAAGACCTTGGAGATATGGTCTGAGGCTTGATGCAATGGTGGACTTGACCATAGCACAGTGCAACTTCTTATGTATTCCTGGTATGTTATGAAGGAAGAGAGAGACACTTTCCTTTGGTTCCTTCGTGATTGTGGGGTTGTTTTTGTGGGATGGGTGTTTTTGTTTTTTTTACTTTTGAGAAGATTGACGTGTGTTGGGAGTCCCAAATGCTCTACTAAGCATGTCAGAGGCCCCAGAGACTGTCACCTCTGAGACTGTCCCCTGTGAGGCTGTCCCCTCTGAAACCTGAAGTGTGGGTTTGGCACTACAGCTGGAAATTCCTAGTGGATGAAAGCACTGGGGAACTCAGAGATCTCAAAGATGTGTGTCTGACTTTTCGCTGGGTTCACCCTGCTCCTTGTCAAAAAGTGGCTGACAGCCATGAGGTAAAAAGGGGCCTAAAGTTGGCAGATCTGAGGACTGTTTAATTTTGGGCCAAGCTTTGTGACAATCTAACAGTGTTAAGATCTGTAACCATTCATTCATTTGGCACTTCACGGTAGAGAATCAGATGAGCAAAACCATACCGTTCCAGATGACAATCTCTTTTAATTTCTAAGAGAAGGTACACTTTAATCACAACATCAGCCACTGTTATTAGTCAAGGATATAAATATCATTAATCAACAGAGGCAGTTTTCCACCTGACTGTGCTCAAAAATTACCTTCAAAATTGTTATCATTTCTCGAGTTAGGTAGAACTGCTAAAAAGTAGCATATCTAATGACTCTCCGTAGGCAGTTCATTAAACTCACATGAATATACACACACACGTACTTTCTCTGATTAAGGTGAAATGAATTGATTTATTGCATCCAACTCTAGCTGTTTATGCTCTAATAATATACAGTAGCATTAAATGTAAAGCACTGATATCCAGTCTCCATATCTTTAATTTCTATGTTAGGAACATTCGGTGCCCTGGTGTGGGGGGTGTATGTTTAAAAGTCTTCCTTCAGGACTGACAGCGAGAAAAGTGACCCCCAGACAGCAAGCCTGTGGGTGATTTCAGTGGCGTGGGGGAATCCAGGGCAGAGCCAGTAAACAGCGACAGCGCCGATGGGAACCATAGAGCTTTTGTTTTCAATCTGTTCATCATTTTTACGGCAGCTAACCTTCAGACCCTGTGTATCGATCTGTACAGGGAAGACTCTGTAGGCGTGATACAGACAGAAGCAAGGGGGAGAGATGGGGTGCGAACGGTGGGTGTGAGAGAGAGAGAGAGAGATGTCTACGGATGAACAGAAAACTGCTCATATCAAATCTGAAAAACAGGTGAAAACGGCAGTAAATCATCCAGCTCTCGCTCTCTCTAAAGGCCAGGTGCTTGCTAGCTCCCGGTGGATGACACTTTTGACTCTAAGGTGATGTAGTCCTATATGGTGGGTCATCCTATTCAACATGCAGTGACAGTGACAAAGTGACAGTGAAGTACCTGGCACTGGAGTCTTTACAGCCAAGCTGGACCATCTGGTTGGACCAGCTGCATTGCAGACCTGTGTGTTGGGCTCAACATTAAAAACAGGCCACCTAGAAATTGCACAAAAAATGCCAAGGCATTTGACCGATCAAAGACTCGCTGTGAGTTCAGGGTGCAGTTGAATCAGCTTAAAACAAATGTTGGCATTTGACTGTCCTATATAACAAATACCACAAATTACTGAGAACAAGCAGACATATTCAATAAGTCAATGTTTTTATCCCAAATAGACATCCTCTTAGAAAGCTGAAGGGTGGGTTTCAGGAGTTACCTTCTGATTTCAACCAAGTGAACTTTTGTACAATTTACCTTGTTTTGTTGACTTGAATACACAGCCTTGATACCAGCAATCATGAATTCTGAAGTGATGTGATAATTAGGCTTCAAACCAGTACACTGTGCTATCAAGCTGAGCAACTCTAATAGATTGCTCACTGCATGTCCTACAACAGAAGAAACGATTCACAGAAGCAAATCTTATCTGGCTGTCTGATTTTTGACAGGTTTTTCAAACAAGCTCCTCCCACCTTAAAAAGCAAATGCTTATTCTTTCCTGATTAATATTGAGGGTCCAGGAGATAATTCCCTAACAGTCAAGACCGCAGCCCTTCCACATCACAAACCACCTCCCACTAAATTTTTTGAAAGAGATGGTGACACATTAGAGGAAATTGCATTATGTCCATCAGCAGCAATACTCATGTACAACAATAATACCATAACCGCCAAGACTATGGTCACAAAAGTCTTCAGCAAATGAGGGCTTTTACTCTTTGTCTCAGTCTAAATTGGAACAACCTGCATGAGATGTTAAAATCGATCACTGACATGAAAATTACAGGATTATAAAAAGCCAACATCTCACTCGGGGTTAGTGCACATTTTTTTCAAATTAAAAACAATCACTGGCTCTCTAGATGTGACAGCTTTATTATGGCCTTTCCAGTTGCCACTTCCCAGAAGTTACATATCAGCTGGCCATTGATAAAGTCAAGAATCCAGTTCTCTTTACTGAGAAAACAGTTCAAACTTGGCTGACAGCAAACAAACTCAACCATTTCTAACCAAAAAGTATCCTGATCAGTGTAATGAAGATAAATCAGACGATTAAAATGTACCACCTACTTTTCACATAGGTGCTTTAAAAACAAAGAACATAAAGCTTACGCCACTGCTGAGAGGAGACGGAATGAGAGGCTTTTTAAAATGCAGAGACCTGTCACAGTTCGAATTACAGAACAAACAAATGTAACTTTGTAAGGAGATCCAGCAACACGTCACTAAAATGTCAGTTTTTGCATTCTCGGCTGCCCTTTGACACGCTACAACGGCCAATCCCAGCCAAGGAGAAGAGCTCGCCGAACACATATGTCCCAGGTCTTCCCCCATCATAATCCATTTGGAAAAGCGTTCTCCTCCACGGATCCGTAATCCGACGCTTTACCCAGTCTGTCTTCTTTGGTCCGTGCTCACTGAAATCACAACATTTACAGCTTCTATGTAGTGGGAGCAGTGGAGCGTGTGGTTCTATCTGAAATGCCATTTTCAATCTTGGTGGAAGAGGTAAGAAACGTCCAGGACCAAGGAGGGGTCAGGGGTCACCATGCATGGAAAATGTCAGGGTGGCAACACGAAAGAATAAGTAAATCTTTATTTCTATAGCACTTTTCAAAAACATCTCCAAGAGCTTTACAAAATGCTTACAAATGCATGGTGCAAAATTATGATAAAAAACAAACAAACAAAAAAAACATTTATAAGACTGGCTGTTTGGGCCCAAAACTGGCATTTCATTTATGATGACTCCTAACCATTGTTAGTGTTCTGCAGTGGAGTGATATTCTGATACTTTTCTACAAGGCAACCAAACTCCATCTTGCTTCCTGCAAGATTTTTCTTGGGGGGCCATCAGTGCTCTGTAAGCAACTCGTGCTACACCTCCAGGGTTTCAGTGTGGAGAAATGTAAAATAAATATGCGTCACACCTCACACTCCAGACCTTGTGTTATATATAATCATGAGACCCAAACAGCTGAACCCAGCTGTCTTACAACCTACACACTGAGATTTATGAGGTCTCTTGACCACTGGCTATACTGTACTACTGATTATCCACAGATGGCTTCTGGGTAAAAAAAAAAAAAAAAGTGAATGTGTGTGAAAATACGGTGCTTTCATCCTACTGCTTGCACTTTCTACTACATACTTACATAATGTCTTTAGATGTTGGACAGACATAATAACAGATTTTGAGGCAAAAAAAATCCCACACTTGAAGTCTCAATTCCATGCCAGCTTCTATATGATTTGCTGCACTATTCTGAATGAACCTCATTAACATTACCATGGTCTTGTATTACACGTTAAAGCATCTGAAACCACACACTGCTACAGGATAGTAAATGACATCGTAAACTGCTGTGTTCGGTATCTCTGGCTACAAGAGGCAATAGTACACTAAACCTGAACTCAGGTTCTATGCATTACAGCATCGCTCCTCACAAGGTTGGAGCCCATGTGAAGTTGTTTCATGAAACAAATTGCTTCTCGATATTTGACCAATTGTGTGAAATGGCATTTCTGAAGTTTTTCCCATTTTTGTCATTAAGTGAAACCATGTAATGAGTGACAATGGTGAAACTGCATGTCATACCATAAGATGAGGTCATACAGGTGGGGAAGCCGTGTGAGGGTCTCAAGATCAAGTATAAGTTCAGATATTCTGCTAGAAACACAATTATTTTTTATTTAATGATTTGAATGTTCACGCTTATTTCAGTACAGAATTCAGATTTATTTCAGTACAATCTTGCCTTGTGTGTGGGAGCTGAACAGAGTTGGGGTTTTTTTGTGATAAGTAGTGAGTGTATTTATTTGCCTTACAGGCAATAAACTCTTTGCACCCTTTCTTGTTTAATTTCATCAGACCTGACTTTGTCTTTCTATAAATATCTGTGAGACTTAAAAATGTCTCTGCAAAGCAAAAAAAAGAATAAAGCATATGTGATATATTAAATTTGGAAATTTCCCTGGAAAGACTGGCATCCATAGCTTTGTTGATGTCAACTTAACTGTTGTGCTCATTTAAGGTGTTATGAATATAAGATCAATTATTTATACACAGTGCCGTCCACATCATCAAAGTCCAAGCATGGATAAGCCTGAGCTCCAGTTCTTCCCGTAGC
Source organism: Sternarchorhynchus goeldii (assembly GCA_028565775.1). NCBI lineage: Eukaryota > Metazoa > Chordata > Actinopteri > Gymnotiformes > Apteronotidae > Sternarchorhynchus > Sternarchorhynchus goeldii. The sequence continues at coordinate 13,889,474 of JAOXYF010000006.1, forward strand.
TGAAATTACTCATTAAATAGACACAGAGAAAATGGTAAACAACACTAATAAGCGAGAGTTGTGAGATGCTAGTAGATGGCTTATCCCCAGGTCTGGTATCCCCAGGGAACCGGTGGGTTTACTTCCAGCTTGGGGGATGAATATCTGCTGATGCCTATCAGTTTTGACAGTAGGAAGGTCACAGGAAGGAGAAAAGCGCACTAGAACTGCATGTGCTGATTCACTTCTGAAAGCAGGGAAGGAGGCATGCCCCAGAGCACCTCAGTGGGGATGCTGTGCAGATGGACAGTGGCTTCAGGTTCTGACAAGTCTCTGAGAAACCTCCACAAATGGTCTGACCTGGTGCCACCTCCTGGAGTGGTTGATATAATCAAGAGGTGCACCAGTGAATATAGAGTGAATATGTTCAGCACTGGGAACTTGGCAAGCTGGTCTTTACAAACTCCCACCAGCGTCTACAGAAAGCACTTAGCCCAGAGCAACTGCTGATACGAAAAAGCAATGGGTGAATCTTAGATCATCCTGATTTCCGATTGCTATACTTACACACACTCTTTTCTGACCTTTACACAATAACATAAACATCAGCTTCCTACCTCAAACTCACTTTTTTATGCTTACTTTTAAAATACCCCCAGGGAGAACAAAAGAAAAGAAATAAATTCTAATTTCATTTTTTCTTGATTTTTACCTTTTTAAAAGCCTGAGGCATAAGCCCCTTGTATTGCAGGGAGGTAAAATTAATGCTGGTAACCCCAACTCATCCAAACTATGTTTATCTCATCCTGTTCTTGCTGTCAGCAAGCAAGCAAGGTCCTCAGACTGCAGGTCCTCAGACTTTGTTTGGTTGGACAGGGGCCGATTAGTTGATTCTTCGAAAAGGCTTTAACAATGTACTGTATATCAGCTTACTATATGGAATGGGCGTAGGCTGGGAACACTCACTATCTGAATATTCAGCCAGCAAATTCTTTATATGTAGCAGTTGTTTCTACATCATCTTTATCCCTAATCAGCTGTCACAACGCCTACTCCGAGCATTAAAACAGAGCTGCATCCAGCAAACAACACACATTCTGAACCTCCCTACACCCCCCTATAGTGCTCATTAAAGAAGATGAACAAACCGGTATAGGACTTTAGGACTTTTATTAGCGCTAGAGTTTCAGTTAAGAGATGTGCTTGTCTGCAGAGAGTTGCTATGAATTGTAAAAGTTCATGATATTTGATTACCTGGTCATTAATGGTAAAAGGGGAGGTTATTGTTGCTAAATTGTCTTTCTGAGATGTAATCTTATTCTCTTATAAGAAATGGCAAGGAATCTAGCTGTTTTATACACTTTCAAGCCAATACCTTTTGCAGAACTCCAATGTTCTGCAACATGAATAACAAGATATTATTTTGTCATTGCATGATATATGAAATGACTAGGAAAAATAATAATTGTGGAATTGAGACATTTGTATTTTTGTTGCAAGGCGTTTTAAAAGCTAACGCGGAGGCAAATCACTAAAATCGTCTTGCTAGTGAAGAACAGCGTTCACATCCCTTTAACTGACAACTTCAAACTGGCTCACATGTAAAGACAAAGAATAAAAAAACTGCTTTGTTTGATACACCTCTCCTCAATCAAAGCCTGAACAATCATATGTCATACTGTTCTGTGCACACAGCATGATGTAGAACAGTGATGGATGGTTCGTCTCAGCTTGACAAAATGAGAGGGAGATTAAAATATCATGGCAGTAGCCAAGAACAGGAACGTCATGGGGCTAGCCAAGAAAACAAACTTTTTTTTTTATACTGTACTTGTATACATTCTTGGTTGATGTAGATCAGAGTTTCCCAATCTACATCTGACGAAGTTTTCATTCACTTCGAGCCAACAACACACCTAAGGCCAGGGATTTTGAATCCTGTCTCAAAGCATGTCCAGCAAGACCATATTACCTTGTTCTCCCATCACACGTCAACCAGGTTTTCTGGGGAAGTCGAAAGCGTAAGGTCTTAGGAGAGAGATCACAAGAAAAAAGACAGAAAACTTCTTGCCTCAGCCAAGAAGAAAATCATACAAAATCTTCTATATATGAAATAAGACTACACTGCCTACCAGAGGATTATAGCAGTACTGCAGTCCTTTTTTCATCAACTAAAAAAAGTTTCCAGAAAGCAACACATCAAATCATGTGCTAAGGGGAATGAATTCAGTTAATAATGTGAAATAAAAAGATATTTAATATATGCATAAAAACCCACTGCTGAATTACAGGATATTGGGAGAAACATTAATAATGAATTACAAAAGAGAAAAACTTTGTTGACCTCATGACAAGTTAGTGAGGTATTAAACTTGTTTTTTAAAGCTTTATAATCTGCTACTAATATTGTTGGTGTTCTAAAAAGAGCAATGTATTTATACAACAGTAAAACGTTAGTTTAAAAAAATATTTGGTTTGCTCTCCTGAGGTAGGTCATAAATACTAATAAGATAATGTGTATGTTGTACATTGTAGAAGTCAATAACTTAAACAGGTCCCACCTTCATCATAGTGACTGATGTCGTTCAGCAGACTGTTAACTGCAAACTCCACACAATTTGAAGATGTGTTGCCTGCACAAACAGCGAGGGCGACAAATTAAATATAAATTGTATCTTCAGTCCGTTTCTTTGCGTTTATGCTTTACACCCCACAAGCTCATCGATCTCACACTCCTCTCCATGATACTGGAATGGAGGTTTATTGGGTATAACTGCCGTACCTTACCACCCCTTTTAAATCCCATCACTGAGGCTACCTTGCTCCAAAAGCTCCTCATCAACAGATCACTTTAAAATCACCTGGCAAAGCTTCACTGCATGAAATTTTGTCTTTGAGAAGAGGGTCCACCCACCTTCCTATGTGCTAGGGTAAGCCTGTATTAAACATTCTGATCAAAAATGTATTCAAGTCGAATGTGTTTCTTTGCAGTCTTAAATAATCGATGTGGCAGTATATCTGAATGAAGAGTGCCCTGCTCCTCCTAAATTAATGTGGGCAAAAAACAATGGAACTTATCATAGTGAATTAAAAAAAAATTAAACACCTTCCTGTTAAATAATTCAATTTGGAAATTCAGTGAGAAAGACACCTAAGTTCTAACGTCTCTTACACTGGTTTAATTTAATCGTGTTATTTATTAAATTCTTTTGTGTTTATATATTTATTTTACAGCTATTTAGTGTGTATTGTTGGACAATTGTGAGTTCTTCCAGCTGTGATGAACAGATGGGACCTAATTCATTCACACCAGTGAAGGTGCAAAGCACAGTGGATCCTGTACTAATAAAGTCCTATAATGACATAACACATATAAAATGCTCATAAACATCCTCTACAGCTAAATGACTTCAGGAACTGCCTTGCATAAGATCGGGGCTTAGTTGAATACCTTGCATTGTGTTGTCTGGACAGTCAATTCTAGGCTTTTATGCCTGCATGGATAGATGGTTACCAAACTGTGGTTCCTTGGTGTTAGCCAGCTCAGGAACCAGCTTGCTGACTACCTCTGGCTTTCCCCAAAGAGGTCCCCAGGTAGCACCAGTCTTCAATGCCTGGGGTCATTTACCTTGTCTGACACTGAGTCAAAGATACTGCTCTCACCTACTTGATTGGTCTCACCACTAGTCGCTTGCAGGTTTTTCTTGTTGCTGGTTTCACTTGAGCAGTTTCCCCACTGCCTCATTCCTAAAATCGCTACAAACAAAAGACTCTTGTGCAAAGATTTAAAGAATGTTTATTTGTATGCATCTATTGTCATTGGCCACAGATCAGTCAACTAGGTTTGCCTTCAACTGTTGAGCATATCAGTTAGGGTTAGGGTTGAAACGTGTCATCTACGGTATAAGGGGTGCACAGCATATACGTAATTTTACCCCTGAGTTCAAGTGCAAGAAAATCTTCAGCAGGACATGCAGAACATGGCAACCCTCCTGGAACTGCTTGAGCAAACTGATTGGTTCTTGGAAAAGGCAGAAGAAGTGGTCATTGTTTCTCTAGCTTCAAGAACCTGTGATGAGTATAAACTGTGATGAGTATAAACTGTACACTATGCATATGCTGCATGAACCGCAAAACTACACACAAAAAAAAAACTTGTTTGCCTCATCTCATTGTACCAAAGATGGGCCTTCAATTCGAATCTGCAGCCAAAAAAAAATTAGTTGGCCAAATTAAGGGATCTGTGCACAGCTTTGAGAGGCACATTTTCTCATACTTTTATGATCTGGTATAGAAAATAGATGCAGCAGGCATCCATTGTTTCCTACCAATAAACAGACACTTTCAGTAAGACAGTATGAAAGCTCTACAGTGATTGGCCGCATTAAAACCAACGACAGATGACCTGAATAACATTGATTATCTTGTTATAATGGCACCTGTTAAGCGGTGGGATATATTAGGTAGCAAGTGAACAGTCAGTTCTTGAAGTTGATGTGTTAGAAGCATAAAAGTTACAAGCGTAAAGATTTTACAAGGGCAATATTTTGATGGCTAGACAACTGTGCGAGAGGATCTCTAAAACGGCTGCTCTTGTGGGGTGTTCCCGGTATGCAGTGGTTCATACGTACCAAAAGTCGTCCAAGGAAAGACAACCAGTGAACCAGGAAAAGAGCCATAGACACCAAAGGTTCTCCGATGAACATGGAGTACAAACAATAGGCCATCTGGTCCAAGAAGTGCTACTATAGGACAAACAGCTGGCTTTGATAGAAAGGTGTCAGAACACAGTGCATCACAGGATGTTGTATATAGGGATGCATAGCCACAACCTGGTCAGAGTTCCCATGCTAATCCATGTCCGCTACCGGCACGTGAGCATTGGAACTGAACCATAGAGCAATGAAAGAAGACGATGTGGTACGATGAATCACGTTTCCTTTTACATCATGTTGGCAGCTAACTGCATGAACATCAACGACTGGGAGAAAAGCTGGCATCAGGATACTCTACAGTGACGAGGCAAGCTTCCCCAGTGTGATACTCTGAGTAATGTTCTGCTGGGAAACCTTGGGTTCTTGTATTCATGTGGATATTAAAGGCAGTGGTCTCTTTCAGCAAGATAATCGACTCTGTCACACTAGAAAAACTGTTCAGGAATGGTTTAAGGAACATGGAAGAGTTCAAGGTGTTGACTAATGTCTAGATGCCAAATACCACAGGACCCTTTCAGAGGTCTTGTGGAGTTTATGCTTCAGTGGGATAGAAATGCTTTAGTGGCACCCAATATTAAGCAGGACGTTTTAATGTTATGGCTGACTGGTGTATATAAAAAGGAAATATAGACCGTTATAATGTAAGGAGATCCTTGTTTTCATAGCTGCTCCTGTGATAGCGTAAAAATCACCCAAACAAAGGACAGTTCTTGGTGGTTAGCTGTGTTGTAACCATGATAAAACATAACCTAAGTGATGTCCATAGTGTAGAAATGTGATTTAGAGTAATAGGCTATACTGCATAAACTACACTGCCGGATATGTAGCTGTCGTGTCCTAACCACCTCTACGTTTTTGAACTACTTCGTTATTGCCTTGATTTCAACAAAGGTCCGTAATGAACATTCAGTTCTGCAAGCCATTCTTACTTTGTCATCTTTTAAATATGGAACATCAGATTATGTAAGGTTACCACACCTTTTACATTTACCAACACTCTATTCATTCATTGCAATAGTGCAATTTTTATTTAAATGGCTCTGGCTCAAATTTGGCTGATTTATTTTATTCATGTAATTAGATAACTTTAATTTGTTATATACTTATATATCTTTAAGTATATATTAATGTATTTATCAAAATACACACTGAAACCAACATTTAAAATATGTAGCGTCACATTCATATTTTTTGTTGATGTACTTTTTTTCTCCCAATTAGTTGAACATACCTCTCCAAATCTTTCTGACTCTCTCTTTGTCTGTGCAGGTCTCACCTCCTCTGCAGCGGTCTGGTCAATAATTGGACAACCTTCAACAAAAGTAGCCTTCCATTTTTTTCCACTACTAAGCATGCAGTATGAAATTGCATTCAATAATACCTTGGCCTGCTGTACAGTGTAAATAACTCTCTAAATTCCATCTACTATATTAAAATTGTTTAAATTTGTGCTAGGGGTAGGGCTAGCTAGGGTTAAGTTGGTGCTAGGGCTAAGATTAGTTTTAAGGTTGGGTTTTATCGTTAAGGGTAGGGTTAATGAAATATTACTAGCCCTCTAATAGGCCCAGGCCTGCACACCTTGGAAAAACATTTGCATTTGATATTCACTGCCTCAAAAATTTCAAGACTGGCTCATTATGAGGAGCTGCTATAGACACACTTATTTTAGCTTAGTTTACCATTTAGACTTACTGGCTGCTTATCTTTTCGACAAGTGGCAGTCCTGGCTTGTGGTCTGTTCTTGTCTAATAAACTAAATTTATCCCACTGACATGCAAAATAAGATGAAAGACCTGCATCCCTGGAATTAGTAGGTTCTCTCTTCTAGCTGTTTGAAAGATCTAAATTTATCCACTGCAGTCAGCCAGGCTCAGAAAGCTATGAAGCTAAATAAACATGTGGCAAAATAATTGGAAGTAATTTTGAATTTTAAGTAAGGATGACAGATGAATTCACTGTACACTTCCCCTACTCCCATTCCTCCACCTTCATGATGCTGAAGGAAGACCTGTGAAACAGTACCATCTACAGTCTAAAAACTGCCAGCACGTTCCTGTAAAGCAAAACGAAAACACAATTTTAAACAAAGCTATGTTTTAATATGTGCATCCCAAAATGCTTTCACACAATCATGTATACACCATTATTAGTCCTAATCATTTTTATTTTTGATCCAAGTTTTTCACCCCCCAATGTGGCAAGCAAGTGATGTTTTGTGACTGGTGCCACGTGTGGCAGTGGAGAGCGGTATAAAACATGCTGTTTGTACTTGAAGCATCTCCTAGGGTATCAGGCTGATCTAGTTTACCGTTTTAATGTTGTTTGTTTAAGAGGTTTACGCTGAGAGAGCAAAACTCTCATATAATCATTGCTGGCATTTCTACAGCATTCACGAATGCTGTCGGGTTTGAGAAAGGGCAATAATTCAACTTTACATTGGAAAAATTCCTTTACATTGTCATGATATGCTACAATACTTACAGCAAACCCAACAGCCTTGAATACAGGTGCGAACTGGTCATCTAGACATTCTGGAAATTTCCATGACAGCCTTCCGTCCAACGGCTCTATGGTTCCTCGACCTCGAGTCGCACAGTGACGCCTGCAGTCGAAGGCGCTTAATACAATAATTTGAATTTTGAAAACAGACGATGAAAAAAGAGCGCTTTGTTGGTCGTAAGAAATGTACCAAATGTATTCGTTTTTAAGGAAACTACAAGCTCTATCGATAACGTCCTCAGCTGTAGCTCGTTCTCTTCCCGCCACAAACATTAGCGCCTACCAGGTCCATGACGTCACAGGAGCGTTGATGGACTGTATGCAGAGTCCTCAGCGGATCGTTGCCTCTAAGGACGCGTCCTACATAACGGTTTTAAAAGTTTTAAACATAAAAAGTTTAAAGAGAAACCGTGTGGTATTGATGTGACTTGACTGGACAATCCTACTGTGGCCTGAGTGTACGTGCGCTGCTTGTGGTGGGCCTATCTGGGACCTTTCAGAGCCGTTTTCAGTCCCAGTCTGTCCCTGCCTGGATATGTCCAACTTGTAAAGCTAAACATTTCAAGCCATGACAGACGTGTTAGTCTAAAAATGATTTCGATTAAACATCAAGTGAATTCGTTATTTTTTCTGATCTTACGTTAGTCATGCTTTTCTTTCATAGCCGAACCATATCTTTTGCTTTTTTGTTTTTAAATTAACGAATTTCAATTGGTGTAAACAAACGTACTCAATGACCAAGAGGACGCAGTAACGTAGTGTGTAATGTTTTATGACTGAGCGATGTTACAGATCACAACAGAGATGAGTAAAATAACAATAAATACATTTTCTTTGACAGTGGCAGGTGCTAAAAGTGTGTTAACCAAAAAGTGAAAACAAGATATACTAAAAGTGAGTACATTTATTAAGACAAGAAAATAAGAAAAATCAAAATCAAGACGAAAAATGTAAAAATTACTCATCATTTCCATCCTGTCACCATCAATTACTTGATAAAATGGCAACCCATAACAGTGGCTTACAAGAAAGGGCAAAACTTTTAAAAAGGTATTTTAAAAAAAAACTGCTCTTTGTAGAACTGGCCAAATGGAATGGCAAACAGTGAAAACTAAGTTGTTTTGTCACCTGAGAGCTTAGGGAAACAGATTCGCTTCATCTGATACTCCAGCAATTCAGATGCTCCAAAGATCAAGTTCCTGCATTTCAAGGCAGTTATGCAAATGTACGTGACTGAGACAAACAAATACTGACCCAAGGTAATAGCAGTTGATTCAAATCACTAAATCACCAAAATAAAGTCTACAGTGTGAGTACTTCACGGAATTCACCTTCAAGCATCCTGATAGAGTACAATCTCTGGCGTACTACAATCGAGGTGTAATGTCTTATACATAGAAAATAGTATAGCCAAGTTCTAAAATGTGATTTAAGGTTTCCTAGCCCATCACATTGGCTTTGCAATAGGGACATGAAAAAAGAGAGTTAAAATAAAATCCCTATACTATGACATACACCCCTCTACCACACACACGCTTGTATTCCTCAAGGTCTCTACTTTCAGTAGCTGAACAGTTTCATTTTATACGGCTCATGGTTTACATTAAGACATTGTTGGGGGGAAAAAAAAAGAACAATTAAAGATTGTCCAAAGAACAGATAACCTGTCCATAGTACATTTGTATTTAATAGGCTCAATCATAGTTCATTGATTGAATAGCCAACAGGATACACAGATAAAGGAAACTTCATTGTACAAAATCCATGTAACAAACCCCCCCCCCACCCCCAAGAGAAATGTAGAGAAAGTGTAGCTGGAGATAATCTTGTCCTCAGCAAATATCACAAAATATCTCACACAAAAAACACTGTTCCTGTTACAGTACAGTACTTTAGAGACAAACTGTGTTCTAGAGACAAATGTGATGAGAAGACAAAGATGGTTAGTGTAATGCTGAGAGCAGGGAACAACGACAAGGGGGGTGTTGGCGTGTAAAAATCAGACAACTTAGAAAAAAGTGCTTCAGATGAGCCAAAAGAGTTGGTGGTCCTAAACCCATCTGAGGTGCGGAGTGCAGTTTCTTTTTTTCTTTTTTTTTAATTCTTCTGGGGTAAAAGGGGGGGGGGGTTGAATCCTTCATGAGTTTGGTCTTTTCGTGTGACTGAGTCTTCCGGGACCAGTCCAGTGGCTGTGGATGGCGTGCGTTTATCTGAACAGCACAGAGACTGTCATGTCGTGTTACATGTCCCATTGTGTCTCTGAACAGCACAGAGACCGTCCTGTGGTGTTGCACGTCCCGTTGCTCAGACCCACTTACGCCAGGCTCCTTTGCCTGGGTTTTATTCTTGGATACAACTGTTTAAAGAAACGTGAAAAAGACAACAGCTCAATCATAGTTCAATAGTTCAGCTATTCATAGTTCAGCTCAATCATACTGGGTGGAAAAAAAAAACCTTTTGTGCAAAAAAAACCTAACAATATTTTAGTTATTCCACAATATTAATCTTAAAATGGCATGAACTCAATAATTACTTACAGAAATAGCACAACATATTGTAATTTAGAGAAAGAGAGAAAACAGGTTTTTTAATTTTTATTACATTTTTTTTATTTGGATTACGTTAAAGCCAGCTGGTGCTTAAAAAAGAACACGAGAAAGAATATCTCCCCCCCCCCCCCAACTTACCCCAAGCAGGTTTCTGGGGATGTAGCCCTCCGTGTCGCCCATGCGTGCCCACCACCACTCCACCTCGTCCTCATCCTCCCTCCGCAGCACCGTCATGCAGTCCCCCTCGCCCAACTGGAGCTCGTCGTCTTCCTCACTCTGGTAGTCCCACAGGGCGTACACCACGCCTCGGTTCATGATCCCCATCTTCTCCTGGACTCCTGGAAAGGCAGGAGCAGCATTCGGTCAGGGGGGAGGAGGGGGGGGGGTTGTCTACACACGCCCCAGGATAGTGGGGCAAAGGACCAGTGAGAATGCAGACGACTACACCAGATGACAAAGTGAACCAGTCGTGTGGCGTGAGCAGGAGTGTAACACACGCACCGTAGAGGAACTGCGAGCACTGGGTGTAGCCCTCCTCCATCTCCTCACACTTATCCGCCGCCGTCTGCATGTCGCTGTAGGTGGTGGCGAACACGGCTGCGCCCGACTCCACCAGGAACTTGCACACCTGCACGTTGTTGCACGAGGCCGCGCAGTGCAGGGGGGTCCTAACACGCAGGCAAAATAAAGTACAAAAATCAAGAAAACCGACGCCTAAAGTGAAACGTAGTCGGATGGCGGTGTATCCCGGTTCAGAGGGGCGACTCACCAGCCGTCGCTGTCTGCGGCGTTGACGTTGACTCCGAACTGCACGAGGAACTTGACGATCTCGGTGTGGCCGGCACACACGGCGTTGTGCAGAGCCGTGATGCCCTCGTCGTTCGCCTGACTCGGGTCCTCGACCTGCGGGGGGGGGACATTTTGGTTTTCCTCCTTGAAAAGCAAAAAAGTGCAATGAAATGGAAAAAAACTTGGGAGCTACTAAATAAAAAAATTGGGATGGCAAGCATGATGACGTCTGGTACAAAGCATGGAGAGTCGAAGCCTCAAAACGCTGAAAGAGCAACACAGTCTTTAGAAAACAAAACAAAAGCAAAAATTTGACTCTATACATTTAAACACTCCATGATGACTTGGCAAAGTCCAGCAATACTCCACATGCAAGCAAAAGTTCTCTTGTATCACTTTTTATCATGAGATAGAGTGAAGGAATCTGGCATCATCACCTCGTAGATGATCCGCTGCACAAGATCAAACTCGCCTTCCAGGGACGAGTCCAGCAGCAGGGCGAGGGGGTTGAACTTCACCCGCATGCCGTGATCGATGCGTTCGGACCCGGCCTTCCGCAGGTTCGTCCGCTTGCCCTGAGAAAAGCGGAAGCCTGGTTTCACTCCATGACGTGGGACCCACAAACCCCTGGTGCTCCTACAGAACTTCCACGCACTGAACCGATGCGAATAAACCCTGGCTTCACACAGCAGGATTGCGTAAGACGATTACAGCTATTCTCCTCCTCAAATAAAGAATGCTTTTAGGTTTTAGTGGAAACCAGCTCATTATGGGTAAATTGGGGCACTAAGGAACGGACCGTTTCATTTATTACGGCTGCGTGGGCCTTATTTAGAAAAGCTGCTTTAAGAGAATCAATAGAGCTTTCATGGTGGAATGCCGATCTTTGCATGCGTGTCTAGGCAAAGGGGAAAATAATGAATGTTCCATTTGAATCAGTGAACTTTACGTGAACGTTCAGTGGTGCATCTAATAAAGTAGCAATAAACAGAACCATCTCCTTTTTATATTGCAGATCTATGATGGACTTATGTCTGAGAAGATGGTCATGACGGAAGCCTCACCAAGAAAAATGGAAATCTTTGCTTCCTGATTGGTATAGTCCAGTGCAATGTGTGCAGTGGAGAAGCCGAGGCTCATGGGTACTTACGGGTGGTAGTGGAACCTGGCCTGTGACTTCAGGAGGCTTCATGCTAAAGGTGTCTTCTCCCAGAACCTCCTGTTCAGCACCGCTGGGGTACGGAGGAGGAGGGTACGGAGGGAACTCCTCTACATAGCTCTCAGAGGGCGGCGGCATCCCGGGGGCATGCTCTTCCGCCACAGGGGGAGGTGGCAGTGGGAGCAGGACGTCCTCGGGCCGTGGGGCCGGGTGTGGAGGGGGCGGTGGCGGGATGAAGTCCTCGCCGTCGATCTTCAACACGGTAGCGGGCGCTGGCGGGTCGGAGCGTGGCTGCTCGGGCTCCTCGGGCTCAGAGGCGGGCTCCCCAGGACCCTCGGGTACAAGAGGATCAACCGGTGCGGCGATCTCCTCTTCAGCTGGGCTGGGGGAGCTCACGGTGGTCTCCATGGCAGCCAGAGTGGTCTTCTGATAGAGGAGCTTCTGGATGTTGGGGCCGGCGGGCCCCTCTGGTTCCGTGATGGAGCTGCGCTTCTTAAGAGGCCGCGGTGCATTGTACAGCTTTTTCCTCAGCGCCTCCAGGTCCACGTCGCTCTGGTTGCGGTACGGGTTGGAGATGAAAGGCAGCAGCTTGGTTGGGCTCAAGGGCCTGGGCACTCGCTCAGGCTCCTGGCTCTCAGAGGCAGGGCCGCCATTCCCAACAGGGGCCGTCTCTGCATCTGCGCCGCTGGGTCGCTCCAGGTAAGGGTTCTCTATAAGCTGTGGCTGGGGGCCAGGGGGAATCACAGGCTTCGAGTACACTGAATACACAGCAGAAGAGACAAAAAAAATGGCGTCATGGTCAGGGCCAAAGGAAACCCACTTTAGAGAAGAAAACTCCCTCTGTGCTGGGAGTGTGTGAAAAGAAAAACAGCTTCAAGTATCCTCCCATATCACCAATTTGTGTGGGTGTGGGTGTGGGTGTGTGTGTGTGCACATTAATCAAACTTGAAACCATCTGATTTGTAGCAACCACAGATAACTGACGGTACCCAATATGCTACATGGTCTACACTCATCATACCAAGACGTGTTACGATATGACACAACCTAGTACTGAAGTACTATAACAACTTTACACTATGTAAACTGCCACTAAATACATCACTGAATAAACAACTGATGCTGGTTAATTTAACAAAGTCTGAGGTGAGAGATGTGGCTGGTCTTCTACGGTTTTACATTTAAACTGTTACAATTTTTAGTTAATTTCCAGAGTTTACCAAATTGAGTTTAAGCCCTGACTAAAAAGAATTTCCAAAGATGACTGACCACAGACAATGCCACAGATTCCAACAAGGCTTAATCCATGTTCAGGAAACCAGCCTTTAAACTTTTAACAAGTTAATGAATGTAAGTAATTAATCTATAAAGAACAAAGTACTCACAAATGTGGGCCTATGTAGCAAATCCTTATTGAAAAGGATTGAACCCGTTGCCAGATTTGCCCTAATCCCCCGCCCTTTACCTAAAGACGCTAAAACCCTGTACTCTTCCCCACTCTCCAAAATCTCACTCACTGCTGACGAAGTTGCTGCGGTTCTGGGAGCGGTTCAGCGCTCCTTGCACCCCCGGCTGGAAGACTTTGCCCAGGGTTGTCTGCTGCGTGTACATGGAGTAAATGGAGCTGGCTGCCAGCGTCTGGGGCTTGGTCAGGCCCTGGGCGCCTGGGTCCTTGGACCCCGGGAGCTCCGGGGTGAAAGGCCGCACGGTGGCTGCTGGCGGGGCCTCCTGTTTGGGGGGCAGGGGTAAGGTGCTGCTCTGCGAGGAGGGAAGGACCGCACGCGCATGGGACCCGGCCGCTTGCTGCTGGCTGGCTGGCTTGTTCTTGATGCCTGTGTTGAGGGACAGCTTGCCGTTCTCGATCTGACCACCAGAGGGCAGACTGACCTGTCGGGGTTTGCTTGGTACAGGAGGAGGAACCTTGACTGTGGTTTTAACGCCACTCTGCATGAGAAAAAGAACCCTTAGAGACTCTCATACTCGGAGTATAGAATCCACAAATCATTCAGCAGAGCTTTAACATATTTTCAGACCTCTAAATCAAAGTCTCTCGCTGGTTCACTAGTATATAAAACACTAGTATATTCTACTACTCGGGCAAGATTGAATCTCAAAAGTCACATGCGCCTGGGCTACCTGGGCATCCCTGACGAGGTCGTCGCTGCTCTGGTTCTTGCGTAAGGCTGCGGCGGGCGGCTCAGCAGCCTCGAACATGGAGACAGGGCGTGCACGGCGGTCCTGATGTTGCGCCCGCTTGAGCACGTCTGCATCATCTGCGAAGGTAACGGGAGGACATGAATTGCTATTCACAGTGCGGCTAGACTCGGCCCTGCCCGCGGAGGGGTTCCAGCAGAGTTATTAGACGTATTGAAACGGAGACGCGGGGTGGGGCAGGATCACCTTGCTCCACTGTGCCTTGGCTCGTCATGCGCGGGAGGGTGGAGGAGCCGTGGGCGGCGCTGGGCTCGGTGACGGGGGAGCTCCACTCGGATGCTTTGGACAACTTCACCACCTGCAGTCCTGGAGGTGGAGATGGTGAGGTTATGCAGGGGACAGTGCTGAGACCATGCAAGATCAGAATATATCTGTCCATGAGTTCAGGGCTTTGTGTGCAATGAATTCTCTCTGTAATGAGTTTTTGCTGGAAAGGAAAAGCAGACAAGCCAGGGAGGGGTTGTGGCCGGGTGGGGGTGATTTATTCAACAAGATAAAAGATGCACAAAAAAAATGACACCAGGTCAAAGTGTGCACAGAAACAGTTTGCTGTGCATATGGAAAGCATTCTAGATGACAAATTTCTGAAGGGGGGAGGGAATTGTACAACAGCAAACATTCACATACTCACATAGCAACAGAAATGGGCAAAGAAAAAAAATCAATAAGGGTAGTGTGACGTTTAAATCTCTGAATATTAAAAATAGCGACAGCACTCAGATTCAACATGCCAACACGAGTCAAACGCAGCTCAAAGCTTGTTCTCTCTCAGACGCACCACACGCTAACGGCTAACACAGCAGAACTGGCGAGTACCTTTTCTTCTGGCCCACAGTTCTTTCAGCGGCTGAAGCAAGAACATTGCTTCTAAAAAAACGCAAAGCACAGACAAAACTGAACACAAGAGGCACTGGGATGGACGAGAGTGTGTGTGTGTGTGTGTGTGTGTGTGTGTGTGACAGAGAGAGAGAAAAAGAGAAAGAAAACCCACTAAATAGCTCTCTAAACTGAGGAAAGGAAGTGAGCGGGATCTGTTGCGTCTTTCCTACTCACTCCGACGTTCTCTCCTACTTTAGCACTGTGCGCAACGTTGTGGCAGGGTTGTGAAAAAAAAAAACCTGTTACGTTTAACTCCTGCCTGTCTCCCGACAGAGCATGTGGAGGGTAAAAGGGAATTCAAGAGGCCACGGGAAGGGAGGGGTGCGGCGGGAAAGGAGGACTTGTGTGCAGTCGATGAGTAGAAGTTATGGTCCTCTCTTATTAACCTCTGCTTTGGAGAAGACCTCATCCATTTTTCATGAGTACAGACGGATTCCCTCCACTCGGAGGCTGTTTAAGTGGGCGATTAATGCTGACACTCCCCTATGAGGAACCAAGGGGGAGAGGTTCGCCGCAGTAGGGCATACTGCTCCTTTTGTACAGGTGGGCTAACACAGGCCGATGCTGGACGCCATTGGTCTCCTAATGAATCGTGCCCTGCTCTGAATTCACAAACGACCAATGAAGATTCAGCGTCACGGTGACGAGGCCTCCGGAGTCAGGATGCCAAGATAATGTCAAGATGTTGTTTCTGAATTTTTCTTGCCAGGATTTCAGCACATCTATGTTAATCTCCCCAGCCTTGGTGATAAGAAATTAATTATGCAAAAATAGCACCGCCATCTGACTGCAGTTCCAGAATTGCAGGCATATAGTGACAAAGAAAAAGCAGATGGATCCAATCTCAAACAAAGAAGAAGAAGAAGAAGAAGAAGAAGATGCAGGAAGGGAGGTCAGTAAAAGATGGACCACCGCACCACAGCACACAAACGTCTAGGGTGGGGGAGTCTACCGTCAGAGCTGAGCTTTAACCCGGCGCTACGCTCCAGCCCTTCAACTGCCCACCCCCAGTGCTTCTCTCCAGCTGTAGATGTAAAAACACCAAACTATGCATGGACAAACAACTGCACAGAAACTTCCACCTCAGCAGTTTTGGCAAAGAGGCCCTCTATGACATCACACACAAAAAAAAGATAGGTTCTTCAATGCCACCATTTTGTTTTGACTTTTGTTTTTTTGGGGGAGGGGGTTTACAGGTTTGAATTCAGCTGCACTGCTCAATTATGCACTTGGGTTTTGTTTCGTTTTGTTTTTTTGTATTTACCTGAGCCAGGTTTCCCGTGACCGGGGGCCGTGCTCTTCTCTTGAGGGGGCAGGGTAGCCGTGCCGTCCGGGTAGGTGGGCTTCACCGGCAGCTCGTGCCTCACTGTGCCACGAGGCATGGTGGATGACTGGATGTACGGTCCCACTGCTGCCACCCGGGAAGGACCCACTGGCTGAGGCACCTGGCCATCCGGAGGCACCTGGGTGGCGGAACAGGGTGGGAGGGGTTAAATACAGAACAAGAGGACAAAAGGATGGAGGGGGTAAGACGAAAAAATTTTCATTTTTTTTATGAGTTTTTTTGGGTTTATTTCCACCATTACTCTTCCCAGAGTACAAATGAAGTTGGTATTACTGTAATGGCTTTTCAGATTTTTACTGTTAGCGGAACAAATGTCTTAATTCTTGCTGCTCTAGTCTTACAAACATTTATGATACAGCTGGTATACTGGCTTTGGCACCAAGTCAGAGAAGGGGGAGGGGAAAAAAAACAACCAAAACAAAAAAACAGGACATATGAATAAACCGATGAAAGAAAGAAAAAACAAACAATTCTGGTGGGCAGGATATACTGTAGCTTCTGAGACAAACCTACATACATGCACTTCTGAGGAAGCCCACACAAACCCTTGATTCAAATTCAATACATCAGCAATTAATTAGCAAAAGGACTCAGAGCTCAGATACTGCCAGGAGGGAGTCGTCAGCCATGGGCAAACGAAGCAGAAACCAATTTTTTTTTTTTTTTTTTTCCCAATTGCAATATAAACCTCTTGCGTGACTCAAACTGAAATCGGCTTAACTCTCACAGATTTCACGTCACAAAGGAAGAGGTTTTTTTGGGGGGGTTTTTTTCTCCTCTCTTTTACGCTGACAAATCTGCTCAACTTGCACAGACGAGACTAGCAACAACGTCCAGGGTGGTGGTTTTACCTTGGTTGGGGCGTCTTTGGAAGGCTTCTCCTTAACGGGAAAGTCATTCTTGAGAGAAACAAGAACAAGGAAACTTCAGCAAGTTCAAAAAGAGACGAACACTCCTGCCTTCCTCTTAAAGGAAGATGGTCACGTCGAGCGAGATGCCAGGGAGATGGGGCGGGGGAATAAGGTTTGTGTTAGTCTGGTACAAGTCAGAACAAAAAGGAAGTCAACAGATTAAGGAAGTCACATACAGAACCTGCTCAAGTTCATGCTGCTGTGCTTGACTGCTATAGCTAATCAGTTCTCTTTGCCGTGGAGGGGGGGGGGGCACCATAATCTATTTGCGTTAGTGTGGAAGAGCTGAGTCATTAAGATACAAGAAGCAGGCGGCAGGACACGGAGAGCACGCTCGGTTATCTCTCGGCTACCTCCAACACGTTTAGGGTCACGTCTTTGTAGAGGCAGGAGGACTTCATGAGAGATTGCACGTCTCCTCCCCCCCCCCCCCTCCCATCGGAAGGAAAGCACAGTGACTGCCAGGAGAAAGTGGATTTGTCCTCACTTTAAGAGGATCTCTGTGGCGGAGGCTAAAATAGCTTCATTAAGCTGGCTTGCTGACCTAGTCTCTTGAGTAGGTGCAAAGTCTTCAATGACTTGGCAAAATTGGATTGAAGTTGCGATGATCGTCCATTAATTAAGTGCAGATGATTTTTCTCATAAATGGACACTTTGTCCAGACTGACTGAAGGAAGTGTAAATAAAAGTGACAGAGATGGAAAGGATGTGGATAACTGTTAACCAACCACCGATAAACCAAAGCAGAAAGAAACAAAATTATTAAAAGATGTAATTGGCTCTTTACTCCAAGGTGCAATTTAGCCTATAGGAAAAAAGGTTAATGAAATCTCCAGTGCTGAATCAACTGGCATCTTAACAAACTAAGCAATTTCACTGATGCAATATTTAACTGCCACAGAGAAAAATGCAGAGTTTTGCTATTTTCTGAAGTAGTGTCAAAAGTCGGTTGAGAGTTACGACGTCTCAGATGGGCTAAGAAAAGTTATGGCGCCCCTCGAAACGCCCTCGGAATGGTTGAGTAAAACGGAGGATATGCACAACAACACCATCCTAAGATTAGAAACTCGCATTATAAAATAAACAGAGAAGGAATTAAGTGCCGTGGCCTTAGCCTGGTGCGTCTGGCCAGGTGAACTGTCCATTCATGTATTCTTTATAAATCACGGAGTGCACATTAGCAGAAACTAAACTAGTCCGTTGATCTTGTGTGAGTTACGCACAGCACCATAATCACCACCAGTTAGCATTAAAAAAAAAAATCTCATTTAATTTGTTAAGACACCCAGAAAACAAAAGAGCAACTGGTAATAATTCCAATTGTAGGAATAAGGGGGAAAAAAAACATCTTACTTTAATCTGTGCAGGGTCTAAGATGCTTGAGATCTGTGGCTTAGAAGAAAGAGAGTTTGCTTTGACTCAGCATCCAATAGAGGACAGTTTAGGAAAGACAGCAAAATCAGTGCTTTGGGGTTTATACCTGGCTGAATTACATCGTCTTGCCTTTGGCATGACATTATTCCACAAGCAAGCAAAAAAAATATTATATGTACCACAACCTGCAGAAAGGCAGAAAACAAACTTACAGTAGAAGTAAAAGACATCAAGAGTCTTCTAAATTCTGAGGTACTTGAGATCTAAGAGGCCATATAATTAAAAGAAAATAAAAATAAAAAAATCAAATCACCATGGAAACCAAACATTGACAGGAGCTGTTGTCATCCAAGCATTGCCCAAAATAAAATAAAATAAAATAAATAAATTAATTAAAATAAAAAACACGCAGGTCCAGTAGTCCCAAAGCTTTTGGTGGATTAGAAAACCAACAGCAATGCTAAATATGAGCTGGCAGCTGGGCTAACATCACAGCTGTGTCAGGACAGAAGAACCTTGCTCTCCGTTTGTATAATCTTGCAGTAATAAGAAAGCAGGTGAACCGGCACGTTTCTTCTGAAAACTCGGCTCTGCTTAGAGCTCACAAGTGTCAGACCACCGGGAAAAAGTAGGCTAGCTTTCTCTTATGCTTCGCAACCTAGCATCTTCGCGATGGAGATTAATTCACTGTGTTAACCATTATGCCTCATTAGCTTTGACGTATTATAAAACTAGGCAGTTAGCGATTTTAAGGCACCTGGAGCCGTCCTCGTACAGGTTTTGGGAGGGCGGTGAGCCTTCGGTACGCTTCAGCTGTGAAGCGGCCAAGCGCTTCCCTTGTGAGAGACGCCGTATTAGAATCACGAGAGGCTTGGTGGAACAGCACGTACGTTACCACAGATCCGTCGCGGATGTAAAGAAATAGAACTTCTGTATTTTGACTACAGCTGGGGCGGGACGCTCACCGGAAGGTTCTCCTTCTGCTGCAGCGCCGCCTTCTTCTTCCAGAGGCGGTCCCGCAGCTCCCCCACGCGCTTGTCCATGGCCACCACCTCCTGGTTGCGCTTGGTCAGGTTCTCACGCTGCTGTTGCAGCTTGGCGTTCTGCTCCTGGTTCATGGTGTTCCTCAGCTGCGTGCAGGGATGGGGACGGTTTAGTTGGTACAGGGGGGCACCCCTGGGCTGCGGCGGTCAATACACCGTTGCTAGCTTTGGTTAGCGCACATCGTTTTTGTAACCGAAGCAGCAAGGACCAGCAGTACATTAAAGAAAATTTAAATACAGGAGAATATACACCGAGGTAGGAATATAAGGAGTTGTCCTCCACTCCATCTTTGGCCGTTGCCTGCTCACCTGAAGCTCTCTGTAGAGACGGTCCAACTCGGCCACAGAGCTCTGGTTGTCGTGGAGAGCGTCCAGTTTGCCGTTCTTCAGCATCTCCAGCTGCCTGCTGAGCTCCTCCACCTTAGACACGGCCACCACCAGCTCCCGCTGTTTCTGCTGGAACAGGTTGTTCATCTGCTCGATCTCCTCCACTGTAATTAGTAACACACACACACACACACACACAAACACACGTACGTTAAACTCATTACAATGCAACTCCATATGCATGACTTTAAATCCTGGAACCTCTGCCCAAGTTTGGCCAGAAGACAGAGCCGAGCCAGCATTTTTAAGAGAACCGGGCCCTCAAAGCTTTTATAAGTGCTGCTTTTTACTGCAGGGGTTGTGAACTCTTTCTAAGGTTGTGGGCAGTAAGGACCGAAACAGGGGAGGAACAGCTGAGCTGTTCTTTTTTCGCCCTGTGCTCCACGCGTCTGGGGGCCCCGCTCACCCAGTTTGCCGTTGCTCAGGCGCTTCTGTTCCACCTGGCCTTTGAGGGCGCGCACTTTCTTCAGCCGCGCCTCCTGCTTCTGCACGTTGTCGCGGAGACGCTGGAGCTTCTCCTGCTCGGCCGCCTGGTGCTGCTGCTTCTGCTCCTGCTGCTTCAGGTGGCGCAGGCGCTGCTCCTGCGCCGGAGGGAGAACCACTCCGGTGACTCCTTTTTAAAAGTTAACCCCGCCCCCCACCAGCTCTTCCTGTCCCATCGTCTCATCTTTACCTTGGAGGCCAACAGCTGCTGTTGTGCATCAATCTGCTGCTGTTGTCGGGCAGCCATGTCCTGCAGCTCGGCCAGAGTCATGTCCATCCGCGGAGCTGCAACCTGCAACCCGCCACACCTTATATTATATAAATATATAATAATCTCCCACATACCCACACAAAATGATACTTGCATGCGCGCACACACACACACACACACACACAAAAGCACCTCTCCACATAACACACATCTCTCACCGAGCTCGAGTTACACAAAAGGCTTTCACACGAGGATTCAAGGCAAAGGGTTATGAAGTTCCAGCTGTCTTTTCCGTAAACAACCTTGCCTTTCCCGCGAACCTGTGGCACGTTCTTTTTTAACCCTTCCTCACAGTAACTCAACTGGTTTTCTTCCCTAAACATTTCTTTTACGCCCGGAGAAGAGTAAAACACCAACACAAACAAATAATGCCACGGAGAGATGATGCCTGGAGAAGTAAAGAACGCGGTACGTTTCTGTCCGAGAAACCTTTTAGGCCGTCGCTCACCCCGTTCTCCGTTCTTCTGTCGGACGGCCCTTTAACGCCGTTCCTCTTCTGCTCGATGCCCCGGACGTTTCCTGTGGAGTGGAAACCGGCGAGTTAATCGGAGACCGTCTGCCTTTAAAGCTCCTGTGCCCCGCAAGGAGCACAGACTCAAGACTCGACACTGATCGGGTGTAGGGGAAGAGAAAGAAAGCTCAGCTGCATTTTACTCAGAGAGAGAGAGAGAGAGAGAGAGAGAGAGAAAGAGAGAGCAGGTCTCTCTGGTCTCCAAAGGTTGGATTTATATAAAGGTTGAGGTCACAAGCAGGTTACAAAAACCTCGATTGCTCAAAATTAGCAACAGGCCTTGCTGGAGCATCAGAACAAAGACCACAGTGTAACTCTGTGAGTGGTCGTAACCCCCAGATTTACTACGGTTCCCTGAGCAAGAAGGCCAGAGCGACCTTTCATCAAGGGAAATGATCCCATAAAGGCCAGTAAAGACAATCAATCCCCTGGCTAACAGCCACATCTGGCATCGATATAATGCACGTCTGATACTTTTACACATCGTTTTGATTGCAGGTTAACAAGGATTAGCCCAGATCTTGAGGAACATTCACACCGTGCCTGACAGTCTTGAGAAGGTCTTTAAAAAAAACCATCTAATATTACACTGGAACAAGAAGCGAACGCCGGCATTTTCTGTGCGAGCTTAAATAAGAACTTATTCGCTTAGGCCATATGCGAACTTTTTTAATTAAATGAAACTGCCCCAGAGGCCAGCTGGGATTGGGACCGGTGATGGAGATTCCCAGGGTATTTGGGTACTGATCCGTTCCTCCCTGGTGAGGGAGATGATTAAAAGCTCTCCGCCAGGCTTGCCTGGGAACCCCCGTGTGTGTGTGTGTGTGTGTGTGTGTGGCGGGTCAGCTGGTGCTGTGATCAAAGGGGCGAGCGGGCCGGCTCGGACCCACCTGCCTCTCTCCCGGGCGCGCGGTCGTGGCGCAGGAAGAAGCGGACCTCGACCCTGCGCGACCCCCACCGCTGCAGCAGCTCCAGCATCCTCTCTCCCTCACCCATGGCTCGCTCTGCACACACACACACACACACACACACACACACACAATTTATCAAATACATATACGTGTGTACACCACCCACACAGATATGCCCGTCTCTCTCACTCACTCACACACATATCACTTACCGACATGCAGATGTATGCATTTCTCTCTCTCAGACGCACACACACACAGTGAGAGAGATCAGCTCACCCTGGCAGCCTCACGTCGCTTGATAACAGTGAAGCAGTGCTGACACATAGCTAAGATAAGGTAAGGCTTGGCGATATGGGGGGGGATATGACATCACGATACCTTTCTATGATACCCAATTTTATCTTTGCTTTACTTAAGACCTTCACAATGTTAATGCGCAAAACACCAGAAAAATGACAGAAATGCTCTAAAAATGTGACGAATACAAAAATCTATTATCAAAACAGAATCTACACTCACCGGCCACTTTATTAGGTGTACCTGTCCAACTGCTCATTAACGCAAATGCTGAATCAGCCAATCACATGGCAGCAACTCAATGCATTTAGGCATGTAGACATGGCCAAGACGATCTGCTGCAGTTCA
>JAOXYF010000006.1:13912240-13935558 GCA_028565775.1 Sternarchorhynchus goeldii
GCACCTTGTTGAATCTGTGCCACGAAGGATTAAGGCAGTTCTGAAGGCAAAAGGGGGTCCAACCCGGTACTAGCAAGATGCACCTAATAAAGTGGCTGGTGAGTGTAAGAAGGAACAAGAACGGAGCCCGTTCCAATAAATCCGTTTGCTGATATTGTCCATGTACATTTTTTCACTTACATGATATGGGTCAAACTAATACTATATTCAACTGGAGGAGAACGACGGAGAAATGGAACACTCACTTCTATAACATTCCCTTTCTACTGTTAACAAGAAAGTACTGTTAAGTAATTACACTTAAAAGGTTTCTGTTAAACCAACAGGGGTCAGAATAGTAATGATGATCCACAGTTTGATCAACATCCATTATTAATTTTACTAAAAAAAAAACAGCAGTCTCTTGATCAGCTCCTTTACTTCTGTTAAGGAAAAAAAAAACTTAAAACTTAAAACCACAGTCAAAGCACGCTGCAGGACATCTTAACACTTAAACCTGTGGCTTCAGAAACAAGGAGTGTGTATTGTACGTCACTATGTTACAGCTGGTTGGATATGATTTCCATGGTGTATCTTTAAAACCAAAAAAAAAAAAAATTATAATAAAATAAATAAATAACTTTTAAAAAAGGCTTATTTTCAAACCTTTCACACCTAAGAGACAGTGACCTCAGTGACTGGGATAAATTTCAAACTTATGTCAAATACTTAAAAAGGTTGAGGATGACCTTATTTAAAACGCATCACTATTATCCCTTGGCATACAGCTCAGCGAACGGCTACAAAGTAGAGTGATCACAGGAGCCGAGACAAACGCGACTACGAAGTGTCCCTTTAAAACCCTTTAACCAACCCTGAACTGGTTCACCTGAGGATCTGGTATCAGTAAATGATTAGGTATATTATAACTACGGAACAGGCTGGTCTGGCTTCACACTTAACCACGAGTCCTGCTCTGGTTTCACCAAACTATGCTACAAGTTTCCTTTCAATGAAGAAACGCTTCCTTTTGAAACAAATCAGCTGTGAATCCACTTGAATGCAGTCAGGCTGCTTCTTCTTGACCGACTACAGACCTGCACGTCCACGTTTCAGAGATTACTTACATTTTTTTTGCGTTCCTCCACACGGCGATCAGTAATTAGCACACAGGATGTGTCGCGGCCGTTATAAAAGAGGTTATTGTTCAAAACCAGGTCTCGTCTGAATCGCGCACACACAAAAAAAAAAAAAAAAAACGACTTCCCGCCGTCGATGTCGCAGGCCTGCAATAAATAAAGCACTTCAAGGCCTTTTCTAGGAGACGAGAAACGGCTTACGGCCCACTCGGGTCGCTCAGAGTGGCGTAGCCATGGGAACGGGCTTGAGCAAAACCTCAGGTACTTGAAAGCCGAGTGCGCTTGAGGTCGGCGGCAGGATTTGGAACGCGGACCGCGGTTCCAAAACAAGTGCGCTGGTCTCTACGCATTCGAGATAGCAAAGATCACATTTACGCATGAAACCACGGCACGGGTTAATCATGAGCGCGGGACTGCTAGCGTCCCGTCAGTGCGAGCTTGGCCGTCGAGAGGCTTCAGAAATGTCCTGAACAAATATGCCAACGGTAATTTGATGAATTAACAATCTCCTCAACTGTATGCATCAAGCATGTGAAACCAAATTATGGCCTGAAGGCTAAGTGGTGGGAATAATAACCAGAGTCGTGTTTGTGCGTTACTTTCGCCTTACCAGAGCCTCTCCACACCTCGGCCAGGTGGCAGTCAGTCTCTCCCGGCTCCTTGCAGAGCTCCACCACGTCACGGCATATCGTCTCCGGGGTGACGGGCACCTCCGTAAAATGCTGATCATTGTTACTGAGGTACACGGTCAAAAACATCTGGAAGACACCACAGAAGGGAGCAGGGGTGTTAGGACGAACCCAGGCAAGCTTTCCTGACAAAGACCAGACCTTGAATGTCGAAAAATGTTAATAAACACCACCACATAGATACCATAACTTCAGTATCAGGCTGCAGCGCGATTTTACAAGGCTGGAATAGCTCAGATTAAGATTGCTTCACCCCCCACCCCACCCCCGACAATCCATCAGGCTACGACAGAACCCTGGTGTTCCACGCCCTCACAGAGGGAAGACTGTGAGGTTTAACAGTGAATCCTCTCACACCCACACACCCACACACACACACACACACACACACACACACACTCTTCATATGCATTACATTATATTTCTTACATAGTTGATTCTATGATTGTAACTTTCATCCTGTACTGTACCACATGGTCTCTCAATCACCTATAGGTGACTTATTTGTATAATATATTTTATATATATTATATATATTTTTTTTTAAGTGTAATATATACACACACCTTTTTCCATACTTGCATTCTGCTTACCTTCATCTACCTCCTGTACAGTCACCGTACAGTTCACCGCACTTTGCACCTGCTGCAACTTACAAGTGACGAATAAATCTTGAATCTCGGATCTTCTCCTCCCTTTACTGCTGACCGCACACTGAGGCAGAAAAGTGTGTCTCTCGCTGACGCAGTTCTGACCTGCTGGCTGAGCACCTCGGGCTTCATGACTCAGAGTGCACTGACTTTTTTATTTATTTATTTAGATAGAATGACTCAACCTACTGAACTTTCAGCTATTTCAAGAAGCCGAAAGGTGGTCACGTTAAACTTTTGTCCAACGCTCGCTTCAGAAAGGATAAACAAAAGCCCTCGACAATCCGTAGGTAAAGCAGTCAGTGTCACTTAATACAAAGCATCCCGTGTACAGCTTACACACAGTAAGGCTCGGAGTCATTGGAGGATTTGAACGGACATCATTATGTGCCATAAGAAAATAATCCGCTTTTTAAACAAACATCCTGCCGTTGCGGAGGTAAACGTGTGAAGTGCTTCGGTAGTCCTGACATGCTCTGGTCCAGGGGGGTGGGGGTGGGGGGTGTTACCCTGGGGGTGAGCAAGGCTCTGCTCCTATTTAGCCCCCCCCTCGTACTTCCTCTCCCAACACAGCAGCAACGTAACTACAGCCAATCAGCTCCGTTCGCTCAGCACTTAAGTTAACGACCTTCAAACTGCTCATCCAGGACTCTCACCGCCTGCGCCTGAGGAGTTGGCAGCTTTGCATCAGACGCGTGACCTTCGTCCTGCACCGAGAGCAGGAATTATGGCCCCAGTGTCCCGCGGCTAGGGAGTGACAGGACGGCAGGGCAGAAGGGGGATGAAAATTTAATGTTCACCAAACCCAAACCAAAAGGTTGTTTTTAGAGCATTTGTTTACATGCAAAAATACCCAGCTAGCTCCAATTGATTTTCAAATCATCTTAGGACGTTTTTAGTTACGTGGCAGAACTGTTCACAGCTTATTAAAGACTCCAGACCGGATAAAAACCCGACCTCTCCGCCGAGTCAAAGCGGTGAAAGAAATGAAGGAGCTGCTAATATGTCGATAGCCGCAAACAGGCCGCGGGGGAAGATCTCACGCCGCTGACCATTAAACATTAATCAAACACAGCAAGCTGCAAACAAGAGCAGACAGTATCTGTAGTTTGGCGAGGAATCCCCCCTCCCCCCCGCACGGATCACAAAAACAACAGGCCCTTGATCTCCCCAAACCCTCACGAGCAACGAGAAACTTTCACTCCTGTCGTCAGGATTTATCAGAAAACCAAAATCAAAAAGTGACCGTGAGGATGGGCAAAAGGGTAAAAAATTAACCCCTGCTCCTCGCATAAAAACAAAACACAACACAACACAGTAGTAATAGAGTTAATAGTATGAGGTTCCCAACATTCTGGAAGTGACGAGAGCGTTTACTCGGTGGAATTCTGAGGCGAAGCTTTTCTCGCCCCCATGGAGAGTGCTGCGGTGCGATTTAGGGGAAATCCCTCATGCTTCTGCGTGTAAACATCGCGGGTGGTGATACGCCGACGACGTTGTAACCGTCCAATCACACGCTGCGACTAACCGGACCCGGTCCGGCTCCGCCTCCGGCCACTCGCTCCGGGTGAGTCCTTGGGAAACGCACTTATCCGGCCCATCCGCGGATGGCAGGCACGGTGGGTTTGGAGACGCAGAAACGCGAAAAAGGGCCGGCTGCAGGAAGGAGGGATTGTTTGAGTCACTCCCACAGATTACACAGACAACAGAGATGTTAACAGGGCGCCTAATGGTGAGGCTGCAGTGCGCCGACCTAGAAGCCAAGCTCAAACAGATTTTCCATTTGTTCCAAGAATTACGAATCTTTCGGAGAATCGCTCTCTTTGTGCCCGTACGAACGCGCAAACAACTCGGCACAACACTCTGCTGCTTGGATTTTGTCGAGAATTGTTCTGTGCAACTGACAGAAAAAAAAAAAAAACATCTCTGAACATAGCAACTCCACTTTTTAAACGGGTCTGTATTTCACAGTCATGTATCAAGGACTCCTGGGTGGCTCGAGCGATCATTTGAAAGTAAACAACGTAAAAACGATTCTATCCTTAACTCCTCTGAACAAACAAACAAACAACCCAATCATGTAGTCAATAATACCACCATACAGTCAACAAACACAGCGGTACCCAGCATTTTCTAACGTTCCCGTCACAAGCAATCTAGATTCATTACACCTAGAGCAGCTCAAGTTAGTTTTTGATCAAATCAATTGAGAAGGCTGACACAGCAAGAAAGCACAATGATTTGGGGGGAGGGGGGGAATCGGAGCACGACTGTGACATTGCAGAGTTAAACAAAAAACGAAAGCACGAGTTCGAACAATAGGGGCTGTAAAGTCAAGTTACCAACGGAGACATCCTGAAGACGTACGTCAACGCTGCAGAGACTGAATAATTAAGTCGCTAGACAGAAGCACTGTAGCGTATAAATCACAGGCAGCACAAACCCTTCATAACAATTGACAAAGAGTGGAACAAAAACTCCACTGATAAACTCAAACACAACTGCGCACACAATCAACTGCAAGGTGTCCCCTTTTTTACTCGTAAAAACAGCAATGAACACTTCAAACACCGCACACAAATATAATAAATAGCTAGCAAAAAAATAAATCAATTAATTTAAAAATTATTTTAAAAAAAACAAAAACACCAGCCCAGTACTCCAGGAGCGTTCAACCTACCTGGGGTCCAGAGTAGGCGTCATTAAAGCAACGCATAAGAAAGCTGAGGTACGGACACACAGCGGAGGTCGCCGGGGGTGGGGTGGGGTTGGGGTTACGCGAGAGCGGCAGGTGTGGCGCCCTCAGCAAAACCACACCGTCACTGCCCCAGAGCACAAAGTCACTCGCAATGTCACTAGTTCACACACACACACACACACACACACACGTTCGTATGTTTAGGAAGTAAAGGTAGCACACGGGACGTTTCAGACAGGGATCCTTAATCAGCTGTGCACCGGTGTTTCTGAAGCTCTAAGAAGTCAAGCGAGTTTGATATTATTAAATGGTGCTGTTTATTTCACCCCAGAAACCACACACACACACACACACACACACACACACACACAAAAAAACAAAACAAAGAAAAAAACAGCACAGCTCCAACTGGGACACTTCTTTTCAAACCACAGGGGCACACCCAGTGCAGTACACTTGCTGCAGGTGGCTCTCTAAAAATTTAGGTTACTCTCTTCCTGCAACAATGACACACAATGGCCCTGAAACAGCTGTGCTGAAGCAGAGAACGGAGACGATTTATTTTAAAACTCTACAAGGCTGGACCATTTCTGGAACTGCATGCAGGTGCATGCAATTAACTCATGTTTCAAACTTCAGCTCAAAATGTGAATGGGCCGTGTAAAAAAAATTTCATAAATAAAAATAAATATTCTTGTTAGAAACAAGTTTTAGCCAATCACCAGACCATCTTAATTTCCACACATTCTAAAATATGCACAATTAAACCACAACCTCACCTCCCCTCACCAAATCCCATAAACAAACATTTATTTTACAGTGTCGATACTGAAGAGTTAAATAAGGAAATGCAAATAACACAGAGCCTTACAGCCACCGTCTGTGTTTTCTGGATAGGGCTTGGTCTTCAGTCGCCATTTTCACACGAGCCAAACATCAGGTTACAATGGCATAGAGAACACCAGCAGCAGAGCTCAACGATCCTATTTGTAAGAGAGTACTTCATTTTATTCATTTAGAATTTACTTAACTAGGTAAGTCCTTTGTGGTTATAGCCTCTTTAGAAAGGTATGCATATTTTTACTGAAAATACATTTTCAAATTGTGTAAAATACGAAGGAAAAATAAGTACATAAAACTTGCGTTTTTTGTTTTTTTTTTCTCGAATCAAGAATCATTTCATAATCACTTTGTGGCAACCTGAACAGAAATCAAATTCCTAAAGATTCTCACCCCGATTAATTGCAGTGATATTACCAATGAAACTGAACAGAATCTGACAGAATTCCATTCGGGCCGAATTCAAAACGCAGAAACACTTCTTCTCGACTCCGTCCTAACCCAGCTGCCTGTCACAACAGCCATCATTTCAAAAATGCAACCACTGTCTAATTATCATATTACATCACTGTAACGAGCAAGGCCAATCAGCAATACAAAAGACGTGCTATGAAGAGCGAAGAATTACAAACCACCCTCTGTCGACCAGTTCCACTAGAAGAGGTTTCACAAAATGAGAGCATCTCTTATCAGAGTTCAGCAGAAGTCCATGCACAATACGCGCCCACACATGCGATGAACGGCCCTTGGTTCTATTGTGTTTTGGCAAGAACGGTTCCTTTTCAGCAGGCTTAGCCTCACAGCAATTGTGGAGCACCAAGACCACCCCTAGAAACCCATAGAGAAATCTTGTCAAACAGCTTCAACTAGCCTGCATAAAGGTGCATATTACTAACACAGTATGAAAGCAGGTAGTGGCCCATGAGGCCCAGTAAATGTATTTCCAGTAGATAAATACATGGTAAGGATTTATATGAGGTAGAATGCACAGAAACTGTACAGGCATCTGCAGTGTCATGACTCAGAGCTGCTCGTGTATGTCAAGGTCAACTGAAGCACGTGTGGCAAATAGTTCTGAACCTGGTATAAAAACCCCAGCAGTGCCTTAACGACAGACATGAATAAAAGTTCGTCTGTCTTGGGTCATGAACCCCCAAGTAAGTTTTAAAACCCTCTAAAAAAAAAAAACCGGTGCCGATGGCAGTTTCTGGTAATTATCTGTTACAAATCTATAATCGTTAATGAAATGCACTGGATGATCAATTAAAGCATACAAAGCGAGATTGAATTACCTCCAGTGTCTCCCACCTTCATGCCAAACGCTGATGTGTTAAAGGAAAGCTTCCAGGCTGCATCTCACACTGCAGCACCGGGAATGCATCTCTCAGGTCGAAACCTGGCATTGCTCCAGACGTCTATACATCTACTCTGTTAATCTCCTAATATTGTGTATTTGTATCAATGCTCCACCACAAAATAAACGGTCCGCATTTATCCGTCTCCTTTTAAAACGATCCTAAATAAGGCATGATATCCTATGTAAGCTTGCTAACAGCGCAAGTAAACTGTGATGCTGCGGTTAAAACCCAAGCCTGTTTGATTAAGCAGACTGTACAGGCGTACAAACTTCTCATTTTATCAAAAAAAAAAACCATGAATCACACCAATAAAGTGGATTTTAAAAAATATCAACCTACCGAATTTGAGTCACTGGATAACTTTCTAAACTAGCTAGCGAGTTAAGTTTCGGTCAAACGGGAGTATCCTGACTTACAACGATGTTGAAGGAATAATCTGCTAACTGCGTAAACGGGACAAGAAACAAAACGGAGATCGTTTAACTATAAAAGCTTTACCCATAGCGACCACAGATACATCTGAGCTCAATGATAGCGATTCCTGTTCATTAATAGTGTTAGGATAGTTTGGATAAACCCCATCTGAACGACCTAAAATGCACAGCAAACTCGTAATGCAGTGGCGCTGGTGTTAAGCAGGTAGCAGGGTAGCTATAAAACAGCGGTTTAATTTTGCTGTGTTTAACGTTATTTTTTTGTTTCTACAGACGCAAAGTGATCAATCGATCACAGCACAACGGCCGCATTAATAAGACAGCAATGCACGATTAAACTTACCGGCATCATCTTGGTTTCGTAACGCATTTAACCAGTTTCTTCTGAATCCCTTTTGTCCGGGGAAAAATTTCCAAGTGACGATCCGAAGAACGACTGCGGCTTTAGATAGCCTAGCTAGCTAGCCAGCTAGCCACGGATTCACAGCCAAAAAGGATTTCAGTACTTAAAACAAAGTAAACAAATTACTTATTTTACGAGTTCTTCTTTGTGTCACTGGAAAAAAAAAAATGCTTCAAAAGTCACCATCACGCTACCCCGTGTCTCTTCATAGCGAAGCGTACCGACGACCTGTTGCAGTCAGATCCGCGGTCCGAGGCCTGTTGGATTGCAAAGTTTACCGTAGCGACTAACCTTGCTGGTTCTTGTTAGCTAACTAGCTAGTTAGCTGTGCGCTAAGCTACTAGCTAACTAACGAAAAGTTTACCAACAGAGCAGCTACTTTGTTCCCTTAGGAAGCAACCCTAGCTAGCCATTACAAAACACCCAACGCATTCGTTGCGGAAAAAAAAACACCTATTGATTCGATCGTGAATGCCAATCATATCGGTTTACATCCAGTTTCCAAATGTTGTATTTCAGAAGGATATTACTTTACGTATATTTTTTCCCCGTCTCGGAGTCAGCTTCCAATATTAACTCCCACCCCTTCCTAAGCACGATTACAGCCGAGCCCAGCCCAGCCTGACGTGGAATCGAGGGAACTCATCCCGTTGGAATTTCAGCTCCGCCCTACCTTCAAGGGCACAAATCGTCCGACCTTGCTAGCTATGTATTGTTGTTGTTGTTGTTGTTGTTTTAATTAATTGGTTCATTTATTTACTTTGCCAGTCTGTGAACTAGGTAGCTCACTTAGGTAGGTTACCTGTTCTTGCTTCTGCTGTTCTGTCTGTTTTTGTTATGACTAAACTGAACAAGCTTTATGACAAGCTTGTCATAACATTTCAACATTTAACTATTTCAACTATTCAACATTTACCCTGCTTTAACATAGCTCATTCAGTTTACTAGTTAATTAAGTTCAATATCAGCTGAACCAGGTATCAAAAGTGGGGGAAATACTACAAAAAGTTCCTCTAGAAATATGGCTTGATATATATATAGCGAGAGAGAGAGAGAGAGAGAGAGAGAGAGAGATTTGCTCGTTTTATAGTTCATGAATATCAAGCCACATTTCTAGAGGAACACTTTGTAGTATTTCTCCCACTTTTGATACCTGGTTCAGCTGATATTGAACTTAATGTCTAATAGTCTTTGTCTGTTTCTCTTTTTTTTTCTTTGAAAAGATTTATTAAAGGGGTTCGGCACCCCTGACAAACTACCCACTTGCAGGGTTTAGCCAATGCAGCTATCTGAGGTCTAAACATTATAGCCACATGAGTTGGCTGAGTGATTAGATGGGTTGTTTGTTGAAGCAAGCTGGCAGTGAACCATGCAGCCCTGGAACTGTAGCATTACAGCATATGAATATCTTTATTTATATATGCAATCAATATTCTATTCACAAGCATTCTAATGGAGTGATACAGGTGTTCCATTACAAAATCATTTTTTGTTATTACAATTTTTGGTCATTTAAATAATTAATCATAAGTTAAAGTAACATTATTCTTATTAGTAGTAGTAGTAGTTTTTGTTGTTGTAAGCAGTAGCAGTAGTCGTAGAACTCTGTATAAATATATAAACAACTCCCATTCCCTTTCAATACTTCACAGTGTCTTTGAGGTCTATATTGTTATGCCCTTGTTTAGGTTTCCATGGTTTTAGTGTAATCAAGCGTACACTGTGGATTACGTGAGTTCAACAGTGAATCAGTGTTGCGTAAGAATTTGAAATTCATAGATGGACGTTCATTTACAGAAAGACATAATACATAAAAAACTAAAGGCGCTGATTTTATTCGCATCAACATGTTTTTAATTCTTTGCATGATCATATTAAGTAAAGCAACGAGAAAGCATAGTGAATAAGTGGCCTTTATCTCCCTGAACCACGTAGATATAAAATAAAATTAAAACCAAAACAAACAAAAAAAAAAAAAAAAAAGCGAGAGAGAACTACTTTCCCCATGATTCCTCTGTCGTCCCGTCCAGTCGTTCATGTGCCCGCCCTAGTGGTGCATGTGTACATGCTGTTCTTCAGGACCGCACGTTAAAGACTCTCCAAGCGTGTGCGGTTGGCAGTGCTGCCGGTGATTGCATACTAGTCTTACTAAACGCCTTTCCGTGGTGCACGTTTCGCTTACCGAGCATGGCTGAACCAGTCGCCGCGATGTGCGAGCAGCTAATTAAAGCTGTAAATGTGATGATGGATGCAGAATCTAATCAACGATATCGGTTGGAGGCCCTCAAGGTATCTAATGATAACCGCCTAGCTACTAAGCTAACTTTTCAGCTAGCTAGCTAATTAGCTGAGAGGTGAAAAGATGCATAGTGGGCTGCTAGCCAGCTGTGCTAAAAAAAAACAGCGTGGTTGGTCGAGTTTGTTCACTCACATCTTCTGTGGAAGTCATATTAGTTTTCTCTCTAAAAAGGACAACACTAGCTAGCTTGCTAGGTTACCCACCTAAGTAACTGGCTAGCTGGGATGACTAGGTTAGCTAGCTTAGCTGCCTAGCGAAATTTGTTGTGAAAATATTTGCTAGCCAGCTAGCTAGTGACCGAAATCTTTTCGAGTCAGTAATATTAATATAGGTAGCCAGGGGTCACCATGTTTATCTTGACTCCCATACTAAACTGTCACATTTGGTGACAACAGTGCACACCCCGGTTGAATAGCTGCTCGTGTCCGATATTGCTTTAACGTGATGACTAGACTGGTAAATAGCAGTGGTTATTTAACTGCATGGAAACATTGCATAACACACAGCTGAATAACGGATCATTTTCCTTTCAGTTTTGTGAAGAATTCAAAGAAAAATGTCCGTTTTGTGTACCATGTGGCCTTCAATTAGCGGACAAATCACAGACAGCAGTGGTTAGACATTTTGGTCTACAAATATTGGAGCATGTTATAAAGTGAGTGACGTTTCTAATCGCTTCAGACGTTTATTCTATGATTCGACTCGGTTTATTTTAGATCGCGTGCTCTTTTATTGTTGTTTGTCCATTTGAGCAGATTCCAGTGGAACAACATGCCACAGCAAGATAAAGTCCATTTGAAAAACTGCACGATGGAGCTTTTAAAAAATGTGAGTTGTGATTGCGTTTGACGTGCAGGTATGTGGAATGAAAAAGACTTGAAATATTGATGACCCTTATCACCCTCACTCCATTTTAGGGCACATATCCCATCTTGGAGGAAGAAAGTCATATCAAAGATGCTCTTTCACGCATCGTGGTGGAGATGATCAAGAGAGAATGGCCTCAGCACTGGCCAGATATGCTTAAAGAAATGGAAACTCTCACTTCTTTTGGGGTATGTTTACTTTTTCTTTTGGTCTGTTTAGTTTTATTACATTGTTTTTGCGTCACCATGCTAACGACGGTCAATATTTACAACTGTAATACCAACACTGAGAGAACGCATTAGCAAACGTGATTCATTCATCCGGAACCCCACCCTACCACGCCCCCCCCGACAGGATTCCCAGACGGAGCTGGTGATGCTCGTTCTCTTGCGGTTGGCCGAGGACGTGATCACGTTTCAGACTCTGCCCACGCAGAGGCGGCGGGACATCCAGCAGACGCTCACGCAAAACATGGATGGCATCTTCACCTTTCTGCTCACCATCTTGCAGCAGAACGTTGATGAGTACCGGAGACTGGTGGGCATTAGGAAGTTCTCTTCCACTGACGTATACGTCTGCGGTTGTGCGACTCTGCCGAGAGGAACATCACTATGCACCCAAGTTGAAAGAGAAACACAAGTTCAGATACCATGGTTCAAACGATGGTCCACTGTCAGAATATTACACCGGAGTGCTGCTTACTTTGTCTTTGTACCTTTACGTTGAACCCCTAGCCAGTGACTTTGAAATGCTGTTTTTGTGCTGATTGACTGACTGATTTATTTCTTGGGTAGTAAGATCTATAGATCTGTCATTCCTACAGAGATCAAAGTGCATGTGCAGCTTGTAGGCTTATTACCACACATGGACTTATTGTGGACTCATTTCACTTATGTCTGTAGGGTTAATGAAACAACCCCTATAGGAGCACATGGTGCCAGCTTCTTCGGGTGCTAGTAGAAGGCACATTACAATGTTCAGCCTTAAACCCTTTGGTTTATTTTCTCCCCTCAGAAAAGAGTTCCAGGACACGAGCTAAAGGTGAGAGCCATACTACCATCCTCCTCCTTTGGCATCTTGTCACCATATAAATGCAGTGACCTCAGCGGTCAGGTGAAGGTCACAGTTAACGGTCGTTTTCCCCAGACTGCTGCTTCTCCTTTCGCAGGCCAAAGCCCACTGTCGAGTCGGCACGGCCACCTTGAACACCCTGGCTGGCTACATCGACTGGGTGGCGCTGGTCCACATCACCAACGAGAACTGCCACCTGCTGGAGATCTTGTGCCTGCTCCTGGGCGAGCCGGAGCTGCAGCTTGAGGCAGCCGAGTGCCTACTCATTGCAATTAGCAGGAAAGTGAGTGACCTCTGTATTGCCACTAACCTTGTATGCTATGTTGTTAATCATTTTCATGGGAATTCAATGGACGCATATATAACGGTGAGTGGTTTTCTCCTTGTGTTTTGGGGGTTTTTTTTGGGGGGGGGGGTCGTTGAGTGCATCCTGAGAATTAGGGGTTGCACAATGTATTGTTACTCTATTTTGCAATATCTTGATATGTAACAGTAGTATTGTAGGAGACTGACATCCATCTGGGTGAGACTATTCCTTCATCTAGATCATTAATTCCTTCCACCTCCAGATTCTTTATTGGCAGTATTATAGTCTCTGATCACGCTTGGGTGAGCTTGAAGGCGATGCTTCGGAATATAAGAACTTGTATAGATGATCTTCTTCTAGATCCTTTTTTTCCCCTGTATGGCATTATATAGACAAGCTGATCCAGAGAGCAATTTGGCTTCAGTATCTTCTGCAGGAGTGGCTTAGGAAAATGTAAGGTGATTTTGAGGATCACAGACATCCACTTGTTTTATCAAGTGATAGTACTACTGTGTACTGTTAGGGTCCTGCTATTAGTGCTTTTTCTAGATTGTGGAAATGAAGACTTAAGGTCCAGTTAGTCATGCAGTGGTGGTGTAGGATTTTTATTTGCACAACAAATGGTGTAGAGTTGGATTTCAACTCAGTGATTACGTGCAAATCTCTAGGTTTATGACTGTGCTCATTTGTAACAAGAAAAATCAGTTAAATGTTGGTCATTAAAAAGTGAGAAACGTAGGTGGCTGTTCCGGAATTGCTGTTCCGAGAGCTGATCCAGAATTGCTGTTTAACTTGCGTGTCCCTGTTCTTGCGCAGGGGAAACTGGAGGACAGGAAGCCCCTCATGCTGTTGTTCGATGATGTGGCCATGCACTACGTTCTCTCAGCCGCTCAGTGAGTACCTTCGCTCAGCCTCTACTCCTCCCCGTTTCCCTTGCCGCAGTGTATGAGCGATGACCTGCTCTCGTTTCAATGCAGATCTGCCGACGGGTCCGGTATTACCGCTGAGCAGTAAGTTTCTTCGTTCGTGTTTGATAACCTGGAAAAAAAAAATCACAGAACATTCAGACACGGCTGGATGGAACTCACGGGTTATAGTGTCGTATTTCGCTACTTTCAATATAGGCCAGAAGGAACCGGACTTGGGGAGATGAGATACACCTTCTTAAAGAGACTGTGCCAGGTACTCTGTGCCATGGGTAGTCAGCTCTGCGCACTAGTGGTGAGTCCCCCCCTCCGCCCCCCTCATGTTTTTAACATTAGCATTTCCCGTTGTTTATGTTGGAGGAAGTGCAGCATTTATCCATTGCTGTAGGGCTCACCAGCAGAAGTGGAGGTTCCTGGGAACCTAAATAAATACATGGACGCGTTCCTCGCCTTTACCACTCACCCTAGCCAGGTAAAATAGTCTGTGCTGAATGAAAGTCTGTTCTACGATTGTGGTTTTTTTTGTTTGTTTTTTTTTCCCCCTGCTGATTTAGGATTTCTTGCTGTTCCACAAAACAGTTTCTTAGGTCTTCCACCATGACCACCTGGGGAAACATATTCCGACATGAGGTTTTATCAAAGGGTCCCGTCATTGTACAGATGGCTGTTAAGTATCTAAAGGCAACCACGACTAACCTGGTGAAGGTAGATGCTTTAAAAAAAAAACAAAAAAAAAAACAAACATTGAAATGACTTGGATTTGCCAGAATATTTTCATAGTTGCTGTCTATGAAAGTCACTGCTTTGCCTTTTCAGACAGGGTTCCCGTCTAAGAATGACGGCCCGGTTTGTGAATATGCCCGTGTAGACTTTGACAGTGATGAGGACTTCATTGCTTTCTTTAACTGTAAGCAGTTTTCTTGATGGCTACTTGCTGTTTTTTTTTTCTGTTAGAAATCGATCTTTAAAGAAACTGGACTTTGCAAATGAAATATTAGGATGTTGCAAATGAAACGCATGGCATGACCTGTTTTCCACAGCTTTTAGGGCCCAGCAAGGGGAAGTTATTCGTCACGCGTGTAAGATTGCCCCTCTCGAAGCCTTCCAGGTTGCTGGGGAGTGGTTACAATATCAAATCAACACACCCCTCGACACAGGAAATGCGATGTGTGAGTTCACACTTTGACCAACAATTCAGTTTCTTCAAGACTGTCGTGTCAATCGTTTGTCATTTTTGTAACCAAACAGTTTGTAACCAAACTGTGCACGGTGCCTGATCTTTGTGGTTTCAGTTTTTGTCATAGCAGGAAACCAATCAAAGTCACAGTGATACTTGGGTCCCATAGAGACCCACTGATGCAGAACGGAGTGTTCAGCATAACGAAGATGAATGCCTTTAACTCCACCCCACGCGATATTCCACTCTAAATTGTAAACTTTCTGTGCCAAAGTGCTGGCACCCATCCGAAACGCATGACACTGTGCCTTGGGTTTGAATTTTGGTGGGACTGAGTGTGGTCTGCTGCAAGTATACCGTATTTGCAGCCAGTATTACCAAGTCAAAATGAAAACCCCACTTCACAAATGCAGATTACGCTGGTTGATGGATAAAGGAGACCGTTTATCTGAATACCTGCTCAGTGGAAACAAATCATTAAAAGAACTATAGGCAAAGTAATCCTTGAATTTTATATAATCTATGAGCCACTGACAGGTACTGCTATACTGTTTTGGAAGATTCTTTCCTACACTACAGATGGTTTCAACTACATGAAAAGATGGAGAGAAAAAAAAACTTGTTGGTTTCATAAATTGCTCCTGGTCTCTTACAGCCAAGACTGGAGAAGGCTTCTGCTCTGTGCTCTCCCACTCTGCCGTGCAGTGGGATGCAATGACCTTCTTCTCTGAGAGCGTGATGGGACAGCTCTTCAAAATCCTGGACAAGGAGGTAAAACCATCGCACCGTTAACCTGCCTGCTAAGAAGATGGTCTCCCCTCCACATCACTGAGGCCAATTGAACAGGATTCTGTATGAGCTGTATTGATATTGGGGTTACATATGGACCCGTGGCAGAAACAAATGAACTCAGAAGAAACAGTAAGAATAACAAACGACTTTGTTAATGACATTCAGTAACATCTCCCTGATTATTTTTTTTTTAAAACTCTGATGAGCAGAAGCTACCTGTGGACCAAGGCATGGAGCTGCTCCAGGCTGTGGTGAACTACGAGACGCGTGATCCTCTCATACTCTCGTGCGTGCTCAGCAACCTGTCCACACTCTTCCCCTTCATCTTGCATCGGCCACAGTTTTTACCTAAAGTCTTCTGTAAGGTGAGGACAAGCTGGCTTGAATCTCCAGCCAGTGCCTGGTTTTCCAGAAGCCTTGTAGCACAAAGATCATGATAATATAGTATTGGGGGGGGGGGGGTAATTCGGTATAATCTTTATGCTAAAACGCTTCAAGAAAGTGAGGACAGGGCTGGATTTCTGGTATCTGACTTTAGATCTATAATCTATTCTTGTGTTCAATTTTTTTAATTTTTTTTTTTTTTTTTTAGCTATTTCCCTCCATTACATTTGAAATTGTTGAAGAAAGTAAGGTAAGACACCTTGAAAAGTTGCTTCTGACCCAACAGTTGAATACATCCACAGCAGTGGTTATTGGGGAAACGTTATAAATAACCTGTCAGATTTAGTGATTGTCGAGCTCTTTATTTTATGCCAAATGTTTTAGGCTCCTCGAACCCGAGCAGTGAAAAATGTCCGAAGACACGCCTGCTCCTCCATCATCAAGATGTGTCGAGATTATCCAGATTTCATACTGGTATGCTTTAATCCTA
Organism: Sternarchorhynchus goeldii; assembly: GCA_028565775.1. Taxonomy (NCBI): domain Eukaryota; kingdom Metazoa; phylum Chordata; class Actinopteri; order Gymnotiformes; family Apteronotidae; genus Sternarchorhynchus; species Sternarchorhynchus goeldii. The sequence goes on from JAOXYF010000006.1 coordinate 13,928,744, forward strand.
CAACTCTAGGCAGATTGACAAAGGTCTTCGCATCTGAAGTGTTTATCCAGTGTAGCTTCTATAATCACATAAAATTCCATGAGTATGGGGACTATGGGAATATTGATAATATTGGAATCATAAAAAATGTCTGTTAACACTACAGGAAATGATGCGAGGGCAGTGCTCTGTCCTCTGCATTACCAGCTACTTTCGCATGTTCACATCAAGCACACAGCCCAAAACGTAACCGAACGAGACGAAACGCAGGCTCGCGACCAAACGCGTAACGCAAGCCTTCCCGTACCCGCGCGTTGGCTGACGGTCGCACGTCCTCCTTACAGCCCTGCTTCGACATGCTCTACCTGCAAGTGAAGAAGCTCTTTGCCGACGAGCTGCTGCTGACCCAGATGGAGAAGTGCGCCCTGATGGAGGCCCTGGTGCTGCTCAGCAACGAGTTCAAAGACTACGGCAAGCAGAAGGCCTTCCTGGAGGAGCTCGTGGCCTCCGTGACGGCGCGCTGGCTGTCGGACGAGATGCGCAGGTGAAGGGCTCGTGCAGACCTGGGAGGCTTCTGGTGTGCTCGGAGAGGTGGAGACGTCTAGTATAATATGACAGGAGTTTTAAAAAGGCTGAAGATCGGTAGTGTAAAGTTCTACCCCGAAATGTGGCATGTGCTTTTAAGGGTCGGTTATTTTGAACTTCTGTTAGCGGATACATATATTTCTATGATGCATTTATCAAAATATCAGAAACATTAGCAAGGCTGCTACAAGTACTCCTACTACTGTTTAGAGCCTCGTACGAGGGGAAGTCAAAAATGATTCACACTCTGGCTGATGTTTTTATAATAAGTTTTAATATTACCAGAGTGTGGATAATGTTTGCGGATAATTGGTCGAAACAGGGAAGTACGTAACACGATACCCCCTATGTTGCAAATTTCTTATTGTCCGTGTAATTAATTATTGGTATGGCAAGATCCGATTCCTTAAACAGGGAAAATCAGATATTTTTTTTCTTCTTCTTCTTTCTCTATTGAATTCTTTGTAACTGTTTGTGGGATCAGCGTGTTGTGGGATCCTGCCAGTTTCTTGGCGTTTGTTGGTGCCGACCAGGTCGTCAGTGAGCCAGGCTCTGCGGACCAAATGGGAATCAACAGGTCAAGGGTAAATATGAACCACTCGCACCTACCGCAACATCATAGCGACCTCGTAATGACCAGAACCGCACATTGGCTCCCCCCCCCTTCGTATGATGTAACGTATACAAAGATGTACATGACCAAAAAAAAAAGACACGAAAAAATTCCACGATCTCTGCTGGCAGATCAGCTTTTGCGTCTACACCATCCTGGGAGTGGTGAAGCGAGCGCGCTGGCCCAGCGACGTGGAGGAGGCCAAAGCCGGGGGCTTCGTGGTGGGCCACACCGCCGCTGGAGTCCCCATCTACAGGAACCCGTGCACGGAGTCGCTGCTTGCCCTGCTGCCCAACCTGCTCGCCCTCATCAGGTGAGCCGAAGCTTCGGAACCATGCCAAGAACTTCCTTTAGCCGTCAATCGGAGATGGAGCCTGGCTGGTTGCAAGAGTTTTAGGGAGGGCAGTTGAAGATAAGGTAGTAGAGGTGATGGGTGGATGATGCCTCCCTGGGTTGGATTTACCTTGAAACGGAAGACTAGTTTTTCTCAGAGTTGGTATCAGTGCCCTGCTTTTGAGATTTGCCCAACCGAGAGTTGTTCCGTCAGCAGTGAACTATAAACTTGTCATGATAACTGAGAGGACCATGTTCACTTTGTTTGACTACATCAAATTTGTTTCAGAACCCACAACAGCTTATATCTACCGGAGAATCAAGCCCGACTCAGTGAAACCTTTAGGCGGACGTATGATGTAATGGACGTGGAAAAGAATCTTATTTTAGGTAAATGGCAAACGCATCTTGATGCTCAAAAAAACAAAACAAGAGAAAACGACTTTCATGCTGTAGCTCTTTAGTATCTTCGGGATGAGACAATGAGCTAAATCTGTATAACATTTACTAAAAATAGTTTCCTCCACATAGCAATCCCCCAGCCAGTCCTGGATGTGTATGACTCTCCGGTGTACAAAAGTGCGCTGGAGCGTATGCAAGGATTCTTTTGCACACTTTACGACAACTGGTGAGGTCATGTGAAGAAATACAAAATCACCACATGTTCAGCTTGGCTTGTTTTCTCAGCCTTCTTGCTGTTCTTCCTGTAGTTACCATGTCTTAGGACACGCTGGTCCCGCCCTGCAGCAGGACTTCTATACGATAGATGGCCTGGCTGAACAGTTGCTAGGCTCCGCCCTTGTCCACCTAGAACATGTTCCGGACCACAGGCTCCGCCCCTTGCTCCATATCCTTTCCAAAAGGCAATCCTCTAAACAGTGGTTCTCCGGATACAGATGTGTCGACTTAACACTTCATTGTTTCACATCTCTGGAGCGTAAAGGCGTTGGGTATTTCTTCAACGGTGTCGTTGGCCTTAACATAACAGGCAATCACGGGTGTTCATGAAACCGCTGGTCACGTCCTGTCCTCCAGAGTACTACGACAGTCTCCTCTGCCCCCTACTGGGGCTACTGTTCTCCCACCTGCTCCAGGTAAACTTCCTGCTCTCTCCATGGAAACCAGTACACCGTCTCTTTCGCAGAGGACCACCGTCCTTGATTTAAAATGTAAAAGTCCCATATGGACGACACTACCAATACAGTTCTTTTCTGCTGATCTCCAGAGGCTGAATCTTCGGTGGCAGATCATCAACCAAAGAACAAGTGTGTGGTGAGAGACATCATGTGTATTAAATGTTTTATGGAGGTTTTAACAATCGATCGTCTGTCCCGCGTGTTTCTAATGCTTCTCCATCGGTGCGCAGCGGTCCAGACGAGGACGAGTGCTCCGGGGAGAGCCAGGTCACTCAGGAGATGCTGGAGGAGCGGCTGGTGCGGCTGGTCACGCGGGAGGTCATGGATCTGCTCTGTGAGTTAACTTCCACCCCACCCCACCCCCTTTCGGTCTCTTTTCTCACGGCGCCGGCCTCCTGACCGTCCTCTAACGCCTCGCTTCTCGTCCCGCAGCCGCGTCCTGCATAGCGAGGAAGCTGCCGGAAGCGGCCGGGAACAAGGAGGATGTGGACGGTGAGTCGAAGGTGGATCGGAAATGGCAGGGTGTGAAGTTAACGGAACGCTTCAGTCCTGCGGACTTCCCTTAGAGGTCGTGCTGGACGATTGGGAAGGGGAATATCTGTTTTTTCTGACCAGTTTAGGTTGTAATTGTGGTCTAAGTTCCTGGAGCAGCATTTTCCACGTAGTATCGGATCTTTGCTACATGAAAAAACTATAATTGATGATAATTTTGTTTATTTAAACCACATTATTAAATAGTTATTACATGTATTGTTGTAAAATTATCTATAAAAAGTCTTGGGTAAACGGTAGATCTTCTGAAATTCATTATTTCAGGTTTGAAAAGTTAATTCAAAATTGCTTAAATCTCAAAGCTCTGCAAGGAGTTGTTTTTGTTCGGCAGGGAAGTAATATGAGATCTGAAGCAGCACAGTGTTCTTTTCTCTCTTCAGGAGACGACGAGAAAATGGCAACCGATTCTTCACAGCTAAGCGTGTCTCAAACTCCAGATGAGCTCACAGAACTGGGCAAGTGTCTTCTCAAATACGAGGTAACTGTTATGACACACACACCAGGGTCTCTCGGTTTTATCTGATCCATCCTCTGTTCTTTTAAGCAAAATGCCTCCGTCTTCCATTCTTCTTGACACGTGTGCGATTGTGTGCATGTGTGTTACCCCCCTGGTCACACCCTACAGGACATCTACATGACACTCCTGGCCATCTCCTTTAATTCTCTCTCCTGGAGAGACACCACCAACTGTCAGCGTGCCGCGACTCTCGTCTGCTGGGCTTTGCTCAGACAGGTACCTCACTCTGCCGTGGAGTATCGTTTCGTGGTGTCTTACATTCACCGTTAGGTTTTAGTATCTGTTCAGTCCGACCGACACAGAGTACCTTCAGGGTTCACACGCCAAATTAGCTCAGCCCTCAGTTTGCCTCGTTACAGGATCCCAGAGAACAAATTCACAACAAACACGGGTGTCAAGAAGATGCTCTAAAGTTTATTAACAATATAGAAGTTTAAATAGAAGAAAGGGACAGAGTAGGAAGAAGAGAGTGATGGTGTGGGGTAACATGATTGGTCTAAGGTGGAATCAACAACTACATGATTAGTCTTAAGGATGAGGTGTGAAACGCCAAGAAGTGACCTCCACTAAGAAGGTGTTTGGATTATGCTCGGATCTGAGTGAGACCGACTGACAGATAGGACGGGTGTTGTGTAGGACTGAGGTCAGCCTGACCGGCAACTAGTTTAACTAGAGAGAGACATTTAATTCAGAATGTAACATGAATCATGAATCTTTAAATTCCCTTACACCTCTGCCCACTCACTCCGCCATGGTGTCTGCTGCAGGTGCTCGGTGGGAACCTGCTCCCGGAGGCCGTGACCTGGCTGTACGCCAGCGTTCTCAGTGCCCTGCAGATCCACGGGCAGCACGACGGCTGCAATGCCGCCCTCACCCAGCTCGCCTTGCTCATCTATGACGCCTTGGTGAGTGCCCGCCCCACGCGCCCCCCCTACCGTGGGGCTGAGGCGTCCGACGCCACCCTCTGGACTGGGAGAGGGTGTTTTTTTTTGTTTTGTTTGTGTTTTCCCTTTTTTCTCAATAAATGTCCCAAATGGGGCTGATGGGGTAGTGATAACTGAGTCTAAAAAGGTTTTACAGTTTCACAGTAGTAATTGACACGATAGTAACTGACAATCGGCACAGTTGAATTATGGTACAGTGTTCTCATAGCTAGCTATAGCCCTTTGTCTAGATCATAGTGGTGTTTTAAAGCAATGATATTCAAACTGGGGTCTAAAATCTTTGCTTAAACTGTGCTTAAAATGGCTATATATGTCTGAAAACAAAATGGATGGGAACAGAAAAGAACAATTGAGTTTGTAAGGAGGGGTGAAAGGAACAAGTAGGCGGTAATGGGAGAATATATATTTAATCTGTATTTTGAACAAGTCAAATGTGAGAGAATCGTCTAGTGATGCTTTATGACCAACTGTGATACTGTAACAATCCTAGTCTCAAGCTTCAGGTTCATAACATTTCACGTTTGTTAATTTCGCTGAGTTAATTTGAGCAAAGCCTGCATCTTGCGGGTCCAAGAGCAAAACTTAACTGCTCCTAAATGACCGTGAACAACCTGTTCTCCACAGCGGCCTCGTTACGTCGAGCTACGCGTCATCATGAACCAGATCCCCAACATCCACCCAGAGCAGCTGGAGCAGTTTGACCAGAAGACGGTTAACCCCACACTACAAAAGGCTGGGGAAAAGAAGAGAAAAGACCAGTTCAAGAAGCTTATAGCTGGCACTGTGGGGGTAATACAAATACTGTCCACAAGAGGGAGCATTTTCCTCTTTCAATCAGGTTTACAAAAGTGTAGATTTAACTCTGCTCGTCAGTTTAAGCTAAGTCTGGTTTTGTTGTTTATTATTATTATAAAATATTTTTCTTTACCCCCAAAGTCACAATATTACTTAAAGTAAACTGTCCCCATGTCAACTCACTGCCTGTCTGCTAACAACAAGCAGTCAGAATTAGTATCAATGTCACTGAATTGTTATAGAAGAACCTACCACAGCCCTGTATGAACATTTCACATCTTGTACTTGGCTGGCGTACGGCTTGTCTGAAGATCCAGCAAACCTCCACTCCTCAAGTGCTCCTTGCAATCATTCCCTAGAAGCACGGTTTCACAGCTGTGGTACTCATCCGTTTTCTACACTTTCTTTCTTCTACACAGAAACCTCTCGGGCAACAATTCAAGAAAGAGGTCCACATCCGGAATCTTCCATCCCTGTTTAAGAAGGTGAAACCTTCAAAAGACATTGTGTCTGACGGCGCGAAGGTTGGCCTGGTCGAACTGTTCTCTCCCGAGCACGATGACCACTAGGGTGAAACCTACATAACCTCTTTTTGTAACAACCGGTGGCCCTCTGTTACCACACAGCATCTCCTCTCACCAACAGTCAATACATTAAGGTTTTGTATTATTTAAGTACTAGAAGATACATTTTCCTAGGTTCCTATTTTGTGCCATTTGCTAAAAGCCACACAGGAAAAGAGAGGAGATGTTTGCAGTACTGGACACCCTGACAAAAAGGAAAAGCCATTAGAAAATGTTTGATCACACATGGATGATTGATGTGGACTGATGGTTGGATTTGGAGACTTCAGAAGACCCAGCACTACATTCCATCTCCTCCATTCATTTGATGGATAATATATATTTTTTTTAAACAAAACTCCAGTTGAATACTAACTTCAATGAATTGTTTGTGTATAGGAGACAGTATGTAAAAAGTGTTGTGCTGTTTATATTTTGCTGTTTTTAATAAATGTAGACTTGATGGTCATCTAAAGATGTGGTGTCATTTTACTATAAACAGGTTTTGGGGTTGGTTGGAGGGCAGGGTGCAGTAGCAGTATTTACATCTCGGTAGTCTAGATGGCAATTTCCAGTCTATAAATATGCTGAGCATCACCTCAGGAGTACATGATTTTACTGTTGAACAAATGTCACCCATTTGTTACTGATTTTGCTATTAATCAAGCATGTTGCATTCAAATTCAAATTTATTCGTATGGTGTTTTGTACACGACATGGCGTTAAAGCAGGTTTAAAGAAATCAGATTTACAGATGATCCAGGTCCTGAGCTCTAATGAACAAGACAAAGATACCCG
>JAOXYF010000006.1:13941315-13968233 GCA_028565775.1 Sternarchorhynchus goeldii
TTTCTGTGAAGGGCTGCACCAAGTTATCAGGGCGGTGATGTGCAGTGGAAGAAGCCATACTGACTAGGACCAAATGTCTGTTGGATGTGCATAATAAACTGTTGGTGGAAATGTAATTTCTGTTTAGTGATTGGGGGGGGGGGGGACTACATGTGTCTTGAAAGTGAGATTAACCTGGAAAAACCTAATGGAGCCCAATGAGGGTTGGTTATTGCCACATTTTTGTGACTTACTTAAATGCTGACCACCCTGACTTTCAGTTCGTTAGAATTACAAGCCTTAAGCATCCAATGTCTTGCTAACACATCATTGGTATCATGCTGCCTGAGGGCTGTCAGCATGGAGACAATTCCATATTGCTGGAATTGACACCATCTTTCAGTCTCTAGCACTAGCCCTTAATACCCAGGTAAGGCCAAGTTGCACTCCTAGCTAGCCCTGCAACAAGTGCTTTGTGGCAATGCTAGCTAGTAATAGTAGCTCTCACCAGTTGGCTTCACAATTTGACTCCTGTGATGGCTGACCTATCATGGGCTGGCGACTGGCCCAGTGCCCTTTAATTGCATTTATGATGCTGCCAGATGTCTGACATGGAGAGACACTTCCATATGAGAATAAAGCATAACTGTCTTCTGATCAGTGGCACTCGGCCATTAAGGTATGGTTTCTTTTAGCCTTGCAGGCTAGCTTTGGCAAGGCTAAGTTTTTGGCTGAGCTAGTCATGCAATAGTGGTGTGGAAATGGCTAAGCTAGCTATCACTTCTGAAAATAAGTATCATGTCAGCAGAGTTGCAGGACCTAAACGGTTCATTTGCATCCCTGTTAACTCACCCCCATAAATGCATTATACCTACTTGAAAGGCCAATAATATAGAAGCAAGATGTTTTGCTATACTGGTTCACTTATTGGATGTAACAAAATGAGCACAATGGTGGTTGAATGTTTGGCTTAAGACCAAATGGATCTCTTGGGTGTGTGTTTAATAAATCATGATGGAAAGGTTTGATTTCCTAGTCTTCCCTGTTTATGGTGAAAACCTGTGCATACCTTTCTGGGCCACTAGGTGGTGCTAAGCATCCTGCATTGCTTTATTCCCAAGCTCGTGCTGTAAAATGGCAAGTGTGGCGTAAAGAGCCAATGCAAACTTGTTCAGCCTTCCTAGTAAATACCTGCATTAGCTCTAGTGGGTTGGAGTTGTCACATGCTGTGCCCCTTTCAGTATTCATAATGGCTCTCATAGATAATGTGAAATGGTGTGGGGTTGATATCCCCCCACTTTTTGTTTTTAACTGCCTCTCTTCCCATGGTTACAAAATGGATTCAGCTGCTATGATCCACCGGTTAGTCCGATACAACGTCTTGTGAAAACATTCAAGCCTGTTTAGGTCTCTTACAATTGACTCCACACACGGACGTCTGAAACGTTCTGTTTCTCTGGAAACCGCATGTACTTCACTACAATTTTGAACCTCTCTCTAATTGGACGGTGTGTGTAGAAAAGCGAATTGAATGCTGTTATAAGTAACTAATTCTGTATGTGCAATTTTGAAAATGTTCAAAGTACAAATCCATCAACCTCAATTCATTCGCTAAAATCTTATTCCTAGAACATCTTACTGCTTTAGGTTAGATTAAATTTTCTAATTAAACTATCTGATCTAATCAAATTGGTATCCAATTCTGGTCTTTGACAGTCTCTTAAATGATTTAAAGTTTAAACCTTTTGATAAATGTTATGATTTTACCTCTGCAATGAAAACAGATTTTACCAACACCTGCAATCTGCATGCAGCCATTCTGATGCATAACACAAGTAAATCTTTCAATAGAAGTAAATATTTAATGTATAATGGCACCACTTGAATATTGAACATAACACTAAAAACAAATAAGATCCAAAAATGACTATAAATGTCTCTTTTTTTTTCTTTGAATTGCCGCTGTACATGAAAAGTGCTAAAACAAAAACTTGCCTTGATCTGAATCTGTGTCAGGGATGTGTCAACACAGCCATCCTTCCGGTAGAAAGAGAGGAGATGTGAGGCATCAACAGGTGAAGCGAGCAGCGAAGAACATGTTTAATTACAATTAAGAGCCAGGAAACTGTTAAGGCAAGCCTGCTTGCTGCCTCCCCGCAGATCCTAATTTCCCATATTACCAGTGTTGTAATCAGACCCAGCAAGCGATGAACCAGGATTCCAGCTTTGGCTGATTGGTCGTAGGGGATTATCGTGGTAGCGCGGGACACAGCTCTGGTGATGGGTTAGCCGTTTCCCTGCTTCCCTGTACGTCCCTCGTTCCCGCCCCTTTAGCCTCGGTCTCCTGTCCCAATTCAGGGTAACAGATGGTGCCGTCTATGTCCTGCCCCGCGGCGTCCTGAGCCCGAAACCTCACGCTCCAGGTTCTCTCTCGCGCGGGTTAGCGTTAGCAAGGTGCCGTCGAGCGGCCTAAAGCCGTCGTTCGATGGCTCGTCCGCCATCTTCCCGTCGCAGGTCGCGAGACTCTCGTCTTGGCCCTGTCCGCTCCTGATGGTTTGGGTGGTTGGAAACACACACACAGCCCAGTGTGTGTGTGTGTGTGTGTGTGTGTGTGTGTGTACCCTAATGAACAGAGGAGAAAACTAAGAGGCAGTGTTGGTTAGATAGCCTGCCTCATCACTACTGAATTAGCCTGAATTAGTTGTATAAATAACTTTTATACAACAGAGGATGTGTGTGTGTGTAGTCAATATTGCTGCTGTCATAACTATGGCAAAGACAAGTCTGAAGTTTTAAAGATACGCTCAACCACACGTCCTGTTATTTTTTTCCCCTGAATTTCCGTCTACCCACTTTTTGTGGCTTCAATCTTGCCGTCCTAAAAACCTGAGGGATCCATAACAAGGAAGCGCAAAATACGGCAATACAGCAGGAGCAGATCAATAGCTGCAGTGGTGCTGGTGGTCTGATTTACACACGACTGGTCAGCAGAGTCCTGGCGACAGCATTTCCTCTGAAGATCGGACCGACCGCGAACGCGCGGGAGAAGCGGAAATGTCCGACCATAATGGTTACGCTAACACTGAGCACTAGTCGCGTATTGTTATTAACATACGGTGGGGCAAGGGAGCGGCCAGCAGGGGGCGTCGGTGGAAGGCTTGCGTGCATGTGCGTGGGAGTGGCTGAGTGAGAGGGGCCGGTTGGGGGGCGGAGTGAGTAAGAGAGAAGGAGGGAGGGTGATGAGAGGGAGCGGTTTCATTCTGCCCCCCCACCACCACCACCCCCACTACTACTGCACCTCCCCACTTCTGTCCTAGGGAGGGCCAGCCCAGGAGGCGTTTCTCTCTCTATCTCGCTCTTTCTCTCCCTCTTTCCTTTTCCCCCACTCCAAGCAGACAGGACAGCTGTAGCAACAGGACCCGGTGTCTTACAGACACACACGTGCGTGTTCTCTCCCTCTTTCTCTCTCTTCTCTCTCTCTCAGGACCTCCAGGCTTCTGCAGCACAGGTGTCTCCCTCCAACAAAAGCCCCACCGGCACCCTGACGCTCCAAAGAGGTACTTCCTTCTCTCTCTCTCTCTCTCTCTCTTTCTTTCCCTCTGCCCAAAGCGGAGGTTCCATCACTCTGCTGTGTTTATACACCCCATAACGCCTTCTCGCGCGATCGGGCGTGGCATGTCCGGTGATGGATGTCGGCCGCTTCATGCCCCCGCGTTTTGCAGTGTTAGTATTTCTCTGCGTAGGTGCCGCCCTCCGCTGTAGATGATCCCGAGTTTGTTTCTCAGCCGGTATACGTTATACTCCACTCAGCGACAGACTGGGACTACAACACCGCCCCCCCAAGCCCCCACCTCCTCCTTCCCATGCGGAGTGTTTAAAATTCACTACTAAGGGAGATCCATGCATTGGACTGGCCTGCTCCTCGGGGGTTCAACTGGGCCGCCTTCTCCGTTGGCTACACAGCGTGGTCACGTTTTCAAAGTTCGTGCGCATCCCACACACGAAGCCGACTTCGAAAGTGGCATGACGGTTTAGATCATTTGGATGGATGGGGCCTGGACTCATCGTGATGTTCCTGTGAGGAGACTTACTGTGTAAGGTCTGATCTCTCTACACAATCGATGTCTTTATGCCAATTAGAATACAGTGAAAGAATGCAAAATTGGTGTGTGTGTGTGCAATTTTATTTATTTATTTATTTTAGAAGCTCGTTAGTGAAGAGAGAGATTTCAGTGTGTGCACAAATGTTTCGATTTATTTGCTTGCGGCAAATCTACACTCTGTTCCATATTACTCTGTCTTTTAAGGATATCACTCTGTATCACTCAGTATTTACACTTTGCACACGTGGGACGTTGTCACCACTGTGCCCCCCCCGCTCCATCCACAGCTCCACCCCACCGAGATTCCACACCCCCCCATCTGTGTCGTAGGTATTGAGCACTTTATAGAAACTCTCCACCGGGTGTGTCACCAAAACACAGCTCATTCCCCCCTCCAAAGCTTCCCTGGTTGACTTAAGCTGTTTGGTCAGTTGAGTGCCTCTGATTAAAACGTGCTTTGCTCCGGAGGTCGGCGGAGGTCAACCGGGCCAGAGGTTAATGTGTTCTGGCTCTGTGGATTGAAAGGTAATTCGGCCGGTACGGATGGGGGTTGGGGGGAGGGGCAGTTGGGTTGTGTAGTACCTCACATCAATCACCTACTAAAGTGTGTGTGAGTAGCTCACAGTGACACCTGATCACACACATTTTGCTCATCCATTCCATATCCTGTATCAAGTATTGCTGGATTTCGTGATTTTTCTTTTCTTTTGGTAGATAAGATAATCAGGATTGCCTGTGGTCTACTGTTTGTATGTATTTTACTGAAATACTTCAGTATTTGCTATGAATAATGGATTGTATAGGTTGGGTTGTATAGTTTGATCAGTCTGAACATCGTTGCTTCATGTTACATGAAATGGGAACTGTGTTTCCATTTTTCAATACCAAGCGTTTGCTCGTTTTCGTGAATCATTTTATAACCCAATTGCACCGCTTCAGCCTTCCAATGGCTTTTCTTAAACCGTTTGCTTGATTTTTGTGTTTTTGCGTTTTAACGAAGTTACTTGTAAATTCGTGACTTTACACCCAAGTCCTTGGCTCTCTGTTACTTTTATCAAAACGCCCTCATGCTTATGAATTCAAATGAATTTGGATGCGCTGACGTTAACGTTAGAAGTGAGCTCGGTAGCTGCAGCTTCCCACCATTCTTATTTCTGACAGCACCAGGAGCTTTTAAGAAGGACTGGCCTTAAAACCTGGAACATTCTATTTAGGATCCATCAATCCTATAATATTGGCATCTGCAAAAAGAAAATAAGCATTGATTTTTCATTATTTCATTTATCAGCTTTGACTGTGTTAATCAGCAGATTCAAATTTAAGCAGCATTTAATGAAATTCATTTAAGTGCACTTATCTTTTAGACAAAATTGGTTTCTTTAATAAAAAAGAACCATATTAAGATAAAGAGTAGGAGAGTATTGAAAAGATTCTGGCTCTAATGGATACATTTGCATTGGTGTTTCTGTTTACCAGAAAGAGGGAGGCAGAACAGAAAGGCTGAAGGATCTGCCCACATACGGTGTTTGCTCCGCCTCCTCATGTTTGCTCCGCCTCCTCCTCGGGGCTCCTGCCGCTCATTTGCTCGGAAGCGGTGTGCAGAGTGGGCGTCGCCGTGAGTGATGATGCCGGGAGGCAGGGCCTCGGCGTCCAGTTCCCACAGTCCTTAGTGAAGACAAGCAGCGGGCAGACAGAAGAGCAGAGCAAATGTAAGGAAAGGCTAGGCTGCATAGCACATTAGTAGTGTAGGGGTGTTTGTGTGTGTGTGTGTGTGTGTGTGTGTGTGTGTGTGTGTGGGTGCATGAGAAATGTACATGTTGCTCAGTCAGCTATTACAGACAGAAACCATCAATCATGAGAATGTAGGGTTGCTCTGTTCTCTCTCTCTCTCTCTCTCTCACATACACACATACACGCTCTCTAGTCCCTTAGGATGCACTGTAAGGCAAATTATACTGCACCTTACACAGCTGTAAGTCCATTCTGCTCTGTATTCGATGGCTCTGCGTGTTCACTGGTGTCGTTCAGTCTGGTTGTCATGGAGACAGATGCCTACAAAAGTGACGTTGTTTGTGTAGGATATTCTTGTGGAACACGCATGTAGGATCTCACACACTCCATCTAGTATGTGACTGTATGGTTACACACATTCGAGGGACAGCATGGCACTGTGGAACACACAACACACACAGTACTAACTACATTGCGCTGATTAATCTTTTAACTTGGCTCTGAATTCTGTGAGAAAGGGATTGATGCGTCCTTCCATGGGACGCAGCTGCGTGTGCTCAAACCGTCACGTGTGGCATACGGCAGGACCTTTTACAGGTCAGTGGCAGAAGTCACCGTCACGCTTGCACAAGGCGTGAAGCCTAGAGGTCAAGGGAAAAGGCAGGTGTGCACGGGGTACAGCGTGCGGGACCTTGAGACCAAGAGGAGCACGAGGTTGAGTGACTGCGTGAGAGAGAGACCAGCCGGCAGGTCAGGGTGTAGAGATAAGCAGGCAATCTCTCTCTCTCTCTCTCTCTCTCTGTGTGTGTGTGCCTGAACATGATGGACGGGGGTAACACTTTGGTCCGTTTCACGTTTCTCTGTATGCAGAGTTTCGAGGGCTCTGCTCGAGTTTTTAGCCAAAGCAACGGGCTGCTACGGCAACGTATTGCATGTTCACTTCGAGTGAACGGTGTACATCTTAAGAGACCCCAAGCACTATCTACCATAGTGCACACTGAGCTACAAGTCAATACGTTTCCTGGTACTTGGAAAACATCGGGGAAACCCATCGATTCCAAAAACCCTTCTAATGAAAAGGGGAAAGCAGTTGTTGAATTGTCAGTACATTTTCATATAGCGACATTTTTCAAACATTTACTGGATCCTGTAAAGGTTTGAAGAACATGGCTAATCTTAAATTCAGTCCTACATCGGATTTACAATGTTTTACGATGTGACGGACATGAGAATGGCTCCAGTTACTTAACCTTTCTCTAAGGTTTTGTAATATCCATGAATGATCTGGTTTTCTTTGTTTTTCTTTAAGTTCTGTGGCAATAGGCTGGCGCTAACATTAACATGACAAATATTCCTTCTCTGAATGGAATTCTATAAAACAAGAATATCGGTTACTGGCAGGGATAATCTTCCAAACACTACGTATATACACATTACAAGAAACGAATATTAGTGAAAGCTAGAATATTTTACGATCACACCTGGCCAGCATTTATGTATGTTGAATATATTCTAAATCTAATGCAATGTGTTCTGTTCTCAGTTTGGTGTAATCTGCAGTATTGCAGTGCAGTGAATTGCATTTTTGAATGACATTGTTAGGACAATCAGTCTTGCAGTAAATTGAATATAGACCCCATTCTTGAGTGACATTACCCCACTGTGAAAAAAAAACACCTAGAAAATTGTTTTGTGTGTATGTATGTATGTATATATATATGTATATATATTATATATTATATGTATATATAATATATGTATATATATTATATATTATATATATATATATATACTAAACAATTTTCTACGTGTTATATATATATAAAGAAACTGAACCAGTGCATGAGAAATTGCAGCAAGACCGCTTGTCACATACATTTCAAGGAGACAAATCAGTCAAGTAAAGTACACAATTATTTGGTTTTGGTCATTAATTGCAGTTTAAGATATGATGTTTTAAACCAAAAGGAATGTAAATCTATAATTTCAATTATAATATTGGTTAGGGTTAGATAGAAATGAATAGATAGTGGATGGAAATGGTGCTGCATGTCTGAAACTGATTAATTATTCATAAAATAACTAGTCACTAAATATCAGTCAGATCCTCGCACTAATCTGAAGCCATTTCATAGGATCATCAGCCTGTACTGATAATACTTTGCACTAGTAAAGTGATTTTAACAGTTTGGGCCTTTAAACCATGAGTGTTAATTTTACAGTAAACTGAATAGCCTTAACATTAATTTTCCAAAAATACAAGTATAAAAATGATTCATTTTAAACATTCATTTTAAACGTATTAGTCAAAAAAGGGCAGGTAAAACATGAAAAATGATCACTATTATTGGCAAACAGTGCTTAAATAAATTTCTCTTATCTGTTCATTTCAAGCACATCATTCATTTTAATGCTTCCACAGTTCTATAATTTGTTCTTATTAACTTATTTTCTTTTATCTCTGTCATCAGCCGCAATGTCTAGTGGACTTTATAGAGTGGGGCTTCTGTGCTGCATTCCGAACACACACTCACTGCGACCATGGCTTGGTTGTTCTGTGTAGGCCATGAGATTGTCCATTGAAATTATTATCTGAAGGTCAGAAGCTCCACTGCTTCGTTTGATTAAGGTCGTACGCGTGATCGCAGACCGCAGGCAGTCAGCTTCTCTCCCTCTCTCTCGTCCTCTGTCCTTTCTCTTCTCTTTCTCACTCACTGACAAACACGTAGGATGTGCATCCCTATAGTTTTAATTTCGTTTCCTCAGCTCATCTGGGCCATTTCCGCTTGTACGCCATTTTTAGGTTTTACCCGAAGAGATGTTTAAGCCTTGAAAAGTACTGCGCTAAGTCACGTAACGGCCAGACGTGTCAGTTGCATGGGAAAAACCACATAATATAAGCCACACAATGTTAGCTTATGTATTTCCACTCCAACGAAGTTTACGTTTAAGTCAATTCTTAAGCGAAGGTGATTTCCCAGCAAAATTGCTTGCCTCTCTTCTCCTATGAAATTCACTTTGTGAACTTTAAACTCAACGATAGGGAAACTAGGAAAGGTTTTGAGACGCCTCCAGTCACTAGGAAGCTTTATGCTGAGGTAGTGGTGCCGATGTACAGGGACTCGCTAAGCTAAGATGCTCGACAGAAATGCCTGAATAAATACGTACTCTCAACATTAACAAAGAGTACTAGTTGGTCTTTTCTTTAGGGTTTTGATGCAAGAATTGAAAAGTAAATAAGTATTAAAAGTACAGTAGTGGCAGCTTGTTTGGAATTAAGGCTGTGTGGTATCAGAAATTCTTCTTCAACGAGCTTTTGGACCTAACAAGGCGCCTGCGTTGTTTAATTCCAGCCGTGAATTCTGAAGCATGTTACTCACAATCACATGTTGCTTAGGCTGGAAGTGTTACGTCTACGAATGTGTTCTTCACCTAGTCTACAGATTTACCGCTATGAGATAACAGCATTGGATTCCAGGAACGATGTAACTGTGCAGAGATTTCACTGCGCAGACAAATAGAACGCGGGCTGTTAAAGGTCACACTTTCAATAAGGGACTTCAATGAATTCCTTCCTCGTTTGCATGGGAAATAAATTCCTATTTAAATGCCTACAAATTGCCTTGGTGAAAGATAATCAGGCCGCCCCACATCTCTGCCTGGTGATGTCCTTTCCGCGTCTGCTGAAAAATTATGGGTCCAGTAAAGTGCAGAGGTTGTAGTTATCGTTCAGATGATGCAGGAGTCGAGCGTGCAGAGGGTTTGGTTTGAGAATTTAGGCCTGGCAGAGTGTGTCAGGTGTAACGGTGTAACGGGCTGCTTGCTTGGAATTATGGCTGTAACTTGTTACATTCCCATGTGACTTAAGCCAGAGTCGATCATTGCATTAAAAGAGTAGTCACCAAATAGATGTGTTTGCGCGTGCGCGAACGAGGAAGCGTGTATATGAAGGAAGCTATTTCATTCCTATATTTTTGCTGAGCACACACGCCACCCACCCTTGCCCTCGTTCGGATGCCTCTTAACAGCAGCGTTGTCCCCCAGTGGAAATGTCGACGCCGTTCAGCAAGATTTCAATTGTCTCACGAGCACATCACCCCCCCGACCGTCTTGGGCTCGAACTTCTGTCTTTGAAAAACCGTCGGCTACCGATGTCCGGTTCACCGTACTGCCCGCCTACCCGGCCCCCGTTCCCATTCTTTATACAGACAGTACATTTTACAATGCACCACCCCATGGGGTTATGAACGCCGACAATTTGCTCGCTGCGACGGATAGACCTATTGTTGCAGTACTCATTTAAAAACGACGCTCCAACTGCCCATCTACGTCTTGTTTCTGTGGACACGGTCGTCTGACTCACTGAGAGCTGAAAAAATGCGAATGACACAGGAATTTGCCCTAAAAACCCTGGAGATCAGGACCTTCAAAACACAATTACTGTCCGTCTCATGCCACCATTGAACAGATATTACACAATCTGAAAATGGAATATTACACTTCATGAAATGAAGCACAAATAGTTCATGAGAAGATCAGCATTTTACAACGTATAGGTACCAGTGATATGTGACAATAGCACTGTATTTTCCCCTATAATTTAACGCTCTAGCTTGCTTGTAAACAATAGCTATTTTAAATATCTGCAGTTCCAATGGACTCTTTCTCCTCGCTGACAGAATGTATTAATCAGGCCGTTCTTGACAACTCTCCGTCTACACACACACACACACACACACACCAGTCAGACACAACCTCACTTTAGAGGAGCCATGAATTCGTTTGACACTATCAAATGTTACATGAGCCTTTGACATTTTTTATTATTGCTCCCTCAATAAAAAAAAGTATCTCCAACAAATTCATTCACAAGGAATCTTATATCAGGGTTTTTAATTTTACGTATACATTTCTTATTGTATTATGATGGGAAAATATGACCATATTTCATTCATTTTAGAGGCTCTTATTTAAATGCATTATATAAGAGTAAGAAAACAACACAAAGAAGCTATCAAGAGTGTCCATATATTCAGAAATCCAAGACCCACTTCTTGTCCAAGATATTTCCTTACTAGATTAACTGACTTACTACATGTTTCTCCAAATGGTGCTCTTGCTATCCAAAGAAAACCATGTGTAGTTTCTAGTTTAATTTGGCATTTCTATAAGCAAACATAAACTCTGTCTGACATACTCGAGACCAAATGTCTATTGTCTGACATTACCAGAACCTTCGAAAAGAAAAGAAAAAAAATGTTCGGCGTTTCAATTGACCAGCAGCCCAAGTGGAATCTGATGTTCCGGCAGATGGCATTTAGCTTGCAAGCCATGCTGAGCTCAGCAGGGGTCTGACGCTAAAGAGGTTAGAGCTGTCAGAAAGACTCTGTGCATCGGGTGAGTAGCGAAGTGCCGACTGCCAGGCTGTTCCGTTTCATAAATTTACTTCTCCAGCCCGGTTCACCAGCACTTTTGCTTCACGGCCCTCGGAACCACAAAACTTGGGAATGTACTTTTTTGTGTATGTGCTCCAGCGTCAGACATGATATAAATATACATGCAGACAAAATGTCTCAGAAATTGGAAAACGGCCGCACTCAAGGGCAAGTCCGGTGAGGACATTGGCAAACCAGTTTGCTGGGTGGAGGGCGCCTTTGAGACAGCAGAAAAATAACCGACCTGCTGTATGTTTGGTGGCACGGGAGAAACTACCTAATTAACCACTGCGTTCATTTTTGAAGTTTTCTGCGCATGGTTCACTCGTTTTCTCTCCGTAAATCCCGATTCTCTTGGTAGTACTAACTGTAACCACAGGAGGGAGCCATTGTTTCGGACAATATTTTATAATGCTTCGATAGTCCTGCAGGTTTCTCAGTGTATATTTTAAAAATGGTCCAAAGTTCTATACACAGTTCTCTACACAATACACAGCTGTTTTGTTAGATTGTGCTAGTAAATACTCATTTCTAACTTCTTAACTTTATTTTTGTTTTTCATTCATTGCAGATGGATTAATCAGGTTGGAAGGTCATGACCCCTGGGACAAGACTCGTGACCTTTGTCCCTGTCCAACTACTGGTCCATCTTAAAAGGACAATATGCCATGTGCTCACTGCTCAAAATCTCCATGGTAACACGAAGACCATATGATTATATAATTTATATGGGTTATATAGATTCTAGTTGCTTGAAGTGGGCTGTTGTTTTTGTTTTCTTATTTGCAGTACAAGATAAAATCTGCTTGTCATGAACTAACACTTGATAAATGAGTAAGTTATTTTCAATAAGTACTTTTTTGTCATTTTACTGTCTGTAAGTGCAATGTGGATTAAGTAGTGGAACACAGAGAGAGAGAGAGAGAGAGAGAGAGAGATCGATCGATCCTAGCATTGTAATATTGGACAAACTGCTTAATCTCTGCAGGCAACTGTGACTGTGCTGTTATACCTCACATTCACCTGCAGAGGTTCTGCAGTGGGTCTACGTGGTCTTCCACATGGAGCGGGCTGCTTCCTGCTAATGCGCGCTGGCCGTCGGCCTAGCAGGGCGTGACCCGCTGCTGCCGGCCACCGAGATGAAACGCTGTTACCGTTTTAATTACCAATGCAGAATGAGGACGAGCGGGCCGTGGCAAACTGCTATCGAATTTGAGCCAACAGACCCTATTTAGGGCTATTGAGAAAGAACGGAAGAATGTTGCATAAGAATTGGCTTGTATAGTAACTGTGCCATTAAAATCAGTGTTTCGGAGTGTTTAAACGTTTTTAATGTTGTGTGGTATGTTTCGAATTAAATCGTAAGCGTACAGTGTCTCTGTACTCTGTCTTTCGATACAGAAGCATTAGTAAGTACTTTTTAAAATACATTTTATCTTCTCTCAGCCTGTTTCAACAGGACTAGTCCAGTCTCAATTCGGGACGGTTACCGAGTGAAGATGTCGCAATGATCACAAAAGTATTTCGTTACCAGTCTCTCATGTCACGTAGTGTTTTTGTGGGGTATAAAGCATACATCATGTTGTCTATTTTAAATTATTTTTTCCGTTTTCTTTTCTTTTTTAACAACTGAAAGTTTGCCTCTGCCTCGGGAACCCTGAACTTTCAGATGTCGATGATACTGCATCAGGAACTGATTGGATGACGCTGAGGGGCCATCAGTTCCTGATGCATTGCCTTCAGCATCACAAGAGACAACGCCCAAAGGGGATTTAGACCACATATCGTTGGAGCTACTAGTTGCTAAATTTGTCACATGGATCAGGCCTGCAGGTGGAAATAAAGTATTTAAATGTACATTGCGTGTCTGATTTTCAAAATTTCCGTCAGAATTGCTACTGCGAGTGCGCGCACATACACACACACACACACACACACACACACACACACACACACATAGACACACACTGGTTGTAGTATACACTAATTAAATGTCTTGGGCAAGACATTTCCTTGTGGGGAAACATGCGATTCCTGATACGTCATGGTTGATTCCCAATAGCAACGAAGGAGCTGTGTTTACAGCTAGAGTTACCATAGCAAAGCGCAGTCTGCGGTAGACGTGGTGATATGCGTGGAGGGCCCCGGATCAAAGAGACCTCAGACTAGTACATAACTCGCATCATGTGGACTTGATTACTATACCCACAGCACTTATGAAAGGCAAAACACTGGTGTTGTCAGGGGGACTTCAACCAATTACCCATATATTGGAATGGGTATACGTAATTTGTATCTTAATGGGACCCATAAACCAACAAGGCATGAAATCAAATATTATTATAATATATATTTTTTCTTGCTGTGTCATGGATGGGGGAATTGATCATTTTCTTATATACAATTTCTGAGCTTTTTGTATTTAACATTGCAACAAATATACAAATGAGGATCTCTGCCACATTTTATACAGTGGTCACATATATAATGAGCACTATTTATAAATATATAATTTTATATGTATATCTGTATGCATGCATAGTTCATCAGTCATCCTCTGCTTTGCTCATCACTGGTCAGTTTCTGACCAGTTTTGCTGATGTTACATGGCTGGAGGGTCATTCTTGTACATTTACTGTGGTAGTGACAGGACCACGGGTTTCAAGTTGGTACAAGTTTATGGAACAACAGTGTAGCTGGAGGGCTTATACGTGCTGGGCTGCTGGGTTGGAAGTGGCCTCTTGCTTTAAAATGTCCAGATATTAAGTTCTGTGGTCAGAAACTGACAACCGATGAAGTGTAAGAGGATGCTTAACACAAATTGTGCATGCTGTTGTATAGAAGAATAACTGTAGACTCTGTAAGCATATAAGCCGATTCTAATGAAGTTTCATGTGTCATTAAATTAGCCCTTGACCTAAAATGTTAAAATAGTGATGTTAAAAATATATAAAAAAAATATTCCATACATTAACTTTGTTTAATGTTAAGATCCCTCAGTATTGCCAGCAGTTGGCGATATCACCGTTCCAGCGTTTCACATGAACGCAATTCTTTATATCGTCTCTGACTTGCGTGGAAAGGTTGTGGCATTTTGGGGCTGGAACTGTAATTGTGGAAATAAATAAGTTGCTATGAAGTGTCAGTAATTGTATGGAGTGGAAACAAAAGGCCGAATGGTAGTTAAGAACATATCACTAACGACAGCTAGCTATTATTGCTAGCTAGCTAGCAAAGTTACCTGTAAAGTTAATTAGCCACACATTTCACGGAGAGACGCACGATGATCACGGTTATTCAACTAATTTAATGTGTTTACGTTAAATATATTTGTTAGAAATCCCGCGTGAAGTTTAATTAAAGTGACAGTCGCTATAGCTTGTAGCTTTAATTTATTGCATATTCGTATACTATCCTGTGTAGCTGTATTTGCTCGTGATAAATAGCATCATTACTGTTTGTTTTATTAAAGTGAAAGCAGTTTTTTTTTAGTCATCTTGTGTTCATCACTTACGTCTTCTACGTGTCACGTCACACAGTTACGTAGCACGTAGCCTGCACCTATATTTCTGTTGATCCGAGAATAACGACACGTTATGTTATAACCCTTGTCATTTATTTTATTAGAAATTGTACAGAAAACAGCAGCTTTAGTTCACAGTGAGTGATCAAGAGGAAATGTGGCAGTGACATTCGCCAGTTTCGTGGGAAGCCTCAGAAAAAAAGCTGAGAGCAGTAGGCAAATGAGTACTAGTAAGATATGGAAGTATACAGCAGCATGAAAGATGTGTTTCGAGTGTGTGTGTATGGGGATGCTGGCAGGGCAAGGAGATGGTGACCATGGACGTGAGTGAGATGAGAGGTGAGGATAAGGTTGGACAAGAGGAGAGTCAGAAAGACATGGACAGCAGAGGAGAGTGGTGGAGAGGAGAGACCTGGGGAGGAGATGAAAAGAATGTAGGACCAGAGGAGAGGAGGAGACTGGGCTGGAGAGGAGGAAATAGGTGGAGATAAGAAAATGAGAGGAGAACACAGCAGAGGGGAGTAGATGTTCCTGCTAGCTGCCCAGGAGACTTGTAAGTAAATAAAAAACAAGTAAACCTTGGTCACTATATGTGGACCTGTCTTCATTTAACAATACACAGATTTCTGTTTATATGAGTATTTTTTGTGCTTTAAGGCCATATCTCTGTTATTACAATACACTTGGCCATTATTGTAGTAAATAAATAATCAAATATTATAGAATGGCAGGAAATGAGTTCCAATTTTGACGTTTTTCAACCCCTTCCTTGTCTTTCAAGACTTCCTTGTCCGGAAGCTTTAAAAGAAGTGTATTATATAGGATATATTAGTTTTCATAATGTTAATGAGCTGTTTTCCCTGATATGATGTTGACCTTCCGCTTAACATCATTAAGAGGGTTTCTTTTTCTCTATATGGTTAGTTTACATATACGTATACATATACAAACTTTTTAATCATGTCACGTAGAGAATAAATGCACTGATTTATTTATCTAGATAAACTAGCATACTTAGCAAAATACAAAAGTACGAATGTTTTTTATGGCGTATGTTGTAGGATACATTTTTAATGATACGATTTGAACTTATCTGGGGACGTAGTCCAGAGGTGAGAGTGTTCGTCGATAAATAAGGTAAAGAAAAAAATTCTTTAACGTAAGTTAATTTGCATTTGCTGAGTTTCGAACTTTCCTTTATAAAATTACTTATTTTTTCCCCATATGGACTTTCCTCTCATTGTGCAATAAACATGGATTAAACCATCAATTGTGGGTTTTTATGTAGAGTTATTTCAGTTATCTGGTCCACAGATTGACCTCACGGGTCACATCTATGGTGAATCCGCCTGTAGCGAAGAGGGTGAGAAGTCGGTAATGTGCCAATCGTGCTTCTACTCCCACATAACTGTAAACTGCTGCCATGCGCATTCTTCATACCGAGCGCAAAGCCGTCCGTCGTTGCCAAGAGTGGCAGATGTTCGTAAAACAAAACCATCTTGTAAACACTATGGAGTTTATTATCGTGGTTCACAATGTTGGGATTTTTCCGCAGGTTGGGATGGACACCAGCCACCTGCATTTGGAAAGATATTATTTATTTGCGAATAGCAAAAAGCTGTTGAAGAGACGCATCTTTGATATACTAACACATATGGTGAGTTTTGTTTCAGGCGTTTGAGCTTGTTTCAGCTGTCGTTCAAGCAACGTGATAAATACTTAATGAAACACATACTTGTCTGCAAGCATTTGAAACTCGACTCTTATAAGAACTAATTTGTCAGTGACGCTCACGCTACTGGTTAATTGCGTGAGGTTAAAAACCTGAAGAGGGAGCCACATGATAACTTGTCTCTCGCCCCCCCCTTCTCTCTCTCACTCACACACACATACACGCACACGCGCGCGCGCTCAAGCAATTCCGATAAAATCGGCGATAGCTTACAGTACAACCTGTCCACTGTCCACGGCGCCGCCCCCTGCATTCCGCAAGAAACGCGTGCTCGCTATGATTACAGTAACACTATAGCTACTCACGTATCTCCAAATCGCTCTCCTGCTCAACGTGCCTCCGCACCGTGAAGCACTTCGCACTCAAGTCTGTTCCCCGAACAACAAAGCAACGTCGCAGGTAATGCCAGGTAGGTTACATTTCAGTAAAGTGGTGTCGCTGTGCAATACAAGCCGCGCCAGGTGAAGCAGCTATTTTATGACGCACTGTGCACGAGACTGTAGGCGATATTGCAAAGTCTGATGTTTCCCCAGTTTCTTTTTTTAAAAAAACCTTTTGAGTTTCATTAGTCTTATTTTCAAATTCGTGGCGATGCTTCGCATGACTTTTTGTGGAAGTTGGAAGCTGCTTTAATTCTTGTGGACAAATCAATACCACACTTGGCTCTAACAAGTTCTCTTGTCGGACATTATCATTTTATTTTGAAAGATGGCGTCCTGATCTTATATTTCAGCTATAACTGATAAAGTAAACAATAATCTACTCCTAAATGTTACTTATCGTACTTGTCTTAACTAAGTAACGCGGAATGCACATAGCGGGAAGCGTGATTCATAGCGTGGACAGGAAAAGAAGGGAAAAACACCAAGCGCTGAAACTGAGGAGATTTGGTTGGAGCGGTGCCAAAGAAAATAGCGCTTCACCAGGGGGACGCGTTCACACTTGCTCAGCAGTTCCACGAGTGATGTAATAACGGGTATTAAACGCTGCAGACCGTCATGAAAAGCATGCCCTTGGATTCCAAATCAGCTTTCTTTCACGCCTCCTCTACGCTTCTTTCACAGGGCAATCACAATGCTGGAAATCTACGTGATAATTGCAGTGTGCGTCCGTGTCTTCGCCCAAGAGCCAGAGGAGCCTGTCTCTTATACGGCAAGTGGTTTTTTATACAGCTATTAAAATAAATATTGTTATTGACAAGGCCGTTTTCCCAAATGAGCACTGTCTGCTTTTGGATACCATAATCACGGTGCAACGTGGTAAGGGGAAATTAACGTGTTATTTGCAGCAGAATATGCGTTTATTTGTTGACAGAGATCCAAGTTGTTCAAACACGTTGCGGCTTGCAAATAATAGCCAACGTATTCTCTTATCGACAGTGCACAGGCGGCTATGAATATGATTCAATCAGACAAGCGTGCAAAGGTATGAAATTGTTCCGGTTAGCATCTCTATATTTCCACCACTTCTAAAACTCTATTGACTAAGTCATTTCACTTAGTTAAACACTGCTGTTCCCCTCACCGTTGTGTTTCAACAGACATCGACGAGTGCGCTATTGTCGATGATGCCTGCAAGGGTGGGATGCAATGTTACAACCACTTTGGCGGTTACCTCTGCCTCCCGCCGAACGCGCAAATCTACGTCAGTAGGGGAGACGAAACGTCGGAACCTGTGGATGAGAGTCCACCCCACCCTCCAGTATCCCCCACGTTGCCTGGCCGCCGGCCCATGCGATGCAGTCCTGGTTTCACCCTGGACGAGCAAAACTGCAGAGGTACGTCCGCGTCACGCTATGCGCTTTTATCAGAAGTTAATGGCAGTATGTGAAAGTAAGAAATAGCCGTGAGGTGAGGCAGTGATATGACGGAAAGATTTTAACAGTGGCGCGTGCACCGCATTATGCGAGTACCAGTTACCTATGCACGCGCCCCCCCCTCCCTTCCACCATCCCCTGCAAAAACAGAACCCTTCACAATATCATCAAAAGAGGCACGTGGACATATAGGCACGTGCACTCCTAGGCGAGTCCCTGGCTACCGTGCAAACGGGCAAATTTGATTTATACCCGCTTCTCCTATTCAAGCAATAAGAAAATGCTGTATAGTATAGCGGTCTAGTGGTGTATTTTTTTCTTCTGTAGTCAGTACTGTAGTCGTTAGGTCTGCCATAACCTAAAGTCAGTACTGTGACAGCCACTGTAATTGTAATTTACAATGTAACTACTGTAGTCACTGCTGTTATCTGTAGTCATTAGTGGAAATTTTACTCTGTGCTGTAAACTGTTAGGCAGTACTGGAATGTGCATAAATACATTCAGACAGATGGACTGACATTTTTTGAAGATCCTTGGGTGACGTTGTCTCTATAAGTCCTGAACTTTGTGCCTGGTCTTTAATGCTATGAGAATACATCACTGCCGTTTAAAAAGCAAGGTGCATTAAAGGGTTGCCATCAGTGTACGTTTATGGTTTTTGGCTGGAACTTTTAACCAAAGTGACTGGATGCATCTTGAGCAATTGAGGCTTAAGGTTTTTGCTCAGGGGTGGAACAGTGGCAATTTGGCAAAAGCAAGGCTTGAACCAGCAACCTGCTGATTACTAGTTGAGCTCCTTAACTGTTGAGCTCCTACTGCCCTGGGTGGAGGGCTGACACAAAGTGTGGCCACCAATAACTTAGTAACACACAACATAGCATAAAAAATTCAGTTTCATGTAAGTCTCATATAACCTGTAAGGACTACGGAAGTCCAAACTCTTCACTCGGGAGTTTCAATAAAGCAGGAAAACAGGATTGAGACAAAGGAGCAATAAAAGGAATTAAAACAGTCAAGTACATCCTGTCAACTTGTGAGAAACGGTGAGAAAGCAGTGAGAAGTGACCCCCCCCTCCCCAACCAACCAAGCAGAACCGCTGGCCAGCGCTCACAGCCTACTTAACTCCTACATTACACCAACTTTCACTGGAATTGGCTGCCTTTGGCTTGGGATGTTTTTGGCATGAATTCAGTATCCTTTGAAAACATGCCCATTACATCTTGTTTTGGATGTTCGGGAGACATGAGAGATGGGTGTAGCCAACACTGTATTGCTATTCTTCAGATACGGAAATGTAATGGCTTTATTTATGTTCTTGCCCCCCCCCCCCCCTCCCCCCAACACACACAAACACTTTACTGAAGATTTTCATCCAAAATGCTCAAAACAACTGACATGTTCTTTTCGTAAAAGTTGCGTGGGTTCCCATGAAGCATGTGGACTGGCATGTGCCCATCTCCTAGGAAAGGTGGAAGGCGTCGGACATCCTGGAGATACGGAATGATGCAGCGCCGGACTTAGTTCCCGACCGGTTCCGTCCGAATCCACCGTAATGCTGGGTTCAGCTCAAACTAGAGCTGACGGATGATGTTTCTGGAATGTTCTTGCTGCTGCTGTGGTCTGTGGTCAGCCATTTGTGCTTTGCCGGTTTATTTTAGTCATAAGTCAGCACCTCGGTGGGCACTGGGACTCCCTTTGATTGCATACAGACGAAGAAGCATTAGAGTGTAATAGCCGAGTGGCGTTGCTCATGGTTAATAGAGAGAGTGTGTGTGTGTGTGTGCATGTGAGTAGGTGTCAGATGACTCTTGCTAAGTCGAAAGTTGACTTGATGTCATTGCATGAGTCAACCAGCTTCCCCTTTCCCTGATTTTATTATGTCCAATTTCTACCGCATGCAATAGCCAGTGTAAACTCAGCTTCTTCTTCCCAACTCATTACTCAGGCTTACAATGAGGGCCAGTACAAAAACCCCCCAAAAACATCAGCAGGACTATTTTCTGATGTAAATGTTAGTAAAAGACAAGTAAATATGAGGTCTGTTGTAATCTGGACTGGAAATATCCAATAAGGAATTCAAGCAGGAAGCTAGCTTTTTGACGGTGGTATTAGTTTTTTGGCAGCTGTTGGCTTTCAGATAACAACAGAGCTACAAGGCACTAAGCATACAGAATGAAGAGTATTCCTATTCCTTGTTGAAATACCTATCAAATTCAACCTGAAGGCACTGCATACTATCACATTCAGCACATGCCCAAACCCTCCTGAAACACAAATCAAACATTCCAGCATTTATTCATTTGCTTCTTTGTTAAATGAAATGTTCATCTCGGATGTTCGTTTAACTAATTCTCATTTCAAAACGTGTTTTGATGTGTAATACTCAATTTAGTGTTTCTCTTAATGGAAACCACATCTTAAAGTGTTTCTTTCATAATTACTAATTACATAATAATGTCCCATACAGGTTGGTAATGTTTCTGTTTAATAGCCTGTTCATTTTATTTTGTGGCTGGGCCCCATCTTCTTGAGAACTGTCTCTCCAGTGGTGTTCAGTTTCTTAATTGTTGAGGGAGGAAGCTTGATGTATTCATTAGCCAACACTGAACTGCTCTTGAAGGGAGGAGAGGTAGTCAGATTTGTAAGAGTTATGGCTCGAGGTGTATCCATTCATGCAAAACAACAGCCCCTGGTGTGAGTTACTGGCAAAGCTGCAAGTATTTATCCTGAAACGTTGCAGCAAGACTTTACTCCTCTCATCGGGGATTTATGGGGCTTATAAAAACAAATGGATCTCAGGTAGACAAACTACGCAGGGCCGCGGGACCCAATTATCAGCAGAAAATGAATAGTTGATTATTTGCTCCAAACTACGTTGATCTCTTTGGAAATCTAAACACACAGAGTAATTTTTTTTAAAAAAAAAGGTTCCTTTAGGAATACCTGTGTTTATCTACATTATGTCATCATATTCAGTTCAGTGATAAATCCTTTTACATACCTTTGTAATTGGATTCAACTACAACACAGTAGTCTGGATTATATTCAACTGCCTGAAAAATGCAGTGTAATTGCGCTTTTGTCTCAGAAGGCTCATAAATGATTATTATGATTATAAAAATATAAGCGTATTTTTCGGAGCTGTAACATGGAGAAAGCACAAGAGTCGTATTCACTGAAGTGGATTTTTTTTCCCCTTCTTCTTGTTGTTATAGTTCGCAAGCCAACAGAGAACCTTGTCTTTGATTTCCAAGGGAATTTGTCTTAATCAGGATTCTGTTTCCTTTGGAGGGATTTTCTCATCTACTTAACAGGCATTAAATTGTACTTTGCAACACAGCGCACAGACACCCAGTCTGTTTGTCAGAAAGCCGTTAATGAAGAAGCCTCAGGCTATTGAGCAGCGTGTATTACGCTGGTATTCATCACTCTAGGGTGGGAATCCAGAGAGGCCAGGCCTAGACACCACAACAGGGAAGAGGACCCCTGAGGGCAAGGATGGGGATCCCTAGTATAAAGAGTGGGATAATTCTGCAGTAAATCTATGTCCTGAACATTTCATAACTTCTCATTTGAGATAAAAGTCCCATCTGAGATAAAAGTCCCTTTCGAGATAAAAGTCCCGTTTGAGATAAAAGAACTAAAAAAGAATGTATTGTGGTTTTCCTTGTGATTTATTCCTTTGCAACGTCATCTCTCTCACCATCTCGCTCACTATATCACTGTATGTTTCCACATACGGCATTTATAGCAAATACACTTGGTCTTTCCACGACCTGCTGGAAAAAGGTAATCAGAGATGCACGTAAATGGCCTCTTTCTAATGCGTACGTCTGTCCCCCTGTTCGTTCCAGTGGCGAGGTTGCTCCCAGTGAGAAAAATGAACGCTTCTTTTCAGAACTCGAATCACTCAGTGTCGCCAGGAACCTTCCATCATATTTCTAAGCGGCACCTAGAGCGACCCAGCATAATGTCATTTGTTTATGGTAGGAGGGGTCTGGAAACTTCAGTCCAACTACTGTATGTTTGTTATGTTCATTATGTGTAGTGCAATTTGAGCAAGATAAAAAAAAAAAAAAAATTCTAGCATGTGTTTGAATATGTAGCTGCAGCCTGTGGAGACTCTCACTGGGAACCAAGAAAGACCTCAGGAACTTGGAGGAATTTGGTGTAATCTTATGTGAGCATAATAGAACAAAAACAATCCCCAGTTCATTATCTGACTTAGTTCTCAAGTCAAGTCCTGCTGAAGAACCTACTTTTTAAAGTGTTCTTCTCTTCTCGCTGGACCCACATAGATCCCTAACGATGAGTAGGAGGAGCTACTTAATTTGAGGGTGGTGCAAAGATGACTCCGTGACTGTAGACATTACAGTTCAGCTGTGGCTAGCCCGTCTTCCATAGCAGTTTCCGCCCATAGCCATTGAACCATGCCGTTCATGCATGATGTGCAATTTGCTATCCTCAATTTCCTAACGGAATTATATCAGATCCAGATGTCACTGCAGATCTCATGACGGCAGGTCCTTGGCTTGTCTCGCAGGCAAACCGAGAATGCCAATATCCCAACAAATCACTATGTAGTGGATTTTAGCCTTGGGAGCATGAAACTATCCTGTGTAACATAATCAAAGTTTTGTAACTGTGAGAGAAAGGACATACTCACTTCTCAAGATGTTTACTCCAGAGGTTCAGTCCTCCAACATTTATCTTCCTTGGGGTTTTTAGCAAATCCCACATTGCTGCTTCCTTTTAGTTTTTTGTGATGTGGTGGCAGAGTTTATTCTTATATGAGTTTTCATAATCGTGGTGCTCCGGTCTGGCTCAAAGTGAATCATATCAGGAAGCTTTACAGTTTACATTTCCAGAGGAAAGTGTAACAATTTTTTTTTTTTTTTTTACTAATTTCCTGATAAACTGTCAGTGTGAGACTTTTCACCTTGTCACTTCACCTATGTCATCTGTAATTCTTTTCATGTTTGAAAGGAACGGTCCGTACAAATTGTCCAAAGCTGAGAGCTTCTTGGTTCACTGTTTTGACTTGCCCATTCCAAGGCAAACACTTTTCTAAGATCTCACATAATCTTGAAAGATCTCACATAATCTTGAAAGAAGGTGATAACCATTCAGGTCAGCTGTTGTGCTTTTGCCATTACAAACTAGCTATTTATGAGCATCAGCTACCACACTGCGTTCTCGCTAGGGATGCGATACACATGAACATCTTTGCTCTAGAATGCTGCAGGGTGACTTTAATTTTTTTCATTTGTGCATTATTATGGAAGAAATGACTCACCTCTAAGATAAGCGTTAGATCAGTTCATAATCTGGGAAAATGTTGCAATCGTGACCAGAAACAGATCACTAAGAAGATTCTTGTTAAATTTTCAGGCATCCCATAACTACAATGAGAAACACAATCTTCTCCAGCACTGGTTTTGTAGGATCTCTCTTGATGGTATAGGTTATGATTTGTTGTAGATGACTTTAAAGCATTAAGGACTTCACTGATTGATTTCAGGGAACTGCATGCATTTCGAGTCCAAGTGGTGAAGGGTCTTGTGTCCCAAAATAGAGAGCTAATTGTTTGAGGAAATTCCTTCATATCAGTTGCAATGTTTATCTCTCAGATGCATTCACTCTGAAAGCATCGCTGGAGAGATGAAGCTGAGATCTGAATTCTAGAATCACTTAACACACACACATGGAACACTGTATTGTGCAGGGATGCAATTACAGGCTACCATATTCCTATGGGTTTCTCCTTTAAGCCCAAAACTCCCTTGGAAGATCAACTGCTGCTATCTGAAATAATGAATGTTTTGGACCTCCTGTTTAAACTAGTCTTTCTGTACATCATTCATGTTCCTTGGCTCTCTTTTGGATAGTTCTGCATATTTAGCACACAGCAGTTAGCCTGAGGAACAACGGAAAGAGCCTGACCTATCAGACGAGTGAGGCGCTGGATGGATGTGCGCGATGTTGTTGTAATTACTGGACTGAATTTGCTGGTCTCCAGCTGCTTCCTGCCCCCGTGTGCGAGGAATTGTTGATCTTTCTGTTCTCCGTGTGATGCCAGAGTCATCCAGCCAA
The DNA here is from genome assembly GCA_028565775.1 of Sternarchorhynchus goeldii. NCBI lineage: Eukaryota > Metazoa > Chordata > Actinopteri > Gymnotiformes > Apteronotidae > Sternarchorhynchus > Sternarchorhynchus goeldii. The sequence continues at coordinate 13,965,729 of JAOXYF010000006.1, forward strand.
CCAAACCAACAGATCTGGCACTGGGTCAAAAGAACTATCTGGGATGCCCTGCTTCTTCAACCAAGGCCTCCATGCTAATTTTGAGTTAAAGGATGTCTAGCAACGGTATAGGAACTGCACTATAGCATCTGGACTGTTGAGTGAGAGAGGACACAGTGGTATTGTGTTAGGAAGAAATTCCTCAAAAGGTCATGTTGCTTGTAAGGTTGCCACCCACCTGATTTTAGCATTTTTACCAACTGTCATCCTTTAGTGTGACTGAAGTTTAACTTATTGCCACACAGCTGTCAACAAACCGGCAGATCAAAGGGAAAGACTTTTGTTTTGAAAAGTCATTTTGGCCTGGAATCTCAGAGCAGATAGGTGAGGTAAGGTTCACCTTATCATTCACACTGATCACACTCATCACACTGACTTGGCCTCCCATTGGTGAGCCAGTACCATGAGAGCAATCGGAAACAGGACATGCTTTTATCCTGAAAGCATGAACACGTTCTGGAGGTCTTCCTAATCTTCTGGCACTGATCATGCAGTTTTCATGTCTGCTGCATCAGAGGTGGCAGGTCTGGATTCCTTATGTTTCTCGCTGTTTCTGCGGGTGGGTTGTGTTATTGCAAGCTTGCGTCCTGGGTTGTTGCAAATTCCTGGGTGTAGCTTTGCAGAGACTGACCTGTGCAACGCTTTAAGGTTTGTTATTAAGTCCATTCATCTCATACAAAAGTTGTGCAATATTCTCTCCCTGGCTGGCACTAATAGTACCAGAAAGGCATCACTATGTTTTACCAATCATATTGCCTAACAAGTATGATTTTAATATTTTCCTAACAGAAATAAAATTCTCCAAAATAAATAAATAATTTTAAAAATTTGGCCGTGATCTCATCCCTTTAAAGAAACTGCCAATAAAATCGGCATCAATCATCAAAGTAAATTTCATGAAGTGGATTAATCACTTAATAGTTCTCATATGGTTCTCTAGTGTGATGCTTATCTTTCTTATTTGAGACCCAATGGAAGAAAATCTCCATCTGGCTGATGGAAGACAGTTGCGTCCACGCTGCTCGCCTAGATTGATCGTGCCTCAAAGTACCCCTGACTTCAACTGAGCGTGGATCATTTGGAAGGTTAATTCTTCCTGTCCATCTGAGATGCTCTGGAGCGGATTCGATGCAAGGTCATGAAGCGGCAGGCAAGATTTCGGTTTTCGCCCTGAAGCGATGCTGCGGTGAAGGCTGTGAGTGAAGCGTTACTGGTCACGAAAAGGCACATTAAAAAAGGAGTTAAGATCTAAGTGATCTGTTTCAGTCAGTCATGTTTTTATTTTAGTGCAGCTGGCTTCCTGGTAACTTCAGCAGCTATATCTTTGTACTGTAGTGTGTTAAATAACTGTTAAAGATGTTTAAGATCCTTATGAATGTATTCCCTTAAGGGCCATATAAATCTGATGTTGTGAAATGTAATGGATTGTTAACTTCAAAGACTTCCCCCTGCTCGTGATGTGTTGTTTCTTCAGGGGTTTTACACCATTTAAGAAATGGAACCCAACAGCATTGCTGTTCAATGAGATGACTCAAGTAGTGTTTTGGACCACATCCCACTTTCCATTACAATGGCTCAGTGAAAACACAAACCGGCCCCCAGTGTGGCGATTACAACAAGTTCAATCATGTCAGTGAAAATCTGGTAGGGGAAAAAAAAAAAGAACATTACATGTGAGTTATAGCCAAACAACTGCTGGCATGAGACTTGAAGTTTCACTGGGAAAGAACACAGGGCAGCTAAATGTCCTCTTAGCTTCACTGTCATTTACGTACATTATAAACAGATGTGTTTAAAACTCTATGACAGAAATTACAAACTGCCCGTACTCTGATGCTGTTGCCTTTCTGGTGTGGATAATCAAAAATTCCAAGAAAATGATATGTAAAAACATACGTAGAAATATAACGGACTCCTTAAAAGTTGTACTAATGCCGTATCTTGTACAATAGCAAAAACATATTGTAGTTTAGCTAAATTTCCTGTTCCTTTGGTCTTCAGCATGTGTCTTGGTTGTGCATTATGCAGTATTTCCTAAGATTTATCGGCTGCTATAACCGTTGTGAATGCTGTAATTAAGTGATTAGTGTATATGGGAAGTAAAATGCTATAGTCACATGTGCTTTCAGTTCAGAAGGGCTGGGTATGTCTAAGTTTTTTTCGCAAATCCTGACAGCTGAACTTCAGGCAAGGTCATTACGGCCCACAACAGTAGGAGTCTCCCTTGAAACTGAGAGAATAGAAGGATTCGAGGTTAGATTCAGCAAAGGTTTGATGAAAGGCAGGTGTCTCAAGTGCCAACTTGACTGACTTAACTACTGGTGCCTGCTTTGTCTTGGGTTTTATTTAGGCAGTGCTTCTTTTGTGGTTCTGTTTCTGTCGGTGCTCATTTTGGCCCCAACATCACAGGCACTTAAGGAACCATTTGTTGGGGGGGGGGTAGGGTAATCTTTTAAAAAAGGGTTT